>JAGPOW010003182.1:11678213-11690509 GCA_030014935.1 Caiman crocodilus | reverse complement strand
AAAATAAAAAATAAATCATTTTTTATGCATTTTGCTTTTCTTTGATACTACCCACATTTCAGTATCTTCCATGTCTTTAGTCTTTCCTGCTCTGCTTTCAGGCATATGCCTGCATCTTATGGACTGTAATGGGAGCAATGCACATATTTAAGTGTTTAACCAAACAGAAACCCTACCCAAGTCGGATCCTTTAGCATTTCAATTTCAAGTCCTAACAAAGGCATTTTTAACCGGTCTCCAAAGAAGCAAATTAAATAAAATCATTAGTCCTGGTAGCATTCCATGCAAATGAAAGAGTTCGCATTCTCCATAAAACTGGAGGTAAGTTTTCATTTCCGAATGCTTGAAATACAGGAATTGCCTGGCTCGGCTCGGTCATTATTTTCTGGAGTTTACATTTGACTGCAAAAGTGTTGACACAATGCTGCTTTGATGAATGCTGCCCAGAATCTCTCAATATGTTGCCAAAGTATAAGACCTTGGAGGAACTCGCGGTTCTGGGAGCATGAATCATTATGACTTCCAATAAAAGTTGATAAAGACAAAGACCAGGCTGAAAGAGAAGGAACTGGCTGGAAGCCAGTTTATCAAAGGGCTACAAAAGGACCATGATAAATATTGCAAGAAGTCAGTCGCCATGCAAGGTTTCCCATTCTCAGGGAAACCAAAATATACAAAGAGGTGGAAAAATACGTAGCAAGCCAACCCTTCTCTTGGATAGAAAAGAAGAACAAACCTGCATTTGCTTTTTTCTGGAGCTCGCAGCAATCATTGGATCACACGGCTTTGAAAGTCAGTTAAAAACTTTTTTATTTTCTTTGCCTCTCATTATGGATCCCAAAATACAAGATATTCTTCCTCGGGTCTGACAGAGGAGCAGACACAGGCTACTGCAAGACACAGGCTGCTGTTATTAGCCCAAGCCAAGTCTGCTTCTTTTTCAGGCCTGTGGAAGGAGACCTTTTGCCTGAAAGCTTGTCTTAAAACCTTTAATTGAACCAACTGCATAGTAGGAGAGATATCACCTACAAAAATCCTTTCCTCTCTGATATTTATGTCAATTGCCAGGAGCTAGTTTTAAGACCAAATTAGGGGAGGATGATAGCATAGCTCTTCAAAGAGAATATGTAAGGAGGCAAAATGGGTCACGGGATGGGTGATGGAACAAGGAGGTTTTTAGTCCTTGGGTTACCAAAGTTGTTCCTACTGGAGGGAAGATATTGCATTAGAAGTTCATGCAAGTATGAAGATAGCTTGTTATAAGTTAATGGCAATAAAAAGGGTGTTGGAACAGAGATAAAAACCTCATTTCATCTTTTAAGACAATCTTTAATGATTACAAATTGGGCTTTTCTTTCAATCAGCTGGAGCTGGCTCTAGGCAGACCGGGGCCTGGATGAGATGAATCACATGAACCATCCAACTGGATCACCCCCCTGTTCCTGCGCCCAATTATCTAGACCCAGACAAAGGAAACCCCACAATGACCACAAGATAGAAGCACGGTTGAGCATATATAGTAGTAATATCAAAGCAAAAAATGTTACAGGGGGTTATTGTTGTTATCCCAAATACATGCATTATAAACCCCAGAAATTAAGACTTCAGCTGATCTGTAAAGAAATGCCTTAAGCCATGTTAAAGGTAAGGACTGCACTATTAAGGTACTCTAATACCCTTAACTCTGCCCTACAGTGCAATCGGGCAATAACTACATGATTATGAGGAAGGCATTTCAGTGTCTATGGTCCAAGTTAGATGAACATTTTTTTAAAGACCATATTGTTCCACGTGTCTTCCCTTCCTGTCATCACTACAGGGCAGTTCTTAATAAATAGGTACCTATAACACAACGGGGGAGATCCTCAGCCTCATCATGACCCCTTTACCAGGGGTACAACAACTAGAGGTCCTGACTCTGGCTGCAGTGAAATTCCCTAGGTACAAGAATTAAGCAAGACAGCTTTATGGCGGTTCTTCAAAGAGCCCTCTTACAAGTCCTGGCATGGGGACTGATGGAGGTTTAAAACATGGGAAGGATAGGGAACAGTCCAGGATGAGGAGGACTCAAGTCTGTCCCCCTGCTAGCCCTCCTGTGACCCGAGAGAGCTGCACGCTTTGCCTCAGAGGTGCCACAGCCCTGAATCTCCATCAAGTCTTCACCACCAAAACACACCCCATTATCTATCATCTCAGCTGGGGCAATTTTGGGAATGAAGAATGAACTGTCAGAGAGCTGGGCGATACCTAGTGTACGCCAGTAGTGAACTCCACAGCCCAGGACTGTCCTAGATGACACCGTCTTCCCAAAGCCACCTCCATTCAGCTTTCCTTCCAACCCTGGGTCAACTGCCAACATGCTTGAGTACGGCAGAGACCAGCTATTAGACAGAGTAGGTGACTTAGGAACAGCCCTATCTACTCCCAGTCCTGCTTTCAGGCTTCTCCCGACCAGAGGACCCAAAAGTGGCCTTAGGCTCAGAGCATGCAATATTATTCCAAGGCAACAACTCAGTCTAATTCCCAGACTGGGGTGCCTATGCTGGAAACAGGATCAGAAGGGAGTTTGTATAGATATACCCTTAGAAACCCTGTTGAACCCATGGCCTTCAATCAGTACGCAATATCTTGGTTCGATTGCTGCTCCCAACATCCAAAGTTTCGAGCAGAACCTAAGCACACCCTTTGTCAGTCAAGTCAGGCATTGAAAAAAACTCAGCAAAATCTGCACAGCAACGTGAGCCCGTACTGCCAACTCCTGGCTTACCGCAACCGCACAAAGGTTAGAGCCATTGCGTATCTGGTGTTAGATTTGCCTTTGAAGGGATGAGACGCTGAATTTCCACATGCAACGAAACAGCAGCTGCCGTATGTCAGTAGCCTTAAGGTTTTCTTCCTCCAGAAATACTGATTTTTGGGTATGCAGCATGGCAATTTACAGCTTAGCTGTAGACAGAGGGAGTAGTATCAGGGAATTAATACCATTTAAGAAAAATCATCAAAATGCACTCAAGTCCATGAGTATTCAGACCAAGTAGTCAATAAACCACTGGGGTCTTTTTCTGAGCTCTTGCTTTGGTTCCATACATATCTTACATACATATCTTAAGACTATCAAACCCCAGAAAGCCGGAAGACACATATTTGCAGATGGCGCCAGCGGGATATAAATGGCATCCTCTTCCTGATGCTATTTATGAGCGCCAAATAAACGGCATGCATTAGAAACCATTTATAAAGGAGACAGTACTGAAATCCTGCTTTAACAAAAGATATCCGAGCGGAGAGGGGAAGAATACCTCTAATTACGGCTTTGGTGACAAAATAAGCAAAGCACAGCAGATGGATCAAAACCACCACCACTATTAGATAAAACATAGCCTGAAACATCTAGGAATGGAAGTTCAAGCTGAGAACGAATGCAGAAGGTAAGTCATATAAAAGCCACAAAAATAGCTTAGCTATTCTAGAACTTGCTAACAACTGCAAAGGGAAGATCAGAGAGAAGCTGATACCTAACGAGCCAAACCGTGCCGTTCCTAGTCAACGGGAGTAGGGCCAGCAGAATTTGATACGTTGAAGATGGCTCATCATCGGCAACGCTCAAGGCCAACAGAACAACTACGCCAGGAAAAAAGAGCGATGTAAAAACACAGACAAAAGACACTAATCATCCCAATTTCCAGAGCTTTTTGACTGATCGCTTTGTATGCGTTTCAGGTTTCCATCACGCCAGAAAGGCATTTCAGTTACCGGTAATCCTTCTAACAGAATCACAGTTGTACTAATTCATTAACAATGTTGCTCCAAATCTTATCAAATGCAATCCAAGAAAGGATTTCTCCCCTCGTTATCGGATCTCCTGAAAAATGCTCGTGTCAGCTGGGGTAGGGTCGTGCTAATGAAGTATCCAACACGCGCCAGGTTGAGCACTATGGAAGTGCCGTACAACATACTAGCAAAGCAAGACCTTGTGAGCAAGCTTTTTCGTCAGCACATACTAACGCTGAGGATTAAGTGTATGAGTAATGAATGTTTTGGTATTTATCAACACTTCTATTCTATGCAGTGTTTTATTTTGCTTGAACCAATCAAGTCTTATTGACCAGCTCTGTTTAGGTTACTCAAGCTATCCTGTTACATAAAAATGTAGTAGACATACAGTAGAAACAATCGGAGATACAAATTTAGAAGCGATAATTATGGAATGCATACATTTACAATATAATTACACGGTAAAAAGGCATAAGAAGTCACAAAAGATTCGAACGTAAAAAAACCACACACACATGGCTTTGGGTCATTGGTTTGTAACCTCACATTCTTTTAAACAGCAAATTTGCATCTGAAAAGCCCACCCGAAGGTGGTGCCATTGAAAAAACAAAACATTTATCAGCAGCTTGCTTTCATCAAGGCATCGACACTCCCAAAAGGTTGGCAGAGGTATGGCGAAGTTCATGACAAGGGGTCGAATGACTTATGCAGTATGTAATATAAATCCAGTTTTGCATTCCTTACCTCATAGCCTTTTTTACAATATTTCCAGTAAGAGCTGGGGAAACGATGGCCTCAGTGACTAATGTCATAGGATCCTATAAATACATCAAGACACATACATGTCCTTTGGGATTTTACATTATCACATGCGCCACTGTGCTGTGACGCTGGTGGTGTCGGGCTCAAGGAAGATGCCAAACTCATCTAAAAACTTAGCTCTTAGTCGGGAGAGGAACGGGGCAGGGAGAACAGACTTCACCTTTCGTAATACAATTTGGTCAAATGAGTCCTAAATTCTTTAGTGCATGACTGCTGGAAACAGAAACCTACTACAGTTTACTAATTTAAGGAGTTTGGGCAAGTTGTTACAGGGGATGGGTCTCTTCCTTCATCTTACCACTACACTCGTGTGTGCTTTGTATGGAAAACTTTATTTGATAATAAAAATAGCATTCACAGACTTTCTCCTTCTTTGTTGCTACATCATATACATTGTGTCTGTTCCAAGGAAAGATGTTCATACTGGGTAAGTCCACAGGTACTTATACTAATGTTATGTATAAACCCAATAAGTCAAATAAAGCTATGAACAATGTCGTATTTATATATGCATAGTGTTTTATAAAAAAAGATTGGCCCACATACTGCTTTTCATCAACACAGAAAAGAGCATTATGTCTATAGCACATTGCAAGAAATGATGATCGAAGAACATAGACTGCATACAAGTGCTTAGTAATACACAAGCAGGCCCCACCATGAAGAAAGAAATCATATTCAAACCAACAAAAGCTTTAGAATTACTTATATAGTTTCCCATTTTAAAACAGCTTTACATACCTGATTCAGTTTACATTAAAATATATCCCCATGAATCAATTTGTTCCATTTTCAGAAATATAAACACGTATCACATTCCTCACAGCTAAATTTTGTCATAAATTCTCTTTTATACAAGAAAAAGGCAACAGTTTGTTTTTTTTTTCAACAGGCTCTATTAATTACAATTTAAACTCTGTACACACAATGATTGGCCATCTTCTTTTTCGTTTGTTTTTTTTACAGTACCATGGCAACAACAGTGATAGACTTGCAATGGTTTCGTGTTGGTATGGAGAATGTGAAACAGTATACATGTACACACCAATGCACTGTAAAAAGCAGCAGTTTACTTTAGTGGTCCAACAGTAACGGCAAACATTTTGGCTCAGCTAGGCAGTAATCCATTAAAATCTTATACCAATACTACAGCAGACTTACCACACAACTTGCAAATTGAAAAAACACAACTTAGCGACTCGCTTTGTTTTCTTGTTCCCATTTACCCTTGTTTTCTTGGCTGCTGTTTCATAGATTCAAAGTTTTACAGCAGAACCAGGACCTACCATCCAGGATTCACAACCAGACGTTTCCATGGATTGCCTCTTTCTGCTCTGAAATTTGTCCTTGATGTGCCTCACTTGTAGCAAGTGCACTCCTTTCGTCCCAGAAAGGATGAACCAGTAAAAGAAAGCTCGAATCTACATCTAGAGAGAAAGGTTTCCAATTTGGCAAAAAAAGAAAAGCCCACTGGTTTTGGCTGAGCAGAAGGAATACACCTACGCAGCGAAGGGAGGACTTTGCTCTCTCGAATTCACCGTGCCTTTGTCCCAGTACCCCATTTCCGCTACCCTACTTCAAAGCAAACCAAACAGGTCCCATGCATGCTTAGATTTCCGTCCGTAGACCTCTAGCAGTCGAGTAGGGCTGTGGCGGTACTGTCTTAACGAAAAGTTAAGGGTTTTTGAGACTAACGAGAGATTGACAGTCTACTTTTGTGCCTTACACAAAGACGGTGGCTACCAGTCTTTTGCCTTCATGCATCCTTTAGAGGGGGCCTGAACGTATAAACTGTTCATGGAACAAACTAGAAATTCCTTATCATGAATCATCTTGTGCTGTGTGTGGGGTTTTTTTTTCTTTTTATAAATATCCTTCATTGAAACAGTAGTCTCTTCAAACAGTTCTTGTTAACTTAGGAACATTTTTCTTTCTTTTTTTTTTCCTCCTTAATTCCTTCAGCAGGAGTAAGTACGCCATTCCTACCGACACGTATATTTGTCTTCTTTCCCCCATTCCCGCCCCTTTCAAAGAAATGTCTACGTACAACATAGCAGTGAATCACTATGGAACAGTCTGGATCAAACTACTCAAGCTCGGTCATAAAATCTCTTACCTATATTATAACATTGGCTGCCCCCACGTAATCGCGGGGGTGGGGAATTGCTCAAGGAATTTTTTTTTCCTCCCTCAAGAAATCTACAGAGAATGTAGAAACAAAATTTTATAATCCTTTAGGACCAACATTTGGCAAGTAACTTCAAAAAAAATGTATACACTGAAAAATACTTTCTTTAATATTATACATCAGGCACAACACTTTTGTATATATTTCTGTTATAAGGTTTCGTCTGCATAAAACGTTTGTTGCTATTCGCAGGACCAGCAGGTGTCAGATTTTTTGTTGCGTAAGAAAACGAGGATCCTTTCGGCGTTGCTGCTCTCTTCTTGGAAACTTCAGTGTTGGAAAAGGCTGGAACGTGGCTCAGTGCATCGGACGACGCCTCAGATGCTGAGATCAGTGCTGCACTCTTTATAGGGTCTCCTCCTCTGCTCGGGGGGGTGTCTTTTGGTAGTATCGTATTTCGAACTGTGCTCTTCCCTCTCCCTGTTGCCGACTCGTTCACCCCTGGTCCTTTTGTCAGGCGACCTCTCCCTCCTCCTGTCGGACGACTTAGCCCTTCGTTCGGGCGAGCTTTCTCTTCTCCGCTCCGGTGATTTCCTTTGATCCGTGAGTCTTTCGAGCGACCGCCTCCGCCGGCTAGGCGACCCGTCCCTCCTGCGAGTCGGCGACCGTTCTCTGCGCCTCTCGGGAGAGAGGTCTCTCCTCCTCTCATGCCGCTCCCTTCTCTCCAAGGTATTGTCAGCACTCCTCGTCCCTTCCCTCCTCTTTTCGGGAGACCTCCTCTTTTGTCCATTTACCACCATTTTCTCTGGTTGTCGGTCTTGCCTCCTTTCCGGTGACCGGTCCTTTTTCCTGCCTGCGGCGCTGGCGCTGGTTTTAGAAGTTCCGTTCCAAGTGTGGTGCTCATTGGATTGTCTGCTAAACTCTCTGCTGCCTTTTGGGTCTTTAACATAAGTCCGCTTGTCCCCATGTTGTGATGATTTGTGAAGGTCTGGTGGATAACTGGACTCCAATGATGGGTGTTGGCGTCGGTCAGATGGCACGGTTTTCACTTCCGATACATTTTGTGAACCTGTGGCTGGACTGTTCCTGTCACTGCTGGGGTCTGAAAAAAGAATAACAGCACATTGTTTGGTACAAATGGATTCGGTCGGGTTGTGACACCATTTATCATTCCTCAGACTTCATTAGTGACAAAAACAAACATCTGTTAAAGCAGTCAGTAAAAGACTAACTGAAGCTTTTGTTAATTTAAAATGTAAACTGCAAACAATGAGAGTTATAGATTAGTATTGGTGCTTCTCCTCATTAGCTCTATTTTGGTCCAAGTTGCTATCATTGTTATGCTCAGCTCATCACACAGGATTTTGTGTTTTCCCCCCAAGTCCAATTTGTAATTTTTAAGATTAAAGTAAGTTCTTTCTAGTGAAAACAAAAGGGGGATTGCAGGACTTTTTTTTTTTTTTTTTTTTTAAAGATGTAGTTCCCAATAAAAGGGCCTTTAGGAAGTGATTAGCACTATCTCTTTGTTGTTTTGAAAGAAACGCCTCCTTAAAAAAATGTATTTTGTGTGTGAAGCCTCATTTTAAGTGACTGTAAAAGGATAGAGTGATATAATTGATGACTATGATTTGACCCTACAAAATAACATTTTAAAGGTGTGATAATGAGACCATAATCATATAATTTCCATTGCACTGGAATGGTATTACTTAATCTCATTTAATTTTATTACATTGTGAAATAGTAATGGGATCGGTTTTGGTTTTGCCACAATGATTCAACCGATGACGATAGAAGTTATGATTTTTTTTTATTAAAGCAATGGAGGGACATTCTCATATGCAGGATAGCTTTGACTAGCGCGTAACCTCCTGTTCATTCTTTTTATTTCTACCAAAGAGATCTGAACTACCTGAACAAGACAAACTGTAAAGCAAGGGAACCGTACTGTGGGTAAATTAAAATTACTCTTGCCTTTTGTTTCGGATGCTGGTAAACGATTTATCATATACATGGCAAACCATTAAAGCAGTTGCACCAACTGAAGGTGGGAAGCAGTTTTTCTTTGCAAAAGTAGGCATTGTAAGGCAACTCGACTAATGTTAAATACTAACACTTCCTGGAATCAATTTGGGGAACACTCACTTTTAGGTAAAGCAGGTTGTCTTGATGACAACGACTGAAAAGCAAAACAAATGACTTAGCCCTCCTAACTTGCAAAACACTTAAATTTTCATTTTTCTTACGTGCAAGCTCTTTTACTAAAACCTCTCTCAATTCAGCTGTTTTTTCCTTTTTTTTTGTGTGTGTGCGGGCCATTATTTTTGCGATTACAGATGCAAACCACTCTTGCAATTCATGTTGCTTCATTTATTAGCTTTTTAAAATCAAGATGATGGAGGACCATAGCTGCAATTGCTTGGTTTCTTGCCACCTGATTATTGCACAAGGTAAAAGCAAGGCTTAAATACATGTTTGGTTGTGTACTTACAATTCAAAGAACGTGGGATGCTCAGAATGAATTGCCGTACATATAAAAATATAGCAAAGCGGAAAGCAATGTGAGGGAATTAGGCCACAGCACAGAAACACCTAATATTGATTTTAGCTACAAACCGTAGTTTGATTATGGCCCATAAGGTAGAAGCAAGGCTCCCCGAGCTTGTCATTTCTCATACATGCAGCGATATTAGGAGGTATCATCGCTGAGGAAGGAAGAGCCCAGCACCAAGAAAAGTAAGAGAAAGAGAAAGAGAAAAGTAGAAAATTTAGATTCCCTAGAATAAAGATGAAAGAAAAAAAATTCTTCATATTTTATCTTAGAATAAAGAAAGTTTATTTTTCCAGTCAGATTGTCTAGGCTTCACCCAAATATAAAGCTGCAAAGACAGCAGTTGTTGTTATAGTGACATAATTAGACATCTAAGAGGTGATTCAATAACCCAGACAACTAAAGCATCCATTTTAAAAGACAACTGGAACAGCGACACAGAATGTCATCGGGAAAACATTAACAGTCAAACAACAATGGAAAATAAAGTCCACCGGAGACCACAACATTAAAAATAAGTACAAAACTCATTACAAAAATATACAGCCTCGTAGAGAAGCATGTTCCAATCAAGTCAGAAAAATATTGGAACTGAACATTATTTGAGTAATCGTTCGCAACTGCAGTGAACAGAACTGAAGGAACTACGCCCCGAATGTCACAAGGACGCTCTTTACAGTAGCACAGCCCCTGCGTGTCAGATCCTGGCTTCAATTTTAGTGACTTGATTTATTAGTAGCCAAAAGAAAACGGGTGTTGGATCTTCATCCTCAGTGCAACAGACATATGCTTTGAAACGTGAAGCGCTTAATTTACAGGGTATTTACGATGTCTAGCATATGATACAGTACTGTACATCCAAGGAAGAATAGGAAAAAGACAAAAGTAGAAAGAACATTACATCATTTCAGTGCCATTGTCAAACCTCTGGTGTGCTGTTTAGAGTACAAAAGCATAACCCCACCATCTCCCTTCTATAGTACCGAATACCTTGAATGCTAGATTTCAAATTGGCCATTTAGGTTCAATTCTACTTAATGAGCAGATGAGCGGAAACGCTTGAACATAATACAGTAAATAAAAAGGAAAAAAAAATATCTAGTTAACATATTGTGCAGAATGGCTTGAGTTTATTTTCAGGAAATGGAGTGAAAAGAGACAGAACGTACTGACACAGCAATCACCTGAAAAGGGGGAGAAGAGTACGGGCGGCATCTCTTCTAGCATCAGTTTCTACAGAAACTTCAAAGCCCTTTGCTGGGAAGTCAGCCCTGCATCGAGGGCATAGTTTGCCATAAATAGCTCAAATAAATAAGACATTATTATAATAATAAATAGAATACGATACTATGGCGTCCAGCGCGTCGGCTAAGCAACTCGAGCCAACCGGCGGGGCAAAGGAATTCAAGCGCAAATCTGAGGAGGAAATGAAAGGTAGCCACGTCTCCTTCAAGACAGGCGCTAGAAACACCTTTTCATAACCTCTCAACCTCCTTACGCCTGACAAATTACTGATTTGATACCGGTAGAAAGATAGGAGAGGAGCGGCGGGAATAACGCTGGAAGGCCAAATTCAGGTATTTCTGCATTAACGTTCCTTTCATAAATATTGACATAAATACTAAGGGAAGCCAAAAGCCTGTGACCCATCCTGGCATTCCTGCCTCTGGATACAGACAAACTAAAGAAAAAACAAAAAACCCCCCAAAAAACAACCCCTGATGTTTCAAAAAGATGACCCAGGATTTCCATTTTTTTTTTTTTGCATGAGAGCGTTATTTGAGATAACAATTCAACCAGTGAGGATCAGTTTGGCACAGTTCAATAACATTCCTTGTTAGGTTGGACGAGACAATAAGGTTTTTTTTGTTTTTATTTCCCCACCCCCCCGATCACCAAACAATACTGCTATGATGATCTTGCCTTACACTGCACCCCGAAGTCCACGGAAGCAAGCAAAGGATGGAATGTGTAGAGCACTCGGCATAAGCAAGGCAATTAACTGTATGTTGCAAAGGTTGGTAAGACACTGGTGAGAAAGGAAAATTAAAAGACTCCCCGCTTCAGATCTTGAGACAAATCATTCATGGAGAGATGCCGGGATAGAAAGGAATGTTTTCATAGTTTGACCCACCATATTCTGGTACTGAGCCATCTCCGCGTTTCAGAAAGAGGCGGACCCTACGGCCACCATTTTTAATCAGTTCTATGGCCCGAGCATGCTTCATGTTCTTGGTGGTCTCCCCGTTGATCTCTAAAATTTCATCGCCAATCTGTCAACAAGATGAGAGAGCAGAATCAGGGATTAAAACGGGGCCGTGGCACAAGTGCACCCTCTCAAGTGTGTCAATTAAAGGAGCGCAGCATTAGCATAGCACTGTATTGGCATGGGCGCTTTTGAGTGTCGATGGAAAATGCAAACTCTTATAGATTCGCAGCACTGGGAGGGAACTCAAAAGTCATTGGGTCCACTCTTAAAGGCCTCCACTTAAGAGGAGCGTACATAACCAGGGAGAAGAGCTGTCTCGAACCGACGGCTTCTGCCTTAGCAGCCCACCACTCCAGCCACTGGGTTATCACCCAGGGGTTACCTGTATCTGTAGGCCAAACTTTTTGTGAGTATTTTCTGGCTGTCCTACAGCTACTTATTGGGAGGGCCAGGGGCCTCTTCTCACTTGCATGTCAAGGCACGACATAAATCTGCAACCCTGGTTTTAAATATTGAACAGCTTATCAAGAAACAAAAATAACAGTTACATAGTGGACCCTCTGCATACTAATTTCACCCATATTTAACTCAGTGGGAAGTTTGGTCTGGAGGTCTTTCCTTAACCAAGACTCTTTCCAAACTGCAGAACCCCCTGCACTGCGCTCGGAAAGAGAGAGCACTTTGGTCACAAAATTAAGGCGACAGATAATGCTGGGGTTGTGCATGCACATGCAAACCTACAAAAACCATGGGGAACCTTTTCTCTAAGTATGTCATCATCGAAGTCTCCAATTTACTAAACATATTTTTT
>JAGPOW010003182.1:11665749-11678113 GCA_030014935.1 Caiman crocodilus | reverse complement strand
AATCATATCATCTAGCCCATGTTTATATACGTGACACAGTAACATACCATACACAAAGGGGAAGCAGAGGTGGAAAGTCAGGTCAATGGTTGCGTCAGTGAAAAATTATGCTATCCTTCGTAACTGTCTGGTGAGTGCATCTTACAGATCTCTCTTTCTCTCTCTACCCATTGAGTGGAAGGTATTAGTGCATTGCAGCCCCAGCTAGGACCTACTGGTTTTTTAGCTCGAGTGTAACAACCCATGCACTCCGCTCTGGAGGACTCTGACTCAGTCTTCAGTGTGTTGACCAAGATTGGTCCTCAGTCCTCGGTGTGTTGGCCATTGCAGTTCCTTGGTGCTTAAACCTTACTAAGCCTCTACAGAAATGGGGTTTGTTACAATCTGCATCAAACACAATTCTAGCTCCCTCCTGCTATCATTTCGGGTCACGTTGTTTGGCTGAGAAATGGGACTGACTGTGGAAGGAGGTGGTGTCAAGTCCCAGGAAATTCCTCTGCTTAAGGCTGAGCAAAGCATCCGTTGTTAATCTCTTCCTCTAAAGGCTTGTATGCAATTGCCCACTGACTACCATGGGAGCTAGTTCTAGGACTCTAGGAAAGGAATCCCCTTGGCTAAAAAGCGCTTTAAATCCATCCCGATTTTATTCAGAATAAGTCAAAGACCAGCAGAAAAAGAAATTGCAAAGAAACGACTTTTGCTGCAAGTCTCATGATTTTCAAACTCCTTGTCATACATACCCTCATCTTCCCACATCTCTCCGCTGGACCATCCTCAGCTAACCGCAATACATAGAGATCCATATTATACTCTCGACCGCCTCTCAGGCTAAAGCCAAACCCTTTGGCTCCTCTTTCCAACTCAACGGTATAAAAATCTTGGTCCTGCTGCGAGGAAGGTAATTTGGACAGAAAGGAACAAGAAGTTGAACTCTGCTCTGTTTCCTGCTTGGAAGATATTGGATGCTGGACACTGCATTGTTTCAATAAAACGAAAATTTAAAAAAAACCCAAAACAAGATTTGTTGCCACAGAAGGGCATTGCTTTTGAAGCCCCAAACTGAGTGCTTGATTACAGTCTGTGGAAAACAGCTTGGCCATCCGGGAATGCCTCTCCCTCCTTGTTAGCAGCTGGTACGCTCCCTTAAAGACAGCTAAAGTGCAGGCAAGACTTCTCTGTACAGCAGAAGTGATGCTCCTCTCCCATGAGGATGCTCAGCCATCACTAACGGGAGAGGTTATCTCTGCAATTGCCAATGGAAGGGGATGCATCTGTGAGCGAGTCTTTTTAATCAGATGTGGCCTACCCGGTGAAAATAAGTCACGACACCCCAAGTGCAGCCCGCTCCCTAAGCGCCGATATTGTTCGGTCTTCTGAATCTATCTATTCCGTGCACAGCAATAGCCCCCTTCAAACCCCACACTGCAGCAAACAAACACATAAATTATTACTGCTGTACAATATTAGCTGCCGTTGTTTTCAGTCATGATTGCACCTCTGCAGTTGAAGTGTTTGTCATCTGAAACAACATCAGCCTTCATTAAGAAGCTAATCAGCGAGCCTTCTTTTTTCAGCCCGACTGGGTGAGGGAATATAGCCTCACAAGAGGGTTTTCAGAAGGAGACAGCTCTAGCAGCTTGGAGACAAGGCTGCGAGGTGAATAAAGCAAATTAGAAAGGCGGCTCTTACCTGTGCTGCTTGGGGCGGTTTGAAATCAAACTGAGACTCCTGCTTTGGTTTTGTGCTGTTCCTGTTGAAATGATGGAGAGAGAAAGAGAGAGAAAACAGACGGCTCGTGGGAAACGGAGATGACTGAGAAGTAACCAAAGAGAGGGCGCAGCAAAGAAAGGAGCTGACCTGTTCTCCTGTGGCATTTGCTGCGGAGTATGCGTGGTTGTAATGGTAGCAATTTTCTCTGCGTTGGTCAGTAATGTCGCGTTGGAGGATTCTGCGAAATAAAACGGATGGCATCGTGAGGGAGGCTCTTAATTAAATAATTCATTCAAAGACTAATGCGGGATCTGCCAAGGCATTTCATTGGGAAGTATCAAGTGCATTTGTTAAGAGTGTGCCTTAGAGGGATATGCCGGGTTCATATTTCCTATGCCCAACAACTGAAAAGGGAATTATATAACTAGATAACCATTAAGCATTTATCTAAAAACACACTGTGTGCAACAATCGCCCAGAAACCCTTAAGTATATAGGGAGCTTTTAATAAAGAAATGCTGATACAAGAAGGATGGTAAAATGTCTTTCGTTTCATGGCCTTATGTAAATACAGCTGTTGAACCAAGACTTGAATTTTGCATGCTATATTCTTCTTTGCCCAGCTTTTTCTTGTGATCATTATTAGATCTACAGGATAGCTCCACAGTTTCATTTCCACCTTTTTTATCTTAATAATAAAAAAAGGCTCCTAGACACTAACCAGTTGGAAAACGTTGTCACAATATCTGCTGTTGCTGTAGCCCACGCCTTGTCAGTAACAAAGAAAAATGTTGAATGTTGAAGACACCATCTCCAATCCCATTATCATCCAAGTAAGTAACAATAATAAAAAAGCCTGTGCCAGAAACACTGCCCGAGCTTGTAAATGTAAACTGCATACAGCAAGACGCTCCATTAATGTAATGAATATTATATTTTATGTAAATTGGATTTCTTCTCCAGTAACCAAATTCATCAGTGTTTTCACCAATCGCAAACAAAAAAAAAATAAATCTAAAAACAGCACAAAAAATTTAAGAATTTGTTCAGCCTGTTTGGGCAAGATGCATTTCCTTTCCCCTTGCCCCACTTAAGCAAAGGTTGTCTCTCCAAAGACGAATAAAGATCTTCCAGTATTTTATTTTGTGATTAACAATATGAATCCCAGCCCACAACCATCTCCAAATTGGGAAGATCATACTGGATCTTTTTATAGGAGCAAAAGAAAATATCACACCACCAGTGCCTCTCTTCCTCTGAACTTATAACTTCAGTTATGGGTGATATCGAATACAATCTTGATCCAAACCTTATTGAAGATGATGGGAACTCTCTATTGACTTCGCGCGTTGGACCTGAAAGACTATTGATTGCCTCACTTCTCAGGTATCTAGCAAACTCCATGTTCCAGCCCTGATGGTTCTTTGTAAAGTGTATTTTACATTGAGGGCCAAACACTTCCCCTTTGAATGATTTAACTGGCATTAGATATAGACAAAAATAAGCGCTCAGAATTGGCCTGAATCAAGCTCACCTGGAAGCTAGGGGAGTTAGATCACAGATTTCACTAGCGGTAGAGCTAAGGCAGTGCCGAGCGCTTCTAAAAGTCCTATTCAGAACTAAAGACTGGCCTAAGACCAGATATTGGTTTGAACATCCACTTTTGGGCGGGGGGGCGGGTGGAGAAGATGGAGGTTAAAGTCTAAATGCACATCTGATTTTTGTAAAGAGGAAGACACACAGTTCACTGTTAAGCCATAAGAATGGGAGACCCAGTTTCTATTTTCTTTGGAGCCAGCGGCTCTCTAAGGCAATGAACCTATAATGAACCAAACCTACATATTTCCCTTGAAACTGTGTTTGCAATGTGGGTCAAAATGCTGCAGCTGACGCCCATTTCAGCACTGGGAATAAATGGCTCATGCACACATTCAAAAGTTCACGTTAACTTGATCCTGAATACTCTGGGTGCACACAGCCTCAGCGAAAGCTGAGAGGGGCATTAAGTGAGTCTGTATGCCAGGGGTGGGCAAAATGCGGCCCGGGGGCCGGATGCGGCCCACCAAGCCATTCTATCTCACCAATTTAGAAAATTAATATTTACCTGCCCTGGGCTGCCTGCCACGCAGCCCTTGATGGCTTGCCAAAACCCAGTAAGTGGCCCTCTGCCCAAACTAATTGCCCACCCCTAATATATGCACAGAGAGAGAACTTGACAAGTGAAAAAACAACCTGAAAAATCCTGCATGGCCTTTTGCAGAGGGTGCAGGTGGAGTACTGTATTCTTACAACTATTCCTCCCAGGATAGTGGATTTAGTGTTTCAGAGGAAAGATCATCATCTGAAGTGGCTGCAGATCAGTGGTGTGCATTTAACATAGTAGGCAGCACTTTTACGTTTGTTGAGTCAACCAGAAGTGCGGGGAGTCTCAGAGAAGTTGGCTGGAGAACTCCCAGCCAACAAAAATATCCATATTTCATTAGATTAGCTTTTGAAACCATTAGCGTAATTGAAAATGAACATGTGGAGAAGGGCGAGCAGAAGCACTGAAAGCCACAGGAATATGCACCATTCAAAAGACCAGAAGAAGCCATTCCCTTGCAGTCCCGGACAGTAACAATTACAGAATCAAAAGATACCTAGGATTATCTTTGTGGTCAGGTCGGGTCATTAGGAAAGCCTCCCTGCTGCAGGCAGTTGCAAAAATTAGCAATAACAAATACTCAGCACTTATACAGTGATTTTCGCCGGAGGAGCCTCCTCTTCTTGGCGGGGTGGATGCTACTGAACAAGCTGAGGTCTCTGTAAAAACGGCACAGGCCCCTTTGCAGGAATGGCAAGGTCTTGAGACCTCAAGGCCGTCGTTATGCCTCTTCAGGGATGCAGTCTGAAGTAACCGTGGCTTGACACACAAACCACGCTGAGCTTCTTGATTACTTTTAGACTTGTCCACGGAGATTTTCTGTTTGCTAATGAGCTTTCATTCATAGCATCCTCAATTTAATGGCCAGAAGGAACCGTTACGATAATCCTCTCTGACCTCCTGCATAATAGACCAGAGAATGTCATCCAGCCAAGACGTGGCTTCGGGCTGAACCGAAGCTTACAAAGATGCGCAATCTGGATTTGAAGGATTCAAGTGACCCAGTCCGCTGCAGCCCTAGATCACGGCTCCAATGGTCATTGCCACCTTCTTTTAAAACAGAGCCTTTCTTGCAATTTCAGCTTTCCAGGCGGAGTTAAAAGCAGCATAAGATGCCTGCCTCTCCAGTACAAAACTCCCAATCTCCTGTGTCCTGCTCCTGTTTGAATTGCATCCTCTTGCCATCTGGTTCCTTGCTCCTGTGGACCCGGGCAAGTTCACAGCAAAAGAGGGCCAGCCTACAACTACAAATGGCATTAGCAAGTGGCTGGTGTTTGAATCCAGGGAAGAAGGTGGTCGGAAGCTTTCCAGGGTATTTACTGAATGCTAGAGTGGTATCTGCTTGCACTGATATATTTTAACTACAGATACCTGGATAAAGTATGGGTTTCCTCCTCCTCGTTAGCCGAGTCGGCATGGCTGCAAAGGAAGCGGAGCAGGTACCTAAGACGCCTATGCCTCTTCTTCTGGCCACTGTCAAACCAAGCCTCACCCACCAAAGAGTGGTGCGAAGGTGTGTACTCAGGACCCGCTCAACCTGTCCAGTTGGATGCAGCAGGATGGAGTGGGCAAGCCTTGTTTCCAGACAGGGAGTGGTACAGATTTGGCCTAAATGGGCCTCTTGCAAGCTGAGCAGCTTCCACTCCGCCCCACTAATGCAAGCAAGCACTTCTGCATGAGGATGCTCACCTCGCTTGAAAGCGGCTAGATCTTAAGACCATGGGTTTTTGCCCGATTCATTCAGATGTCCCTAATGCTAAATTCTGCCCCTAAAATAAGAGGGTTCAATACACGTTTTTGAAGCGTACTGAATTCATCCGGCACACAAGCCTCAGCAGCCTTCTGCGGATAGCCTGGGATGAGACGAAGACTTCAAAGGGAATGCAACATTTTTGCTCCCTGGTAGGTTGTGCTAAGCATACCAAGCAGGTCAACAAAGCCTCTTCTGCACAGATGCAGTTCCACAAGTCTATCTTTAGCTTCCCGTATCCCAAGAGTTGGCAAGGGTCAGCAGACTGGCGGTATTTCGGGTCACATTTTACACAAAGGCTCAGGTTGTACGAGGAACACCTTTACTGAAAATCCTCTCCTATTTCCCCACCTTGAAACAAGAAGTGAAAAGCTATCTGAGTGACTGTAGCCTTCCCGTGTAGATCTATTAGCTCCTATAAGCACCCCTGTCTCCTTTGCTGAAAGGCTATCTGTAACTTCTTACTTTACAGCTCCTGGAGTACCCTATTAGATTTTCCTCAAACCATCATACCCTAAAAGAGGCTACTTTCTCCAAAAAGGCTGCTGCAGTCAGAAAGCTGCATTATACCAAGTCAGCTCAGCGTGGACCAGCAAAGCACTGGCTGTTCAGCCCTAGAAAGGACGCAGGCATCTACTGCATCCAGTTTTGTTCTGTGCCAAATACTGTCGTGGGTACAGAAAAGCGCTATTACATCGACGTGCTTTCGCAGGCTATTCAATTATATACCATAAGCCCTTCCACTGACTTCAAGGCCAATTTTAGGGGCGCAGCTCAGGAAGGCAAATTTAAGCAGGTGCGTGAGTCTTTTCAAAATCAGGGACTAAACCAGAAAGAAGTGCATTATTAGCTACAGTATAGGAATGGACTGTGGACCACATTCTGCCCTTGGATAGAAGTGTGCAACTCTTTTGGGCATCCAAGAGGTATCTACATATGTACATGGGCAGAGGTTGCGTGTGCATTTGTACCTCTCCGTAAGCTCCCCGTTGATCTCGCACTGGCTGCTCTCTAGGGATCTATCATCTGCATTGCACCCTGTCCCAGAGAAAACACCGACGTCGCACCTCTTGATTAAGTAGCAAGTGCATGCACTGTAGTGATTCTGCACCTCATCCATAGGCATCAGAAATCAAAGGGAAAAATGAATGCTTCCGAATGGGTGCTGTCCTAGGAGGAAGAAAACAATCCCATTCCACAATCTTTAGTGCAAGGCATTCCCTTTCTACCTTGCACGTTTTGTCTCAGTGCATCGAATGAATGTTAAAGCAGGTATTCTCCAGCGCGATTATCAACCAGTCCTCCCTGACTGCCAGTACGGAGGTTGTGGCAGCAAAAGAATGGGGAAGAGAAGGTGAGAGAAACGGTCAAAGGAGACGAGGTACCACTTCGGTGTTCTGGCAGGAACAACCCCACAATTCAGTGCAACTGGCCTAGCACCGTTACACACCTCGAACAAGGGGGGCAACACTTGTGAACACATCATAAGTCTCTTGGTAGTTGGCACATTAAAAACCTCATCTGTGTTGTTATGTGGCTTTTCCTTAATAAACTCCGAGACTTGAGACTCTCAGATGCTTGCATGCTTGATGTTGGCAGAAACACCACGGCATTCAAAGGGAAGAAGACAACCTCCCAAATTCTTCAGTTCTTCATCAGAGAACAGTTTGGCCCTTTCTTTCTTAATTTACTTTTTTTTTTTGTGTGTGGTCTTTCTTTCCCTTCAGCCTGAACGGCTCAATGACCAGCATTGTTTGCAAATGACCCAGCTTAAATATGTTTAATAAGGCATTTTGTTTTTCCCATCATCCTACAAGAAGGATTTCCGAGACGAAAGCTCCCACGTTTCGGCCATGTGCAATGACTGAGAACGCGTGACACGGGAAAGCTTCTCTGATAGGAAGATTTTCCAACCACTCAAGGGTTTTTCCCCCTCTTCAGATATCATTTTTTCTCAGTTCGGGTCAGATGCTAGAACAAGATAATGAACCGTTTTTCTGTCAGAGTCGTTCCTCTAAAATTGGCACATGTAGGCCTGTTCAGACTCTGGTTTATCTGATATATAGTAATTGTATTATTCATGAATACTCAATTTGCTGGAAGCAGCACAGGCTCACATACCATTTGACCAGCATAAAAAGTCTTATACACACGCCGTATATTTTGTCTTAGCTATAAATAAACAGGACATGTCTAGTCTCAGTACATTTTAATTTTCGCAACTAAAAGCATGACCATCAGGCTCCTGGGCTGCTTTAGAAATCACAGCTGGAACCACGGGTTCATCTCGGATCCAGAGAGATTTAGGCAATTTAGGAATTTTGCATTATTTTTTTTTCCCCTTCCCTACACAGGAAATAGAGTGTGTAAATCTTTTGTGACCTTTTGAAAATCCCAGGCTCAATTCACAATTTCTCTCCAGTCTTTTAAAAGCATTCGCTGCCACAGCACACTTCATAGATGCAGCACGAAACATGGCTTGGAAGATAGAGAGCGAAGCATAAGTGACAGCAAGCTGTTTCCAAGTCAGACGGTGGAGTGAAATGATCTCGTTTAATAGTTTTGGTTGCAATGAACCATCTTACTCAATCCAATTTCTCCTTAATCACCCTCTTTCTATATTTAATTGAGTTTTCTGGACTGCAAATAACATACTGTGCGATTCTAAAAATGCTCATTAGAATTGTATCTATGCCGTCAAATGTCATAACCATTGATTTTGCTTGAAAAGAACCAGGTAGCACGAGAAAATTTCTGCAAAGCAAGTTTATGCTCTGGACCAATCCAGTGCATAACGCTGCAATCAATGAAAAGTAGAGGGATTCGTAATAATTTAATTGGCTACAGAAGTTCCCCGGCATTTATGTCTCCTGCCTTCTTAATGTCATGGTCAGATTAGGCTTGGGGAATCCTAGATATAAGGCAGACATGTTTCTTTATTGATAATAAGGACTCTGGGTCTCCTAAAATAGTCAGCTGGGAGCCGGCAAACACCTCCAGGATCAAAGCACCCTGACAAAATCATTTCATGCTGGACCAGGATCATTCCCAAAGCAACCTGCACATCATCTTTCCAAACAGCTTCAAAACACAACAGTGCACTTCTTCCCTTTTGTGATCTCTTATGAAAGACCCAAGAACCAAGCAAAGCCTGAACGTCAACAAGGGTGTGGGTCATATTCATGCAATCACAGACAACGAGGGCTGGAAAGGACCTCGGGCGGTCACATCTAGTCCAACCCCCTGCTCCAAACAGGACCAGCCCCAGCTACATCATCCCAGCCAAGTGTCTAGACAGATCTTGAAAACCTCCAAGGATGGAGAGTCCACCACCTCTCTGCATAAACCAGCCCAGTGCCTCGCCACCCTCCGAGTGAAAAAGTTTTTCCTAATATCCAACCTCAACTTCCCTTGCTGCAGCTGGAGCCCATTGCTCCTTGCCCTGTCGTCTGCCCCCACTGAGACCAGCCCAGCTCCAGCCTCTTTGCAGCCCCCGGCAGGGAGGTGGAGGCTGCTATTGCATATCGACAGGAAGAGGCTGTCTCTTTATAGCACGGGATCTCAGAGAAACAGAACATGACCGGATCACGAGCCTGGTAGGGTGGAAATGGAAACCTCCAACTGACCAGAAAAGCCAAGGAGAAGCAAAGCATTTGAACAAAGACAGATGAACGTATACTTTACCGTCGCCTGGAATGATGCGCAGAGTGACTGTGTTCCCCGCTTCTTTAATCAAGTTGACAATGTCCGAATGCGACTTGTTGGTGATGGAGCATCCATTAACGGCCAGGATCCGGTCCCCTACTTTCAGCTTGCCGCAGCGGTCTGCAGGGCTCCCCTCAATTATCCGACCTATTTTGTGAGGCATGGCCACACATGCATTTCCTGCTTTTGTATTGTATTGTATTGTTTGGTTTTTTGTGGGTTTTGGTTTTGGTTTTTTTTTGGTTGGTTTTTAATTGTTTATATACATGGGAATATGGTGAAGGGAAAAAGGAGAAAAAGGGTTGAAAAGGGAAAGAGAAGGTTAAGGGTTAATTAATTAATGCATCAAGCAAAAGTTATTAAAGGATAGCTTGGCTGCCAGTGTTCAAAACATTGGCAACCGACTGTGAGGGCAAAGGGCTTTGCTTTAACTGACTGCCATTACGGGGAGGCGTTGCACCAATCCCCCGAGTCGCGCCCTTTGGTTTCTTTAGAGACGGCGGCATTTTTATAGACTGCAGCTGCACTTGGCAGCCCGAAAGTCATCCAATTGAAGTTTTGTTTTTGCATTTGCAAAATACGAAATTGCTAATAGAGGGCTCAGACTTGCTCGTCTGAGATGGTAACGGTGTCAGCCTCTCCAGGCCTCCCTCCACCGAGCCAGCGGCTGCTCGAGCTTCTGCCAATGTTTTGTTCTTTCTCAGTTTAGAAAGATCATCGCTATGCCTCCTACGGAGTAAAACTCCCACTTTCGCCACAAAGACCCAATCTACCAGTGTCGCGTGGGGCGAGCGGTGAGAAACCAGCTCTTTCACTGTGAACAAAGGAAGCACCAGGGAAGGCACAGGACCACTAGAGATGGGCCAAGACTGACACGCGGGACCTGCTCGGTACCACCCACCACCTCATAACCACTATTAAGTCTTCCCCTTTTGTGAGCTTAAACGTTGATTTGGTTGGGGAAGAGAAGCAGGGACTGAATGCAGACCTTGCTTTCAACAGCTCTAAAACCACAAGCGAAACAGCCCGAATGTCTCCGAGATGCATCCAGCAAGGGCATTTTGGGATGAATGCACGGAAGACGCAGGACCGCTCACAACAGTCACCTGGCCCCGCAAATGGAGGATGCACGCAACTCGGGACATACGGCCCCTCCAGCTTTCCTTGCATTGCTGCCAAGCCCTATATACAGAGCCCACAGTCAGTGGAGCATGAGATGGTGCGGCGTGAGATGACGGCTGTATCCACCATGCATCCATCCTTAAGATGCGCTTGCGCAGCTCGGCCGTAATCCTTTATTTGATTAGTAGTTTTAGAGATATGCGCTGTTACAGATGTAGTAATACTTGAAAAAACTATAAAGAAAGGGCTAAAAATGGGATATGAGGTAATGTGACGCGGCTGGAGAGGCACACGCGTGACTTGCTGGAAGGGTGATTAGACGCGGGACGCCGTTTCTTAGCGGCGAGCAAGTTTCTCCTTGCAATACAAAGCCTGGCTTGCTTTCAGTCGAGGTCGTGTGGGTTTCAGAAGCAGAAATGAATATTTAGTCAATCCAGTGCTTGACCGTGGATGTGAAACCCCACACTAACGGGACCGGGGGGAGCTTCTGTACCAGTTCAGCCCATCTCTAAAGACAGCCCATGAAGGAGGCACAAAAACTACAGGGACAAGGCAAGCACTGCATAGCTGAGGGCAAAGCATCTCATGCGGAGTGTCGGGAAAAAGTTTGATGTACTTGAAAATTCAAGGAGACACAGTCACAGGTCAAAATATATCAAGTGAGGAACCCCTGGAGAGGTTACATTACACCAGCTTTCATTTAGCTAATGGTTCTGCCTAGAACGAACACCATTCCTTACATTAGCTCATCACAGTCTCTTCAGGGAGGAACAGTGCAGTATATTTTATATTTCACACCGCTCTTCCCAACAATCCCCCTTAGCGTCTGGAGGAAGAATTAGAAATCTCCCTTGCAATGCAGCGCCCCAGCTAGAAGGCAGCCCAGGGAGGTTATGCACAAACAGGCCGTGTTGATGCACGTGCTTGCCTTTAAGTGGCCAAATCCACTGAAGAAGCAGAGGAAAAAAATACTTGTTATTCCCTATTCTATGCAATCATGTGCTTGGGAGCAGGAGATGGAGGGCAGGCCAAGCTAAGGCCAATGAGCTATCATTTCTGATGCAACTTTTCATTATCTTCCATCACAGCAAGCACTAATAATGCACCAATCCCTAGCTATCAGCATGCTCATACCCTTAAGGGCAGTTAGGAGCATCCCTCTGAAAGGCAGAGAGGAGTTAATCACTTTTAGGAGGGGCTGGTTGCAAATCTACGGGCTCTCCATGGATCAGAGGCAGCATTTCAACTAGGTTATTTGCTCCACTGGACTCAATGCTCCCTTTTTCTGGCATCCTCCTACTCCTCTGCTGGGAGGGAAATCTAAAATTTCAATTTGTACTTATTGCCGACCTGCCCGAGAGCGATCTCAAGGAGCGCCAGGCGCTAGCGCTCCCGGCTCTGCTGCTGGTCAGAGATCACAAGGTCTCACTCTTCGGATCCCAGGGTTCAACAAAACCCAGGAGGCCGGCACCTACTGACTCTCAGCCTCCAAATGTGACACCGATGAATTTTAATTTAGACCCTCGTTAGCCTCAGCGCACCGCAGCATGCATCCCCTCGCCTCGTTAGAGCGACGGCTTTCAGGACTTACCGAAGGTCGTCCCCGCCTCCGGCCTGCTCACAGAAGACACGATGACAAAGCCAAAGCCCTCGTTTTCTCCACGCTGGATTTCCACGTCGTACGGCTGCACCACCGTGCTGACCACGCCGCTGCCGCCACCCCCGCCGCTGCCGATGCCGCTGGTGCTGCCGCTGCCGGAGCTCACGGTGTTTAAGGAGTTTTGGCTTCCCTGCGGGGTACGTTTTTCCTCCGTCAGGGAAGCAGGCTGGTTGCTGCTGTGATGCGAGGAGGCTGGAGAAGGGACTTCGTTCTCTGCCTTTGGAACTGCAAGAGAAAAGCACAAGTCTCACCGCGTCAGCGGCACGGCCCTGGG
>JAGPOW010003182.1:11625968-11665649 GCA_030014935.1 Caiman crocodilus | reverse complement strand
GGTACGGAGATGAAGTTCGGCTACAAAAAATAAAGGGCCTGGGATAAACGACAGGCCGGGCATCTCTCCAACTGGGTCAACATCTGCTCATGCCAGATGCTGCTGGTTGTTACCTGCACGCTGAAACGGCCCTGGAAATACACCCACACCCCTGTACACTTGCACAAGCATGCTCTCATGTGGCTCAAGTTGCACAATGAAGCCTCACGCTAATTTACAGAGGCAATGGAGCAATGACAAATTCGCTGTGAAGTGAAAGGTGGGCTAACTCCCCGCGAACAAAGGGCAATTGCTGCAAGGTGGGAGCTTGCACATACCTGCTTACGCTGGACCAGCTGATAAACGGGGAAACCCTACCCCTAAGTGGCCTATGGTAAATTATTTCCATGCCTCTATCCTAAAACTGTGATTTAATGAAATCAGTGTAACTGTGTGTGTGAACCTTGCTGACATCTCAGATCTGAATCACGTGGGTTCAGTGCGTTTCTGTTGAATATCACAACGTCATCCCTTAAGTTAGGGCGGACTTATCGCCAAAGAGATGTTCCTCTGCGGAGTTCTTTGCAAGTAGTTGCTCATGAATAATCCCACATTTAGAGAAGTCCCTAGATACAAAAATATACTATTTCATCCATCTAAACCTTTTTGCGATTGTTTCCAGCCTGGGTTACATGCAATAAAGAAGTCAAGTAAACCTAACTCTGCAAAACGCTCCTCTTTAGGCTATCTAAAATGGTAAGACTGGAAACAACTGAGACGCATTAGCTCCACGGCGTGCACTTGCACTACATTTTGACAGTATAAAGGAAAAGAAACCAAACTTGGATGTAACGCCGCCTGCCAGAAGTCCGCCCGAAGTTCAGTGGAGAGAAACAAGGATCTTTTCAACCCAAAGGTTATTTTGATCCTCCTTTAGGCTGCAGGTACATCATTCCCTGTCTTTTTGTTGACACCTCACCTGGACGTCTGCTCCATATCCTTCTTGCCTAGAAATGGGCCTAGACCAAGATCCAACTCTGAAATTTGGACTGAGGTGGAAGGAAATCTCAGCACTTACTATTAATTGTCACTAGCAACACATACATCAAGTGTCATCTAGCAACCTCGCTGTCATGTCCCCGCTTTCTTTAATAACAGCACATTTTTGTAGATTTGCAAGAACAAAACCATGCTTTGTTCTTGGCTCGGCTGTTCTGCTGTTCTTCCACGTTCGGGGCCTGTTCATTGGCAGCGAAGGATACATTTCTGTCCTGCATCAATTTGTGAATGTGCAACCACTGGAACCTTACTTACAAAACAAAAAAAAATAAAGGAGAGGATTTCAAATGACTCTCACTTGGCATCATTTTTTAATGTTCTCTCTACCAGAGGGTCAGGGCACTGAAACGTGACTTCATTTGTAAATATATTTCACTCCCAGCTCCATCACCGAACTAGCAAAGCACCTCCTTCCCCTCTCTGCGCCTCTCTTTCCTTTCCCAGCCCGTGTTTTAACTATGTCACTGAAAAGGTCTTCAGGGAGGGGCACTATTTTGCGGCGTGCTTGTAAAACTGGTGCACAGCGGAGCGTCAAGAACTCACTGCAGTACAACCAAGCTATTAATTGCAGCATATTAGGAATGAATAGCGTACCCGTATCTGAAAGATGTGCAGAGACTGAAAAGACCCCCGATCTTGCCTAAAGATACTCGTATTTAAAATGTGTCATATTTTAAAGCATTCAAAAAGCTAGGGGGAAAAAAAAAAAGGATAGAAGTCAGCTGGAAGGTGCAATAACGTTAACACTCGCACTTACTGTAAAAATGGACATACGACTGTTTTGAGACGGAGGTTTAGGGTTTCTGACCCGTAAATTCCCTGGATTAAGACTGGAAAATAATAAAGCGAGGTCCTCCCAATCAAACCGAACATACCTGCATATACCACCTTGCGCCGTACAGTGAGGTTGACATGGCCTTGCTTGGCAGCCTGCTGCATAAGTTGGACGACGAGCTGGTGCGATTTGCCAACCACAGGAGTCCCATCGACACAGATCAGCTCATCTCCGGATCGCAGGCGACCGTCGGCATCGGCAGCACCCAGCGGTACAATGTGACCAATGTAAATCTATCGGGGGAGAGAAAAAAAGGGACGTATTCAACAATCAGATGGCTAAGGAGGCTTGGGGGGACTGGGAACGAGACTGGAAGCCCTGGGTTGTGTATAACCCAAATCAGCAGCGGGCACACGAGCTGTTCTGAAGAAAGCCCTCTGTGAAGCGAAGGAGAACCAGGTGTTTCCCTTGTTCTTTATCGCTGGGATATAACTGCGTGCAAGACCCCTTAGCTCTGGCTCATCACCTGCCTTGAGAGGATGTGTTTCCCAAAAGAGACTAAATAACAGCACAGAACGATTAGCAATAGCATCGTCAATCAGAGCAGCGAGACCAAGAAGCAACCTGGACCCTAAATCAATCTCTTTGCTGGCCGTGGAGCTCATCACCTCAGCTCCACTTTCACGTGCACCGGGTTGGCTCCGGTTTATCGCCGCTGCTGCGGCATGAAAGGAAACCGTGACCTCCCTCTCCCCAGAAATGGACAGGAAGCACGTCGACAGGGCAGCCGGCAGCAATGCGCGCTGACACTTTGTATGCTTGACCTGCTCAGCAAACAGACAGAAAATTAGGTGCTTTTAGTCTGGCACCTTTCCGGGATGCTAGATTTACAGCTAAGAAACCAAGTTAATTCAGGGAAAGATAAAAGAGACCGAGAGAGACTGCTCTTAAGGTCAAATAGTAAAACAGGAACCTGCTGAAAAACTGATTGGAAAAATCACTTTCCACCTCTGCGGGGATGTGTTACGATCTGGGGGCTGGCCTAGCCTGTAACATGCACACGGGGCCAGCGCTGAATTTTAGTCTCCCGTGAATCTGGGGTATTTGGATGGGTGCTGTCTGTTCAGGACCGAACGGACAGAGCAGGGTATGCCTGCATGCGTTTTGGCAGGGACTTGGAAACAAGTCCACTTTCAAAAGCACTCACCGGTTCTCCAGGCTCATTTCCACCTAAAATCCTAAATCCGAAGCCAGTTTCCTTTCTCCATAGAAAGATATCCTGTTCTTGATAATCTGGAACTGAAGGAACAGAAGGAAAGAGAGATGTTATTACAACCTTCAATAGGAAAGCTGTCAGCTTAAACCCAAAGTCCTCCAAGTCCTATCAGTTTTCTTGTATTACGAGCGATAAAACCAGAGACAAGACGCCGTATTTAAGGGCCCACGCTTATAGCAAATAGCAGGTTTCTACAGAGTCCCATTAATGACTTGTGGAGTTAGGTACAACTCACCAGCAATGAGGGAGAACCGGGGGGGAGCGGGGCACTAGACTCTGAGCAAAGAAACACTGCAGAAGCAATGCAATGAAGGACTAACCATTGTCTACAGTTTGCTTCCATGTGGGCCTCTGGATGAAAGCCATCTGACCCCCACGGAGCTCCCTCATGAATGCTCTGCTTATGTTCCCCTGGGACCTGATCCAAAGCCCGTTGAAATCATTGCGAGTCTTTGCATTGACTTCAGGGGGTTTGGATCAACACCCGGATGCATCTTCCTGCAGAGGACAGTGGGCATGCACATGCACGTGTGCATTGGGAGAGGGGAAATTACTCCTCTCCTTGACTTGTCACTGCTACATTAGGACAGAAGGATGGAAGCCTTTCGTTTCTGGCCTTGTCAGCCTTCAAACTATGGCTCTCGGAGGTGGGGTAGGGCGGGGGGTGGCAGATCTCAAAGCAAAGCAGCAGCTGAGAACCTGTTCCCACCCAGGGATAGCACGGACGCAGAAAAACGTGCAGCAAGGTTACCCTTGCCGGAGATCCGTCCACCCTCCACCGTTTCTGAGGATCTGACTGCAGGAGGCGATGGGTCCTGAAGCTATCTATTAGGTATGCTGCTCTGATTTCTGCTCCTTAACAAGGCTCACTAGCTGGGAATATCTAACCAGAGAGGTCCAAGGCTTCAAGGTGTAACTAAGCACGTTCATAGGTTTAAATTGCAAGCTGCAGCTAAGAACTCCATGGCTTCTGTTTGAACAACGGGCAGGAGACTGAGAAGCGCTACAAGCTCTTGCTGTTTGCTTAGCACCGTGATATTAGTATTCATCTGTATTAGAGTCGCTAATAAGTCCAACAGCCTTTTGTAAACGTGTCTCTATAAGAGAGGATAATGCCATTAGCAACATGATACAGATGCTTTTCTTTTTCTGGAAGAGAAAAAAAGAAACAAGAGCTTGCTGTTATGATTTCTACTGTCATCATTAGGTTTTGTAGGGCATAGTTTCTTAGCTGATGGCTCTTAAAATAGCCGGGGGATGAATCCTCAGCTGGTGTGAACCGGAGGAGTGCCACTGAAGTCAAGATAGCTGATGCTGTGGACCTGGATTTTTAAAACGTCTCATTTTCTACTGAGCAGACAAAGGCAGCTGGAAATGCAAAAGAGCCCAACGATACCTACGTATTAGGATGGAGCACAAGCAAAATGCCTACACTGAATATTACATACGTTCAAGGGATAACCTTGAAGTGCGACTGACGCAGATCATTTAAATGAAGTTATCCGTGCTTTCTTTCCTTTATAGATAGATTTCTTTAAAGCAAAATTAATTGTTGACATTAAATCATATCAGAAGACACCTTCAGGTTCATTTAATATTTATTGGTTAGTAACTGTAACACTGATTAATTTTGTAATAACCCCCCATGATTTATAATTAATGGCAGAAGAAGTTATTCTTGTATTGGCCAGCTGTTTGCATCTTTGGTAAAGGAATGATGCTTAGTATGAATATCAAGGACGCTGGAAAATATTTATGGCTGGGGTGCATGTTGATAATCAAATAAAATGCCAGTATCTAAAAACAAGTAAAATAGCTCTCTTCATTAAAGGCCTTTTCCAAAGTCCCTGGAAGTCGACAAGCATCTTTTAATTGACGTCCATGAGCTCAGGATTGGGTTCTTATTGCATTTAATGCTGTCAAAGTCTGTCGTACAAAAAGCTTCGGTCGAATCGATTGGTGCTTTATACAGTAGACTTCAGTCTGGCTCCGATGCTTCCTCTTTCAGGAACTCACCAATGAGTTTAAACTGCAACATGAATCCACCACGAGGAGAGTGGAAATGCAAGGAACAGGTGAGCGCAAGTCCCGGGTGTCAGGGAGTTGGCATTTTTTATTCAGATCTTGTTACCGTCCTCGACTGAAATACATTCTTTTTTGCATCCTACACCTTCTTGTTTGATTGCTTTGTGGTTAAAAACTAAGCTTAAATTCATATGCATCACCTCTTGAAGTCATAAACTAATTTTTCTCCAAATACAATTACTGAATAATAGAAGTGATGAGCAGACTGGAAGTGGGTAGTCTTTACCAGTCAGGACTAGCTGGCTGAAGGCTATTTGCTATAAATTAGGACATCCCCTGTAACAGACTTTAGACCATAAATTAATTGGTGTTTGTCGGCGTCTTTGGTTAATCCAAGCATGAAACTATGCAGACACTTTCGAAAAGTTCAGCCTAACGTTTCACAGGCTTCTTGGCAGACTCTGGCTAAGCCAATTAGAGGGCATGCCCTGCCTTTCAGAAACAAAATGGCTTCAACAGAGATCGTCAGCATGGGCCCATTTTCTCAGCATCGCTTCACGCATTTGCCAAATCTACAGTCTCGCCGAACGTTGCCTTATGTTCCTCATCCAGGTACCTTTTAGTCTACGAGCAGCCACTCAAGGTAACGCAAACGGAGGCGTAAATGTGTGCATCAAACCACAGCAATGAAACATAAGGTCTACCACGAAGTGCATTTACCCAGCAATGCATTTTACTACGAATGACTACAGGAAAGGGGGGACACAAACACAACATACACAACACACACACTTACACAGGGTGGGCGGGCAAACAAAGCTCCCTTGGCAGCTTTTGCATCCATTTGCCAATTAGGCAATTGACTGATGGAGTCCAATTTGCTAAAACCACCCCCCTCTTCCCCCACTCAGTCGCAATGGCTTTATATGAGTAGCACAAGACTGTAACTGCCTTGTAAAATTAGCCAGAGCGCTCCCAAGGTTCAGGCAGATCGTTTTGTGGACTAAAACAAAAGTTGCTGAATCTTGGTACAGAAAGAGGACTCCTGGATGCTGAGCTCCAAACCAACTCCCTAGTAGGTGCACCTACCTCGAAGACCACCTTAGTGTTAGCCTAGATGGGTGGTGAATGCCAGCCTACTTTTAGGAGCCACTGTTTCGAATAAAACACAAAAGCAGCCAAGAGAGCTTTGTGCAAGCGGTGAAGAGGAACGAGACCAGCGGCGTAGACTGACTCCACGCCATCAACAGGGCCCTGTAGGGCAGCTTCGTGGAGGACGGTCAGCGTGGATGGAGGTGCTGCAGGTGCCTACAGTCTGTTGCTTGCCAATGAAATGCCAAAGCAACTACGCGGTGCCTTCATTCCTCGTTAACCATCGCTTTTGCCCTTCTGAACCACCCTTGGCCACAAATGGCCCCCCGTGGCAGAGAGTAGCAGCAATACCAACACGAGACACGAGACGAGACACAAGACATGTTCTCAACACATCCTTACATTCTCCAAAACTCGTGGAATTGATTTCTCTCTCTCTCTCAACCTTGCTCAGTCCAGTTGCAGGCGAAGGTGACATAGCTGCAATATCAATTTTACAATTTTGCAAAGCTTAATGCATCTGCTTTCTTGTTCAACTTCACTTAAAACGTACCCAACCGACATGCATATTTTGTTAGGCTTCTGCACGTGCTACTGCAAAGGTCACAGGGACGGTGGATTAAAACAATGGTTGGCTTATTCAGCTTTCCCCCGCCTTCCCGTAATGCATGAATCCCTTGGAAAAAAAAACTTTAAAAAAGAGTTTTCTACAAAGTTCTTTTTGAGATCACGTAAACCACTTCCACCATCACAGCACAGGGTCTGGGGTTGCGAGAGGGAAATCTTATCTCCAGCATTAGAAGAAACTATAAATACAAGAAGGTGCATACTGAAAAAATGTTTTCAGACGCTTTGACTTCATTTTAATTAAGTGTTACTTGGTCATCTCTAACCCCTATCTTTACACCTAAGATATCATCTGTTTTTTCCCATTGCAATATCACTTTAACAAAATAGCAGACTTGCCTGGAAGAACAAATCTTCGTGCACAGATCACAAGGTCTTATAGGCGGTCAACCTCAACAATAACTGTTGCTCAGTTAATCATCAAAGTATTTTAGGCCGCAACACAGCAAAGTACTTAAGCACGTGCCTAACTTTAAGCATCGGTACTTCTGCTGAAGCCAATGGGATGACTCCAGGGTCAAATACTTCTGCAGTTCAATCGGGGATTTCGTATTTTGTATTCTTCCTAAATCCCCAGTTTTTAGAGCAGGCCATTACAAGCGAATGTATGGCTTCTTTCCTTCCTTTAGCTAAAGTTTCTAGCCCTTCCCATTGTGGAAAAAAGACTTGTAAAATATGACAGAAATGCACCTTCAAGATGCAGCAGATAAAAAAAAGCATTCCATCTAATTGTGTTTCTTATTGGAAATAAATAATTAGGGGAAAAAAAAAACCCTCATCATTTTTTAGCGCTTGGCACTGGCAATTGTACTCGTCACGCGCGTAAAGAATGGGAAGCACTTGGCACCTTGCTAAGATCCAGGACGAAGTTAGTGACAGCTGATCATTCATTACATGCGGTCACGGACCAGCTTTGTAACTAGACCTGCTCTGCAGCCGTTTCTGCTCATGCAACATGCTAGAAATATTAAGATCCTTCTAAAAAAAAGGCATTCTCTAAGGGCACGGGCACATCTGTGTGTCCAAGCGCATGAATGTAACTGTTTGTTTCATGTTAATATAATACAAGAACATGACCTTACAGAGGGCCCTTTTTCTACACTACCGTCTTCAAAGCCAGCCTGCTCACAAGGCAGTCGGCAATTTCCGGAGCGTATTTTGGGGGGGGGATGGAGTGTGAAACGTTTGATACCATGGTGTTAATATCTTAAAACTCTATTTAATGACTGTCAAGTCAAAACTACACACCGTGTCAACTTTGTTTGTATTTTTAATCAGATTTACAACAGATAAAAAAAAAATACATGTTGTGCCTGAAAATAAAATTCCAGTCTTAAAGATAACCAGAATAGTTTAAAAGCTTCAGAATGACTCTATAGTGTTCTGCTTTACTTTTAATTAAATGTTTAAGTCCTTCAAAGGGATTCATTAACACATCTACAATTCAGATTAATTCATTTTGTTACTGCTGTTTTGACAGATGGCCATATGTAGGATATGGTATTTTGCAAAGCAATCAGGCCACAAGAGAAAAATTTGACAACAGATTGTGTTAATCTTCAAGGAAGTTTAATAATAAATTGAAATATAAAAAGCATATTATAAAAATATATTTTCAATAAAAGGGTACAAGATGTGAGAGTCATCGGGCTCTGGTAATCTATTCAATTACAGCTTCTTCCACCGAGGGCTCTCCACGCACGTAATGTCCGGATCTTGGAAACGGTCCATTTTTTTAACTCAATGCTAAAGTCTCCCCTCTGATACACATATAGAACTCTAATTAGCAGTAATGAGCTATGCATAAAGAGGAGACCACACTGCTACAACTCAACACAATCAAATGGCAAATTATCATCAGCGCCAAATGATCTAGTTTCAGAAGTCGCTCAGCTGAAAGCTATATATTCCCTCCTCTCTTCTGCAAAGGCTTGATCCAGTCAAGTGCGGTGCACTTGAGCCCAGCTTAAGCTTTAAGCACCTAAGTAATCCCACTGGCTTCAAAGCTTCAAGTTGAAATTGGCTGGATTGAGGCCAGGGTCCTCCGCACCTTGCAGGATTGATCCCCGGATCACATGCTGCTGCATTTTTTAATTCACACTGGATGCATGAAGCTGCTATTATTTTGCTGCTCGTGCGGCAAGGCCAGGGCACAGAAAGTATTTCTTTGGAAAACACCGTCTGCTCGGACTGGTTTTGAGGTATGAAACCTGATTCGATGCCTTACGCCCAGGAAAGGGCATTTACTTGTATAGCTCTCATCAGCAAAGGAGTCAAGTGCCTCGTGATCTCACAAGATGTGATCGATATAAAAATAAAATATATGGTTTGGCTGGAGGGTGAGCGATGGACATGTCATTTGGAACCAAATATCGCCTTTCACAGATATGCTTCAGTAGCCAAAGGGTGCTCAGCAACGGAATAAAAGATTATCTTCACACCATACAAGCATACCACAGCCCCTATCCATGTCTTGACTAGTGGGAAATGCAATGGGTGAAATTCACTCCCATTCAGAAGAGCTGCCCAGGTGTTTAGTATCCTTCAAGGTGATTTTGTTCCCATCCTCAAGAAGATGGCACTGCAATGCTACATGAAATCTCTGCATACTATTGCTGGAATAAAACTCTTGCCCAAACTGGGACATGGTCCAAGGATCAATCTTTTCTTCGTACCCGCTACATTCAAAAGGTGCGTCAAGACATCTCTGCACACTTTATAGTCAAAGATAAAAGAAGGCAAAATCCAGCCATAAGTCGCTAGTGGATTAACTCCTTCATTAAGACCTCACCTTCCTTGATTTCTTCATAAAATTCAACATACACTTAATAGTTTCAAAGATACTTTGCTTTTTTTTTTTTAACTCCACTTCATGGACTACTTACTGCAAATCTCCTCCACGCAAAGGTTTCGTCTTGCGCATGATGCTTGGATTGCATCTGCACTTTGCAATGCGAAGGAGGAATAAGTTGTGTGTCTGCACTGTATTAAGTTGTGCACAACTATGCTTTAGAGCAATAGTTTCCATGAGAAACCCGGTGCTAGGCTTGCAACTCTGCCTCCACATTCAATCCAGCTGTGATAAATGAGTAAATATCCACTCGTTAAGTGTCACATCTCCATTTGGGATCTGTGGTTTTAGAGGGTTGCTTATGACTTATTGAAATGGGACATATTTCCAAGCCCAGGAAGAGGTGTGATGGGAAAAGGGGTACCACGTCACTCCACAAACAAGGGATCCTTTTCAGCCGAAAGTGATGGCATCTCTGCATCACTAACTGTCGAAGTACCAGTAAATACTATGTTGTGAGTGCACTGTAACTTACTGAGGCCAAAATGTTAAGCACAGCATGAATAAAATGGCTTAGCATGGGGTACCTGGCACCCAAGCTCTCCCATTTACTTCTGTCATGCTATGGACTGCCACCACCCACGGCCCTGGGGAAGAAGAGCAGGATTGAGCCCAAAATCTTTGTCAACTCAACTACCAAGTTTGCCTGGGTCTGACCCCCCCCGTGCAAATGAGGTGCCTTCCAGGTTATACCTTTTCTATCTTGGTTTGCCTTTCACAATGAAACCCAGCAAAGCCAAGCCGTAAGGAAGCAGATGGAAGAGGCAGGATGTTCATGTTTCATTGCCCAATTTGAAGCCAACGCAGAGAACCACGTGGTTGAAACAGGCCTGGGCTCAGCAAAGGTAAATCCTTGATCTTTCCACCAGTGCATAGCTAAGAGAGCTGCCAAGAAGTCCAGGTGAATCTTTCCCCTGAAAAGCTGTGTCAAAGCAGAGGAAAAGGGATGGGCAAGCAGGAGTCAGAAGGCAGGATTCCCACCCTTATCAGTAGGAGGTGAGGACTGCAGACAGAGGAGAAGGCAGGTCAATGCTTAACGTGGAGGCATGATGGTGGCTTGCGTCTACACGTGCGGTGGACTTGGCCGCGCCTGCACGTGCAGCGGACTGTGCAGTCATTTAGTACTTTAGCAAGCCCTAAATGCAAGTACTTCAGCAAGTACTAAACGACTGTGCAGCAACCGGCATTACCATGTAGCACTGTCATTGCACGATTTTTTCCTGGCGCTAACGTGCAGTAGTATCGCATCACGGTTAGTGCCCGGCAACCCTACTGCGCAGCGGCAACGAGCTACGATGCAGTAGCTCGCCACGACTGTGCCGTAGCAGCTCGTGTAGACGTGCCGATAGAGAGGGGAAAGGAGGGAAGCTGAAAGAGGAAAGCGCAGCAGTAAGAAGCCGGGGTTTAGAGACGAGGCTCGGAGACGGAGAACTGGGGACGAGGACGAACTGCAGAGCTGGAGGGGGGACAGGGCCAGTCATCCCACAGATTTCCACTGAGAAATCCAGGCAGGAGTTAATGCTGCTGAGCTAACACTAATGACTAATTAGCATGAGCTAAACAGTTAATTAGAAATTTGCTCAATAGCTGCAGGGGGTCCAAGACAATGACAGCATGGTTTCTACACAGCCAGGCTGCAGGGGCAGAGGGGATTCGGTTCCCACAAGGCTTCTGGGGGAAGTGGCCCTGGCCACGGACTGCACGGCCCTCGTCTACTCCTGATGGGATGAGAGGACCATCCTTGTCCCCCATTTCTCCACCGGAAGGGCCAATAAGGCTAAAAAAGGACCCTGGGCCCGCACGGCCAGAACAAGTACGTCTGGAAGGGAAAAGAGAGCCACGCAGAACCCGCGTCGCTGAGACATCGGATCCGGAGAGACGCATCTCCAGCCAGGAAGCCTCTGACTCATGAGTAATTATTTTTCTCCATGCCATAAGATTTATAAGTGATTCAACTGGTTGGAAGAAGAAAAAAAAAAAAAAGTACTTCTATTTTCAACTCTTGCTCCGAGAAGCTTTTAGAGGTTCTTCTGCCTTAGACGGTGTAATTAGAGAGATGCAAGCATGCTCATTTTGTTTACAGAGGAAGATCTGATTGAAACCAATTTTAAACTCTTGGAGCGGAGTCAAAGCCCTGCTGAACTATTAGCCAAGTGCATGTATTAATTATTAACAGAGAGCCGCTTACTGTATGTGTTTGAGTTCTCTATTGTTACAGTAGTACATGCCGGTAAAGGCCAAAAGACTCAGCAGCGAGAAGGAGCTCGCTCCCAGGAGCGAGAAGGAAAAAGCCTCTGATCTGTATTTCGGCAAACTAAATTTCTCTCTCGTTCCCTGCCACTTCCACGTGTGGCAAAGCAAAGTCTCATTCTACTAGAAGAAATCTGAGTTGGACACCTAACTCTTCTCTCTTGCTTTTGAAAAAAAAAAATCTCTCTAATGCCCATTTTAAAGATGCATTAAAAAGAGTAAAAAGGAAGGACCTTAATATTTTAAATATATTACTGTTCCTTGCACAAACCTACAGTCTAAGCCGCCTGAGCTCATTCTTCACCCAAGACAAAACCTGACCCTTGGTTAATGTCGATCAGACATAATGCGCTGATCCTCTCAGCTTCTTCCACACGTATGGGCTTAGTCCTCTATTTTCCACACGCACAAAAAATAAAAAATTAGTAAATTCATTTCCTAACGGAGAAAAATCAGACTGGCTGCCAGCACCGTAGTCTTAGCAACCACACCTGTTCAATACTCACGTCGGCTTTCATACATGCTCCTGGACTGGGCCCAAATTTTGAATGGATCTGGCTTTTTCTGCCCAGAGTTGTCCGGTTGATCCGCAGCCGGTGCTTCAGTGGCGGGGTAGTCGGGAAGCACCTGAGCGCCGTGGATGGGGGACGCGGTGTGTCCGCTGCGGTGGCTGGAGACGCTGTGCTGAGAACTGTTTTGGCTGTCTTTCCTTTCAAGTGGTTGCTGCAAGTAAAAGCAAGCCGAGAAAGAGGGAACAGACGGTTATTGGTCTCCAAGTGGGTGTTTTCCATCATCCCCCCCCCCCCCACTCTTCCCTTTCTGCATGCACATAAAGAAAGAAAGAAAGAAAGAAATGTCACACATGGGCTGCTATCGGTTACTGCTAAGTGCGGCTATATTCCCCAATGACAGATTTTGATGGACAGACGGGCAGAAGGAGATATGTAAAACGGAAAGCGATTAATCATAGAAAACATGCTGCCCTCCACATCTCGGCATAAAACAAATTTAAAACTGCATTATAAGTAACTTGGTTCAATTGAATTCCCCCTCCCCCTCTTTCTGTGTTCAGCCGCAAAAATTTGTGGTCAGGTAATGCGAAGGGTCTAATTTAAATCCACAAAGGTGAGCTGGAAACGTGCACTTAAGCTGCTACTGGGTTTAAGGACGGCAGCCTTCCGTAGGTCCATATGTTCACAGCTCTTTCCAATGCCCAGGTTGCAACAAGTGGGTTCGGAAGAGAAATGCAAATAACATCTGCATTTCCTTGAGCTCTGATGATAGCCCAACTGGGTCCTCAACGTGCGCGGAATGAGCGACTTGATTTCCTCATTAATTAAATATTTTAAAAACAAAAAACGTGTGCGTCTACCTAAATCCAAGGCAGGCAAGGTTCTTTGGGTAAATCTGGTATCTTTTATTAGACCAACTAATAATAGTTGAAAATATTCTTCTTTGCAAGCTTTTGGGTACAAACACCCTTCTTCAGGCAGAGGAAGCTCCAACCAACGCTACCGAAATCCAAGGCTCGTGCAAACCCAGTGTCATCAGACCGAGTTTTTCAAGACCAGCCTGAATTGATATATTTCCTGTCTCAAGAATATTCCATTTATATTTTTAGCTTTGCATGCGTTTTGGGGTAGGCTGAGAGGTGTGGCGATTCTGGCAGCACAAATTACTCTGACATTTGAGACTTGTACTGAAGTGGATGACCCATCGCCGGCACCTCTTTAAATGATATCTCCATTGACCTGAATATGAAATTAATTTTGTACTTTAAAGTCATTTGGAGTAGAGCACACCTGCTGAGACTGCTCAGCCACCAGTTTTTAAAGACAAATATCTGAACCCATTTCAAACACTGTCGTTTTTCTAAGTGGTAATAGAAGCTCATTCGCATGCAGACCTCCCTGCGCACAAAATACCAGTTTATGAACAAAGCAGTTTTAAGGCAGACCTCTGTTGAAAGGCATCTGAGCTGTGAATAATCACCGTTTTATTACTAATGGAAAAAAAAGGTATTTTATCTTTTTTTTTTTTTTTGGAGGGAATGTAAGGGAAGGGCAATACTAAAGTATTGTCTTTTAGTCGTTTGTGAACACCAGGTTTGAAGTCCATCTTATTGGAAGTAACTTGCTTATAGAAACTTGATAGTCGGACCTGGAAAACTTCACCAATGATTTGAAGAGACCCAACGAAAAGGTCATCATGGACAACCTCTTTGTGAAGAGGCACCTTTATGTAGCTTATTATATGAAATAATTAATAATTACCAGTCAGCTCTCAAGTCCCTTTCTGCCCAGGGGATCTAAGTGGAACTTTTTGTGTATTCCAAACAAAAAATAATCTCGTTAAGTTGAGGCCATCAATGCAAATGAATACAAATTATTTAAGTGTGAAAGACCTGTCTGGACCAAAGCAATTTTTTCCCCCCACAAACTTTGGCAAACCTGGACATTCTAAATGTACCAAAAACAGCAATGAAAAGTAAGGAGATTTCCATTCAGGTCACTCAAGGAATTGCATACGTGCCCAAGTATCCAGAGCCAGACACGGGTGAACCAGGCAGTTGCCTGGGGGCCCAAAAATGGTAATTTTTCCCCCTGTTGTTCAAATATTATCATCGTTATCTCTGGCAAAAAAGGTCCCAAGAATAAAAGTTTGGCTGCGGCTGCCAGGAGTCTGCATGTATCCTCATCCACGGCTTAATCAAAACTTTTGGAGATAAACCTTTTCCCTCCAATACACGTGTCTGCTACATTAGCAGGGCTCAGAAGTGAAAAGGGATCTACCTGAACTACTGTGTTTGTGTGGGCACTTGAGATTTTTATATTTCCATGGGGTTTTCTTCAAGAAGCACCAAACACTTTTGCACGCTACTTCTACTTTCTTTCGGTCTTCCCGTGCCTTCGACAAAAAGTGAGCACACGGGACTCGAATCACACTGCCGTCGGGAGCAAACGGACACCCTCATGCTCCTTTCTGTGCTTTTGTAGCGCCTCACCCTTGGGTGGGAGTTAGCATCCTGTTCACCCGAACAAATGGCTTCCCTGAGATAAGCCGTGGCTATCTGACATCTATGCTGGCTTACTTCACAACGGTGTAACTCAGCCCCTGATTTTCCCCCATCGTAATTCTACACTGGTCTTGAGTGAGCCATGATGATGTAGGGCCGTGCATTGTGTGTCCACTTCTTTGTTACCCCGGAATAAATGAAATGTTTGTTCAGGCCCAAAGACATGCAAAACCCAGCCCAAGACCTCCAGGATTCCTCACCTAAACCATCAGGAGGGAGTAAGCCTGCAAGACCTCCCAAAGCCTTTACCAGACTCATCTTCCCCAAAATATATTCTTCTTCCCACAAGCTCTTCTGTCAACCAGCTTTCCCTTCTTTTGCAATGCAAAAGCTGTACGCTACCCTACAGATTTTGTTTGGGGCACTGATCATGGTAAAGGTAAAAGCCCCCTTCCCAGGGTAGTGACCCAAGAGCAGGGACTAGGGAGGGTAGGCTTCCTGTGGGGTTTATACAGCTGTCTGCATCTTTCCCCTCTGCCAGACCCTTTCACATCTCAATCGCTATACTTTCCACGAAGCTCAGGAAGAAGCCAGCCTTCCATGTGCTTACAATGCCAATCCAAATCTAGTCGCTTGGGAAAGCTAACGGGATTACACTGTGCACTGCACCATCCCCGTTCCTCTCCCAAAGCTGAGAGAGGATTACAGGAGGCAAAAGAAGAACAATACAAAAGAGCTCGCAGTTTTTACATGGTGGGAAAGAAAAAAAGGAAGGGGAGCTACCCGAGTGGAGAGGCCTCGCAAAGTAGTGCAGTGCTGGAAGGCACCAGCGTCAACCCTCAGTAACACATCTGTGGAAAGCCTACACGCAGGAGCAATTAAATGCTGCTTTGGGTAGTGGCAGCCGAGCAAGCAGAAGCCATTGCCCCGGGCACTAGCGAGGCTGGGACAGAAGCTCAAGGCCTGAGCTGTCGGGGGACGAATGTGTGCTTGCAGGTGTCAAAGGCAGGCAACAAGGACAGAGCTATTAGACAGGGAGAGGCGTGATGAAGAGGATGACCCTGGGGGAGACCTGGACGGGACTTTCTGGAAAAGGAAGCTCAGAAATTGTGATGGTGGGCACGGCCCACTGATTCTGCTCCTAGTGCTCCGGAAAAAAGGCCTTTACATCGCCCTTTGTGCGTAAACAGGGATGCATCACGGACACACTTTGTCCGGATAATCAATTCCTCATCCTGACAAAAATAGCTCCGCATAGATCCTGAACCAGCTAAATGCACACGAGCCGAAGGGCAAGACTGTAAGCTGAATGCATGGTAGCCTGGCTGAGCGCTCCTGAAAATGCTTCTCTTTAGACATTGAAACAGGGGTGTGGAAGAGAAGAGAAGAGAAGAGAAGAGAAGAGAAGAGAAGAGAAGAGAAGAGAAGAGGACGGGACGGGAGACGGGGGACAGAGGAGGCGGCAGCGGCATTAGCTCTTCTCCAGATCCTTAGCTCTCATGCTTGCACCGCACATCTCGGTAGCTGGAGGGCATTGGGGCCCGCAGTGGATCTGGCCATGATTATGAAGGGTGAGCAGAATGAACTTCAATGGTTTCAGGAGACCTCGTCTACTTTTCATTAAAGCGCCCCCCCCTGAAAAATGTAAATGTTCACCCCAAACTGTAGAAAATGGAAAGATTTTAAATTTTCGGTCAAGGTTTTCACTTTTGGCTCTCCCGCAGACAATCAGACGCAGGCACAGAAAGCTGGCGTGCTCTGTGAGCGTGTCCATCTAATAAAAAAAAAACCCCACATTTCTTCTGGGGAGGAGAAGAGGGAAGTTTTTTTTTTCCTGAAAATTTCTAGCCAGCTCCGCACACAAAAACTTAAAAATCTGATCTTGGGACGTTTTACAAATTGGGCGCTGCACTCCAACCTGGAAAACTCTACCAAGCAAACGAACAGAGAAGAATACCTTGAACTCGGGTCACGGCACATCAACTGATAGTTATGAAATAACAATGGAAGACGTAAAACCTTCCAAATACCCTCTCAGAAATGCAGTTATTTCTTCTCCCTGTGTCTGCACATACATTATTCTCTTTAGAGCAGACAACCATGCTGGTGGTACCACCAAACCTCCCAAGGGCCGAACATTTCTTCTCCAGGCCTGCCTCTGGCAGCAAAAGCCCACAGTGACACAGATGTGGCCTGATGGGAGTAGGTTAGTGGATCAAAACCAGCTCAAAACCAGGGCACGTTTAAGAAACAGACCACTGGCAGCAGGCTGAGGACAGCAATGCATTGGTGCTTCATTAGGACAGAGGAAATGAAGAGGATGGGCAACAAATTGGGTGGAGGAGCTGGAGAAATCACCGAAGTTGCTTGAGTTCACTCTTTAAGGCCATTCAGAAAAGGCAAGCTGGGGCTAGGGTCAGTCTACGAGCCTAAGAACTGACTGTGTGATGCTGCTTTAGTAGCAGCTCATTTATTAATCAAGAAGTAAATATTTGGTCAGGGCTGCCTAGAGAAGAGCGAGGGCAAGAGAAGGACAACAGCCACACTAGCCCGTGTTGGGGATCTTACAGGTGCAGCCACCCTGCCTCGAGGAGTACCGAGGGAACTGGGGCGTTTTGTGCCACCAGCATGTGATATCTGCACCATTCAGGGAGCTCCTTAGCAATCCCACCCCAACTGGTTTCACCCCAACTGGTTTAGCAATCCCACCCCAACTGGTTTAGCAATCCCACCCCAACTGGGAAGAGGCTGTAGAGACTGGAGGGCGAATCTTAGAGCTGATGCAACTGTGTCTGGAAACCCTTTCTTTCTATGCTTCTTAACATGGTTAAACATGAAACCTCCATTTATTATACTATGCAGAGGAAGCTGCTATAAATATTGGATTGGTAATGTGATTGTGTTTATTCTTTTGCTTAAGATGAAATGATGGAGTGTGTGTTGCAAGCTGATCATTTTGTTCATTTACTTTTGCACACCAGGATCCTTAAACCTTTCAGACTACAATAAGCTGCCTTGATATACTGTTTTAACATACCGTCCACTAGTTACGAGTGCAAGCACTTCCTATACCTAAACAGGGGGGAAAACAGTGTTTTTAGCAGCTTCTTCCCTTTTGTGAGAAAAAGCTCACTTTTGTTTTCCTTTTTTTGGGGGGGGAGGAGATAAATGAGGGGTGAGGAGATCAGCAGATAAACCAGGCTTAGGGTCCTCCCTAGACGATCCCCCACCCTACTGCCCAGCCCCTGTGCAAGGAAGGAAGCATTGTAATCATGGAAAACGAGGGTTGGAAGGGACTCGGGAGGTCACATCTAGTCTAGCTTCCAAAGGAAGCAGGACCATCCACAATCTATAAAGCCATAAATCAGATTTTGAAATTGGGTCCTACTCAATTCACAGAGTTACGGAGGGGCCCCAAGACCATAGCGGGGTGCCCTAAGTCCAAAAAAGTTGAGAACCACAAGTGTATGGCTTTGGTGAAAAATACTGAAGGGCAGGAGAGGAAGCAGCCTTCCAGGAGCACAACGTCCAAAGAATCGGGCTGCTTTCAATGAGCAAAGCGGCTTCTGCAAGCAACCTCCACGAAAACCCTGGGGCTGGTGGATTCACTGAAGGCTCCAGGACGACACCTGTTTGCAAACAGTCTCGCTCTTCATCCAGGGAGGATAATCTCTAAGTGGATTTAGCTGTTGCACAGATTTAAATGCTGCTGAAGAACCACCGTTCACGAGACAGGTGCTTAATACAGCCTCTCATTAATAAAGGAGATTTTGCTTGATCCGATCCTGTGTGAGGACCCAGTTTTAAAACTCAAAGTTCATGTCCCAGAGCTGGTTTAATAACAAGGGCTACACTATCTTAAATCAAATCCAGAGAAACCGTCTTTGACAGGAGGAAAGGAAACACGCAGCCGGGGGAGGGTGGGGGGGGGGGAAATCTGCTGGGCTTGTACATATTTTACACACTTGTTTCTATTTTACCAAGGGCTGAATTAATCTTTGACTATGACACAGAAGTAAATGCATATGGCCTGACATTTCTGTGACGGGAGCGTGAGCGCAAACTGCTCGTCTCCCTCTCAACATTAATGCAAGCCGACAATGGTCTAGGCCCGAAGTCACGTGACTTTAATCAGCGCTCCCCTGAGCCGCGGGAATCACATTAATTATTTCAGGGCTATCTTTCAGGAGGAACGGGGAACTCATATTAAAAGCAGGAGATTGCTGCTCATTTCCGTATTAAACCTCGCACCGGGCTGCACGGCTACGGGCTGCTGCCGCCGGCACCCACGGCGGTCCGTCGGGGAAGTTTCACTCCGCCGTACGGCACGGCACGGCACGGCAAAGCTGTGCAGGAATCAACCCCTTCCAAATCCACCTTGCTAACCTCTCATTCCCTATAAAACAAGTGCCTCCGTTTCCTGGCTCAAAAGAACGTATTCAGCTCTTAACGCTGGAGGAGGAGCGGGGCTTTCAGCACACTTTAGAGGAGAGCCTCCAAGCTATTAGCTAACATGTCAACCAGGTAACAGCCGTACGTGGAAACCAGATGAGAAAAGACAGGAAATCATTGCTTTCTCTTTCGCGTTTCCTAAGGAAAAGGATCTCGCACCGAGCGCGAAACGCTGCGAAAGGCGAGCCAAGGAACAAAGGGTGCCCCCCACGCAGCGAGCCAGATGTGCCCGGTCTCACGGCAGCTAGCGGCATGCCCGTGAACCTGGAGACGCACCTTGCACCTGGCCTCCCCCCCCGTAAACTGCCCGGCTTTTCTAGTTGGTAAATAATTCATCTACTGGTGCATGAGAAGACTCCGAGTTAACGCCAAAGGTTGGCGTCCCCGGACACCTCGGGTGGGAATTGCTCTCTGGAAAGAAGGTGGAGCCTCCCGTCTTGCAAAGAAAGGAAACAATGACATTTGAGGAAGGGGGGGTAACTTAAACTGCCGAGCGGCTCGTCCGTCGGGGACGAGGATCTGTGCATCTCCAGCTGTATTTGCAGGCAAGCTCCCTTCCTGCACGGCTTTCCTCTTTCATCTCACCCTGCACGGTGGGCATTGTGGCAACAGCCAGGCAACTTAAAACAACCCACACCAGCCAAAATAATCATCACGAGAAGGGGGGGGGGGGAAGCCCGACACACAAGCAAGCCCCTTGCCTTACGACGGAGACAAACAGAAGGAACTCACACACACACAGAAAGAGTGCTTACCGACTTTGGGCTCTTCTTTGGGACTGGCAGTCCTGAAAAATGGCAACAAGGGAAAAAAAAAAAAAAAAAGAAACGTTAGCATACAAATATTACCTTTTTTTAAAAAAAAAAAAATTCCCTAGGTGTATCATCCGAACGTAGCCATCTGCAGAGTTATGTCAGATTTCGCTCTGGCATTGGAGTTACCAGTCTGTTCATATCGAATCAAAGCAGGGAGAGGGAGTGGGAGCGGGCGCGGGCGAGGGAGCGCGCGGGGGGGAGAGATCTATCTGCATTAGCTATGCTGACTTGTGCTGCAGCAGCCTGGAGGCTGGGGAGAGAAATTCACAGACCTCAGCGGCCTGGGAAATTGAACACTTGGACAGAATCTCAAATGCGCCCCTGGATTAAGAGAGACTTAGCTTACAATTAAAGCCAAGGATATTTCCTTTTGACGCGATCGGCTTGTCAATGTTATCGCACCAATCAGAACGGCAGAAGAGGAACAGGTTGATTTCTAACCCCCCGACCCGACCCAACCCCCCCCCCGGAAAAGTGCCTCCCTAGAAATAGAAAATTTGCCGTTTCAAATCTATCGGCTTTGGAGGAGACGCTCCAGCTGGCCCCACCAAGTGAAGCAAAAGCCCAACAGGATAATCCTTATCCCTAAAAAACAGATCATTTACAAATATAGATGTTATAGGCAAAACACAAGTTTTTTTTTCGAGCCCCCCCCGCCCCATTAACACAAACAGAGACATTAGCTGTCAGTCGTGACCTCCAATTGCTGCAGCTTGAAAACAGAAGGCTACTGATTTCGTACGTGGAGTCGCTGGAGGTGAACGGCTTTGGGAGCTGGGGAGGACGGTAACGAGGGGAGGGCGTTAGACGGCGAACATGCAAACGAAGGAAAAATTGAAAGGGTGCAGGAGAAGGATCTCCAAGGACGAGCCCGTGACGAGGTCAGAGACGGGGGAGACCTTAAGCGGGCTACCACAATAGGTAGCACAATGCCCAGTAATAATGATGTACCTCCTTGCAGGAACTGACCTGCAGCTCAGAAGAGGCCACTTCCTTGAGCAGGTGGAGAAGACAAAGGCGCTTTCGATAACGGGCTGGGGGGAGGAAGGGGGAAACGGAGAAAACAACCCCACTCGATGTTTCGCTTTCATTGCAGGCAAACAAACGTAAACACCAAACCGAGACGACAGCGCACATCAAGTGCTCGGTAATTCAGGTGCCTGCAAGCCGCTTTTGTCTTTAGGATGCGATTTACGTGGCACTGACGCCTCCTTACGCTGTCTACGTCGTGCATTTTGTTTCACTAAGAGAGAAAAACAACGCCACGCTCCTGTCGAACTTTTCTACAGGAAGTAGAACAAGCCGTGCAAGACGACCTGGTACGGGGAGAACCTCGTTTTACGGCAACTGGGAAGACGCCGGCCCCGAACACAGAATACCCAGATAGCCGCAAGTGGCAGACAGTGCCCACTTCACTGCTTGTTGACAGGCTGGTCTAATCTGTACTGGAGAATCCCAAATACTCGAGCCTGTATTTTAAATTAAATGTTTTCAAATGTCAGGGACTAGCAGTGCTCCAGGCTTGATTCTGTTTAGTGTATTACCAGCAAATAGCTCTTGTCCCTTAGGGCACCAACTGATTGAGGGATAATGAAACATCAAAACTGTTCAGACCAAATAATTAAGAGGCAGCTTTGTTTCTGCAGACAGTGACCACATCCACAAAACCCACTCGGACTATAAAGCTCTCGCAGTTTTCACGTTGTGCAACAAGCACGGTTTCTCCCAACTAGGTATATTTTCACTCTTTTCCCAGAGGTACTCTTACGGAGGGGATCGATATATGGAACAGATGCATTTGCACATGTACTGAGCGCACACCTGAGCCAATGTTGGTAAGCACAGCAACCTAGATCCTCTTAAAATACTAACGAAGGAAGATGCAACCGAGCTGCAGGCTTCAAGTGAGCCAGACGCCGCACGTACTGCATGGCAACCATCAACTGCTAGCATTTAACAAACAGAAACTACGGGACAAAACTTGCCTTTGGAATCTGTCACTAGTTTCAACAGCTGTAATCCCCAGGAGATTGAAAATGGCTGGAAAGAAAAACCCACTGATGGAGTATACACACAAGGCTACAGTTTGGCAGGGCCTTCAATGGCCCGTGACTCTTACAGCATCATTGCTCAGCTTTGGACTTTGATGCAGACTAAGCAGCTGTTGACTTTTTAACCAATTTAAGCATCTGGAGAAGATGTTCCAAAAACCATCCATAGGCTTGCGCAGGAAAACCGTAAAGAGTCTGGGGAATAACTCACGTTAATATTTTCCTGTAAAAAGTTGTTTATTAATTTATACCAGGGCTTATTACAAAAATTTCTAGTTCCTGCCACTGTGGGTTAAGCCAGCGGATCACAGACCGCAATGCATCCTATTTATTCCTGGCCGATGGAGGGGGTGCAGCCTACAAGAGCAAGGTACATCCTCTGCTTGCAGAAACCACAGCTCTGAGAGGTGGGGGTGGGATTGCTAATGGGAAGACACTTGCTTTGTGTGGGCAACTAATGGCGTTAGGGAAGGAAAGCACAACCTTTGGCCAGGTGCCACTGCACGCAGAATCGAATTTAGGATAGCAATGACTGGAAGTCACTGATGTCTATCGACTGCCTGGAGGTTTACGTACAGAGAGGTGGTAGTCTCCAGTTGGCTGATATGCACCTCTAAAACACGCACACATGCACACGTGTGCATGCACATGCATGCATATATGCGCACACACACACACGGCAACCTGGCTGCCAATCCCAGCAGAGAACTGCAACTTCACAGGCATATTAAGGAATGAAGACTACCTGCTCTTCCCTATGAGAGTCACGGTAGGTTATCATTAAAGCTCAATTTGGGGGATATATGCATTTTGCTTCCTATTTTGTAACTTCTCTGTGCTGTCGCCCCTATGACATCTTTCACTCCCACAGAATCACCTAACATGCATTTAATTAAGACACCGTCTCAATGTATCATCTCAGTCTTGGCAAAACAAGCTCAAAGAGGCAAAAGGAAGCTGTCACCATCACAGCTTTAGCAACGGCTAAAAATAATAATAATAATAATGGCCAACCTGATAAAGACTGTCAACATGAGCTAAAGCCCTGCGGAACAGGGAAGAATAGCCCTTGTATACACACGCATACGTGACTCAAATTAAATTAATCAGAAGCACAAATTACTCTCCTCTCAATAAGGATGTGATGCAATGGCTTAATGAGAAATACCAGAGATTGCCGTGAGATCGCCGAGCACAGGAAGGGATAGTAATCAACCCGCCGTCGCAGAGTCACCTGTAAAAGTAACAATGGGTTAATCGAAGGGTGTCGGCGTGGGTGTGCGTTGGGTACAGTCAGGCCAATTAAATTATCAATCCCTTTCATTGCGAGAGGAAGGGTGCCTAGTGCTAAAGATGTAACTTAACACCTTGGAGACTTGGGGTCAATCCTCTGCCCTGCTATGGGCACCCGCTGTGACCTTGAGCAGGTCATTTAATTGCCCTCAGTGAGACCCAGAGAGGCAGCATGCTCATTATGGCTTCTCGCAGGTGACTTGTAGTCTGCAATCCCTATACGACCATCAGCACCGATGTTACGTTGGCATGACGCATGCAGAACGAGCGAACGAATTGCACTGCTTTTCACAAAAAAGCATTTTCCCCCTCCTCTTCCTGTGCTCCCAAAGGTTTCTACATACAGCTGGCCTCACTGCTCTGCTCAGCTCCATGCTGAAATGCAGGAAATGCATTCTGCAATTTTGCATTGCAGGAAAAAATGTAAATTGTTTAGCAAGCTTTGCCCCATGAAAGACCACTGCTTCAATGCTTCAGTATCTTTCCTCTCCAGGTATATCTGACAAGATGGTGTGCTGTGGGTATGGTAGCCCACAGACCACCATTTTCTGCCCTCAACTGGCATTTTTTCCCCATTTTAAGATAGCTTACTCTGATCTGTTAGGTCTGATTTTCACTGCAGCAAGCACTGGTCAAAGCCCTGATGTGGTGGTGGTGGTGGTGGGAGTCAGACAAGAACCTGAATGTGTGATGTGAAAGCCCACCAGCTATGAACGACATTCCTAATATACAGGGATCCTGGTTTTCTCCAATTTAAAAAAATCCCTGATTTTCAGTTAAAGAAAAATAATCCACGTTTTTCCATGATTTCAATGAAACACCACCGATACACACACATATGCACCCCCCAAAAATTGGAGATTTTTTTAAAGCAGAGAAAACCAGGATCCCTGCTTTTATTTGGCTCGGTCAATCGATGGATCGATAGACCTATGTATTACACTCAGATTCTTACAACAGGAGTTTGTTGCAACTTTTGTCTGGACACATCCCATGGACTAGAAAGGAGGCCCAGGGCACCGGGTCGGGTCCAGCGGGCCAGGTTTGCTAACCTACGTACGACGGGAAGCAGACGGCAACTCGGGCATGGCACCGGCGGCTCCTAAAACGAAGACGACGGCGAGGACCACTAGAGGGCTCACAACCCGTTTAAAGGGAAACGATGCCAACTCTACCGTGCGCGTGACCACGGAGGAATCAGAAGGGCTGAGCTATGTGAATTGAGGAGGGATTTGACTGAAGTTAGGAGTGGTCATCTGCATCTCAGAAGATGGAGAAATTAAACTGCGGTCTGTTGGAATCTGCCCCAAAATGAGAAGCATGCCCACTGGCCTGCAGTAGCGGCGGCTACTGCTCTTTAAGATGCTCAGGGATCTCGGCACAGAAAAGAGGAAAGGAAAAGACAATATGCTTTGTCTCTGGCTCTCTGCATCATGTCTGGGTTGCATCTCTAGTCCAGACATCCTGTGAAATACCTGCAAGCATCAGCAAAGCCAAGTGGGTGGCTCGGTTGGAAAGGTCACCAGTTGGTTTTAGTCATTATTGCGCGGGGAGCAGAGAATGCAGGGCAGCAGAAAATTAGCAGGAGATTAATAAAAACACAAGAAAAAGCACCGAGGGCTGTGTCAGAGGGTTCACATTTACGGGGAAAAATCCAGCTGCATAAAAAAGCACATTTGGAAAGATGTGGGGTGAAATACTGGAGCCGGGGCTTTTCCCAGCAACGCACATTGATCTCTATGCTTTCTGAGTGCAAAACAAGGAGGTCTAAATAATTAACACTAATGGCCATTAATGCTGCTGGGGGAGGGGAAGAGGAACTAATTCCACATTGCCAAGGAATTTTTAATAAAGGAGGCACAGTTCAAAACCCAGATAGGAGTCAGACTTCTCTCGGCTGAGGGGAAGCATAGCACAGTCATTTGCAAAAGAGGAGAGATGCAGGTCTGCATGCAGCCAGAAACAGCACCATCAAGGAAAAAAGTCCCTACCCTGCAAATGTATAACTTTCCTGCTTGTCATAGTGATCTGCATTATAATAGTATTACTGCACTAGCATAAAGATAAGCTACGCAAAGCTAGCTCTAAGCCAAAGAATAATTTCCACTGAAGGAGTTTAGGCTCGCCATAAATCAGGGGTTGGTAACCATCAAACAAAATGAAAAATGCTCCATTTCTAAAATGTTAATGCTAGAGAAAAGCAGTTTGCAGGAGACCAACTTAGGTATTGTTAACCCACCGGCACTAGCAAGGGCACAATGATGCAGAGCATATTACAGCTACGAACAGGAGCTGCAGCTCTTAGTAGCTCTTAAGTTAACTCACATTTATGCTCAGCTACTCATTCTGGTTTGAAATGCCGAATGAATGCCCCAAACCTAGAATTTTGGTCATACTACATACCGACTTCAATCATGCCTCAAATAAGAGCTCATTTCAAAAGCAACAAAGAAGCTGTTTAATAAACATGTTCTTTTGGCTACTGCAAATGCATCTATTTAACCGTGTAACAAGTACGATAATACATACAGAATAGCAATGCTACTGGTTAATTGAGGATCCATCCTTACATAAGGAATCGCCAGTGGCAGCCCAACCCCTGACCAAGACGGTTTTGCCCATTCACAGGATACGACTGCTAAGATCATGAACATTTTATTGAAGACTGAACTCCCAAATTCATGCGTTCACAGAAGCGTCACAACTTTATCTACACACCGAGAGAAAAGCGTAAGAATACAAAGCTTGAAGAAGCTAATCAAGAATGCAACGTTCCCCGACCGCCCCCTAAATAAGGGCACGGCTTTGAAAGCCAGTCTCGTGATTTCTCCAGCAGGACTCATGCTTTTTGGCCATCTGGAGTGGACAATACTGTCAACTGTCAATCCGGGGTTGAGGATGCAGAATTTGTGGCCACCTGAATTGCCTTCGTGGAGCCAAGTAAAATCAATAAGCTGCCTCAGCTCAATTTCTAGCATGGCCAATACAGTCGGTAGAGACTAGCGGCACAACAGGCGCTCCTGTTGGAGGGTCAAGCAGGCGAGCCAGGGATTCAGCATGCGGTGACGCTGCGATGCCTCTCACCCCTAGACAGGAGTGCCCCCCAGGGCCGGCACTGAAGTACTCTCGTGCGTGGGGAGCAGTCTGCTGCGGTCTGCTGCAAGTTTCCAGTGAGTTTTTGTCTCCAGGGCTCACATAATGTTAACACACAAAACCCATTCAGTTTGGGTCAGGCCCTTTTCGTGTACATTGGTACAGCACTCAGCATAACGAGCCTCTGCTCCCAAATGGGGCCTTTGGGGAACCAATGCAAAATTAGCGACTTTAAGGGCGTCAGATGGGAAAACTTCCTGGAAGACAACCGCGTTGTAATGCAGGCAGGCTGTTGCCCCAAGATCTGGCCAAAATGATCTTGATATTTTAAAACTGATTCTTAACCGCATGCGGCAGCACCCTGGGGTGCCTTGAGATCCTTTCAAGGGTGCTGCACCGTGTTAGGCGTGCCCGCGTGATTCACGAGATAAGCCCAGAGGTTTCAAACAGGAATCCCCAATATTAAAAACGTTCTGACCTGTTGTGGTCTTTGCAACAGAAGATTTAATTCAAGGTGTTTCTTGACACAGACGAAGAGGTGTGTTAACTAGTTTAGGGCGATAGTTTCTCTGTTTCAATATATTCGTGATAGTCCACCAACAGGCCACAGGGCCACCAACCCGCCATGTGATTTGGGGCTCTCCCACATCCTTCCCCTCCCAAGCTTTGCCTGTTTATCAAGGCCACGGGCTCTTCAAGGCAAATGCAGGCCATCCCGCACCTAAAGCACTGGGGCTCTGATCTCAACTGGGGTCTCAAGAGATAACTAAGACACGAACAATCATCATTAGCAAGATACTACGAGCACGCTCAGGAGCGTCATCATCCAAGAGGAAAACGTTTGACCGTACACGGGGAAAAGAAGTAGGCTAAGAAAATGCAGGCACCCACTGAATTGGGCTCCAAATATTTTTATACCATTTGTTCTTCCTTGAAACGAGCCCTTTTGTTTCTCTGGTACTTTCTGGTCTGTCGTGGTTTCTGGGCAAATGAATAACCTGGGCACACGCAGTCAACGGAGCGGGGGCCCAGCAGGCGTACAGAAACCCGGGGCGTACCTCTGGGAGCACCCTGACACCCCAGTTATTAAAACCCTGGGTTACTGAAGTGCAGAGTCTGGCTTGGAATAAAAACAAATCAAATTAATCCCCAAACCATTAAGAGAGACCCACTGTCCCCAGTCATTTTTAAAACCCCACTGCTTTCAGACTCTCCATTCAATCTATTACACCAACAAATGGAGGCCTCTTCTTCAATTCAGGCAACTCATCATTGCCCAGTATTGTACTTAATCGGTCTCTCTGCATATGTTGCACCCAGCTTGGAAGTGGACCGTGGCTTTCTGAAGCCTCGGTTACGCACAAATTAGCAGCTCCTGAAGGTGCCACGTAAGCTGGCCATGCTCAAGGTAGGAGGAAAGAATCGGTTTTAGATGCCAGAATAAAATGCCTGATCAGAGCATTCAAAGTCAGCTCAACTTGCGGGCGTATGAAAAATGCTGAGGAAACTGAGATTTACTTCCAGCGAAATCTGCCTTGTTTAACGCACAGTATTAGGTTCTGCTGTGCCACCTTGTGTTACATCACATTAAAGCCAAGATAAAACAACGCCGTGCAATTTGATTTACTCCAAGTTTACGAAGTCACTATTAAAAAATAAAATAAAACCAAGCCCACAAAAACCTGGGGGGCGGGGGGAGTTCAAACATTTAAGTAGTATTTCGTAGCTTTAGCTATGCATTTAAACCAGCCTCACTTTTTCTTCACACACAGGACTTATTCCCTGCTGAAAGATGAGATGGTTCACAGAATAAAAAAATCTCAATGGGAAGATTTCAGGCAATTTCTTCTTCCAGCAAATCCCCTGTTTTCCCTCCTGACTTTATAACTGGTCTGAACTGTCCACATCACTGTGACAGCTGTGCTCCAGCATCCAACATGCACTGCACCCTTACAGGGGCTGGTAAACACGAGGGATTATACTCCTTCCACATCCCCCCAGAGCCAAAATGATTGTGCCAGTCCAATTAATTACCCAGTTCCTTCACTGGTTTCCAGGGGCTGCCCGTTTATAAAACCATTCTGACTCTTCAAACATGATTTTACGATCAAAACCAAAACGCAGATCAACTACTCTGCATTACTCTGCCTGAGCGTCCAAAATACCTGCAGAGATCAGACGCCGAGGAGGGAGAAGCACGTTGGGTACAAAAGTGCCGTGTTAGCACAGGAACGAGGGGCACCCGACACAACACTCGCTTCCACCCTCATGTGGATGATTTTTTCCCCCATTGCTTCTTTCTGAAATAGTAGAAGTACCACCAAGCTGCTGATGTACAGCACAAAAGGAAACGCTGCGTTTTAAATCACTAACAATTTAACATCGGGTGCCTTTATACGCCAGAGCAGCAAAATCTGGACAGCTCTGCAGCCCCACATTACTACCTCCCTACAATGCATGATAAATAGGGATCAGACATTACAACCCTATTAAACCAGAGATGGTGTTTTAACTTGTCACCCCACTTATTTTTACGAGGCTGGTTAATAAAAGGGAGGAACTCCATTTTGGATAAAGTTGTCGTTTCCGTCTCGATGCGATTGGACGACCGGCTCTACACTTTCACCAATCTGAATTCCTCCTTCCTTCCCAAACGAGCGGCTCAAGGCAAACGGTAACTTAAAAAAAAAAAAATCAATGGGTTTTGATATTAATCTAGACGGGTTTCACAATGATGTGAAATTGTTTAATCAATATTTTTAAAAAAATCTAATTAGATTCCTCGTTTATACAGAACGCTGCATTCAAAGCTAATTTTTAGAATTAAACACTTAAGGCATGAAATAGCTATTTTCTTAATCACGGTGTAATTTTTTCATTTCACACCTCCTTTTTTGGCATTTTTAAAGCAGAACGCCCTTCTCTCGTGGAATACGTGAATTCAGGAGGACTCTTACAGTGGTTACCTGCCGAGAGGCATAGGCAGGGGTGTTAATGGATGAGGAAGGATGCGATGAACATATCTACGGGGAGATTACCAGCTGGGAGGCGTTGATGGTTTTATCCCTGGCAGAGGCCAAGAGGAAGGGAAGGTAGGATTTGAAAAGTGTTAAGGGTCAGTTGGGCACACCAGATGGCAGGGTTCAGGCAGCTTTCCAAGGATGCAGAAAATAGATGTGTCCTGAAGGGGCTGCCACAGTCTGGACTAGGAGCATGGAGAGCCACCAAGAAGGATGAAGGATTCAGCACTGCTGAGGCCACATCTGGAGTCTTGTGCCCAGTTTTGAGCCCCTCCACTACAGAAAGGAGGTGGACAAGTTGGAGAGAGTCCAGCGGAGGCGAATGAAAATGGTTGTGGGGCTGGAGGACAGGACTGGTGAGGAGAGGCTGAGGGAAATGGGCTGAGTTAGTCTGCAGAAGCGAAGACCGAGGGGGATTGAATAGCAGCCTTCACCTCCCTGCCAGGGGGTTGCAAAGAGGATGGAGCTGGGCTGGTCTCAGTGGGGGCAGGTGACAGGACAAGGAGCAATGGGCTCCAGCTGCAGCAAAGGAAGTTGAGGATGGATATTAGGAAAAACTTCCTCGCTAGAAGGGTAGTAAAACACTGCAACAGGTTACCCAGAGAGGTGGTGGGATCTCCATCCTTGGAGGTGTTTAAGACCTGGCTAGACAAAGCCTTGGCTGGGATGATGGAGTTGGGACTGGTCCTGCTTGGAGCAGGGGGCTGCACTAGATGTCACCTCCCTTCGAACCCTCACTTTTTACAATTCAATACAAGTGAAAGCACTCCACGTATACCCAGAGGAAGACAAGGAGGAGAGTGTTTGGATGGGCCTGACGGTGCAAGTAGAGCTACAAAACCGCCCACAAACCTCACAAGTTCTGAAACACGAGAGAAGTTTCAGAACTGAACTGAAACGTATTTTCTACCGACGGGAACTTTTTACTCTCTTTAATTTTCCCTGAGCCTGAGGAAGGGCAGGCGTGCCTGAAAGCTTGCAGAAAAGGATAGTTTTTTTTGCAGTTGCTTAGTTGGTCTAATCAAAGGTATCATCTCTGAACCAAGAGTCTCAGCATCGTGCATTTTGAAACACAAAGAGAGGCACTAACGCGCATCAAGCACAAGCACAGAGCCGCAGGGGGTAAATTCCCCCTGTTCAACGAATCTGCAAGAGCACATCTCTACTCGCAGGCAGACCAGAGGGGTCACTGCTCCACACACCCACAAAATCACAAGCTGGAAGAATGAAATTTAGGGCCACGATCCTTAGCCCAGACACATGCTTGCGTTCCCAGACAAGCTGGACTGGTGCTGATGGTGGGAGGTGGGGAGCAGAGGGTTTCTGGGTGGATCCAAGGAACAAAAACCCATTGGCTTTTATTTATTACTGGCTGAAAAAACCTCAGACCTCACGATGTATTCTTCCGAGCCTGCCTGAGAGGGGTACATAGCGACGGATGCACGCATACGCTGGGGGCGGCCACTCGGCCCCAAGCGGCAAACTTCCACCCGCGATCTGGAGTCTGCCTCGCTGCGTCTTGCCATTCAGCAGCTGCTAGAGCAGTCTGAAGTTTCCTGGCAGCTAGGCGCTTACGCAGCACGATTTTTGCCTTGCTCCTTGCTGCAAGCCTAAAGGGCGAACAGAAGAGAGCGGCTTGCTCAACAGAGTTCAAGTCTTTGGCGAATAGCTAATTGCAGCTCTAATTACGATGGTTTCGCATCATTAGGGAAAGCGACTAAAAAGCAGATATAAGACTAATGATGCAAGATTAGATATTGCTTTCTATTTTATTTTTTTTTGGCTTGGCTCTATTACCATTTAATGACCTACCTCCCCGCAATCCTGAGAAGCTGGGTAAAGCGATCCGGTTGGTTTTGGGAGCGGACCCTCAAAATGCATCTTTCGGGCCTTGAACCTGAAAGGTGCTGAAAACCCTTATTTCCTACAGCAGCTGCCAAGAGCTAACTGTAGTCACCGCACTATGGCAGCACTCGTTCAGAAGCACCCGATTAGCAAAACTATGGACCCTCAACTTGACCCAGCCATCCATCCTCACGTGACTAAGGATTGTGCCAAAGCCTCCAATTTTACTTACCAAGCACTCAGATATTATAGTGGCGGGCAATGCTTCAAACCTGGTATATAGGGAGCCAGGTAGGTAGACGGTGGGATGTTATTTTTATGGCTTCCTTCTCCCCTCTAAACACTGACCAAACTGGTCCTCCTCAAAAGACCAAGCTCTATTTCTCAAGCAGGTCTTTCTCCAATTAAACGTAAATTGGGTATTAGTGAAACCTATTAGCAAACTGAACATCTCTGTGCATCTGCCCAAGGGGCTATAGCCTGAGGTTGCTCTAAAATGGACTGGAATAGCTAGTGCAGAATAAACTACTCTGGATTAGCTCTCCATGTGGACAGCCTATTCTGACATAAAACTTTTATCCCAGAATAGTTACACTGCTTAGGAATTGGATTTACCCTTCTGTTATAGTTGGTTATTTTGGGTTTGGGTTTTTTTTTCCTTGAACGGTATCCATACCATATTGTGGGAGATAGTCCCACAATAGCTTCTCTGGGCAAGTTCCACGTACAGACAAGGCCTTCCTACAAAGTGGATTTTACTGCATGAATCAGCTCCAGCACACCAAATCTGGGACAATCTGTTGGTTTCTTTGACTACTCCAGTGTTACTAGGAAACTGTGCAGTCACACATACTTAAAACAAAGCTACACTTGCCTTCTGCTCCTGCCTATTAACATTAACACTATAAGACTACTGAGACTGAACTAATTCATGCAGTTTTCAGCTACGTGTTTGTGAGCACCCAAACACACACAGCCACATGTGCACGCACGCTCACACACACACAGCTGAACTCTTGCATGTACTTACTTGCGGCATCCTTTGATGCACGAACAGGGAAAAGAGATCAGTACTTTTGTGCTGCCCTACACGCCGCCCCATAAAATTGCAAACGTAATGGAATGTAACAAATCCTAAATGGCATTTTTCTCTCACCTTGTGTTAGTCCTAGGAGTGACTTTTGGACAGTGCAGGCGTAGCGATATTTTTCAGCAGTAGAGCACCCAGGGTAAACTTTCAGACCTATTTTTTTGTACGCAGCATCTTGCCTTCCCTCATACACGAGCAACTGCAAGACTTTGTTGGCACCAACTATCCCCTTACAGGAAGTCAAAACTTCAGCTGAAGGTATGTCGCAGCAAATATTGTTCAGGCTTCTCTCCCAGGCTACGCACTTTGCGTCTTAACAATTACACTTAATTGTTGGGAGAACACCGGTGGCTTGGAGCTGACGGAGCTTTTCGCATCTCGTGCGCATCTCTTTCTGATATTTTTCTGCTTGATCAGTAAACCACTACTGGCGAATGTTATGGACAGCTCTGAGCACCAGCCTCAGCATTACTGGAGGTCTGAATGAATGCAAACGCTATGAGAATTAAAGAAGGGGCAGACTCTCCCAGACCTCTCCTTTCTGGACAGCAGAGGGAAGAGGGGGCAAGGGCATCCAGCCCCAAACCCCGCAGAAGAACCACTTCCAGAAACTCCAAGAAGCTTTTTGCTAACAGGAGCCGAGCTCATTTCTGGAATCGGATCAAAATAAATAGCGACGCTTGTCGAAGGCCGGTCCTCCTGCTAAAGGAACGGGCAAAAACAGGGTAAGGTAAAGTTACTGTAGAAAGGGTCTGAGCGCATCAGATCTTATCTGCTTTCTAGCCAAGTACGCTCTGCCACTTTTTCTCCAAGGATGTTTTCAAGGTCGTGCCTACGATCACCTTCGCACGTTCTGCCAAGCTCTGATGAACAGCTTCACAGGGTAGCGTTATTCTGATGTTGAGAAAAGCACATTTCAATTATCTACTGCGTGTCAGGCCCACGACTGTTTCAAACTGCCGGACCACAACAGCACAAATGGCAAGCCCATTACAATCAGGTCCAAATGCCAAGGCCGTTAGGCCTGTAACGAGAGACGAAGGAAGGTGATTGGTACACTAGCTGAGAAGTTATTAGCAACTTCTCAGCCATCTGTGTGCACTCAGTTGATCAATACGCATACTGGAAGAATTAAGGCAGAAAGGAGATTCATCAATATGATTGGTGATTGATTATTTACTTTCCCATTAAAACTCTCCACTTTTATTTCCTGACCAAGCCTTCTCATTAGACCTCCGAGCTGTAGGGGAGATGATTAAATGCCAACTATGGTTCAAATCACTAATGCATGATAGTAACAGATATATTTATGTTCTTTCCAGGAAAATTAATAATACCTGATGTTTCTCTTCTGACCGTGGATGTAGAAACTTGCTACCAAGCACATCAATCATTTTCCAGGCTTATGGTATATTTTAAAGGCTCTCAGTAAAAGAGTGATCCAAAAATCACTCTGATTCTGCAGAAACCAGCGTATAAAACTAGAGGACTCCTCTCAATGTATTCAGGTCCTTACTTTTTGATTCACCATTAACATGTAAGATATAGTCAACACTTCAAGAGTGGGGAGAAAAAGGAAGCATTTGCTTTACTAGAGCATCCACCCATCACTACACTAGAATTGCTGGCCTTCCTCTCCAGAAGTGATAGACCATCTGAGATGCCTTCAAGGGGTCCAATTCTCAGAAAATGCTGAGTCCCCACCCTCTGGGTCCCCAGTCTCTCCTAGGTGCCAGCTCAGGCAGACTGAACATCAAGAGTCGCTTTGGAAAGAAATGCCCAGCTCCGCCCATGCACATGAAAACTAAAAATATGCAAATTCAGGTCCCAGGCTTGCCAGTCAAGGAGATGCTGCAAGGGGAAAAAAGCACTTCCCTTATTACCGAGACCCGCATTTGCACATTTCTGTCTCGGCTCCAGTTAAGTGAGCATGATGCTTGTCAGGGGACTGATTAAAAGGAAACAAGTGCAGGACTGAAATGAAAATGAAACGAAGTACAGCAATATGTTGGACACCCCCCACGGGCTGGCCATGTGTTTGTGCATCCAGCACACCCTCTGGAAACAGCTTGTCCCCCATGGAAATTTCCAAGCACTTGCTGGCTTGATGAAGATAACAACGAAAACCATTTGGAAAGGTTTAAGAAAAGGATTTCCGTGCCAACTGCTGCCCGCTGGTCGGCGGGGAGGTAGCATTCGGCGCATATTCCTGGACCGAACTCAGAGCTCATTTTAGCTCTCGCTGCTCAAACCTGCCAGCAGGTGCCAAAATCTGAACGTATCCACACAGGATACGAAGTGGCGCGCGAGGCAGGGGACAGAGCGGAGCCTGGGTCTCCACGGCCTCAAAGACATCACTCCTCTTGCATCGCGGTACAACAGAGACCTACGTGGGTCTCCAGAGGCTATGGAGACAGGGCACGTGGCTGGTATGATGCACCCCGTTACATCTGCCTACTCCCGCGGCAATACAATGTAGCTGAATCACTGGAGCTTTAACCCTAAATTAAACCGAATTAAAGTTTCAAAGTTTTGCTACACTTGTATCCTTACAGGAGTCTGGCCCACTGGGCTGCAGAGACCTCGGGGGGAGGACAGCGGGGTGGGAGGCCTGCATCCTCCGCACCCCCTGGGCTCCTCTCCAGCAGCGCCGCCCGTGGGGGAGTGGATGCCAACCTGGGCTTGGGCACTGCTGGTGGGGCAAGGGGGCAGTGGGTGGGGAGTGAAGGGCCGTGCTGCGGAAAAGGGGTCACAAAAGGGGTCATATTGAGGAAACACTGGGGAAGCGCTAGTCTGCATCATGAGACATGCAGAACCTCACCAAGCTTGATCCTGATTATTAGGCTGGAGAGAAGCGACAGTCACCTAAAAGTGGGATCACCAGCTATTTTAGCACAGCATCATCCAAGGGGCTGGACCCCATGATGTCTCAAGGTCCCTTCCAGCCTTAAACTTTGGTGAATCGTCTCCTATTCGCCTCTCTTTCCCTCTTGTGCTCATATACAGTACGGCCTCATCAATCTGGATATCGGATATCTGGAATTCTTGAAAATCCGGCACTTTTTAATACTCCACTAGACTGCCATCCACCATCCCATACCACCGCTCCAGGACCGGCTGCCGCTACCTCTCTCCCCGCCCCTGGGACCGGCCGCCGCTCTGGCTTCAAAAATCCAGAGTTTTCAAATTTCCGGCAGATGCTCGGCCCCGAGCATGCCAGACTTATGAGGCTATACTGTGCCCTTAATTTCCCAAGCTGGGGCATGGGCGCTCTTTGGTCAGTCTCTTTTTAATAGATCTGCAAACAGGCTTGAGACTGCCTATTGCTCAACCAAGCTTGTCCCAGCCTGTCGGGCTTTGCTGAGACCATCATGCTTTGCAACACCACAACGGGAAGCTTACCGTCTACGTGCTGAACAGATGGCAACGGAGCATGCTCAGAAGTTATTTTTCCAGTGGCTGATTGCTTTTGGAGATTTTAATTCGCACCTCCCTCCCCAAGGCCAGCCACAAGATAACCCTCCCACAATTATGCATACTCCTAGTTTGGAAGGGATCTGTCCTTGGGTGTGTTTGACTTCTCGGTGAAAACCCCCCCCACTATGCCCCATGCATAGACTATTGCTAATTTTTTGACCCCTTCAATCTCCTAAGAAGTCCCCAGAGCTTTCTGATGGCTGATGCAAGGAAAACTTGAGCCTCCAAAGGCAGTTTGTACAAGTTTTTGAAAACAGGATTGACAATGGAAACTGTCAAGTAACCATAGCATCACAAGCTCTCTACCAAAAAGACTGTATGCATATATATCTAATGCATGTGTCTATCTATACACGTGTCCACTGCAACCCAAAGAGATGGAAACAATGAATTATGTTATAGTAAGACGGGAACCCATTTGGGGAGGACATTTTCTACACCGTACACCCGAAGGCTGTTCACAGAAAAAGATTTAGGACAGCAAACATTTTTGCATTACTGAAGAGGGATGCACGACCTACCTCCTCGCTGCACCAGCAGTGTGACTTCGCTCCCTTTAGGACATTCAATCAGCATATCCACCACCTGGTTGTGGGTGAGGCTCTGCACATTCTTCTTGTTGACTTCGACTATTAGATCCCCTTCTTTTAGGCCCCGGCACCGTGGGCTGTCCACAATCTGTTTCACTCTTTGGCCCCCACCGCCAGGACTGTCTGCTATAGTAAAACCAAAGCCCATGGGCCCTTTCACAATATGCACGGTTATGAGTTCAGGTTGGGTTGCTATAGAAGAAGCCAAAGAGACAGTATCGTTGGGGTAACTATGGGATCCATTAGAAGAGACCTCAGTCGGGCTGCTTGGCCGTGGCTCCTTTGTGCCGTTTACTTTCCCTGTTTTACTACTGTGGCTTGCTGGAGAATCATAGTTTTCCTGCCCATTTACAATGATGGGCTCTTTATCCAAAATCGCCACGGACGTCACCAGGCTGGTGTTTGGGTCGTCGGGGTCAAAGGGCAGAGGGTAACCGCGGCACAGTTCAAGGTCCACACTGGCGCCGATTGGAATGGACTGGAAGATTTTAACCACTTGAGCGTGTGTGTGTCCCAGCACACAGGTATCGTTCACGCTGACTATAACGTCTCCTGCGGAGCAAACAGAGACAACAAACAGATACACACGTTCGGGTCATTGCTTTCATGCACCATGCTTTTTTTTAAAAAAAGCCAAAAAACAGCTGTTTTCAAAGCTGAAAGACTCCTCTCTTCAGGTGAGATTCAGTCCAATGGTACCACTCCGCTTTCTCTCGCACAGCATCCTGCTACACACTCAAATGAAAGCTAGACAGAAACCGGCTACAGAGTTGTCACACATTCAAGCACTAACTTCATAGCTGGCTGGCTCTCTTTATAGCTAGACGGACGTTTTGATTGTGTGATAATTACTTTGCCCATGTGGCTGGTCCAAATTTATTGTGTGATTAACCAGTTAATTGTGTGATAATTACTTTGAACTTGTGGTTGGTCTAAATTTATTGCGCGGTTAACCAGTTAATTGCATAACATCTGTAATGTGTAGCAGAGCACACGGACTTCTACTGGCATAATCATCTAAGCAGTAATAGCATTTACACACTTCTGCCTGTTAGACAGAGGGACCAAAGTCGTTGTACCCAGGCAAGCGAGAGCTATTTTAGGGCAATCTGCACACAAAAGAATGATTGCATATATATATTTTGTGCACACACTGACATTTTTTTTTTTGAGCAAAAAAGTGAAACTTGCCTCATTTGGAAAAAAAAAAAATTCAAACACCGTGACAATATATGGCCCGTTTAACATTTATTGCAATGCTCAGCACTGACTATTATACACTCCACTACAGCTGACATATGACTGAAGCAAAATGAAGATCCTCTGAATAAAACAGAAGGCTTGCAACTACCAACTACACAAACATGGTGCCGTAGAGCACGGCCCACGCCGACCCCATCCTCCAGCCTGAATATCGATGAAGTTATGATGTGTTTATGCTGTAGTGGAGAGGCCAGGCTGGCGAAGACGACAGAGCTCCAGCTGTGGCTCTCGAGCCGCCTGCCTGGAGATGAGTTGATGGCACCTTATCTCCAAGAGCTGGTGGCGCCTCGTCGCAGTCGCAGCAAAGGCATATTGCCCCTTTGCTGTCTGTGGTGCTGGGCACACACAATGCACGTATAGCAGGAAGGAAAAAAAAAAGATAGGGGACCTGAATGCCTCTGCATGGGAAATGCAACAGGAGAGGCAGATAAGAAGAGCCACGCGTCCACAAAATACACCATCAGATCCATTTTCTTCAGTGCACTAGGGGTAGATCTGTATTGCTGATTGCTCCTACACCCAGACCTGTCCAACATCTGTACTAAAAGCCCTTTATCTTGCCCTGCCCTGCACAGTGGCCGAGACCATGCCAGGATGCTGTCCTGAGCACCAGAGCCCCCAGCCCATGTCTCCCCAGCTGCATGGCCAGAGCCCAGGCGAAGGGGTGCAGAGACAGCATCCAGCTTCCAGCTCTTCTGTATCCTGCAGTGCTGCTCGTGATGGGAGCCACGCATAGAGACATGATCCCTAGAAGGCACTGTGGTCACAGGAGTCATGCTTTCTATGACTTGTCTCTCCTTTTGTGCTTCCTCCCTCCTGTTGTGGAGAGGGAAGGGGTTGGGAAGAGAGGAGAGCCCTCAGACGCACCCTGCGTTGTCTCTCAGCACCTGGGGGTGATTATTGCAATGCAGCATCAGGCAGCTCCCTGAATTACCGGCTCAAGAAGTGGCTGCTTGTGTTCCCAATGTTCAGCATCTCAGTGCCAAGTCCTGAACCAGGGATTTCAGGATCTGTTACCCAAGCTCTGCCAAGGACCTGCTACAAGACCACAAACTATTCACTCAGCTGTTGCAAGATGGAGCTATAACAATCCTTACCTACCCCAGGATACAAAGAGGCTCTGCGGATGCAAACAGGAGTGCTACTACTTCTTTTTCACCCGAGCACAGTTACCTGTCTCCATTTTGCCATCCAGCGCCGCAGGACCGTCCAGCACCAAACTTTTGATTTGGAGAAATTCGTCCGGTTCATCCCCTCCGACCACCGTGAAGCCGAAACCCCTGCTGCTTTTCCTGAGCTTAGTGTGGATGAACTTCCCTTTCAGTTCGGAAGGATTCCGTGTAAAAAAGGGTTTTCCTGTTTAGAAAGTTTTGAAAGTCCATAACTACACAGGAAAAAAAAGAAATCCAATCCATTTCAACTCCCGCAAGCTCTTCTAGGAGTTTAATGGGCGCAGAGGTGCGCAGGCACAGATGGGAACAGGATGGTTACTCTCGCTAGCTATCCACCCCAGTGACGTCCATCACGGAGTAAAGTGCTATACGTGGGCCAAGGAACCAGCACATGAACAATTTACAATGGGGTAAAGGTGGGCAAGGCAGAGACTTAGTCCCATGTATATACTCGTCCTCTGACTTAAGCGGAGTAGCAGTGCACACCATTTACCAAGCAGCAGCTCAGGCGCAATACAGCTCTCCCCAGCCCCAATAAGCTTTCTGAAAAGATCTTGCTCCTTTTCAGTA
>JAGPOW010003182.1:11603521-11625868 GCA_030014935.1 Caiman crocodilus | reverse complement strand
AGTAGCAGTGCACACCATTTACCAAGCAGCAGCTCAGGCGCAATACAGCTCTCCCCAGCCCCAATAAGCTTTCTGAAAAGATCTTGCTCCTTTTCAGTATCATTCCCAACCCTGCTGCCTATAATTACTAACCGCCAAACTGTGAAGGCTGATCATGGTCTTCAGATCATATTTAAAGCATGGGCTCCCTCCCCACCCCAGTCTGCCCGACATGCATGTAACACTGCACTCAGTAGCATGGATCACAGGGAAACCACTGGACCAGACTGGTTGTAGTGGAGAAGTGTCACCCGTGGTCTCCAGGAGCCTGCTATGGACCGAAGGCACCCTAGAAGGCAAGTGGTTCTGGGGAGATAGAATAAGAGCATCTAAAAATGCAGCATCTTTGCCCTTGCCACTCATTTTAAGGAGCAAACCCAGAAGGGAAGAAAAAGGCTGCGTCATTAAGCTCCCTGGTGACAGCTCCAGGACCGGCAAGACCCTCCAAGTACTGTAACTAGGTTGGTCGATGCTCATTTGCAAACTCCTACAACGTCTGCAGTCTTTGGCTGGCAAAGGCAAGCCTCAAGGGAGCTGCTGGCTCTGTGCGATGCCCGGCCCCCCCGGCGACACGGCTCTGCAGAGAGCATTTCCCATTTGAGAAATGTCAGCAGGGCACGAGGCTCAGGACTCACCTAAAGCCTCTCTGAAATAAAAGAGCCTGGTACCTAGGGATATGGAAGCATTACGCCGATAGCTGCATTTTTGTATCCCAGCTACAGTGGTTTTGGGGCGGTGCATACATTTTTAAACGATTCTGTGTATTCAACAGAGGCCATAATTAACACGCTCCATGACAAAGCTGCCAGCCACGCTGCTGACTGGCAGCTTTTGGTTATCCGGGCTTTGTGCTGCACTCCCAGACGTGCAGAGTCTCAAGTGGAGGAGGTGACAATTTGGCTACCCACCCCCTCCAAAGAAAAAGCTGTTACGGGAGCGACGCACCCGAGAGAGGGAAGATGCAGGTGAGAAACCCTGTCAGGGAGCACCCAGGCAAGCTGCTGCCTTGCAAAAGATGGAGGAAGAGGAGGGTGCTCACTTTGCATCACCCCATGAAGAGGAAGGGGAACAAATGAGGGGAAGCATTGAGACAACCCCAAACTTACGTTCAGCCATAAGCAGGTAAGAGCTACGTGCAGCTTGAAAGAGCAAGAGGTGCGGTTCCTGCAGAGTCCGACCCTCCAGATCCCGCTTGCCTGGTCCAGCCCCACACCACTCATCCGGCCCATGGGGGACGAATGCATTTGAACACCCCTGATCTATAGGCTCCAGCTACATAAAGGCACTGCACCGGTCTCCACGGGCTGGAAATGGGCAGAGACTGGCAAAGGGGCTGTGCTGGAGACAGGAATGGACGATACTTGTTTCAGCACCAAGAACAAGCAACTGGGATTGCTTTGGGAAGGATTCCCTGAGTGAGGCCGCACAGGCTGCCCCAGTGAGCAGGCAAACACTTGGACCTGCTGTACCAGGCCCAGGACTTGGTATTTTTATCCTGATAAATGTGGGTCATGTATGGGGAGTGTTCAACTCGCTGTGACAACAACAAAAAAAACACACAGTGCCTTATCTTGGACCCAATATTTTTTTTACCACGCATGCCGGAGAGGAGGGTTTTGTGGCACGTGATCTGCAGAGCATGCAAATACTGGCTCTATGCTGCCCGCTTGCCTTCTCCCCACATCGACACAGATTTGCTGCTCGCACTTAATTAAAGATCTGTGGCAAAGCAAAAATGCTGCAGTCACTGGAAAGATTTCCAAAGATTGCAGTGAGAGGAAGGAACTCGATAGCCTCATCTCCAGGCCACCTAACTGTACTCACGGTTATGACGAATCGGTATACCGAGCACTATAAGGCCTAGAAGTCTGGGCAGTTCTTGCCCTGTTCTTATGATACTTAAAACAGGTGAGATGTTGAGAGAAGGAGAAACTGGTCCTGTTGGGTTATATTTTCCCCATTGCTACAAAAGGTCCCGACGGTCCAGCTCTCTTGTGGGTGTTGGAGAGACAGAGCGCTGCAATAACAATTCCCATCTCCCACTGCCCAACCTGGACCTCATCTCAGCTCTTCCTTGCGCTTAGCATGGCCAACCTGGATTACTGCCTCTCATAGCCTACAGGGAATTTCTTGGGGTTTTGGCTGCTACGAAATGGTCTCGCTCTCTCCTGAAGGGCTGGCTGCGTAACATCTGCCGCACGCTGCACTTTATCAAGGCAGGTGATGATTTACGGCAATGGTGATGAACTGGCAACCCTGGAGCTCTTGCAAGTGGAGGCCTCTCTCTGTGTGGGCAATGAAGGCCGCTGACCTTCTTTTACACCTGCAGCCAGGAGGAGGGCAATGCACTTGCCCTCCAGAGCAGTCCTCTCTGGCACCCAGCGGCAAACCTCTGCTCCAATGAGCCTCTTAATGCTTAAAGAAGGGTGTTTGCAAACAGCATTTTTTCCTAGTTGGTTTAACACAAGATATCACATCTATCCGAAGATCTCTTGGCAAAGCTGCTCTGCATATACCCGTGCCTAACAGGCATAGGGATTTACATGCCTGAACGTCATGTGCGTATGCTCACAGACAGCACGTGTTCCTGCTGCGCCCGGGGACTGCTCCCCACCCAGGGTCTCGGTGATGTGCAATCAGCAGTGTGATATGCATGCCCCTCATGCTGTGCTTGGAGGCTTGCCCTTCCCAGGCCGCCGTGACTGAGACACCCGCGGAGCACCACCACCCTCCAGCGGACGCTCAGCACTCCCCCAATGGCACCGTACCCCTCAAGAGCCACGTTTCGATGGCCTCCACATCACCCCCACCCCAAAATACCTCTGTGGTGGGATGATTTGCACTGCATTTTTGCAACTTTCCTCTGCAAAATCAGAGGAATCCAACGTGCAGGGGCTTTTCTATCCTTGCCATACTGCTATGGGGTGGGGGGGACTGTTTTGTAAGGAAGTCTGATGGCGACATTTAAATCATCACAAGGAGGAAAGCCTTGCTGGATGTTACCTTGTACTGGAGCTTCCCGAACGGCCTCCTGGTTGTTCGCGGCGTGGTTTGGAGCAGCTGGCGGGGTGAGAGATGGGTGTTCTTCTGTCCACTCTGCAAAGAGAGCCAGGACAAGAAGTCATTCATTATTCTGTTCGTGGTAACACAGAGAGGGCTCGCTTGGCTCGGCACTGTACATGCATACAACTAAGAGCCAAAGACCTGGCAGTCGAAACAGGCAAGATAAAGATTTAGGAATGGAAACAGAGAGGTGAGGTGAGTAGCTCGAGGTCGTGCATCAGAGCTGTCTCTACAATCGAGGTCTGGGTTGACCTCACATAGTTTGCACCAGGGTGGAGCAAATATTTACCGTGCACCCCATCCGACCTGGCCATACACCCGTTCGTCTCGATGCGCAGCAGTAGTGCTGCTACGGATGGCCAGAGGGTCAGGGCGGGAGTGCGGGAAGGAAGGAAGAGGTGCCTCAAGGTCTTCTCCCATCACATAACACACAATTTAAAAGAGGTTACTCTACGTGGCAGGGAAAGCTTTCTGCACACAAAAACTAAAAGTAATGAAACAAAAACAATCCACTTTGGGCGAGTTCAACCCTCCTGAGGAGTGCGGAGGCTGGGTGGGAGAGGACAGAAACTGAGAAATGGGGCCACGTAGGTCCCACGCGGTCTGAGGCTGTTGCCAATCCCTATGTCTGGAGCATTTCACTGCCTGAGATTATTTCATTGCAATACTATTGTAAGGAGACATGGTTTTTCAGAATCAAAAAAATGTGTCCGAATAATCGAACTGGGCATGGTTGCAGCACCAAAGGATCCACTATTAATAAAACAGTTAATAACAGGATTTTCTTGAATGCATACGCAATCTTAGCCCTTTGTCTTCTTCCCTTGCCTTTTTCTATTCCTCCAGACACATTCAATAACCACGTCTTGATTAAATTCATGATTCAGGCTCTTAAAAGTAGATTTTTACTGTGCCAAAGCCGCCAACAAGCCTTCTCTGTTGCCTGTCAGCCTTTAAGAATGGACGGGAGAGAAGTACAGGTAAAAAAGAAACTCTCCCAATTTCAGGGACACAAAGCCATGGCGTTAAAGCAATCAAATGTTTCAGAAGGTCTCTTTTACCTTGTCCTATTCAGCCTTCTGATAAGAGTACCTGGCTCAATGGTCCTTTGTGTGTCATTAGACCAATCAACCCTCTCTCAAAATTGTGAAGGGTGACAATATCTGTATTTTAGTGAAGGACAAGCATGCCCACACGGGAGGATCAATTCAAGGGAGAGCCTGTTCTATTTAGCAAATACCGCACGCATCGCGCTTTCGGCGTGTGCCAACCTTCTGGTGCTGGTTGCTGCTGCTCAAGCTGTTTCTTCCTTTTTGCTTCCAGAACCGGATTCTCATATTGTGTCTTCCTGTTGATGTGGCTGGACAAGGAGGAGAGACGTAAATTAGGAAACACTTGGAGCGCCAAACCCGGGTAGCAAAAGTCCTCTCGACAAACAGCACCAGAGCCTAATAACAACACAACCCTCATGGCAAGGCATAGAGCGCCGTGCCCACCTACTCGTGCCAAAACGCTCATTTAGGAAACCCCCTGATGGGATGCGGGTGCCTACAGAAGGGATGGTTAATTCTTTCAAATACAATAAAGGAGTAGTTCATCTGTGGAAAAAATGAGATTAAGGCAGAAAGGATGCCCTGTCTGATTACATGTTCAAAGGCAGACCTACATCATCTCTGCTTTAATCAGATTCCCAGAGGTGCAGTCATTCCCTGACTTGCTGAAGGTAAAAAAAGCTGGTAACATCTGTCAGCTATCTGATCAACGCACAGCTGTAGATGTGGTGGCTATTGGGTACTTGCTGCGATTCAGACTAGACAGCGGAGAGCTGCGCAGAACGACCCTGGCACACGAAATATTTGGAATCGGCCTCCATTAAGTAATCCTGGTTTGAACCAGCATAGCGGGGTCCTCAGCTGTCCCTGTAGAGCAGCTTGAAGCTCATTTGGCTGCTTTCATGGTAGAAAGCAACCCCTGCGAGACCGCAAATACTTGGTTTCAATTGTTATGAACATAATAGACTTGTGAAGACGCGGGTTTGGTTTTTTCTTTTTAATCAACAGAATAAACTGCCCCCAAGACTGAGCAGAGATGGGCTCTGTTTTCTGCAGACCTTAACCATTTTTTGGAGCCTTAGGGGAAAAACTTTGCCAAAACGAAGCTGGTGTGGGACAAGTACGGCAGTCCAGATTCATTCTGGATAGCAGGCGCAAGCTGCGGTCATCCGCAGAGCCACGTTATCCTCCAACACCCGCTGTTCGAACGCTGGGAAAATGGGCTGCTGAGTTAAGAAAAGCTACGGTGCTTTTGACATGCCGGTCTGCAGGAAGACACGGGCAAACCGTGCAAGGAAAAGGTGGCAAAACAGGCCAGTTCGGAAAGCGGTGAAAAACGCACCTCGAGAACTTCAGACAGTCAATTCTGGCTGATTTTGATGATAGCCACGTGGCTGATTTCCAAATACTCTCTGCCACGTAGCATCTCTGTGTTTAAAACTCAACTAACCTAAAAATCCTAGCTTGTATCCAATTTTTAGCTTGTATCCAAAATACAAAGCTTATATCCAATTTTTCCAATACCAACTTATGAAACTGGTGCATCACTGGCTCTAAGCGTCTACTGCCCGTCTGAAAGTCCCTTGCACAGCTTTTTTATTAAAAAGAAAGTAATTTGCAGGTAGCTGCAATACATTCGCTACTGAGTTCTGCTCAGCAATCTCTCTGCTTAATTCACAACATGGATATGAAATGCATCTGATGATAGACTGCTGATTTAATTAATCCAGTGAGCAAATGAAAACAAAAGCATGAATCCTATAAGAGATGGACAATTTTAATGTATCCATAAAAATTGCTTTAGCTTTTTTCATAAAACCATCGCTTTCTTTTGCACAGGTGGTTTTAATTTAAAGTGTACATGCAAGAAACAGAAACAGATCCATATTACATTTGTCGAGGCAGATGATAAATATTAAGTCAAATAAACTTATGCCACATGCTGTTGGCTTCTTATTTAATTTAACCGTAAGGACTGGCCCAGAATTGAGAGGCGCGCGGACACAGAGTGGCATGAGAAATGCTCAAGAGGCCTCTTGGCAACATTTAATAGCCGAAAAATATCCTTGATATCTCCGGCGAATAAATGTCAAGCCTTAATTATGCGTCTGCTAACCTCGTTTCCCAAGGCACAGATGGTAGGGTCATAAATGAGCCAAAGCAGACAGAAAGGGTATGCCACATCTACTCTGAGGGCTATCACAAGCCATCCTAACAGACAGGAGTATACACATAATTAAAAATTCATTTTGTGGGGTCAGCGATGAAACAAAACTCGATCTCCGATTTCCCAAAGGAGAGCCCTGACATCTAGAGAAAGAAGACGCTGTTGCAATGCTGGTGACAATTGCATTAAACCCGTCGATCTTAACGACGCAGCGCAGGTTCTTGGTTCGCCAAGAAAACACTGTCATGTCTCAATCCTTAAAAAAATATATATCTCAAATCGGTAATGTGCTGTAGGACAGCACAGTCTGATCGTATTGCTATGCCGGGGGAAGTGCTCAATTAACCATTCGATCATTACAGCCCTGATTAAACAGATCTCAGCTAAAACCGCTTGCGCCTTCACAAAGGCATCCTTCGCTCCCCAGCGTTTTTAACAAGGGCCTTCAGTAACAGCCAAGTCGTTTGCCAGGGAGCCTAGGCCTCTGAGCGTTAAGGCCCTGAGGTTTCCAAGCATTCCCGTCACAGCAGGCCTCTTCCTGCAGAGAAACCCGCTTGCAGCAAACATTTCGAGCGTGTCCAGCGCTCTTCTCCGGGCGAGGAGGAAGGTCCGAGCCTGACACGCTCGCCCGCATGCACACGCTAGGGGGTGCAGAAGAGCAAGGGATGATGCGCCCTCTTTAAGACCGAGCACTTTTAACTGGTCACGTCTCGCGTTTTAGGCTGGTCTTGGATGCCGGTCACTATAAGCTTCCCAAGCCATTAGGGTAGACCCTTTCCTTGTCTCTAGTACTCTCAGTTAGCTCCTGGGTTTGTTCTGGAGGAGTACAAGCACGAGCTTCCCCCAGCACAGAGCCACCGTGCAACTACAGTGACAGCGAGGTGCCCAAACTCCAGTGGGAAAAGCTCTTCCCTACGTGTCACGCCAACGAGAAATGCCCGACAGCACTTACTCTACATAGTAGACACCGTATACGGGATCTTCGATCTTTTCCCAACCAGCAGGCAGTTCTGGAAACACAAAAATATTAATATCGGACATGCGTGCTTTTCAGACGGGCATCCTAGTTGCAAGCTGGCTGGCAGAAGTCCACCTAAACCCATATTTTCACTTATCACACAGCTAATGGGAAAGAGAACAGCCATGGCCATCTTTCTTTCCATCTGGATGAATGTCAGCACATGGTTTACGGAGTACAAATATTAAGGTTTGCTTGTGCCAGCAGTAGGTCCAACAAACCTGTGGAGAGAGGACAATTGTGGCCAGCTGTCTATTATTTATGAAATATCACTGCCTTTTGTTGTTTAAGGGAATGTCAGTGTCTTTCTGGGGATGTGTTGGTTGGGGGAAAGCATGTTTCTGCTAAGCATTCACGGGAACTGTGAATATATACTATATATGTTATATAGTCACTATATTTCAACACTTAACGTGGCAACCAAATGCCCCGAATGGGACCAGGGTCCTATCCTGCCAGCGGCTGCACAGACCGGAAGGCACCTGAAAAAACAGCACTGATCACCCTAATCAGCTATTTCCATGTTTTAAAATGAGCATAATTGCTGAAAATAGCTCTGTAGATGGAATTAGCCTTTGGAAGCCTATCTGCCTACTTTGTGCTGGCACTACTTCTGGTCTACAGTACTTTAGGCAGAATCAGTGAATGAGACACAGGCAAAGCAGTTGAGAAAAACTATTAAATGTATGCATGTATTACTCGAGGGCCTGAACTTGTTCCTACTAAAGTCAAACCCAAAGCTCCCACTTGGCTTAGGTCCTGAAGCGATGATCCTTATTAGCAGCAGCAGTCGTGGTTATTAGGGTGGTGCCCATAGTTGTGGTGCCCCTGGTTCACTACGGTGGTGCCCGTCAACCGGGGATGGGACCCCAGCGCGGGTAAGCTCTGTACAAAGACAGAATAGATGGGCCTGGCTCTTAAGATCCTACAAAAGTGACATTAAAAAGAGATCCAACCTCTTCTAAGATGCATTCATCTGCAGTCTATTAAAAGACCCTAATGAGAATGAATTCTTTGCGAATGCAGCACTTCCTGCTAAAATGACAAAACCAATAGGAAGTAATCTGTGTTTATTCGTTATGGAAAGCAAAGATTTACTTTTATGAACAGCATCAGTTGCTTAGCCAATACAATCAAACAATGGCCCATTAATCAGAATAATGCAACTCTCCAGCTCTGTATTTACAGACGCTGCCATAAGGACAGAAGTAGTTCCAGACTGAAGGCGAACAGAATCCGCACAAACACACATGGACTAATTACTCAAAGTTGATGTTTGTGTTAGGAATTGGCTGAACATCAGATGAAATTAATTTCATGGTTTTGGCTCCACATGTCTCTTATTTGCAAATAAAAGGCAGGTTTCCCCTCCGATTCTGGTTTCTTTTTCTGCTTATCGTGTTTTAGCATCTTTGGATTCCTTGAGACAAACATCGAAATGCAAGCCAGTGCTAACTTTTGGCTAAGGAAACACAGGTCTCGTGAGCAGATCTCGTTTGCATGCTTACGAAACGAACGCTCTGGAAATCGGCGTTCCTCTCCAAACCGCAAAAGGGGATGTCTATGGTAAAAAGGAAGCTCGAAAACTAAACAGCCAAGTCCTGGAAGTCTTTAAACAAACTTTAGCAAGAACACACTTGAATGGGAGGCCCAGCTGGCGAAAGCACTGCAGGTCTTCCAAGGTTTCTGTGCAGTGAAAGGAATGACAGACAGGAATCAGGACAGGCAAAAGTTGTGCCTGACGTTTCAGTCTTCATTTATTCCAATAAAACGAAGAATTACAGGTCTCAGTGTTCACAATGCGGGGGTGGGTTCTCGCCCATGTGTCAGAGTGTGCAATTTGGCCCCTGATGTTTTCACATCCATGCCCTACAATGCTCTGTTCTGTTACAAACAGGATAGTTTATATTACTACATATTAAACCCTTTGTGTTTATCTTGTCTCTACTTCCTTCCATTTAATTTTCTCACGTTTAGGAAACAAACATTAAACTTTAGTTAAACGAACCCGTTGGCATAACTCAGTCTGTATTCTTGCTTGAGGGGGGAACTAGCTTCTAAGTTTAGACATGTGATAACCTCGCTGCAATTGCCTGAACTACTTCAAACTTGAAATGCCTTTCTTGACTTGCAGGCAACTCATGAGCCCCTCCAATACATATCTGTCCCTGCTTCCATGATTACTCTCACTGAAATCAAAGTATAGTTAAGAACTGGCTTGAGTAAGAAGAATTGGGACCATTGTTATCAACTAATGGTTTGCTAGCTAGATGCTCTCTCTCTCCATGAAAAGAAACATATATACATCATACCACATACGGAAAGGTTCCCAGCACCCCCTATCTATCTGGCTGACAGGTGCAAAGCAGGGGAGTTGCATTCAATTATTTTAAAAAAGCTTTTTACATTTTATTTATTATATTTTATTATTACTCTATTTAGGTTGCTTTGTGGTACTGCAGTAAAAGAAATGCAGTCCTTAAGGTTACCCGAGACACTAGCCACGAGAACAGTATTTTATATAGTTTTTGCAATCCAGTCAATAGTTATTGACTACTTTGGGCATATCCATCACACAGAAGTGGGATGCAGTCTAACTTTCAAGTCATTAAGGAAATAAGAGATTAATTCCACTGTAAGGTAGTCCGCTGGCATAGAAAACAATGAACTATAAATGCAATTTATAGCCCTAACAGAGCCAGGGAAAATAAAATCATGTGCAGCCTCTTTATGCCTTTTAGCTTGTGAAGCAGACTAGGGCTTGCTAAACAGAAATAACCACGGTCTAACCTTTCTCTGCGCCAGAAGCAGAGGCTCAGGTCGCTCAGCTAAAGGAGACTGGATATTAAGATAGCATTCTTCAAAACTATGCAGGAAATATCACACCACCAGAGCATCTGGAAAGAGCTAATTTGTAAAATGAATGGCCAAGGTAAAAACTCCTGCTGTTATATTTATAAGCTTAGCAAATGCATTCGGGGAGATATTTTTAGCCACGGCTCGAAATTTCACTATTTTCCCTAAGCGGAGAAACGTCTCGGGCTCCGACCCTGCCTAGATGTCCTTATGGGCTGAACCTTAACTTTGAAGTCAACAGGTCTGGATTTAGAGGTGAAACCCTAACTCCACCGAAGCCAATGGCAACCTCCCCTCCCGCTTGCGACTCGACAGGGTCCGGATTTAAACCCCGCTGCAGAAAGCCAAAGACGCTCTTAAGCCTCTTCAAGATTGAAGCCTTTTTCCATCTCTCCTCTTCAGCACCCAGTTCATGAGAAACGTGCTTTAGTTTCCATGCCATAGAGAGGGGGGAAAAAGCACCTCCTTCCAAGTGCCAGAAAAGGTTTGTTTCTGATTTAGGTCTTGATGAAATTAAAAGGGGGGGAAAAAAAACAAACTTCAAAAAAAAAAAAAAAAAACCAACCTGAAAGATGCAAAATGACAGAAAGGAGAAAGCTAAGCAATTGAAGGCTGAAACCAGTGCAGTTGAAGTCAAACAGCAAAATGAGAGATGGATGATTTACCTAGTTCACTGTCCAGTTCCTCCGTGTGTACCCCTTCTTCTCCAAGGGAACAGCAGTAAACGAGACAGAAAACATTAAAAGAAAATTTCAGATACCAGCACCAAGCAAGAAACCCCCTCCAGCCAACAGCAGAACCAACACCAATTTCGAACAGGACTAGGCCGAGCTTTTGCTTTATCACATCTTAGCGACCAGAATATTTACGGACTTGGATGCGAACCATAAATACAGTTCCTCCACGTCATAATCATTGCGTCGGCCAGTTTACTTTCACAACACAACGGGATGTGATAAAGTGATGTTTTGTTGCAAAGCCATCCTCTCAGACGTATACATTGGCATATCTACCGGAAAGCCAAAGTGGAGTATTAACGTACAGATCTGAGAGGAGAGCTTTACCCTTGAACTGGAAGTAACTTAGGAACATGAGGTTAAAGTGAATTGGAGATTTGGACCCCAACTCTGCAAAACAAAAGTACCGGCCCCCCGGCGTGGAACGTCACTAATTTCAATGGGAAACCACTGGATGGTGCGGCGTTACGAGATCTTTACGGATCCGGTTTCAAACGTGCACGCTATCAATATTCAGCATTGCTGTGTTTATCATTAGCAGCTCCATTTTCATCAGTTAACAATGACACAGTTGATTAAGGTATCACTTAGCTTATCAGTGCTAATGCAGTCAGGAAATGAAAGGTGGAGACAAAGCTAGAATGCAGATGGCAAAACAAACTTGGACTTCATACAGAAAAGCGTAAGCCATGTTAATGAATGGTACAAACAGAAAATACAGGACCAGAAAATTGCCGTTGAAGTTTTTGACACTTAAGAAATATTTGATGTGGTCTAATTTACCCATGAACTGTTCGCATTCGAGTACATCAGAGCTATTGTCTGGAAAGTGCAGCGTGAAAGGCTAATTGGCAATTTCTTTGTGTAGTGTAGTCAACAGAAAACTACTGATGACTTCCAGGGACTGGGACCCCGGCATGGAGAGGATGCAAGGCACGTGCATCCGAAACAAGCTGGACAAGATGTCTAACACCAAAACATTTACTGTGCTGAACACATTATGGAACCAGGCCTACACACACACACACACACACACACACACAACTTTAGATGGGAGTAGTCACATATACACACACAAACACGCATACAGCTTCAAACGGGAGCAGTCTTACAGGGTGTTTATACGTGTGCTCCAGGAGTGGGGGGAGAGGGAGGTGCTTTAATTAGAGCAGCTCCAAGAGCTGCTCTAATTAAAGTGTCCAGAGCGTCATGTGTATCAGCATCCCCACGCTGAAAAACAGCGGCAAGCTTTAATTAAAGCATCCCGGCCTCCTTTTTTCAGCACGGGGACGCTGACACACATGACGCCGGAGTCTGCTGGAGCACGGTCATCACCATGCTCCAGCGGACTCAATTAGTTGAGCCTACTCTAACACGCCGTAATTACAGCACGTCGAAGCAGCCTCACCGCACGTATGTAGGGGCCCATTGACTTTAGCGTAACTACTCGGACAAATGACATCACAGTTTAACGGCTTCGGGCTGGAATTTGGTGAATTCAGGCAAAGCGTACACAGAAACAGCTTTGAGGATTTCCCCCCTTTCGAGGCCTGCCTGCTTCCCCACCCCCTGCAAACGCTACACTTTTTGCGAATTCTAAAGCAACGTCAGAAGAGCGAACTGAAACGGTGCAGCACGCGACATCCACCTGCGAAACGACGAATTCAACGAGCTGCTGTTAAAAAATTCTCATTAGTTAGCAAATAGAAGTGGGAAAGATAAAATTAGCTAAACTTAAGAAGCTGCTGAGTAAAGGCACTGCTAACTCATTAAAACTTATTATACGGCTGTATTTTTATAATCCCAATTCAGCTATTCAGACAGCAATTTTTAATTGAAAAGAGGATCAGATTTCTCCATATCCAGAAGAAACTAGGGTCCTGAGCAGAGATGTAAGGTCCCCCTGACGTGTCGGCTTGTGGCTTGACATAGTACGCAAGTGCAAGTATCTCATGCTTGGCCGCAATGGCACATGTCTCTTCCTAAATTCAACTAGATTACTAGGGGAGCTTGAATCTTGCCGTCAGCAGGAGCTAGGACAGGGGAAATGCTTTTGGGAAAAGTCTGGCTTCAGGCAGAAGCAGGCTGTGGCTGAGATGTATGTTTTGCTGGATTTTTGTTTCGTGGTGTTGCTTTTCAATGCGCTAATAAAGCTAAACTCCAAAAAGAGGGGGAGCTTCGAGAGTACAAGCAGTTCCCTGCAGACCGGGAACTCCACCTGTATAAAGCTGTGCCACTGGTTTCCTGCTGAAACACTTTTTTTTTATCCTTATCCCACAAAAGAAACAGCCCGGGGTAAGGGCCTTCTTGCCCAGAGTCCTACAGACAACAGGGCACCTCTGTCTGGTTCAATCCTAGTTTTGCACAATCAGGCACTGGAAAGTAGGGTGCCACATTTCAAAGGGACTACCTAGCAGACGCAGACAAACAATCCGCGCACACTTCCTGTCCATGTTTTGCACGCTCCCTCAAAATCCTGGCACTTTGCACTTGCACAAGTGAGTTGGCTGCCTGGGTATCAAAGAAGAATGCGTAGTCCATGCTGAGTACGACGTGCAAATTCAGATGGGGGCGGGGGGGGGGGGGCATTGGAGGTAAAAGAATCGCACGTGGAAAACATAGCAGCAGTTTTAGAGGCCACTTTCAAAACTGATCCAAAATGGACAACTTTGTGCTCGCTTCTTTCCTAATTATAATAACATCCCTGTTTCACAGGAACCTTGCTCCAAAGGAAGTTTGAGGTAGTGCCTAATCACAACGCCCGAGTGAACTTTAGGATGATGGTGCCAACACACGTGCGCTAAAAACTCTCAAGTTCTCTCTCTTGGGCTAGCACCGTGCCAGTTAAAAGTTTAAAAAGTTAAAATACTACGATAATTTTTGTCTTGAAGGTCATTAGACCATACTTTGAAGCACGTTTTCCCAAATGTCGTACTAATCCTGTCTGTTTGCAGTTTTTGGTGTTGAAGTTTTGTTACTTTCAATGTCTTTTTTTTAAGAGACGCTTAAATAAAAGCATCCCCTTTCATTTGGCTGCTTTAGACTGGACATTGGCTTGCATTTTCAACATCTCAAGGAATACAAAATTAGAACAGTGCAAACTATTCAGTGATAAAAATCCATCAATCGGATATCATTTGTGTGCAGTGGTCACCGCACGAACTAGACTACCTGAATCTGACGCTGAAAAGTGAAGCAATATGTTGTCTTTCGAGTCCACCCACAGAAGCAAATAATAAATGTCCTTTGGATCCATATAAAACATGGGTCAGTAACCTGCAGCCCATGGGCCAGATCTGTCCTGCGGGAACACTGGGTATGGCCCGTGGATGTGGGGCTTTAGTGGCGTCCAGCAGCGGAAGAGGCTGCCTTCCCCTGACATAAAACCTCCTAGGCACAGTATAACATAGTGAACCATTCAGAGTGCACCTCTGCGTGCAAAGGGAAACCAAGCTAGCACGCCTGTTTGAGGGATCTGTATGACACTCAGTATTGGTGAACAGTTAAACCTTTTTTGCAACAAACATAGAGGTCTCCTACTTATAGCACTGCTGCAGGATAATTTGAAAATCATAATGGTTGCTTTGCTTTGAAGCCACAATTTTATAACAAACTCATCTGCATAAAGGATAGCACTATACACTTCACGTTTGTCATTTTCCCCTTTTCCCTTGTGTAATCATGGAGAAGGGCTGGGGGAGGGGACGGGGGGCAGGGGGAGGGAGAGGAGCACAAAAATCTGTGTACCTAAATGAGACCAAATGCACAGAGTTTTATTTGACTAGTTTCAGTCTCTTACCATCATCTTCACATTCTTCTAGAGGCTTCTGCTGTTTGTTCAGGCACCGTGGGTCTAGCCAAGATGTTGTTTTAGTATTATGGCTGCAAACCAGAAATGGAAACATGACTGCTGTTAATAAATGAGAACTATATATAGGGTCAGCTCCACTGAAGGCATCGTTTTGATTCACAAGAAAAAGAATCACAATTTGGTTTCAGCAGGTTCGGAGAATTGCATACACATATATACATAGCTACACACACACACACTTAACTAAAATATATTTATATATATAAATATTTGATATCGATATCTATATATCAATATTTATCTAGATATAAATATATAGAGATAGGAATATATCTATCTAGTTAGATAGCTATCTAGATAGATATATTGATTTATCTGGATAGATCTATATCTAGTTAGATAAATCAATATATCTATCTAGATAGCTATCTGGATAGATCTATATAAATATAGATCTATATAGATATAGATGGCTAGATATCTATATTAGATATTAATATATCTCGATATAGATGGCTAGATATCTAATATATCTCTCTATTAATAATATGATATATATAATATATATTATTAATAATATAATAATATATAATATAGATATATTAGATATCTAGCCATTTACATCTATATATAGGTAGATATAGCTATATAGATATCTATACAGACAGATAGCTCTAGATATCTACATAGACAGATAGCTCTAGATCTATCTATCTATATAGATATATCTATCTATCTATCTATCTATATTATACATATATGTATAATACATATATGATATACATATATTAGATAGATAGATAGATATTAGCTGGAAAGATTCCTGTGCATGTTGCAGGAGGTGCTATGTCATGGATCTGCAAACTTTTCCTGCCCGTGGATCACATGTCGGTATGGAGATCGTCCTGCAATGTCCGACAGGAGCCGGGTACTTCGATTTCTTCTGGACGGATTTGCCCAGCTCCTGCCCCTTCTTTCCGTAACATGTATAAACCGCATTAGCATTGAGTCAAGCACACACACCGAGACAAGGACAGATCTCTAAGTCAGCTCTAGTGAATAGGAACAGACTTTATAATGCATTAATTCCCCTGCCTGCCCTAATCTTTATGATAAAAGGTTCACCTCATCTTTAAAGACTATTTGGCAGTCCAGGGCCTGAGCTCATGACAAGACTGGGTGTATTATATACCATGCAGCACTCTGCATCCCAGAAGTGTTTCAGGAAAATGAAAGGAGAGGGACTAAGTCACCCTCAAGACATAACTGAGGGTTGAATGCCACGTGGGAGGTAACACTGACCCCCCTTAGTGCGAGTGGAGGTACACCAGGTCGGATGCTGTGCAGCGTTCCTGACCACGGGCTGTTTTACAAACCAGTGCAGCTCCTGACATGATTCAGATACCTCGGGGGAATGGCCAAATGGACAGCAATGTACGGTCCTTGTGAGCAGCAGGGGCCCCACAGCACCCAACGCTTCCCTCCCCGGTCTCTCCCCGACCTGGTGTCTGGGATTGTACCTGTGCAGTAGGGAGGGGTATTCTCTTCTACGCCGACCCAGGAATCCCTCCCTGCTAACACCTGAGGAAGGGTGCTCGTGCCCAAAGTCTTGCAAATAAATAATTTTTTTTTTAATAAAAGATATCATCTCTACCATGAGCTTGCATCCTGGTAACTTCACCTCTGGCCCTACAATGGCTATTCTCACTACCACCCTTTAGCAAGGCTCTTCTAAATCAGAGCCGGACCAGGGCATGTCTACAACACGCAGGAGATGCTCAACGGGTTCGAGTTAACACGCTAGCCCAAGGACTAGGCCAAGGGAAAGGCTTTGTACCTGGGTGCACTATATTCAGTCTGCAGACAGAGGTCCTCAGTACCCAGCCCTGCACTGTGCCAGCCCGCAGAACCAAAATAGCCTTTTCTTTGCCCAAACCCTGCTTAGCCAGCTATGGCTTTAGCCTTCGGTATCAAGCACCATTTCAACGCTAATGACTAGCTAAACGCTGTGTGAAGACTCCCGCCCACCAACCCATTCTGTTGATTAAACTGCTCACGTCTGAATAAGTCTATTTAAGTACAATCAGAGCATATTATTTATGGCCTGAAAAAGAAATCAATATTAGTAGCACTTGAAGACTGCCAACAGCCTAACATGGTCATTAAAAAAAAAAAACACCCCAAAAACTCCACATCATCATCATGTCCTTTTGATTCTTTCAAAGGCCCCGTGCCAAGTTTTGCTGTGAGTTATGCCTCGCACATCAGTACTGAATTGGGCTCCTGGTCTTCGCTGAGCAGAGCGGGATGCTAGCTCCGTGGCTCTGCCACAGCCTGAACCTGCAAGAGGAGGGATCTTTCCTCCCATCTCAATACGTGCATGCAGGCAGGCTCCTGAACTCAGCTCTCGGGTAATTAGACACTTTCATCCCAGCCTAGAAAATAACTGACCTGTCGATCTCGAACCTCTGATCTTTTTCTTTTTAAACTGCTTGTTGATCTTGAAACTATGCTTGCATTCCTCGACTGTGCTATTAACAGAGTCCAACTCCCTTTCTGTAACCCACAATCCCTCATCAAGTCTAGTGAATCCAACTGTCTCTGAAGTCTGGAAAAGTTTGGACGGAGATGCAATCGCTAGATGAGTGTGTAGGAGGAGTATCACAACAACAGTTTATAACCAGCAAGGATATTTTTTGCTCCGATACGCAACTGTGCATAGGAAACACACATGCAGACACCATCTCTGTATCTCCAGGGTTACCCATAGAGGGGAGGGAGGGACAGGGGAAAAAAATAAATAAGAACAAGAAAAAGATATGCTTTACTCTATAAAATAGACTTCTCCATTCTCGGTATAGGCCATCTCCCAATTTTCAGGTAGAGGACCTAGGTTATCCTCTGCAGGAGGTAGGTATTGGGGGAGGTTCTGAGATGGGTCCGTGGTGGGAGCGGTGGTGAGGCTATTATTCACAGGTTGCGGTGCTGCCTCTCTTGCGCTCTGCGTATTGTGCTCGTCTGGGTTGCCCGAGTCTGCTGCAGAACAACAGAAATAGAAAGCGTTAATGAGATGCTCCCACATTTTTCTGGCCTGTTCATTTCTTCACGCCTTTGGTTTTAGTTCCCAAACACTTGCTTCACTCTGAACGCATAGGGCCCTGAGAAAAGAGGCTGCCGAGTTGTCCCGCTATTCCTTCCCAACCCCAATCCTTCGAACTGCTGCGCGCAAGAGCCTGCTGAACCGAGGTCAATGGGACTGTGCGCGGTTCAAGGGTCTGTTGAGAGGGTTGCAGGACTGAGGCTTCAGAGACTAAGATCTCTTGTTTCTAAAAGAACCGGACAGGACAATTTTTGCTGGACATAGCTAGGAGCACATATAACACTGTCTGTCCTGCACCTTGTGTATCCATAGGGTTTTATACTGCTGCTTATCATCATTGTATCTAAGCATGTTCAACAGAAAGTCAATAGCAGAGTCTGAGACTCATAGAAATGAGGGTTGATGGGACCTCAGGAGGTCGCATCTAGTCCAGGCCCCTGCTCCAAAGCAGGACCAGCCCCAACTGCATCATCCCAGCCCAGGCTTTCTTTACCCAGGTCTTAAAACCTCCAAGGGTGGAGACTGTACGACCTCTCTGGGTAGCCTGTTCCAATGCTTTACTACCCTCCTCGTGAGAAAGTTTTCCTAATAGCTAACCTCAACTTCCCTTGCTGCAGTGTGAGCCCATTGGTTGTGTCATCTGCCCCCACTGAGACCAGTCCAGCTGCATCCTCTTTGCAGCCCCCCGGCAGGGAGGTGAAAGCTGCTATTCAACCCCCTTGGTCTTCTCTTCTCCACTAAATCAGCCCAGTTCCCTCAGCCTCTCCTCACCAGTCCTGCCCCCCAGCCCCCGGACCATTTTTGTTGCCCTCCACTGGACTCTCTCCAATGTGTCCACATCCTCTCTGTCGTGGGGGGACCACAACTGGACACCGGACTCCAGATGTGACCTCCCCAGCGCTGAACGGAGAAGAATCGCTTCCCTCCATCTGCTGGCAACACTCCTACCAGTGCAGCCCAGTATCCCATTACCCTTTTTTGCAACAAGGGCACACCATTGACTCATGTCCAGCTCACTGCCCGCTGTCACCCCAGGTCCTTTTCTGCAGAGCCGCTGCTTAGCCAGTCAGTCGGTTCCACATTGTGCCCGCCCGCAGGGATGCCTGGACTCCGGGAGAGGTGCAGGGTGCTCAGCATCCAGAGGAACCAGTGTTTGCGAGGATGCCTGGACCGCGGCAGTCCAAAACGATGGTAGAGTTTGACCTCTGCAGGCTTTTCACACATCCTTAACTACAGCAACTCGTCCACACACCTCAAGCCTGTGCCCCTAAATCTCAGGTGCAGGGACATTTCAAAAGCACCCGAGTCATTTGCAAATGTTTTAGGTGCTTCTGTGTCCGGTGAGGGCAGTTGTGCTTCTTAAAAAGTCTGAGAATCTGTGGCAGTGACCCAACTTCTTGGCTTGCTCACCCCAAATCAAGGACATTTGGCTGTTTTTGTGAGTGGTACTAAATGAAAATAAATATTTTCCAAACCAGGGAAGGAAAAAAAAGTTCAAGACTCTGCCAACACCTTCACTGCCTGCCTCCAGCACAAGAGCTTTTATCTGTTTGTAAGCAGGGACTGGCAAGATTAGGAAGCTAGCAATCTGCACGGTGCACGATTCACGCTAGTGAAAACATGCCAAACAAGTCAGAGCCCGGTCTCTCCCACAGAATAGGAGGGATTTTGATATTGTCAGCCCGGATGCGGATGATTTGAACTGAGTGCATGACGGTCTTTTGCTGGTGGTGGACAGAAGCTCTTTTGCACCTGTTTGGTGGAGACGGTGTGGGGTGGCTATTACGTTATTGGGACAGGTTAGCAGCTGCCTCTCTCTATAATGCACAGCGAAGACAAATACTAGGCATATTATTATACGATGTATTATATCGTGTGTGTGTGTATATCTATATCTAGATGCAGATATCAATATATCTAGATTATACAATGTATTATATTGTGTGTACGTGTATATCTAGATATATTGATATCTGCATCTAGATATACACGCACACGATATAATACATCGTATAATAATATGCCTAGTATTTGTCCTCGCTGTGCATCTATATATTACATACTTATACAATATCTAACATATATTATACAATATATATTAGATATACTATATTACACAATATTTAACAAGTATTGAAGAGTTCTCTGCAGCAAAAAAAATAAAAAAATCAATCCTTACTCAAAACCCCTAGCTCAGCAGTTCCCAATCTCTGACGGTACGCAGACAACCTGTCCGTGCTACGCATTAACAGATTTATTATAGTTACTTTATATGACAAAAATGTCCTGGTGGTACTGACGGCTGAACTGCAAAAATTGCTGATATTGTTTTAAATTGGTGGTGCGCAACGTGTCAGAGTTTGGGAACTGCTGCCCTACATCGAGGGTCGACAAGCAGGGTGCCGCAAGCTCCTCTCAGGGGTGCCGCAGCCCCTGGGCCCTATGAGAAGAGGCAAGCAGCATTCAAGCCTCTGGAGGAGTTGCTGCAGGAGCAGATTGGGGGAAGAGCAGGGCATGAAAGAGTCCTGGCTCCTGCCACCTTCGCCTGGCACCAGCCACTGCTACCCCCAACTTCCACCTCCTTCAGGGACAACTGCCTCCTTCAAGGGACGAAGCTCCCCAATCTACGCCCCCAAGCAGCACCATGTGCCAGCCCTGCCAGGCTCTCAGGGGCACCCTGCCTGCCCTGTGGCACCAGGAGATACTTTTCAGGGTGGTGGAAGGTAAGCACTTCAGAAAATAAATTCATTTTTTAAAAAGAGCACCATTAAATACTGACATGGTATTAAGGGGTGCCTTGAGTCCTGAAAGAGGTGGAAACCCAGTGCCCTAGATCTTTGCCAGTGCAGAAGGTGGTAGGACATCCAATGTGAAGGTCTTCCCTTGGGCGCTCGACTGCCCTTTGGGTGCTCTATCACAGCTGGACCATCACGTCTAGGACACATACCAAACCGGGAAGCGTGCAGTGGGTTTTTGGGGGTTTCTTTGGCCTTTCTTCATTCCACACGGCCTTCCAAGATGATGCTCTCAACTGGCAACCATCATAAGGTTTGTTCAGTTAGCAAAAAAAAGAGATAGAAGTAGATCTTTCTATGGAGAAGTGTCTACAGTGCACTTTTCCCGACTCGCAAAATACTTAAAAATGATGGGGAGAAAATATATAAATATCCAGTTGTTCCCCCAGCATTTTTAAGTATTTTTGTGAGTTGGGAAAAATGTACTGTAGACAGAGAACAGACTTCGGAAAGGGGCAAAAGAAAAATAGAGAAAAAAGACAGTGTGGTTCAACGGCAGGGGCATCTTTTCAGGAAGGCTGTGGAGAAGAGCGGGGGGAATAAAAACCGTGCGTCTCATTGGAGGGAGGAGAAGAAGTTTGCTTTACCTGTAAAGCTACTGCTCATTTCAGGAACATCATCCTCATCCTCATTCTCTGTATGCACTATGCCAGCATTTTGCATATCATTGTAAGACTTGGTTCGTTTTGGAGTCGACTGCTTGGAGCCGGACTGAAGGTTTTGCAAAGCATCAGTGGTAATCACTTCCCCACCGACGGGTTGGCTGGGAGGCTTGGGTGTTCCATAATAGTTACCTAGGCAATAGAAACACATTTGCATGTTCAAAAGAGCGCAGATTTTGCCGCAAGATTGTTTTTTTATTCCATCAAAATCTTTTTAACTTGATTAAAGGACAAAGAAAAAAAAGGGGGGGGGAGGGGGGGAAGACACAATTGTTCTGGTTTTTAAACTGGATTTCGTTTCTGGAGCGGACTAGAAAGATTTCTTCCCTTTTAAGTTATTCGTGTTGAATGCAGAAGTAGAAGCAAGGGTTGCATTGTTTAGAAGCGCTGAGCATACAAGGACTAAAACAAAGGCAGGCTCAGTGAATAGCGAAGCTTCGTCTCATTACATTTGAATTTCAATTAGTCGCCTTTTTACATATGTGCACCCACACAATGTTGTGTCAGATTTAGAGTGAGCCCTGCAGAAAATAAAAAATTCATTACTTCTATCACCCAGATATGTGATGAAAGGCAGGGATGACCTGCTTTAATACATGCGTTACTTTTGGGTGGCTGTTGCATTTTTAAAAAGTAATCTCTCTCCAAAGGGAAACTTCGACAAAGAAAGACACCACGTGACGCCTACTTTCTTCAAAGAGGAAATCCAGCTCTTGGGGTCAGTTTGGTTAGGACTGAACAACCAACTCTTTAAAGCAAAACTGTTCGGGGCAAATAATCTCCCTGAGTTATGTCAACACGCAACTCCCGTTGCTTTCAACACGACTTGGACAGATTTAAGCTGTTACCTTAAAACGAACGCACAACAGCAAATGGGTTTATTTCTGCTAACAGCAAAATGAGAGTACTGTAAGTGGAGATTCATCTAATCAGACCCTCAACCCCGACTGCCAAGTATTTCAGCCCTTCCCCGCTCCATCACCAACACACTGTTATTCCCCTTGATGCCGCAGAAATCCTGGAAGGATAGCTCCTGTCCCAAAAACC
>JAGPOW010003182.1:11550749-11577600 GCA_030014935.1 Caiman crocodilus | reverse complement strand
TCTCTCCAGGTCGAGTACGACCCGTCCACCACCACTCTCTGGGAGCGCCCCATCAGCCAGTTTCTGACCCACTCTACCGTGTAGGGGTCAATGCCACAGGTCCCCATCTTTTTAATGAGGATGGGGTGAGAGACCGTGTCAAACGCCTTCCTGAAGTCTAAAGTATCCTATTACATGAATATTATAATATACATTTCAGTTTCCTAGTGTTGCAAGCATCTATGTATATATATGCATATATGTATGTATGTCTATTTTCATATATATATACATATGTATATCTTCATATATATGTATGTATACACACACTATATACATACATACACACATACATACATACATACATACACACACATGTCCATGTGTACATACATATACATATCTATATATCCACCTATTTCTATAGGCAGACAGACACACACACACACAAAGATGCTTCCAACACTATGCAACAGGAAACTAAAACAACCCTGACTTACACTCCATTTCTACCTCTTGAATAGGCAAATATTATATAGTGATGTAAGCATCTTCATATTAATGTTAAAAGCATCTTCATATAATATTTGCCTATTGAAGAGGCAAAAATGGGGTGCAAGTCAGGACTGTTTTTGTGTCCTATTATATGAATATTATAATACACATTTCAGTTTCCCAGTGCTGTAAGCTTCTTGGTTAGCTGGCTCATAATTCACCAGCTTCTTTGCAGGTGACAGCAAACCATCATCATATTGATAATGTACATACGTTTCTCTAGTTACTTTATTGTTTTGTCAGCTGTATACAGATGGCAAGAGCTCTACTTCCAGCAACTGTCAATACCACAAATTTCACATGATGACAGGCTATGAAATGCTTTACTTTGCTGGCCCTGATCCAATACTGCACTCTATGTCAGACTTCCTAACGGAGAGCACTGCTGTTTAGCCTAAATACCTTTTTGCTTCATTTTCCCCCATTACTGCTACTTATAACCTGCTTAAAACCTTCCAAAGTGTGCACATTTTGCCACTACTCCATTCTTGCAAAATCATTATTAGATCAAGCCATATACCTACTCATTTCATTATCTTCTTCTCAAGCCCCTGGGTTTTAGCTCCAGTTGGTTGAATACCTGTTGCCTTGCCAATGCCTTTCCTGTACTTGAGCGCCCAGGAAAACACAAGGTCTGTCCTGTGCTATAATGCTGTTAGTGCTTACCTTCCATGTGCACATATTGGTTTTTTTTCTGAGAAATAGCTACAGCGGTGTCTTGGGATCACCACTAGTCACCGGTAAGAATTCAGATCGAATAGAGAGCAAACAAAACTCATCACTACCGCACGATGGGTTGATGGTCAACAGACCCAAGCCAATGCTCATCCCTCTTCACTCCTTAGTGACAAATTTTATTAGCTCCTGTTGTTAGTGCTGGCCTAGAGGGGAGGAGTATCTTTCCCTGCTGTCCTGTCTCAGTTTAGAAATGTTCCTAAGGCACTTAGGGCAAGCAGCGTTTTGCTGGCGGTGTTGCAAAGACATCCCTACAGAGAACGGGTCTCCTGGAGAAATGGAAAGCTACTTTTCCATGCTGTCACCTCACTAAAATGAATACTTCCCCCTTGAAGTTTCCTGACAACATGAAATCATAGTCACACTTTAAAAAAAAAATATATGGAGATGGGATTCCTTTAATAGACCCATTTAGTGTCTGACTTGCAAGAGAACCGTGGGATTGTCAGTGGAACAGGATGTATTTCCAGGACAAGGAACCTCATATGGCAGATAAAGCTTTATCAAAAAAGAAACTTGAAAGTTAAATTCAAGCATTTACTGCCAAAGCAGGAGACATTTATCCTTCAGTAGCTATTTCTAGTTCTCCAAACAACCGATGCAGATGAAGCAATTTAGGCAGATGGATGGTGGGCACAGAAGGCTTTAAAGGTACTCTCTGTGGGCCCAATCCTGCGGAGCAAATTACACAGCATACAGATCAGCACAATTTTTAACATTTGCAGGGCTGGGGCCTACGTGTGTCTGTGTATTTGGGTTAGCTGTGTCTATCTACCGGGATAAGCGTAGGCATGCCATAGTGGTATAGCCACGACCCAAGTACTATGGCTTAGACTTCATGAAATCATGGGCTTTGCAGGACCTCGGGAATACAAGGCTCACACCAAGTCACACCTGGGATGCTAGGGAAGCTCATCAGCCAGATAAAGCACGCTTCCAACCAAGACTGGCTGCTGCCCTAAATCACAGTTTGTGCCGCCATAAGCTGCTATTCCATTAGCAGTTACCATTCAAACTACTAAGCCATAAAAGAAAAGAGCCAAGGAAATAATATTGTAAAGTAGGAACTCAGTTGATTAGCCGGCGCTCGCCTCATTCAGATCACTTCATTCCTCAACGGAAAACGATACTATAAAATATTATCTACAGTATCACTCGTGCCACTACTGCAGTTCATTTTGCTTTACACTTTCTAGACGGATGAGTCACATTAATTATTATTTTTCACTCTGACTGTTAAGCCACATTAGGCAGCTTTTAGAGGTGAAGAGGAAAACACAATTATTAATGCTTCTAAACATTCACTCAGGAAAAAATAGATGTAGGCAGAGGGGGGGAAAAACTCTTTGCTGACACAGTCATGAAAAACATTTTGGCCTTGCATCTGTTATTCAGAAACTAGACTTCCCCCCACGCAGTAGCTCTGTTTTCACCGTAGCGACTCTCATTGAGCAAGGTCGATGTTCCAAATTAATATATTTTAAACCCACATCAATAATGTCTATTTAGGAATGAATTACCTGTTCTCTAGGCTTTGTTTTTTAAACAAATGGAGTTGTGTTCCCCTCTTTAATTATATGGCAAAAAAACCAGACTGAATTGGGTTTTCCAACAACTCATTCAGGGTTTTGCTGTCTAAAAAGGTGGTTTAGATGTGATGCAAGCTCTCCTAGTTCAGGGCCAGGGGAGGGCAAGCTCAGGGAGATCTGTGTCCATCCCAAAGCGCCCGCTCCGCTGTAGCTATTATTCAGAGGACTGAAGACACACGACCATTATGCAGAAAACTGAAGTTTATTTCCTGGATCGTTCTCCTCAATGGGGTGCTCATTTATTATTTAAAGTATCTGAAACGCGATCTTCCCTGGGGATTTTACGGGAGTTCAATCTGCAGACGAATTTGCCCACCCCCTCTGACGGATTCAATTGCTCGGAGAAGACGCCGGCGCTCAGTGTGAACAGGGGTGGGGAGCTGGGCTTTCAGGGCATATTGAATACAGCAGTAAATCAGGGGAGACTTAACCTGGGCTCAGCATATTTCTACGCAGAGCGTAACTGCCCAGACGTAAACTTACACTGATTTCTTTCATTTGCACGGAGCTTTTAAAGCGTCTAACTTTCTCGAAGCTTTTCTTATTAGTCAGAATCGCTGGTTATCCCAGATCCAAATCTCCAGCGCATGCATCGACACCGCTCAGTTAATGGTGCCAGTTGTGACTTTTGCTGATCACATATCAAATGATACGCTGTCCCTCTAGGAAAAATAAATGGCTTATTGGACCATTCCCCACTCACTGTGTGTGTGTGTGTATATCCCATTGGTGTCGATGGGGTTATCTGTTCAGGCGGGAGAAGACACCCATTACGCACAAGTGCTGGAAATATGTAGGGGCTTTCTTACAGTGCTGTTGCATGGGGCCCTTCCTCGTGTTCCCGCTCCACCTGGAAGTGGCGGCAACGAATTTATTGAGACTTGTTTTGAGTTTGCAAAAGAAAGAAATGAATTCACTTGGGCCAGCAGAAATCCCAAACAGATCATATCCTCAAATCCCCAAGCTGAGGGGCTGTTGTAAAATATGGAAATAATAAAATAACTATTTGCTCGGCTTTGCAGCATGCTCTAACCCCCTTCTTGAACGGACTCTTGAACTGTGCCTAATTACTGCGCAATTCAAAGCACGCTGGTTTATTTTACACACTGCATATTGAAAAGGGACTGGCATCTCCTGCTGTGACTGAGAGGCTTCCCAGAGACCTGAAATAAAAGATCAGACCTACCATTTAAATCCCTACCGCCATGACCCGCTCAGTCTACTCGAACCTGGAAATCCCCAGCACCCCTCCATTCTTCAGTCAGTAGATTATGAAAATAATCCTCTCCCCATCCCACAGTGCTCAGGGCACCGGCATAGAACCACTGTCATTTTTGGTAACGTTTGAATATGCAATTTGTTACGCATATTTCCAATAAACAGGGTCCTTAGCACAGTTTGCATAGCAATGTGAGCTAGGACCCTGCAGTAACTTGCTTTTCAGACACCTGAGACATAGAGCTGCCTTTGGTTTTCTAGCAGCTCCCTCCGCTTCTGAAGCATGGAAGCCTTCAGGTGTTATTGCAGAGGAACGCTCTGCAGTTTTACTTCCCGCAGTTTAGACCGGGCTGGGCAAAATACGGCCCACAGGCTGGATCTGGCTGCAGTGGGTCTTGTCCAGGCCACGGCAGATCCCTTGGCCCAGGCGCGGTGCGTGCTGCTACCCCGAGGGCATGCAGCGGGGCTGGGGCGGCTCCGCAGCTGGCCTGCCGGTCTAGACAGCCCCGGTGACAGGCGTCTCCTTCTGGCTGCCACTGCCGCTGGCATGCCGGGCGGTGTGGGTAACCACCAGTGCCGCGGGGCTGGGACTGGCGGGGGCGGCAGTCAGAAGGAGCCGCCTAGAAAGGCAATCCTGCCGCGGAGCCCTCCCCCCCCGCTGCGTGCCCAGAGGGCGGCAGGATGCACCAGGCGGGCGGTGCGGGGCGTGTTGGGTCCAGGATGATCCGCTCCAATCGGGGTGAGTCTGGAGCAAGCGCGGGGCGCGCTGGCGCTGCACGCCGTTAGCAGCGGTGGGGAGGTGCCGCAGGACGTGCCTCCTCCAGGCTGTTGTGGGGTGGGTGCTGACCAGCTCAAGGGGGTGTGTGTGGGGGGCTCCCATGCACACCATGCCCACAAACCCCACCCTCCTCCACACACAATCATGCACACCACGAACACCACGTTCACCCACACCCTCCCCCTCACACCCCCTACACTTTCCCCCACCACACCCGCAAGCCTCTGGGGGGAGCCCTGCTCACTGCTACATGCACACATCTCACCATGCATGCACCCACAACCCCCCACACCCCCCCCCCAGCAACCCTCCCCGTCTGCACACTCTACAAACCCCATACCCATCCAGACACACACCCACACATCCCCACAAACACCCTTCCCAAAAACTCCCATACCCACACCCCACATACACACATCCCCACATCCCCCACAAATCCCATGCCCACCCTTCCATACCCTCCCCCACACAATATACAAGAGTAAGACTTCATTTTGAGCTATTACGCAATTACCTCTATATACGCACCACACAAATCAGGACAAAAGTAGGGGTTTTTTTTAAACAAAATTAAAATGTGTTATTGTAGATGTTTGATTTTTAGTATATAATTCGGTTTTTTTCCTGGTTCCAAGATGGCAAACGCCCTCCCTACAAGGAGTACTTCTGGGGGCAAAGGGGGGACTTCTGGTGATAAAAGGTTAGGGGGCAGGACTTTCAGTCCCAAGATGACGACCAGGGGGTGGGGCACTTATCAAGAGGCGGGGCTACCCTTGTGGTCCTCGACAGCTCGCCAACCCCGTTAAGTGGCTCTCCAGCCAAAATAATTGCTCACTCCTGCCTTGGATACACACACTAGGAACACGAAGGGAGAGGAAACTAGAAGCTTGCAGGTCAAAGTGCAACAGGGACCGTCTTCTTTTTTTGCAGTGGAAGCTGCTGTCTAGAATCTGAGTTATCTACACGTCTGGAAGCCAGCTCAACTGACATGCTGACACGTCTGCTCTATCTGCAAGGATTCACGTGTCGCGTCTCTAGCTGTGGGCGAACAGTAAGGTTAAGCCTGCGCAGGAGAACGCCCAAGTTACAAACCTCACTAGGAAAAATCTTAACCAATCTGAGCAAGTCCTTTAGCAAAGGGAAGCGTCATCCTCAATGCAGATATATCGCTGACTTCACACGTACGCCTCTCCTCCAACTTCCTGAGCTCTCCAGCTTCTCAGATGGCACGCAGCTGGTTTGGTGTGATATCCGTATCTACGGCTCACTCATTTCAACCACAGCCGACCCCGAGAGGCATAGGGGGCACATCTACACCAGACGCTTACAGCACATTGGCCTAATAACACTGCACAGTAGGGTGTTGTGGCAAAAACTGTGCCACTAGCTTGCTGTGCAGTGTTATTAGGCTAATGCACAGTAAGCGTCACTAAATAACCGTGCACCGGCACTACTGCGCAGTAACTTTAGGTACTGCAGATTTAGTTAGTACTTTATTAAGGAAGTACCAAACTAAATGCACAGTATCTAAGGGGTGCCTATGTCCTTAGACCAACTCGGCTACAACCTACACCCCTGCAGTATGTAAGGCGCATTAACGAACGTGTAGACGCGCCCAGGGGCTCGGTCATGGGGCAGCAGAGCACTCATTTCTCTGCCTGAATTCCCAGCCCCCACAGCTTTTATTAAGCCCCATTTAAAAGGCCTTCTGACCTTCCCACCCCCTCCTCAAGCATCTCCAAGACGGAAAACAGACTCGGCAATAAGCAATTATCTTTCTCACCGTACGAACATACAGCGCTCAGAATCTTTCATCTTTCCAGCTGAATGGAGAGGGCGAAGGGGGGGAAGGCAAGACATCACAAGTTTTGCTGCTATAAATACACAAATAAGGAACAGTTATGTGGAGTATGAATATATCAGCCCTTCAAGGCTCTGTTATCTATTGCTTCTAATTATAGCAAACAACGCTGTAAACACCAGAGGTGATAATGAAGCATAGGCCAACTTGTCAAAACGCATACAGTGCACATTGCATCCATCACTTTGGTGCTTTGTCGGCATTCATTTTAACAACCGGCACCGTGTGGGTTGTAGCCTGACATCCTCCGAGGCCTTCGGGGAACACAGTGGGGATAAAACTTGGCTGCAGAGGGAAAACCCCACTGAACACAAAGAATGCTTCAAGAAACGTCAGGCTTGTGACAAACTGCTAAACCTCAGGGATTTCTAGGTTAATGCCAAACTGCTGCCTTTAATTTATGTTCTTGCAATTAAGTTGGGGGGGGGGAGGGGAGGGAGAGGGCTGAGACTGGGGGGAGGGGAGAAGAGGAAAGGGGAATCTCAAAGGACGACAACTGCAAAGAGCAGATCTCTCAAGTATACATCAGTTACGAAAACGGCGCCTTGTACTTGAGCCTGATTAATTATGCATGCAGGATTTTTACAATTAAATTATTCACTCGTTAAATATGTATTTTAAAATGTTTGATGGACGATAATAGATCCCGAGAAGTTATTCCTGCCCACAGCTACACACACCGTGCATTTTGGCACGCTGGCTATATGCTGAACACCTGCATGGCCTCATTGCACCAATCTGCAAATTCCTCGAGGTTCATACCCTATTGATCTTTCAACAGCCCCCGCAGCCTCAAAATGCTAGCTGTGGATGCTTAACAAATTTTAATCGACCAAGACTGGTAACAAGGTTTCCAAACAGAAAAAAAGAATATTTAATGCCTTATGCTCAAACACAGAAGGCAACCTTTAGGCGCTCTGCCGTCTAGTAGCATGCAAAGCTTAAATTAAACATCAGGTTTATGGAGCTCAAACCTGAAGAAGCTGGCTGATCATTATTATTGCTCGGGATGTCTATAACGACTTAAAAACTGATTGCACACATCTGTTACAACTGGGTGGAATATGCATATTGCTCCAAGCCAAGTCTGAATTTGAGTGAATTTTTATATGCAAGTTTCAGGACACTGAAAGTACGGGGCTGTAATAGAAATGGCTGACCTGATTCAACCACTGAGGTGTAACCTTGCCACTCTAATTATGCACAGTTGGAGATAATAAACACTGCTGCAAAATGGAGGACTCTGTCGATAATCCATTTTCCTATTAACAACAGCCGGCTTCAGCTAAATCCAGCGAATAACTTGAGTGGCAAAGCCAGGAAGGGGACCATCTCAGAGGGTCCAATTACAATCCCTAAAAGTTGCTCAACACATTATTATTTATTTCACTGCCATAGACCTAAAGGACCCAATCGGGACTTGTGTTAAAGGGACACCTAGAAATTACACTTTGAAAGGCATGAAAACAATAAAGATAATGGCCACGATTTTAGCATGCAATTAGTGACTTGGGAGGCACACTTTAGTAGATTATAAAGGGGTTCAACATCCAGAAGAGATGACAACTGGGATGTGTGAAGTCACTAGTCATGTAAGATATTGTTATAACTGGCTGAAGACCTAATATACCCCAGGCAAAAAATTACCTATTTTTCTTATGACTAAGAAAGCAAACTAAGGACTTTCTCATTTTCAATTTGTTTTGGGGGGATTCCTTCTATCCTTCCTTCCAGAAATCAGCTTTTGAGGCTGCAGGGTATTCATCCACCAAAGGAAATTTTCAGCAACACCATCACCAAAAAAACTAAGTTTTTAAAAGCACTGTTCTTGGCACAAAGGAAATTTCCAAATGAAAAACTTGGGCCAGTTTTAACTGCCATTAACACATGCATAATGGATTTTAATAAGCATGAGAAATCACTCTCAAAATTCATGATTATATCCACTTTGCAAAGCAAATTCCAAACTGACGGTAATGCCAATTGGTTATTAATCTTTGTAGATTAGGGAAATGCAAACAATTTATGCCCAGATGAGTTTGGGATTTGCAAAACAAAATACATGGGTCAATATTTAATCGATGTCAGCCCACGAAAGGGAACATTTGTGCAGCGCTGGTCATTATGGAGCTAACCTTTATAACTGTTACCCCAAAGACAACGACTGTACAGAGCCCAGGGACGCGACACCCTTTCACAGAGAGGAAACCCACAGATGAGGCGAGATGACAAGATAAATGGACCAGATTTAGTTCCCGACAGCTGTCCTACTGCATCTCTCACAGACTGCTTTCTTGGATCCCTGTTACACGCTGGGCTCGGATACCGTGCACACACTCATTCGAACCCGGTCTTCTACAGTATTAGCAAAGACCAGCAGCACGGAGCCGAAGACAGATGGGAATACATGAACCACAATAACAAACAAAGCAAAGGCAAAGTCTAGCCCAGTGCATTTAATGGCAAAACTCCCATGGAGCTGGGAATATCCTCTGCAAGCTCCAAGGGGCAAAACTGCACTGTAGGACACTTGGGTTTCTGTCGGTGGGAGTCTCCAGCGCGAGCAAGGAGTGCGGACTGCATCCTTGACGGGAAGCGTGCAATCTGCATGCTTTTATTGTAGCCTTGCCCCGCCAATAAATTACCGAGTTCAAAGCAGTGCATTGTTGGAGAGCTGGAAATGGTGCGTATTCATGGCCAAAACCCCTCGCAGACACCCGGGCCACCTGTCAGACCAACAGGCACCAGCCCGTCGGGGTGCTCTCGGGCCACCTTTAGCCAGTCTGAAAGGCAGTGACCCTGGTGTCACCCAGAGCCCTTCCAGCTCTTTCCATTTAATTATTCTACGCCATGTGACAAGTCAGAAAAATAATACGGTCTCTGGTTGGCTTCCCATTCGGTCCAAAAAAAACTAAATCTAATACTGCAAGTGCCCTTGGGGGGGAAAAAGTTAATGGAATTAAAATAAATCTATACTCTTTGCCCACTTCACCCTTACGTAATGAAAGTCAGCTGTGCATTCGCAACTTCTAATCCCATCTCCAGAGGCTAATCAGATGTTTAAAAAAAATAATAATAATTCTCCCAGGTTACTGTGTTGATTTCTACGGGAAAATAATAATAGTAATAATAGAAACGCTTTTAACTCATCCTGTTCTGGACTCGAAGCAAAAGTTTTCCAATCCAGAAACCAATCTCCGCGCTTTGGTCTTTCCACAGTACCGACGCGGGAGGCAATGAGAAAATCCATAAAGCAGGAGTTTGCTTGGAAATAAATGAGCGGATCTGGTGAGGAAAAGCAACAGCCACATGAGTGTGGGAAATAATCCATCTTAGAGTGGCATCATTAAAAAGTTTGGCATCTGCTTTGATCAGCGAAGTAAAACCTTACTTAACCAAGCTGCCGGCCTAACAGAGCGAGCTCTAATAACTAAGGTCACACGGTTGAAAATCTCCTACCTGAACCCCCACCTCTCTGAGCCCAGGGGCTGGATGACCAGGTGCATCATGCCCAGGTACGTCACGTCGCTCCTCCCACGCGCCCACAAAGCACGTTGCTTTGTTCAAGAAAAGCCTGCTGTTCCAGCTGTGTTAAAAGGCGCTGACTTTTTTTTTTTGCATTTGCATGGCTTAAAATGGCTGAAGCAGCTCAGGTCCCCTAAAAGCGGCTATACAGAAATAATGGAGCATCAGAGAAGTGTCTATTTCTCGGTTCTATATCATTTTAAATTTAACAAAGCCAATGTAATTAGCCCCACGAGCCCACCTCCAGGAACAGCTTCAGCTCCTAGTAGGAACATAGTATATGCTATGCAGTAATTATGCTTCCGAGCTGTTGGGGCTTCCTTATCTGCATGCAAATTAGTTCATATGCTATACATCTGCTATAATGACAGCATTAAAGCAAGAATTTTATAAATGAATCCATCCTCTTTATGGCAACATAGTACCATTACTTCATTAGCATACTGTGCGTCTATCTATCTATGCTTGTAATTGCTCCCAAGCAGACAACAGAGTAGCCAGAACGCAATCTTCCCATATGCCCAGGCCCCGAACTTTCCCCTTCCTCGCCGATCTTTAAATAAATATGTGCACAAGAATGTGAATGTCTAAAACACCCGCTTTACAATCCCATTCCTTCGTTGTTCCAGGGGAAGTACTGCACCAAATGCCGTTAAGCACGACTAGGTGAATAAATATTCCCATAATGCACCGAAGGTTAGGAGATGAAACAGTAATAATCAAATCAGCAGCTGTTTGCTCCCAGCCTTGACATCAATCATCAACTGCTGTTGACTAGCTACTGTGAGCACCAGAGCCAAATGGAAGGGGAGGGAGGAGGGGAAGGGAAGTGCATTCAGGCTGCAAGCCCACCCGGAAACCGAAGAAACAAAAGCAAAATTATTTTTAAGTTGAGGGGGGAGGAAGAAATCAATGAATGGGCACTTAAATCCTGGCAACTTGCTCTGATTGCTGCTTTGGAAAGGCAGGCTAATGCCGCCCTCGCAATCGTTGGATTTTTCGGGTTCGGAGTTATCCCCGTTGGCTAGTCCGGCATGCGAATGCAACCTCATAAATCTAGTCTTCTCCCCCCTCGCTGCCTCAGTGCTGGAATACCCAGGGAGCAGCATCCCGGACTTGCTCCGTTTCACAGAGCACCGGCATCGCGAGAGGGACGTCTGCCTTCGCTTCTCTGCTGCTGCAAATGCAGGCGGAGGGGACCTCGGGGTTTCTGGGTGACGGTCCCTTTCGCCCATTCGGTTTCCAAGTGGATTATGCAATTCTCTACAAAAGCTTATTTATAGTAATTAACCTCTAAAAATAAAATCAATACAGGGCTTGATTAATGACTCCGTGCATGTTTTATGGATTTTTTTTCCCACTGCATTTTCAAGAATAGCTCTGCAGCTTTACATTTTTATTGCATGCATACAAGAGAAAATTAGGGGTGGCTTGAAGCACTAAAACAAAGGTGCAGCCGTTTCTCAAGTGAGGGCTCTATTCTTGCCATTCATGTTGAAATGCCTCCAGCTCTCATAGCCACATTTGCACATCAACAAGCTATTTCTGAGCGGGCTGTCCGAGGATTTGAACCCATGGCCTTGTAACCGTAAGCGGATGCTTATCTTGTTGGGGTGATCTGACTGCAGCTGACTTCCTTCCCCTTGTAAGGGGGCTGGATCCATGATCTCGTGAGATCCCTTCCAGCCCTAATTTCATAGGTAGGTGATATCTATGAAATGTGTAAGTAAAAATCCTACCCTGGAAATAACAAAGCAATGAAGGGTCATTCCTATTGTTGAGTGAATCTCAAAGGGTCCGGAAGTTTGACTCATTTAAAACTCCCAAAATATACCATTTTGAACCTTCTCCAAACTGGTTAATTTTAGCAAATTGGTGCAGGAACCTCATAAAAGTCCCCCAAAAGCTTCATGCTTTCTAGTGATGCTTCTAGTATCCTCTACCTGAGCTTAGAGGAAGCACTTTTCATTCAATACTCATAAAACCATTGGCAAACATGCCTCTGAGCTGCTAACCAATATGTCAGAATTATTTTTCCGGACAGAGATGGGTAAACTGAGAAAAAGAGTGGCTAAAAGTGCATATTCTCTGCAGGTCTAGGAAGAAAGCAATGGCAGGTGTATCAGCAGATCCCAGGAGTCCTGAATGAAGTTACATTTAATTCTTCAAATGAGTTAATCCATCGCTCATTGCTGTGACCCATCTCAAGTCTAAACCAAAAGGCGTGGGATCTGGGGAGCAGATTTCCCAGCCCCATTTCCTTGACGTTGCTTAATAATAGGCCTTAAATATTTTGCAGGACCCGATGATGGAGCAGTTAAGGTGTCCAAGCTCTGTTCCAAACTCACGCCTAAGTCAGCCCCGTGAATTCACTCAGCTGTAAATGGTTTCCTCATCTTTCAAAGGCAGCTGGGCCCCCAAAACCCAACCAGCTTTGAACGCAGTCTATGTCTGATGCAGAAAGGGTCTAGCTGGATTAGAATTAGCCTAGGAAGGCAAGGGAAGCCTGGCACGGTCCAGACAGAAACCATCCAAGTCAGCTGGCTTCGGACTATATCTTTTGATCTCAAATTGTGTTGTAACATGTCTCAGCAAAGCACTGTGCACTGATACACCAACTAATTATTAAGCAAAACCTGACACCAGACCACATGAAACAAGAAATGAAAGAGTATATAGGGAAAGGATGGAATTAGATGCCCCATTTTACAAAGGTTTCCACCAATGCAGCCTACAGCCATTTAGCTTTCAGTAAAAGGCTGCAATTAGTTTATTAGAGGGATTATATGAAGCGATAGCAGCAGACTCGCAATGCACCCCACAAGATCTGGCAAGAAGCTCGGGTCTGTGCGGACTAGATGGACTGGAGAGATGACGAAGAAGTAGTCGACTCACTGATCCAGGACGTGCGTTCGAGTCCTACGTGCCAATGGGAAAAATATCAGGATATTCTACAAACTTTCCCACGACTGCCAATAAAATGCTATATAACGCTGCCCTAAAAACGAATGCAAGAAGAGTTGTGAAAAAGTTCAGTTCACGTTTGGATTCAAAGACGGATTTTCCAGAGCACTGGTAATGTGCGTTGGGTTCAATCAAGACAGTCGTGCACAAGTGAGAAGAACTAAACACCAACTTTTATTGTATTGTGGCGCTGTGGACCATCCTCTATAGCCCCTTGCCTCGAACTAACCAACTGCTCCAAGGGACCATGTCTCAAATCCTAATTTCTTCAGTTTTTTTAACCGTGGGAGCATCTCTACATTACAACTTCCATCACTATGGCACTTACAGGACTTTGCTGCACATATTCCACTGAACGCCAATGGCGTTTGTGCCCTAAATTCATGTAGGCATTGCTGAAAATCCTGCTTCCCTAAATGAAGCATCTGCTTTTTTGCAGAACGCTCACAAGCCAACAGCTTGTCTGTTGTGCTCCAAAAATCTGGCTGTTTGAAGAAGGTGTCCAAACAGAGGCGGAGCGATGTTGAAAATAGGAGCGTGCATTTCATTAAATAACCCTCCTAACTAGTGTGCTGAAAAGACATCGATTCCAGGCCCCAGGTGATAGCTTTGTTGGTGACTGGGGCCATTATCCCTCCCGTGAGCACAGCATAATGAAAATATTACAATAATTAAGTAACAGAAAAGCAGGAAAGCAATCCCAGGCACAGAGAGCCATAGCTGTGCATCCAAAGAGTGAGGCTTGACACTTAGCCTCAGCAAGTTCAGTGAGGTTTCTCTCTCCCTACCATTGCACTGACCATAAAAATTAAAGTGTTGTGTACCTGCAAGTAACACCTTCCATTAGTGTCCATCATCGAGACACTCCATCTCCGGGGCCGAGAAACCTAGAGCGTGTCCTTTTAAGACCAGAGCAGCTGCTGAGCTGATGGGCAGCTTTTCCCATCAGATAAAGAAACAGCCACCTCCTCTATAAAGGTTTCATTTTGCTGCTTTTCAAGCGCACTTTGTGAGAGTCCGTAAGACAGAAAACGGCTCCATCGGCACAGCAAAGGCGGTGAGGCTGGAAAATCATTCTGCTTTGTCCTTTGTTTTGTATCGAACACAGTTGTATTCGGAGCAGTCCAGCAAGCTTGTATTACATGCACAAGTACGCCAATCAAGAGACTTTTTGGGACTCTCAGAAAAGGGACTGGCTCACGTACTACCAATGTTGTCTGGAGGCATGCACTTATCTGGCCGGGAGAACATTTGGTTTTACTCTGAGCCCTGTCATGGATGCACTTTTCATGCTGACAAGGTGTGTCTACACCAGACACAAACGGTGCAGTAGCATGCAGGGCAAAAACCATGCTAACACGCTACTGAGCGGCAGTATTAAGCTACTGCACAGTTAGCACTAGAAAAAAGCCGTGCGCCAGCGCTCCTGTGCAGTAGCATCAGTTACCACGCACTGCTTTAGTACTTAGTTATACAAGTGCTACACTTAATGCGCAGTAACTACGGTGCATTAATGAACATGCAGACGTGCCAGCTATAGGCTGATTTTCCACGTGCACAACCCCAGGGACAGGCAACAAAAGAGGACTTTCCTTCAAAAATCTTTCTGGAGGCTTCCTCTCTATCTTTCAAGGTGCCTGGAGGTCCTTGGGTGAAAAATGCCTGCAGCATCAATAGCCAACAGTGCACTAGACTATTTCCAGTTTTTGCCAATGGGTGTCCATCCATGGCCCAGCAACGTCCATCCACTGGGCCCGTTGCCTCACCTCTACAGTGGGGATAATGATACTTCACTTGTAAGCACTGCAAGGTCCCCTGATGAAAAGCGCCATAGCAGAGCTATGCATTGTTACAACAAGACAAGGTTATCTTTTCTTGTAGCATTAAATGTGTGCAGCCCTGTAATGTGCGTTTCACCCTTGTACACCCGCATGATATTTATTGTACTAATGCTCCAAGGTGACTGTGTTCCTCTCTTGAAGGCATAAATTTTAATCATTTTGCCAGAAGCCGCAGATCAGGCTTCTCCTTGACAACTAGCAGCATTGCCTTTCTCAGATGCAAAATGAGGATCGATGCAAACGGTCCTGTGCATGCCGGCATGGTTTCACTACACAGGCGTAAGGTGTGGTAGGCTATGTCGGCATGTGAATATTCCCAGTGATGTCCATAGGGAAGAGCACAGATGCTTAAACTCGAGCACGCACTTCAGCGCTCTTTCAGAGCAAGACTTACACGAACTTCTGGAAACCTGTATGGTACTGCCGACCACCAGAGATGGAAATACCAATCAGCCCACCCCCCAACATCATGAGATGCTTCTAAAAATAGTTTGGTTTCGGGTGCTCTGGACTTTGCAACAGCTCCAGCCAAATCTTAGTGTGTGCATTAGTGATAGCTGGTGTGATGCTACTGTTGCCTGCACCTCTGGATAACCGGAGGGAAGCTATTTTGGCACCTTTGTGCCGTAGGTGCTCTCCCCATCTGTGTCTACCCGCCTCCCACCCCCGGCAGTGAATGCTGCTCCCTAGCTCCCAAATCAATCTTGCTTCCCATTTATCCACATTAGTTCTTTCTCCATCAAGACTGCTTCCCCCCCAGTCTCAGTAACCACTCAGCCCCCAACGCTTTCAACTCTCAGTTCAGTCCCTCGCTATATCAATTCATTCCCCCACATCTGCCACGACAGTGCTTCCCCCCTGCTTTTGATGCAAGCTGGCTCCATCTTCTACCCCGGGGCAGGTCCTGCCATCGTGTTGCACCCTGCTTCTGGGCTAGCCTGGCAGTCACGGCATGTTGAGGGGGCATCGGCATTTACGAATGTTTCACCAAAAGTAATATCATCTTGGAAGGCACCTACCACGGACAGCAGCTGACCTGTTATTCGGGCATGGCTACGCGAAAGAGCAGGTTTCTCTGTATTTCTATCAACCGACAGAAATTACAGTGTAGTTCATGTATGTTCAGCATCTGAAACGATCCACATGCAAGCACTGAAGTACGAGTGGGAGAACAAGCCAGCCCGCATCCACACATGCCCGAATTCTGGCTCTGGGATTGTATTTCTCGGGCCCGCAGCAGGTTGGGCTATTGCAAAGGTATCTATTTAGAGGTAATGCAATGGCTTAGCTATTCCATGGCTCCCTGTGTGAGGTGATTAGTCTAGTAATTCACAGCATCAGTCACACAAAAGAACCACGTGCCAATGCCCTAGGCAAGAGGAGGAGGAGGTGCATCCTGTTGCATTGCAAGTACAAAAAGGAGAATCGCCACGGGCGAGGAGGTGGGGGAAGCCCATCTCTCCCTCCAGCATGAGGAGTGGGAATGCCATGGCGCAACAGTCCTTCGTATCTTTAATTCTGCCGCTTGTGAGATTTCAGCAATGGGTAAAGTTCAATGGACCACGAGCCCGAATGTGCGCACAATGACAGGGCCCGAGGGGGTCCTATGCGTTCCTACGACCAGGTTTTAAAGGACCTTAAAACGCCGATTAGTATGAAACAAGACAAAGACTACACACTCTTCTTAATTATTCCCCCTGTCATGAATCGCTGTTTCGTATGATAGTGTGCGTGCTAACACTTTAATCCATCCATCTACAACTTGTAGCCCCTCACCCTTCTGCTTGATAAATTAGTCTTTTTGCCATTGGTAGGACTGATGTCACCCGATGTTTATCTGGCAAAGGCGTCAGCTACTTCATTCTCCCCCTTCAAACCTGGCCTTACAATTCTCCTCTTCGGAGATGCTTAAAAAAAAATACCTTGACATCAGGTGGGCTGTTGGCATGCTGAAACCACTGTCTACCAAGCGGCCCTAAGTTTTCCCACATCAGTCTGCATCCACCTGGTGCTTCTTGTGTTATATTTTGACTTTGGGAGCTCTTTGAAGCGGGGCCGTCTTCTTGGTCCGTGGCTCTGGGCCATTACTGCTGCAGTACAAGGACCAGCAATAATATAACAGGTCGAAGAAGACTTAACAGACTGCCATCCAGCATGCACAAGATGTTATACTTTGGCTTACTTCACTTATAATGGAAATGACCTAAAACCAAGGCTACTCCAAATGGGAGTAACCCTTATTCACCCAAGCCAGACAGGTCATCCCCAGCAGGTGCTACCAGACCTCTCGATAGCTATTGCTTGGTCTGGAATATTGCAGAAAACCAGATTTCAATCTTTATAAGTATACGAGCAGTGGACTGAGCTTTTGTTTGGATTCAACCGCAGAGCAAGGCAGACTTTAAGAGGGAGCAGAATGATGCCCGTCTCGAAGCTCTGATATTGGGTCCCCTTCGAGACAAGAGGCAAGTATCCCAAAGCAAAAATGCCTGTATAAAGATCCCATTTCTTTAAGGCTCATAAGAAATTCAGCAAACTCAACTTTGTTTCTCATATTGCTTTTAGTCACGTAGCCCCCACATGTCTACACCGCTAGCATATTATATGAGATGTTATTATATACAACCCCCCACCAGTCCTTCCCCTTTCCCCGAGTCCAAAAACCAACGTTGCATCCTTTTAACCCTCACTCACTGTGCTAGCATTTATTACTGAATTCAGTTTGCTGCAGTGAGCACGGGACACAGCTTGGTTTTCATTGTGGCACTCAAAAGCACTCATCTTTGGATGCGCTGTAGTCACTTCAGCCTCCCAAAGGTTGCAGACATCAAGTGAATCCAGGAGGAAAGCCAATGACTGCGTGAGCACAAGGGACAAAAAGTGTTTGTTCTCCACTAAAAAGATGAAGCAGACAAAGCAAAAAAAAATCCAAGGGATTTTGTGACGTTCACGGGAACTCAAGAATTTCAGCACTGTACAGGTAGAGTCCACTGCACCCTCAACTTTTAAGCAACGTCTTTAAGTACTGCAATGCTACGGTCCCCTCAAGGTGTGGATCTCAGAAAACCTTCAAAGCAAGGCAATATATGAAGGCTGGGATGCTCAAAAGAGTTGTGGTGCCCTGCTCTCATTACACTCAGCTTCATTTGCAATTCCAATTTAGCCGAGCACTTAATTGCCTTTGGCTCCAAACAATCCCAACCTAGGCAGGTAGGTTAGAAAGGGACCAAAAGCTTCAATCTGCTTCTCAACCTGTCTTTTCTAATCAGGAACAAAACTCTTCATGGCAGAAAACTCTTGCTACGCGTCTGTACAGCGCCCAAGACAACGGATGTCCAGCCCGAATTCGACACGCCATCCTCTTCTGACTTGTACGGACCCAGAGGGACAAACTTCCTTCCTCAACTGCCTCCGTACAAAGGTGAAGTTTATGCCCTACCTATGGGGAATTTTAACCATCTTTAGTTTTTCCTGAGTCAGATGAAGGGTGCGCGAGCCCAAAAGATTGTAGAAAAAGACCTTATTTCTTTTTGCAATGTCTTAGTTGTTCTACTAAAAGGTATCATCTTTGAACCAAGAGTTGTAGATTTCTGCAGTCCTCTTCTGAAGCCCTTTACAACCAAAAGACTAAAACTGCAGCTCCTGCAGCACAAAGCAACATTTCAGCTTCATCCTAAGTGGGGTTTTCCACTACCAGTGAGTTCCCCTTGTCCTTTTCCTTTTTCTTTTCCATCTCTCCTCTCTCCCTAGCCCTTCTCCTCTCCTTGGGGCTAAAGGGTGACCAACCTAATCAGAAAGCGGATTTCAGCATCAGACAGGTCTGTCCTGAACTTTGCCACCTCTGATCTCTAGATATTTTAACTCATTTTACAGGATTTCAGCTCTTCTAAAGGGAAAAAAAACCTGCCCACGTTATCAATCAGATTATAACGTACCATTCATAAGGAAATGAAGATGGTAATACTCGTATCGTTTCCCGCGGTTCTGCGATGCACACCTTGCCTAACAACATGGGCATAAAAATAAAATCAGACAATATCAAAATGCTGTAAATTTTCACAGTAGGATCAGCCACTTCCCCTTCGCTGTGCTTTGTGCAGTTCACGTGGTTTCCCTTTTGGAGCAAATCGTGTCTAGTTACTGTCTGCCTGCAGAAACAAAACCATCAGTAACATTTCCACAGGGTCATCTGAAATGGGTCTCTGATAATGCACGGGGCTAAAAGGTTCTCTTTTTACCTCTTTCCTGCAGCCAGCATTTAAACTTTATGGTCCTTGTAACACTATCAAAGGCATATGTGATTAATAATGAGGCTTGTAAAGAAACGTGTTAAACATACAACTGTGTACTTTTTATATATAAAGAACAGGGGAAGCCTTTCCAGACAGAGGAGTAGGTTACTTTAATATCTCTAGCAACCAGCCTCGAGCAGCTTTGTGCTGGAAAGAATGACTAGGACCTTATTTTTCTTCGACAGATGAAATGTTAACAGGATCACCTGGTTCTCATACAGAGCTTTCCACCAGAAAACTCACAAAGCAGTCGACAAAGGAGTGCTGCATCACTGTCGGCACGTTACAGATAGGGAAACTGAGGCACCAAGCGGGATGACAATCTTCTCAACATCACAGTAGCTCAATGGCAGCACCAGGAAAAAACACCCAGGTTTCCCAAGCTATGCTCTGACCTCAAAAGAGATGTTAGGGCTGGACATGTCCAGATCCCCCAAACCTCTGCTCATTTTTTCTGAGGCTTGGGGTAGAAAAATTGGAAAACTCTTTCCAAAACCGTCATGCTGCCAACTAACATCCGCACAAGCAGACTCGTGTGGATAACAGTGAGCCTCATAGGCTCATCCTCTCTCTGAACAGTCGCAGCATTTTGCCATTTCTATTTGAGGGGTTGGGAAAATTTAAATGATACATCAATATATTTAAATGCTGGGATCATCGTGCACAAAGAGGGACAATTGTGGCTTAAAGGAGAAAACAAAGACGTGGAATAAAAATACGCCACGCCAGATGTATTTGGGGAATGTCCTAAACATAGGGGAGAAACATAAAACCACCTCAAAAATATAAAAGACAATCCAAGGACTGCTGCAAGGCAACGAGGTCCATGCAATGCAGATTTCCTCGTGACCCTTGAAGTGGGGGGAATGACGTTCAGTACATATTGTCCTGGCTAACAGCACACTTCCCTTGATGTCTCCGTGCAGAGCCATAAAACTTGGCTGGCGAGTCAAGCTCCTTCAAAACAAAGCATGAATCATGGTGCGTTTTCCAGCCTGCCACGGCTGGATGATGGCTATCCCTTCTGACCTTCGAGGTGGTCTACACTGCATAGGTTGGAAGAAACATTCCTACTTTTAATTATGCTGAGCCTGTCTTCGCAGCCAGCAAGCAAGGCATCTTGCCTTCCCTCATTTCTTAGAAGGAGCTTCAAGGGTTGCATTACGGGAAGTCGACAGGCCCACAGCTTTGCCACAGACTTAGCAGACAGCTTTGGCCAAGGCTCCTCTGCTCTCCATCTCAGCATCCCCACCCAGAAAAACCATTGCAAAGATGAGCTATAATCACTATGAACTGGTTTGAGCAGGTTAAGTGCCCAGCCTGATTTCTGAGACCTGCCAGCACCCCCAGACCCTATGGGCATCCAATGGCACCGTTAGTAATTGGCCCTACCAAGATATCAGGCTCTGCATTATTTAAGCTGAGCAAAACCATAGCAGAAGCAATACTCACGCAACCCATTTCACCTTTACAAGCACTAACCTTGTTAACCCTCACAACATCGTCTCCAGGTAAAAATTCTTATCCCCATTTTACAGACAGGTCAACCAAGTCGAACCAGGTCGACCCGGGGCTCAAAACACCACGCCAAACCAAAACTTTGCATCGGGTTTGTTACATAAGCCTTGGGAAGAGACTCCATTCAGAGTGGCACTGAGCTGTTCACTTATAGCAAGATTTAAATCCTCCTATTTCACAGCTCAGTAACTGAGTTTAGCCTCCATATTCTACCCAATTTACTGTTCACCAGCAGACTGAATGTTTCTATGACTTTAATTCTGAAATGACAACGGGGATCGTCACTTTGGCAAAGAAAATAGCTGCCTCCCCCACCCCGAGTGTTTTACCAATCCTGCCTCGGCTGCCTTGCTTCTTGGAGGTTGGCACCCTGGTAGCTACTTGACCAAACACAGGCCGTTTTGAAAAAAGGAGACGGGTTCTTCTATTTCATCGTGTTATTTTTATTCCCTACCAAGGAAAGACGGTGGACGTTGCAAGATACGCCGCTGGGATGTTGAGTAGGGGCAGGGCATGACACTGAACATGTTGAGAGCCACAGAGAGGGGATAAAGCCTAGGACATCCCACTCTGCAACTTCCAAGGCTATTTTTTTGCAATGTACTTAAGCTCAAATGCTTGGTGTTCACCAAAATGTAGAGGTTTCTCCTGGATCTGACAGAGTTCTCGCTCTCTAAATATACGTGCTGAATATTTCTATCCTTTCGACTCCAGGGTACCTGCTCTCGGAGGGCAAGCAGGCATGTTTTATATTGAGCTGGCATTTTTTAAGTTACCACACTACCCTCTTTTTAAAAAGTACAATCCATTTTTCACACCTCACCTCTCCGAGGCAATAAGGGGGAGGGAAATCCCCGAGGCAGCAGGTGGGATAAAGTGGTAGAAAAGCACGGTTTTAAGACAGGTGGGATGGGACGGAGGGTCACAACCACCCTCTGATGGAAAACTACCTAAGACCCCTAATTATGAAGTCACAGTCAAGGCTATATTTATTATAGCACATTACTAACTCATTAAATCATAAAAGCTTCTTTGAGACTGTTAGAGATTATTATTTAAACTGCCATTTAGAAGCACACCGAGTCACAGCATGGATAATTCATTCCTATGCTACTAAAGTACTACATGGTCTGTACGCGTCTGTCTGGACAGAGATTGAAAAGATCTCTTTGCTTGCACACGCATAGTATTCTTTACCTATTTGAACTGGGAACGCGATGAATCCATTTTCAAAATGATGATTTCTTAATTTAGCGGAGGGCTTAATAGTGTCTAGACATGTCCTTCATTTACTGGAGACCTGAGGTGTCCAGAACTGGAGCTGAATCCCATTTTAGCACTGCTTGTACCCGACAGAGATGCAGTTATTAATAAATGCCAGGGATCCGGCTGTTTCGGGAGCATGCTGGACTTCAGTTTTGGAAGCAGGAGGCAGTGTCAGAGGTAACACATCATTATAGTTTTCATGCTATTTAAAGTGCTGCTCATCTATTTATACCAAAAGACCTCTGTCAGTTGTAATCAATGGCTTAGTAAATACTAGGAGAAGTGGGTCCTTGCCCATAATATAATTATTCTTCAATACAAATAAATAATACTCCTGATGAAGTGGAATTTTCTTCCATTATGAATCAATGACTGCAGCACCGGATCTGGGTAATACTGCTGGAAAAGCTCGTGTTTAAATTGACTGATATGCTGGGACCTTCGATAGATCATAGGCAACTTGAACTTTGTGTTCAATAACGAACTCTCTGGTTCGCTCTTAGATGTAATTTGCCACATGGCACAGTGTGATAACATCGACTGCAATTTCATTCATCTATCTTGATTTCATAATTACTTGGCAGCACTTTACAGTTTTTCCTTCCCGTTAAATATTGGGTTTTCAAAGCCATCCCAGAAAAAAAAAAAAAAAAAAGAAAGAAATTAAAATTTGGAACTAATTTTAATGAACTCATGGAAACAAGAGAAGCTGTGGCTTGGCGAAATGAATCACAGATCTAAGCAGAACGCGGTGCTGAAGGCACGTATATATTTTATGCACGGCTCATCTGGTTTTGAGTAATTGGATCTAATTTGGCACTCGGCACAATCAGTTTGCAAACTTTAACCGCTGAATTTTAAGCACCAGCCTGTGGATTATTAACATTTGCATACAGCGCCAACGCCCTGATTCAGCAAAATATTTAAGCACGCGCTTAAATGTTTCAAAGATGCACGCGACCACGTGAGACGGCATCACAAGTCACCGTCGAAGGAAGACGCTCGCAGTCAGGGTCGTGCCCACACACCATTAGCAACCCGAGGCTGGATCCCTCTCCCCTCATCAAGTCCATCCTCTCTGCTCAACTTGAAGGGGCTGGTACCCACACCGACATCAGCTACAAAAGGGTTTCTCCAAGGGGGAGACAGACGCTCCTCCAACACGGCAATGGAGCACCTCGCCTGACACATGGTAGACCCGTATAGGTTCATCTGAATGCACCACAACACCAACTCTGACATCTCAGGTAGGCGCCCCTTGACCACCAAGTTGTTGGACTGCAGTTGTTCTCGGGGAGGAAAAAAGCTTATGCTCAGTCTCTGCTTTGTCCCAATGCTAAATGGGGAAAATCTTTGGCGTTTCAAAACTTTTGCACAACAGGGAAAGGGTCTTCCCATCCCACTCTACCTCCCACTGCTTCTCTTTGTGGGGGTCCCTTGGGGCAGGTGGGAAACCCTATTGGAAAGCCCCCCAGGTGGATGCATGCTTCACCCCCCCTGCCTGTTTTTCAGGGTTTCACAAGCTGATTCATCTGAACAAGGTAAAGCTGCCGGCACTGCAAAACCTTGACTCCTATCCCCACCACTGGGACCACGACTGCAGTAACGGTGCCTATAGGATCCTACTGCAATTTCCCCTCTCGATGGTGGAGAGAGGTTATTTGGGCCAGGAACCAAGTTTTAAAGGTGCTGCCAGCTGTGCACGCGTACGGTTTGGTTAGCACGGTTCTCAATGAAATCTTTGTTACCGACTAAGGAAACGGCATTAGCTAAGAGCACCCGTAGTCAGATGCGCTTGCCCTCTTCCCACCCCCAACCAACACACCTGTCTCACACCTATCCTCTCCCATAGACCGATCTTCTTTGCCACGCATTTGCATTTTTACACACCTGCATTTTGCACATGGGCCTCTATTCTAGAGCACAGACTCTCCCTATGCCTGAAGAAGGGCATTTGTGCCCAGAAGCTTACAAAAAACTATTTTTCCAGCTATTTAGTTGGTCCAATATAAGAGATCACATTTTACGCAAAGAACCTTGAATGCCATCAAATCAGGTTTGAACCCTAAGCATGCCTAGGGCCCGTGGAAAAATAGTTCAGCTGGAATAGCACCTTGTTCCATTTCTTTCCCGTGGAGTCGAGATGAGTGTTCATTACTTAAGGACGCTCACGACAGAAGTGCAACGCACCTGTAAGCCACGCCAAGCACAAGCGCGTTCAGTGAGAAAAGCAAGGCAGAAACCAGTTCTTCTGTAGCCCCTGCTTTAACACTGCCTGCATTTGGGGAGCTGCCTTCCTACGTGGGCCAGAGGATAATTCCCAGGAACAGGATGGCATCGGGAATGGATCGCACTGCCGCAGGGCGCCGTGAACATTTACGGCGCAGAGTCAAAGACCGCAATGGAAATTTTATGAGAGGGCTTAAATTGAGCATCGTTATACTACATCAGGATGAAACTTGCCAGGTGAGATCTGGAACCACAGCTTTTCTTCTTCTTTTTGCCTTTCTTATCCTCAAAATGAGCCAGAAACATTTTGAGATATTTCCATATCCCTCTAAAGAGCAGTTTAGTTTCGAGTCACTACACCTTTCTGCCTTCTCTTTGAAACAAAAGGCGAGAAGATCAAACAAGAAAAAGAAACAGCTTTAAAAGAGTAGTTAAATCAGAAAGCAGCCAAGGCAAGGCAAGACTGCATTCGAGCCTTGACCTGTTGCACCTACTCATTATGGTGATTATCGAATATCAAAGCCCCCTTTTAGGACTGGATACATGCTGCTTAGCTGCTGGATACATGATGAAAGGCGACGTACGTGGTAAAGAACGTGGATTGTGCATCGTCCCTTACACGGGGCATCGAGACGAGCAACAACGCAGGAGGAAGAGGGCTGGTTCAGTTCACAGGTGGTCACCTTGCCAAGCCGCACACATCTGGCTAGCACAGCTGCATCGTGCTGTCCCAAGCAGCCATCTGCAGGTAATAAATTACAGGGCCCTATCGCACTGCATTTTCAGGATGTCTTGGTCTAATACGCAGGACTTAGCAGTCGTATACCGCACGAGCAAGCCACAAATAGAAAGACAGCATGACAGCGCAAACCTCAAGGGACGCAGCATACATTATGAAACAAATCTTCCAGTGTGACTGCATCACAATACAGGTTTCTGTCCCCTGACAAGTCATTCATCATAGCCTGCCAACTTGGAGCAGAAGAGCGGCTGTTGCAATAAGAAGGTGTCAACAGACCTCTGCTTTTAAAGAACCGCCCTTACTTTCTACTGCGCTCGCATAACTCTTTCGTTTTCACGATGCCGACAAAGAGATATATGCTGCAAGCTAAAGGGCTTAAGAGGTAGAGAAACCGTTGTAGTACCAGTGGGCAAGATACGCTTTGCCAGTTAAACCATCAGTCAGTCAGTGTGCAGCGCGTTCAGTTTGGCTTTGTGCTTACGCCAACTCATAAAGCATAGTTCTCCTCAATCCATCTGCGAGCTAGTACTCAGCGTGCTCCTGCGAATACAAAACTCCTAATTTTTGCCTTCCAAAACTCTGAGATACCAGCCCCTCCGACAACTGCCCATGCAGTTGTCTTTACTAACCACCCTGTGCCAGCACTTCAATCCTGAGTGCTTGGAGATGCTTTTTTTGGAGGGGAAAGTGAGCCTGTGCCGTGCAAAAAGAAGGCAGGTCTGATCTGCAGTGCCTGGCTTAATATTTTACGATTGCAATCCCCAGGGTACGCAGTGTCATTCTAACGACTTGTGCTGCTCTACGGTCCCTGAATTTTCAATGCTGTTTGCAAGTGCTTCGTGAAAATTATATTAAAAAAAAAGGGGGGTTTAGCTCCAGCAAGACAACACAGGCTGAACCTAATGCAAATACAGCAACCATAGGACAGGCACTAGGAGTACTTCTTTTTCTTAAAACGCCAAGTAGAAAATCAGCACCAGACCTAGAGATGACAACTGAGGGAGGAACGAAGCCTCGAGGATTTGTTTATCCACTCTCCTCATTATATATAATGTCTAACATATAAGCCCACAGGAACTCTCTTTCTCAGGGTCATCAGCAACAGTTCAATGCATGCGCATGTACATGGCTTGAAAACACAGGGGGATCAGTGGGAACCCCATGAAAACCAAACACCATTTTCTTCATCAGGCTCAGGCAATTAATTGGCTGCGCTCTAACGTGTCTCTGCGCTTAGGTCCCTGAGCAAGTTTTGAATGGAGAAGCAGCCACAGGCCCTAACTTAAAGAGTTATGGCAATCATGGGAAACAGCAGGGATGGCAACAGATCTTTCCCATGTCCTGTATGGAGACTATCAGACTGCAGCATTTTATATCCACGGCGAACAAAGAGCACTTCGGATCCATAAATACACCGTACCAGCCCTGTCGCTTTAAAGAAACCCAAGGGGAACAACACTGTTCTGAAACGCCAAAAATATCAAGGAAAAGAAAGCACTTTTGTTCTGCTTCAACGTACGGCGGGGCTCGGTCCTTACCTAGTGTTGGCGCCTTTGATGGCAGAAGATTCAAAACTCCCCTTTTTCAAGAAGTAAGAGGGATGGATGCCTTTTAGGACACCCTAAAGGGATGGGGAGGGAGGGGTGTGTGTCTATCAGTACCTCCTGCCTCTTGATGGAGCTTTATTCTAGGAAAGAGAGCCATTTCTGTTCCCCATGAAACGCAAAGTGATTGGCTCTGCTGCGCAACGTGAGATGGG
>JAGPOW010003182.1:11533101-11549726 GCA_030014935.1 Caiman crocodilus | reverse complement strand
AGCACGAGCCAACAAAACGGCGCTCTCCGTATCCCCCTGCCCAACTCTTCCCTGGCAGACGACAAGGAACTGAACCAGTGCTGCAGCATCCCCGGGGGTCATCGGGTTTGGGGCACGGATGGAAGAGAGGGAGCCGCCCCCCACGGAGAAGCACTTGGTGCCAGCCTGCTCTCTCCGGGTCCGAAGCACCATCCCTGACCACCACCAAAGCGGCATCACGCAGGGAGAGGCGGTATCTCTCGCGGGAAGCCAGGCCTCCAGCCATTCATTCTGGGGCTTTCGAGCGAGAGCGGCCCCTTCCAAAACTGGCTGCAAATCTTAAACAACCCGAAGTTTGCACCGGGCCACTTGTACACCAGCTGGGTTTCGACTCCGTCAGGCAACAAGTACGACCAGCCTGAGCAAGGTCATCAAGCGAATGAACATTTTGGGGCGAAGAAAAGAGACTTGGGACTGAAGCGACGAATCCTGTCTTGCCCAGCCCAGTACGACCAACACAGCGACCATGCAATACAGTCACACTGGGGCAGGAGCCCCCAGGGCCAAAGTAAGATACTCTGGATGCCCCCCAAAATCAGACCATTTGCCTTTTTGGTAAAGGGAGGGCACGCACATTCATGCAGGCAATGACCTGACTTTTTTTTAAACCCCCCCCAAACCTTATCATATTACTGCTTGGCTCGAGTCAATTAACAGTTCCTTCTACAAATGCTTGGTGCCACATGGGATCGCCTCTGACCCGAGAGCTTTGTGCCTCTCATGCCGCATGAGACCTCTGCCTTTGCTCCCTGCCCCATCACCGGCGGGGAAAGAGTCCCAATTAAGCATCGCTCCGCTGCAGCGCCACGGACGCCCGGAGCCGAGCAGCCGGACAAAGCCCTCGCTCTCCCGGGCGGTGGCAAAAATCGAGAGGGCGACGTCCCAGGGCAGGAGTTCGCGAGATAAAGCCTGGTGGTTAACAAGTCTAATGCAACGTCTAGCAACGCTCGGGTTGCAGGTGCCTCCACGAGGCGTCTCCGAAACCCGCTGGACCCGAGCGCTGCCGCTCAACCCGTCGTGACAGCGGCTCGGGAGGTCTTTCCAGCCAGCGCGAGCGGGAGCCAGGGCAGAGCCTGGCCGGCGAGGCAGGGTTCAGCCCTGCAGGTAATACCCCGCTCGGGTTGATCGCGCGGCGTCCCCCGGGCCGCGGGGTCCGAGCCCCTCCGTTGCGGGAGGCTGGTGCCACCGGCAGCTGAGCAGCTCCCCCGCGAAGCGGGAGGGGAGCGGGGAAGCCGCACAATGGCACTCGACACAAAAGGCCATCCTTTTCATCCTTTCTGCTTCTCCATTTTTTTTTCCCCCCAGCTGAGCCACGGCTTTAGTCGATCAAAAAAATTTACAGGCTGCAAGTGGGGGGGGCGCGGGAAAGACAGACGGTAGAAAACAACAGAAACAACCCCGTTTTGGGGAGGGGAGGGTGACAAAAATACCCTTCATCATCTTCCTCTTTTAAGCACACCCTTTAAAGGACCCCCCCCCCACCTCCAACACGTTGCAGAGAGCTGACGCGTTTCCCTCCCCCCCGCTTGCTCTTTAGTAAAGGATGCAAAGGCCCCGACACGGAAAGGGCAGCGAGCATCCTAGCAGTCACAGGGTGGATGATCACACGAAAAACATGGCTGGCTAGTGCAACGCCAGATGCAAAGGGAGAAACACCGGACTGAGCCTTATCTAGATTACCGGGGAGGGGGGAAAGGGGAAGGAGCAGGTCGGGGAAGGGTTGAAACCGTGGCCGTGTAACATGGCTGCACCGTTCCAGCAGCCTTGCCATTTCCAGCGTGGAGAGCGAGCAGCTCCTGCCACCCCGCGCCGCAAGCACGGCTCCTGCATCCAGGCATCCCTCGGTCTGTCCTGAGCCGCAAGGACAAAACCCGCGGAAACACTTTACCTGCTCCGGTGCAACTTCATGGGCGCCAGAGGTGGAGATCCCGGAGGGACGGTGGAGAGAGAATTAAAAAAACATTAAAAAAAAAAAAATCTTGGCTCCCTGCTTGGCAGTCCGCAGGCTCGTCTGCGTGCGTCTGAGCGAGCACTTACCAGCAGCTGCTGCTTTTATCAAGCACAGCAAATTAGTCCTCCTGCCCAGTTAGACAGTTCAGTCAATGTGGGCTATTCACACGCCAGCTCTCGTGTGAGGCCGGCTCCTCCGGTCCCTCTGTCCCCCTGCCGGCACCCGCCCACCTCCACATGGCCTTCGGATAAACACGGCTTTCACATCACATGATGCTGACAAGCAACGGTCCGGGGGGAGCGCACACGGGGCCCCGAAGGCTTCCCCTGGAATCCGACGCTGAAAGCAGAGCGAGAGAAACCCAACGGGGTTCCTTTAAAAAGCCCCCAAACAATCCCAAAGCTGTGGAGACAAAATATAAAAAAGGAAGGGGGTTGGGCCTGGAAAAAAGGCAGCTCTCTCCCTTTTTTGGGGGGTGGGGTGGGGGGGGCTTGCTTAAAAAGAGCAGACTTGGAAATTTGTTACCCTCTAAAACAGAAAAGTAGGCTGGCGTGACACGCGCGATCTACGCGCCGGCAGCCTGACACCGAACCACGCATTGTTCCCTCCGTCACTTGCAAGGAGAAAATATGAAAGCCCTGGCTCATTTCCACCCCCCCCGGCAGCAGGCTAATAAAACCTATGGACACTAAAAATAACTGCACTGCGCGACAGTCAGATAGCGGGGGAACTCATCCGGACACGGAGGGGCGCGTCTACACAAGACGCTAAATGCGCAGTAGACTAATTCTTCTGCAAATTAGTACGTCACGGCAAAAGCCGTGCTAATGAGCTAATGTGCAGCAGAAGTGGTCTACTGTGCATTAGCGTGACCTGAAAACCATGTGCGGCGTTACTGTGCAACCGCGCCAGTCATGCACATTGATTTAGTACCTGTTATTATAGGTATTCGACTCCATGCACTCTAACTACAAGGCATTAATGAACGTGTAGACGCGCCCAGGCTGTACCAGCCTGCTGCTGTGAGAAGTATGGAGCAACTGAGAGGTGTACACACCCACTCTGCCCTTAAACGCCTTCGGAGGGAGAGGGGTGGGGAGAGCATGAATGTCTCGAATACACACTTGAATAAAATTTCATGCAATTTAGGACATTTTTTGCAAAAACCCAGCTGGTCAAATAAAAGATCTCACCGCTCCCATGAGTTCTGATTCAAATACACCCAGCACCCCAAAAGAAATCATTCTTGGACCCATGGGGCATACAAACCCATGCACACAGCTGCTGGATGAGAAAAAACATACATACATAAAGCAGGCTGAAGAACTTAATGCTGATATAAAGTTTCCCATTCAACCAAGGATTCTTTCCCTTCATCACTCCCAAGGAGTAAATATAATACTAGATTACTTGCAGTTTAAAACAAAAAATTATAATCCGGAAAAATATTTCTGCTCTCTTTCAGCCTCGTGTCTCAAATGAGGTTTCTGACAAAGTGCCTTTTCCTCATGGGACTTATTTCCTCCCATCTGTATTCTGAAGCCCCCAAGCAGGCATTCGAGCGCTGCAAAAATAATACCTTGCACAATCATTTCTGTTTGACTTTCTCAACGAGGCGAGCTGCTGCAGAAGAGCGCTACAACGCACAGGAAAAAAAGTTCCAAAAAAATTTGGCAGATCAGTGAGAGTTGCCTGCTTTTTGTTTGCAATGGCACTTAACTGTAATTATCATAAGCCATCTGCCTAAGCTGAAGTAAAACTAATGGTAAGGTACTGGAGGTGCAAGTAAGGTACTGGAGGTGCAAGTATCCTGATTGATATCATTTACCAGAAACAATGACTTATGATGACAAAATGTTGCCAACTCTTGCAATTTTATGGTTAGGCTAGCAATAGATGGTCTTCTTCCTAAAGCCCCTTCTCACAGAATCGTGCTCATACCTTAGTATTTCATTAAAATAAATGCCTTTAAAGCCCTTGAAGCTGTGATTTGGGTTTGAAATGAGGCTCAAGTGTGCCCTAAAAGGTTTTAGGAGGAAAACAAAAGTTGGACGATAATTTTAAAAAGTATCTCACGATAATCTCATGTTTTTGGAATCCACTCCCCAATTGTCAGGGGACTGACCCCGGATTTTTTAAGGCTGGTGGTTTAAAAAAATACCGTGGAAATTAAAAAAGCCTTAACTGGGGCCATGCCTCGTGCTGTAACTATATGGCAGCAAAAGGAAGCATCTGGACAATCTAGTAGTGCAGCTGGAAAAGGTCCTGAAACAGGGATTTCATGTCACTTTTACTGGGTATTTTTACACACACATGCACGTGTGCACACGTGCACAGGGCGAGGCAGTCTACTGCACTCGCACATGCACGTGTGCACACGTGCACAGGGCGCACAGGGCAAGGCAGTCTACTGCACTCACACACGCATGTATGCACACGTGCACAGGGCAAGTAGTCTAGTTGACACACATACATATGTGCACATGTGCACAGGGCAAGGTAGTCTAGTGCACATACGTGCATGTATCCACACGTGCACAGGGCAAGGCAGCCTATTTCTGATCCAGCATAGCTAAAGGAATCAAAGAAATAATTTTTAAATCCACAAAATTCAGTTCTGACGTGGAGGCTTCCAGGGTCCCTCTTTTTCCCCTGTCCATAGCCATCCCTTCTGGCATCGCTGCTCAAACCCATTGCCCTCTTGCAAGTGCCAGGCAGCGAGGAGAGGCAAGTTCCTGAATGCCCCCCTGCTGATGGCATCAACCCCTCTGATATGCTCAACCCCCCCGGCTGATGGTATTCACACAAAGGACGGCCAGCTCCTCCTCCTCCAGCCTGCCTTTTGGGACTAGCCTTGGTACTAATTGCAAATACATTGGTGTTTTTTCAGGGACTCACGCAGGATGCAATAGGAAGAGGGCAGGTGTGCAGTGCAGGTGTGTCCAGCTCACATGGGCTGGACCTAGCGTAGCCAGCTTCCAGCTAGCTGCCTTGGGTACCAGTGACACGGGCTCACTGCCCCAGGACTCAGGCCGCTGCTCCATCCGGGCCGTGCTCTCATAACTACCCTGCCACCAACTACTCGCAGCTGGGTCACGGATGCCTGCCTTGTAGCGTAGATGTAGCCTTCGATCAGAGAAGGGCTGGAGCATTATTCATGCCCTCCGCGAAGCAGCCTCCTTGCTGACGTGTTGCAAAGCTGGGCAAGGCAAGCTGAGGTTTCTACCCTGCCAAACCCTGAGAAGCCACACGCAAGATTAGGCAGGATTTAGTCTCGATACAGGGGGCCATATCGTGCTCTCCTTTCCATGGATGAGACATCTGCCATTGGCATGTCTTATGGGCAAAAATGAATTCTCGTTGCAATTCTACCTTACCCCTGAAAGATACCCAAAGGCGACCTTCACAGCTCAGGTAACGTGTGCGTGTGTTAAAAATCACCTTATGGGAAGGATAAAATCACTTTTCCTTTTCCTTGTGCCTCGTGTTTAGTATTTTCTCAGCGGGGATTATTAGGAGTTTGCTAGCTGGGAATCCCCAAAGCAGCCTTGGCGATCAAGGAGAGCTGGGGGGGCGGGGGTGACACCGCTACACATAACAGATGCCGAGTTGCTAATACTCACCATGCATTTCTAGGCTTGGCTACCGTTCTGTGGAAAGGAATAAAGGCAGAAGGAGGGGGGGAAAGATGTAAAAGCAACCTGAAAATGTGAGTTCAGGAGAGGACACTTGGAACCCACACCCCCAAGGGGCTACAAAATTATATATCACCTTGTCCTTCGAAGCTGGCTAGCAGCGGGAAGGACTCCAGCCAGCTTGCAGGGTCTTCAGTTCACCTGACTCACTGCTTTCCTGGCTAGAGGAGGCTGGTCAATTGGAAGTGCACCCAAAACTCGAAAAATAACCCATCACTCAGGCCATCATCAGTCAGGCCATCCGGGACGTGCCCTTCTGCCTCCAGATTCTCGCCAGGACCAAGATGCACCTTTGCTTTCCTCAGGTGATGCAAGCTGCCCGAAGGGAGGCAAAATTAGGGCAGAAATATGATCTAGAAACTGCAGCAGGGTATATCCATTGCTATACCGCACTTTGGTTTTCACATTCAGAGATTTGGGAGGGGGGAAGGGACCGCTAGCTAGTCGAGGCCCACCTTCTGCTGGGCCTCCGTTTCATCCAGCTGCCCCTACATGGAGCCCAAACCCATATAATCAACAGCTATTGTTCAGTTGTTACCAGCGGCTTTGGAAAAGTCTGTTGTACAAACCAGTTATCCTACTCTGAACATACGCAGACGAAAAAGGGGAATAGAAAATGATTATAACTGAATCTGAAAACAAAACAAAAAAAATGGAGGTTTCACACTGCTGTCTTTCTTCACGTACGCGCCGATGGCAAATTGGTACAGTTTAGTTCGAAACAGGCCTATTTCGAATTCAAAAAGGAAGCATTTTGAGTCTGCCATGGCTTCAAATTTATTTTTCGAAAAACAACATTTTGTCCACACGGAGATCAATTTTCTCAATTAAGCGTTCTTGAGTTTATGCGCGTTTCAGTGCGAATTTAGGGGAGGGGGGGAAAAAAATCACTAAAAGTCTTCCGCTTCAACACTTTTTAATGGCTTTCAATGATTAATCTCATATTTTTCCATTCTTCCTAATAGCTGCCCGGCATAATAGCAGTATAGATTCTGGTTTACCTATAGTAGCAGATCAATCTTTTAATGGCAAAATGATAGGAATGTGCCATTCCAACAGACCTGTCTCTGCTAGCACTGCCTACATGCAATGGGCTACCGGCGAGTAACAGATACGTATTGCTTCTGACCCCCGCACGTCACCTCTTTTACCCTGGAGTGTAAAAGTGGATTATCTTTCCTTAGATTCTCAGATATCCTGGTAATTGGCAAGGTACGTTAACGGAGATTTTCGATGTAATGCTTGTAGCTGGAACTCTTAATCGTTGGCCTTAAAATGCTCCTTTTCACACAGTCAGTGCTTAACACCGTGGCCCTGCCTCTTTCCGATGGCAGATAAATTGCACGAAGCCCTCATTTCCGGCGTGTTCTGCTCTTCTGGAGCGTCCCTTTGTTCTCACATTATGAAAGAGGGCGAAAAAGCACAAAGAGACCGATCCGCTTCCCAGCGTCAAACAGGTCTTGGCAGAGGCGTGCCGTCCCTAGACGCAAGCAGTCTTTGCATCGGAAATCCTTGATAACCGATTAAAAGTAAGGCTGATTTCGGCTGTACCGGGTACGTGCAAGCATCAGTAATATCGCTTCATATTTTTTTTTTTATATATTGACTAGCAAGGCAGCACTACCTATATACTATAGTGAAGTGGACCGCTGGTGGGGAACTGGGGGCTCTGAGGATGCACCAGCAACACCTTTGTTTCTTCAACGCCGGGGTGCAACATGCAATTAGGAGCCCACAGATTGCTACCATTGAAGCCGCAGTGGTGTAGCTCCATTGACAACTGGGCAGCTATGTTCATTTCTACCTGCTGGAGACCGGGGGGTGGTAAGACACAGTGTACTTTTCTTTGGAGGTCGTCTAGCCCAAGCCCTGCTCCAAGGAGCGTGCCACGTAAGCCGTCCTACAGAAAACACGAAGAACACCCCAACTTGCCACAGCAAAAGCAGGGGGATGAGAGCGCGGGCAATGTGCTGTGGCCGCAACAACGGGAAGGGGGAGCAGGACCGAGCACAGGCTAACTGGAGAGAGAGGTCCCGGGAGAAGCAGACCTCTGCAAAGGGCAGAGTTGCATTCAGCGAGGGGCACTTGCAATGCCACGCCATCCCCGACTCCCGCGGGGAGTTGCAGGCACGCACCCGTGGGTAGGAGAACGGGGACTTCAAACCGGCTCGTACTTAGAGGGCCATGTCGGTCTCAAGAGCCCTACGCTGATTTGCAACAGCTGACGTTCTGGTCCTAGCTATTATTTGCTGCCCTATAAAAAGCACTACTTTCAAACAAAATTAGGTGATGCAGACTGTAAAGGGAAAACCCCAGGCTCATAAAGCCCGAGACGGTATTTCACTCGCTGCATATTATTTTGCTGTAACATGCAACTTCCAAACTGCAGCCTTGGTGGTTTGAAATTGTCCCTTCAGAGAAGTGAACTGAAAATTGGGCAAGAAACACACGGTGATGCCTCCCCTCCGCCCCCCAATCTTCAGCTATTAATTACAAAAATAAAAATGACAAAATGCCTTCACGTCCTTGTAAAATGCACAAAACAGATGGAGTTCGACGGTTCTTCAGAAGTAGCCAGGGACTGACATTATTCTTAACTCAATCATCACATCACACTTGTAATAAGAAATTAAAATATTCAATGCACTTCACTCCATGCATTTTTCAACTTTTAAGTACAACCTGTTAACCCAGTCGCAGACACACAACTCATCAGCACCAAAGACCTACTTAAATAATGACTTAAACCCAGAGAGAAGCAATGAAATTTGCCACTAGGAACCTGCTGTGATGAAGATGAGCGGTCCAGAGAGACTGGCCCTAAACCTGGAGCCATCCCCCCATTACCTTCACCTTGCAGGAATGTTAAAAGCAAAGGACACCCAGCAGAGAGGTACATCTCTGCTGTATGCTCAATTAATGATGGCAATAAAATAACAACCGCTCCTAATCACTAGACTGAAATATAGCTTGTCCTGCCCTTTCAGAAAGACTTGATTCCAAGGAGCGCAGCGGGTTTCTCACCGTGAAGAGGAATTGGCGCGTCTTGCTCCGCATCAACGGGAAACTCACAGCGTAGGTGAGAAGAAAGATAAGTTTCACCGACCGCGGATAAGATGCCCTTCACCGGATTATTAGCTTATTTGCAAAATAAGTGAGAAAGTTTCAGCAAACACGGAGCTGGTTTGCTATGGCTGCTGCATTTGAGGCCGACTGGTATTACCTCCAACTTCCCCTCTGCAGGTCGGTGTATCCTCAGACAGTATAGCCTATAGTTTTCCACTTACATGACATACTCTCCCCGCATGTAAAGGGATTGCCCCTGCTCCGTGTTTAAGCAGTGCCTAGCAGGGTGTGTGCCTACCTCCTAGATGTTACCCTCCTACCAACAACGGATCTGCAACTGGTTACGAGTCTTTATGGAAACCTCAGCTCCTCCGCACCTGACTCTATTAAGTGCAACTCAGAACTGAAGAGTCCGGAGATTATCCTAATTTGGGTCAGCTAGAGCACTGAGAATATTTTTCCTTTAGTTGTTCAAATCCATACATAATTCTCCTGATTCTGCTGGTTTTTCTGGAATACGCAGGACGAAAAAAAAAGCCTCATTGCACTTGAGCCGGCTTTCGTAAAACACCCACCTTGAGGTCTTATGCAATGAAACCCCTCTATCTCAAAGCATTTTTAGAAAAGCGCTAAATAGCTTATACCCATTTTACAGACAGGGAACCAGAGGCACAAAGAGGAAAAGCATCGACCCACTGCCATCCAGCGATGGAGCTGAGAACTGAACCCAGATCTCTTCAGTTCCTCACTGCACAGACACCCAGGGAGAGTGAGATGGAGAGTAAAGAGCAAGAGAAAAGCCTGCAGAAGGGATACAGATTTCATGTATGCACCTGTGATCCACTGACTATAAATAAGAGTTAAACCAGGCCCAGAAATGCTTTTCTCTTCCCAATACAAATGCAGGAAATACTCCCTGCTTACCTATATTAGTAGGCGTTCCTGGGCCAAAAAGAAGGCGGATAGACTATCACATGTCCAATCATAGTGTATCACGCTGCAGCCCTTACAGATGCAGGCAAAGTCCCCATAAGCTATGCATGTAGCTTTAGTTCAAGTGCACAATTACAACAGGGGGGAAGGATCAAGGACTCCTAAAACAAAGACAAAAGGAACCAGAAACTCATGGCAGAGGTGATCTCTTTTATTAGATTACCTAGATATTTGCAAACAAAAAATGATTTACATCTGCAAGCTTTTGGGCACGGGCACCTTTCATCAGGCATAGGACCAAGCATAAGAGAGATCACCTCTGCCGTGAGTTTTGACTCCTTTTGCCTCGGTGCGCCCCAACCTGCGAGACGCGGTGACCCAAACTTCAGCTCGGCTGCCTCCAAGAGCAAGGAAGGCTGGACAGTGCAGCGCAAAAAGCGATAGCGCGCACCTGCCAACCAAGGTTTCAGTCTTCATCTCAGCTGCAGATCATCGAACTGACTCCAATCGAAACGCCGATGAACCCCGAGGAGCAGTCTCACCGCGAACATTACAAAACCACCCAATGAGAAGGCCCGCGTGAAGCTGGCAGCCCAAATGTTACGGCATTATAATATAATATAATTGAAGGGGAATGGGACTATCCTTGTTTCGCTGCCGAGCGGGGAGAAACAGGGAAAGCAAGTTGTATGAACAGTCAAAAATACCTCCGGTGACAGCAGACGGGAAGAGCACGCTACACAAATGAGACCGGCGTGTTCCCTGCGGTCTTAGCACCGCCCGCACGCAAAATGAGTGCACGTTGCACATCCTCGTTGGAAAGGGAAGCCTGGTGCAGCTTAATGAGCAGGGAGTAACTTGGGAGGTCTGGGTTTTACCTCCTGCTCCTCGACAGCCCTGGTGCTTTAGCTTGCAGGCGGCATCGCTGCCGTGCCTCGCTTTCCTCGGTGGCTAACAAAGGGGTGCCGGCACTGACCTCCTCTGGAAAGAAACACTTAGAGACCGACTGATGGAAAAGCACCGCGCAGCAGTGAGGTGTGCCTTTCATTTCTCCCGGCGTCGTTTTTCTCATCTCATTGGCTAATTAATGCTCAAGGACTTATCTTTGGGCCTGCAGAAGGGCGGCTGCACAGCTCTTACTGCTTTTAAGCAAAGACGAAACAGCAACCCAAACCCCGCACGTCACTGCAGAAGCGGCAGCGCAGCACGAAGGTGCTGAATAGATGCAGCTTTGCTCGCGGTCGCGCCTGCCGGTCGCAGCCCGGCGTGGAAAGCCACCTGCTTTCCCTTGCAGCAACACCTTGTCGGACTGGCCGAGACGCCTGGAGGAGTTTCGCACTCTGCGGTCCAATGCAGGGGCGTCTCATTCCCCCCGGCTCCCTCGAAAATCCCAGCCCCGGTGCAGACTGCATCGTTTTGAAACACAGAGTGATGCAGAAAGACTCACTGCAAACCTTTCTTAATTGGCAATACTTTGATCATAATTAGCACACTAGATTGAAATCAACATAAGTCTAGAAATAATTCTCACTATATTCCACCGCCATCCCCCGATAGTGCCTTTTTTTTCCCTGGCACTGTTTAAAATTAATGAAGTAAACATGTTTGCATATTTACCTTTTCATTATGGGGAAATGACAACAAGGCAAAACAACGAGGAGAGAGCGAAAAATCTTCACCTCCTCACCGGTCGCTGTAGCTTCTGCTTGTGTTCAGACAGCCAACGCCGAGTTAAACAAGCAGTTTACGTTTACTGGCCATGTAGGCAATCAATTAGCTTCCTCCACTACAGCAGAGCCACTGGAAGCAAAGTGCGATAAGCAGAGATCCTGGTTTTCTCCAGTTTAAAAAAATCCCCAATTTTTGGTTGGGAAAAAGTAACCCCAAGTCCACATTTTTCTGCGATTAAAATGAAATACTACTACATAGACAGACGGATATAGATTTATCTATGTATACCTATATCTATCTCTATAACTATATATAGATCTATATAGCTATAGAGATAGATATAGATCTATATATAGATATAGGTATACATAGATAAATCTATGTCTATCTATATATATATATATATAGATAGACATAGACATAGATCTATAAATCTAGATAGCTATCGAGATAGATCTGCATCTAGCTATAGATAGATCTATATGTTACTGGTGTTTCATTTAAATCACGGGAAAATGTGGATTTGGAGCTACTTTTTTTTTTTTTTTAAATTCCCAAATTTTCAGTTAAATCAGAGAAAAGCAGGATGCCTAGTTATGAAAATGGACCACTTCCTTCTATGTTTTTTCTTTAAGAAGGGAGAGGATGGGGAGATGCACATACAACCAGCTTTCCCTGGGGGTTTTAGTCTTGCTGCTATCCTCTACACCATCATCTGCTGATCTGCTGGCGGCGAGGGAAAAGCAGGTCCTCGGGAAAGATCTGCAGGCCCAGGTTGCGAGAGCGGATGTGTTGCAAGGGACGACGTGGGACAACGTTTAAACATGCAGACGACCAGGAGCGGTAGCATCGTTCCCGGAGTAGACTGGAAAACGGGATTACACCGGATCCCAAGTGCAGGACGACAAGAATCCTGGCCTGGCTGCAGGGAGGAGGAAGGGGAAGGGGAAGGGTGGCTTCAGTCGGCATAGCACCAGCTAAATCAGCAGCCCAGGGAGGAGGAGGTGGGGTACGTCAGGGTGGTCTCTGCAGGCAGGAGGTTATCTAATAAGACGCTGCGGAAGGGCTGGAACATCACAGCTGTATCGCGAGGCATCGTATCTACCCAAGGGAAAAATGAGCCAGGTTGTATTTGCGAAAGGGGTTAGACCCTTTTTCGGACTCAGCGCCTAACTAGACCCAACTCCACCTGGCAACCCGGGAGTCTGGACCCAGCCAGGACCTCTCCTTGGTTTCTCATGCAGACGCACTAACTGCAGCCATGCGCCGTCTATTGGGATTTACTCCCCAAACCCTACTGCTACCGGCTGGCGAGGCGGGATGTCTGCCCGAGGAGAGACCAGCAAGCCAGACAAGACCTCAAGAGGCATTACAGACCTGTAGCCCTTCACCCCAGCATGTCCCTTGTGTAGGTTTTACACGAGGGATTACAGATGCAAGACTTGAGGAACAGTACATTTCGTCCAAGCCTCACAAAAGCGCACACAGAAACCTGATGCATTTTGCTACAATTGAGGACCCCTACTTACGCCTCGATTCATGCACTGATTGCCCATTACAAATGCTGAATACCCGTGATTGAAGCAATAATTAAAAAGGCAACTTGTACTTGGCAGTTGTTCCCATGCGATTAGAAAGCTGAATTTCTTGGGCTAGACCCCGGGTAGCAGGAAAATCCTATCGAAACGGGGCGTTCTGCAACAGGGACGACAGGAAAAAAGACAAATCAAACAAGGACCAGTTTCTCCCACCCTCGCTGCACAAGAACAATTGCTTGGAGAAGGGCAGAGGGAACGCTGTTTGGAGCGAGCGTCAGACAACGAGGGCATTCAAACCACCGAGACACGATTCTGCCGAGACCTTGGAGCGCGTCCTCGATGAGGATGTATTCCTGCACTGCTTTCCTCTCAAAGCACTGGCACTCGCAGGTGAGAGTTCAACCCGGTTACCTACAAATGAGTTGTTCCAGGCTTTCTCCCCCATTTCCATTCACCCTGTGCCTCCCTTCCTTACAGGGATTTGCACCACGTCAATAAATACTGCAAGTTATGCACAGCAGAGGCGCCCAGGCCTCTCTACTTGTTGGCCCATCACTTAGGAAAAAAGTAACACCGGAGGCATCTGCTCAGGCAACAAAATGCCACGAACACTGAAAAACAGACATCTTTCAAGGGCTGTTCGCTTCTTCTCCCCTCCCTTCGGCGCAGAATAAAAAGTGCCTTGGCACAACCTTTGGTTGGCATAATCAACGTAGCTCCAACCATTTCAATTCACTCCTTCCTCAAACACGGGACGAAAAGGAAAAGGACACTGGTCTGAGGCAGAAAACCCACGGAAATGCAAACTGTGCCACCGGCACATTCACCTTAAACAAAGTGCGACTCATAGAAGTCTCCATTTCTGCTGACACGTTGCAGTTATTTTTGGACAGCTTTCTTACCCAGGTGGGTTTTTTGGAAAGCGGTTGAAGATGCAGCCCAGATCATTTAAAGTATACGTTATGGTGAACGAGACAGAGCTCTCACGCGTCTGTATGAACACCTTCCACCGACAATATGGGAAACAAAGTGACACATCTCAAAAGGAAGTGCCATGAGATTTACTCTGCGAACTCTACTCTCCGATTATATGGTCACTGCTGTACGGATGAGTGGGAACATCCCCTCGTTTTCCAGCAATCAAAACCTACTTGGCTTTCTACCATGCATAGGATTGCAAAAGAGATGTTGGTAGCATGGCTAAGCCATCTCGCAATGAATCCAGGAGCACGAGTTCGACCTTTACTCTGGGCCCATGCCAAAAATGCACCTCCCAGTCAATCCAGAGATAAACAGCACTTTGGGGTGCATCTACACATGCATTAACAGGCTTTAGTTAATGCGCATTAAATCTAGTGCCTCTAGTGTGAGGTACTAGGAAAATGCACATTAGCCTGTCTTAATGTGCAAGTGTAGTGCATGGTTTTTAAGTGACGCTTAATGTGCATTAGCTTATTTTAATGCACATGAACTAAAATGCACAGGTTTTTTCTAGTGATACTTAATGCACGTTAAAATAGGCTAATGTGCATTTAAGCACATATGTAAGCTTTTGAGCTAGGAAGGTCAGAACTAACTGGATGAGATGCTAGGCAACTCGCACGTCCTGTACATTGTCTCTAGGAACCCACGTGCTTGGTTTAACTGGTTTTGAATTGTAATGCTGTCCTATGAACATCAGTGAGGATAAACTTATACATGTATAAGTGACCAAATTGTATAGTACTGGCAAAATATTTAAAGATATAGTGAAGGCAATCCAGAAGGAACAGCACAGAAGTTCATGGAGCCTTGAGTTACCCCTTCAAAATAATGCATCCCACATTAGTATTTTGAGGTGAGACTACTATATACTTACAACATCTGTTTTCAACCAGCAGAAAGTCAGATTTAAAGGACAGCTATGAAAGCATCCATCTATCACAAGGGCATCTTGACGAGAGGACATTACTCCAGGATGCGCTACTTCGGAGGAGGCTGTTCTGAGACTGAGAGCGGCCGCTGTCGAAGGAGCGAGTTGCACCCGTTTCAGAAGTACTGAAGTAGGCATGCCATAATCTCTTATGTTACACTGCCCAAACTATTTCAGCTGGAAACGTTTCAAAGATAAACCGTTTAAAATTCACAGTTATCAGTAATCCATTGTGAAGTCCACAAAAGCCATATAGTCCTGGGTATAAACATCACGGTTAGACTGTACTTATTTTTTCCCCTCTTTGTCCTGTTTATCCGTGAACTGAAACAGTTGAATAAATGTGTTGTTCCAGCACTGCTTTCACAGCCACGAGTCCCATAATTCTGATTAAAGGATTCTCTGGGTGCCCAGCCAGGGAGATCTACATATTTCCCCTGCTGCTGTCTTGGCTGAACTATTGTTATGAGAAAGCTGCTCATCACAGATGTACAGGGCACATCTAATGCAGAATCAAACGTATTTTCAATGCATGATGTGCAACAGAAAGCCCATCAGAAGCAATGAATAATCTCTGACAATGCCGAATGAACAGCACAGCTCTGTCGGCCAGCCCATGAACCAAATGTTTATAATCCACATCTGGCTTTTGGTAGAAGCGTGCTCAGTGAACTACAGCTCCCAAAATACTTTGCAGAACATTTACGCTCGGTAAGTCAGAAAGCACCTACAACTGAGACAACAGCCAGGGTCCACAAATCAAGTATCCAGGGCAGATATCTCATTTTATTAAAAGCTTCACTAGCTTTAATCACCTGCTTGGGCTTCGTAATTTTTTGCTAATTGCACCATCTTTGCTACCTTCAGTAGCAGCCATTTGCAACCCAAGGCATCTTTTGACATTCTCCAGGAACAACAGAAAAATTATTTCATTTTATTTTATCTTTATTTTCCCTTTACAGTGATGCTAAACTTCTCCATTATGAATTCATTTAGGTGCTATACTTCTCTCTCAACTGCCTGCTCGTGCCGAAACGTGCACACTAACGATAATGCATGATGAGGAATGTTTCTTTTACAAGCTCATAAGACATCATTGCAGGCAAAGCAAGGAAATGCGCATTACAATTAACCTTCCATCATTTAACGGACGTAAAAGTATATGTAAGATAGGGAGAAGCAATGAATGCTTTGGCTTTTCTCCACTGGTGTCCAAGTGGATGTGAAACAACAGTTCTTAATCCAGAAAAAAGAAAACGTGTGTACATTTTCAGAGGAAGTTATGCATTACATTTGGAAGGACACAGAAGATAATTCCTTTGAAATCATCTGATCGCTTCAAAGTTAGTAACCCACTGGCCACGTCTACGTGAGACGCTTACTGCTCAGTAACTCGTTAGTACTTCACAGTAGCATCACGGGGCACAAACCGTCACGTGACGCTACTGCGCGGTCGACGTCAGCAGGAAGCCGCGCGGGGGGGACACTACTGTGCAGGAATACCCGTCCCCGAGCACTTGGTTATGCATGCACTAACTCACTGCACAGTTTCTCGTGTAGACGTGGCCACTGGTCCACAACACAGAGCCACGTGAAAGCGGACGCGTGTAGAGGAAAAGCGACGGCCCGCTCTCCCCAGATGTTTACATCTGGTGGGTGCCGTTCTCTAGAAGTCCAAGTAGCACTGGTGACCTTTCGCCCAAGGAAGGCATCTGTGACGACTGACACTGGATCATGCCCTTCTGGTTTCTGCCATCGCTATTTTGGGATTCTGCAAACCACTCGCTCTACGCGGGGATACCCTGGAGGCCATTCAGAAG
>JAGPOW010003182.1:11522876-11533001 GCA_030014935.1 Caiman crocodilus | reverse complement strand
GGAGAGGAAAGGCACAGCAGCTGGCAAAAGGGACAAGGAGAGGAAACAGAATCTGTTATCGACAGTCTGACTATTATTCATGGAAACTTCTGGGCTTTTTACCAATTGGTTTCCTTTCTGGAAACCTCACAAGTTGGAGTGCACAAGGGTTTGAAGTAATGATTTTGAATACACGGCTGCCTATGAGCCCAGGGGCCTGGACTCGATGGCCCAGGGGACTCTCTCCACTCCTACGTTCCTCCGAGGTGGCACGCCACAATCGCTCGGTGCTGCCTGTGCTCCCAGCCCAGCTAGTTGTAGAAATCCCACCAGCCAGACCAATGAGGAATACATGCGGCAATATTACCCTCGGTTTAAAGCTCAATATTAAACTAGTGCATTGAGGTGAAAACAGAAATGATTCTGCGCTTATGATGAGGAGTGGTGAAGGGCTTACTAACCCTTACTAAACCAAGACATGAGACAGAATTGAAAGGCCTTCCCACCATTTCCTTCAAAACCCATTCAAACAATCTTAACAGACCAAATGAAAGTGAAATAATCCCTCCGATTCATCATTTCAGAGCTGGGCTTGCATTTTTTGGCCTGCAAACTCACTAAGCCATTATGCAAACCAGGACCTTGCACCATACAAATAAGGTCCTTTAGGTCAGCGCTGTTAAGTTCAACCATCTCCTGAAGTTAGTATGCACCTGAAACTACTGTTCTGGGGTCAGTTTACAGACATTTTGGTGATTTTTTTTTTTTTTAATTCCCTGATGAAACATGTATGACCAGTTTTTTTCAGCCTCATCAAACATTTTATTGTAGCCTCGTTCCACGTGTTCACATCCCCTGAGCTTCCTCTAGTTTTCCATCTTGAAATATGGCCTTTATAAAGATTTTTTTTCCCTGATTGGTTCAACAGCTTGTCTCGTTTCTCATGCATAGGAGTAAAGCAGCAGCTCACTTTAGTCATATGTTTCAGTTGTTCCTCTCACTCCCCCGCCGTCTTTCCACGCACACCATCCCTGCGGACGACCCGGCTTTCCGTGGGCAAACAAATGGGAGGTTTCCAATTGCACGCCGCGGCTGCCGACTCGCGTGGGCTCCACAACGTGGCTCAGCATTATCGTTTCAGGCTAACGTGCTTCTAAGAGATAGTAAGCACCCAGATAGCACAGTAATAAGAGCAGGACAGATTAAATTAGATTGCTGATAGATTAAATGCCAGAATCTGAGCAAGCAGAAACGGATGCAACTCCACTGAAGTCAGGGGTGCTATGCTGGTTTGAGTTCAGATGGTGTGAGTCTCGCCAATTAATTTTTTGGCTGACAACCTTGGCCCCTTACAACATTTTACATTCATGAATGAAATCCCAGCTGGATTTAATTGGAAAGGAGACTTTCTGTCCCCTGCAGAAGGAAGGGCAGACGTCCCTCTTCCAGGATGCACGCCCAACACATTGAAGGGATAAACCTAAATGAGAAACAAATTGCCCTACACGTTTCCTTTCGAGGCTGTATCAAAACTAGACGGCTTGCCTAGGTTTCGAGACAGGGCTGGTTCATACCGGAGACAGGCAGGCACCGGGGCGAGCTTTTTGCTACCTGTACCCTGAGTTGAAGAAGCATCTAAGCCTTTAAAACAGCACACATGAAAGGTCTGTGGCTCTGTTTCGGCAGAAGCGACTTGGATGGGAGCGTTCCTCGGTATAAAGCTTCAAACATGCTTCACAGCCTTGGCCAACTTGGGCCGAAATTGGTCTTGCCCTATCATTATCATCACTATTCTTTGCTAAAACTATTCCTTAACACGGAGCCATCCCTAGAGTACGGTGAAACGGGGCGACCGCCCCAGGCCCCGCGTAGCCAGGCAGAGCAACCGTGGCCTCTCCCTCGGGGCCCGCCTGGAGCTGGTGGCTCAGCCCTGCGCCGCGGAAGAAGCGTGGAGACCTCCCCCTCTTTGTGGGGGTACCACGGCCCCGCACGGTGCTAAGGGGGCCCCGCACCCCACTAGGGCCAGCTCTGCTTCAACATCTCGCTCTTTAGGAGGCTAAAACTAATCTTCGACATATCACTTCAGACAAGCTAACCTTGCTCCCACCGAAACGAATTCAGCGACTGAATGGTGTCGAGTTGGCCTTAACGAGCCTCCAAAAGATCAGCTGCGTGTACAGCCCGAGCTGTACGAACTTCACTTTGTGCGGAGGGGGCTGGGACAAGCCTTGCAACTAGAAGTCTATGAAAATCAGTCCTCAACAGGGGATCGACGAGAGCCACTTCCACACAGTGATCTCTGGTCACGTCTCTGATGGCCAAGAGCTCCTGAATCGACAAAAACGCCGAAGCACGCAAAGGCACAGAAACGGACACCGGTCGTGTCCTATGAAAGAAGGTGGCCTCAAAACTGTGCTTAAGCCGAATGAAACCATGACGGGCTTTGGTGAAGTCCACCTGGCACATCTTATAATCTTCGATCTGGGTTAGCTACGGGACTAATTCTGTTTTGCTCGGAGAAAGGACAGAGAGTTATTAGATAAATCAACTGAAATGGGGCACACTGAAAAACCCCGGTTATTCAAAACCAGCACCGGAGAGCAAACCAGCACGAGAGCATTCCTGCGATTGCTCTTCTACTTATGAAGGCTTCCAGTTAGTCAACAAACGTCAAAATGTTCACCAGTTTGATAGTGAGAAATACGCTTATCCAAGCCTGAGACCTGATGTCAAGGGAGATGCAACGATTTACACTAGGTGAGGATATGAACTACGAGACTGGCTTTTCTTGTGCTAGATGAGGTTTTATTTCTCTTCTAGCTCCAGTCAAAATCATGATTACCCAAATATTTCAGGCCAGCATATCCCATTACAATCGGACTGCCTGCAGAAACAGCCCAGAGGTCTCTAGCCAGCAATGCCTCTTTCAAGCTTACATACCCCTCTTGTTCGTCTCCAGTGTATCCATTAGCAACATATTTGACTGTTTCAAGCAATGGAGAATCTAACCCATTCCTAGGCAATTGCGTGATTATTGTAGCAACAAAATAAAATCAAGGGAGCGCAAGCAAAACTCCTTGCCGGTTATTTTATTTAGAAAGAGGTGATTTCTAGTTGTACTGAGAGAATTCCCGATTTGCAAGGGTGAAGAAGAAAAGTGTTGTATTATTAGCCGGATGGGTTCATTCATCACTTGCTGTCGGCCACCGACACAAATCACTGTTGCTCATACAAATAACGCCATGCACAGTCTAGAGAAATCTTTCAATTAGGTGCCTCCAAATAACACACAACAACAAGAAGGGAGCGAGAGAGAGAAACAAAACCACTAACATTTTATATGGTAAAATATAAATTAATTTTTGCATCGATGCAATGGGTAAAACACTATAAACCTTCCAACAACCTTGTCAATCAGCCCCAACTCTAGCAGAGAAAATCTCTTTCAACGAACAAATCCCACGGTCCAGAATACGCCAAACTAAATGCAGTCTCGCAACCAACTGTACGAGCGGACAAAGGCACGGCGTGGAGAAGCTCCACAGTCGAGACCGCTTCGCACCGAATGCCATCTCTACACCATCCGCAGGCTAATCTCAGACTATAAAGGACCAAGGCAATGCTTGTTGGAGTCAAAGGTGCAACCCAACCAAATGCAAGTAAAACGTCTTCAGCACATCCATCATCTGCATTCACTGAAACTCCTAATGAGCATATCCTAACGTGGCTCAGTTAAAACACGTGGTGGCCAGATATCCGCACCAGAAACGCATCAAAACAGCTATACCGGTAGCCTTCCCCTATCCCCAAGTCAAAGCTCATCAATACATTAAAAATCACTACATGGTAAAAAACTGTAGCTATACACAGTCTAAAATTAATTTCTTTTTGTCTGGTGCAGCTATTTTTTTCCAGCAGTGGTATCTCTCATGTAATAAAAAGCAAGTTTTACAAACCAAAAAAGCAGAGACTCCCTACGCCTGGTAAAGATCGACCGCGCCCGAAAGCTTGCTAAGAACTTTTTTCCAACTACTCAGTTGGTCTAATAAAAGATATCACATCTACCCAAAGAGCCTTGCTTGCCTACAAACCAAAAAAGACACCTGCCTGTATTTAAAAATATCAAGTACCTGTAAAATGACTAGGCAGACAAGGTTCTCTGGGTAAATTCACAGATTGTAAGGCTGGAAGGGACTTGGGAAGATCCTAGTTTCATAGCTGGTAGGGGCAGAAGGGACCTGAGCAGATCACCAAGTCTGAACCCCTGCCATGGCACCAGACGACAAGATCATCGGGTAATCTGGTACGTTTTATTAGACCAACTCAAACTATTACAAAAAACTATTTTTTTTTAATTAAGTCCTTTTTTGGCAAGGCTTTGCAGGAGGGGTGGCACACTTCTGTAACATACAACTGTCTCGACTAATGCGTGTCGTCTTCAGCGGAGCGCTTGCAAACGCACAATGCAAACGATGGGAAGTAACTGGAAAGAAGTTCCATAGCCGATTATGTATGGCAGATTTAGGATCAAGGGAGCCTGAGCAATAACTATTTGTTATGCTCTATAACTCACAGAGGGAACTATTTGATGTCACATTTGAAGTATTATCCCATGGTCTATCTGAATGCCAGCACAGCCTGGACCACGGGGTTTTACAGTGGGATGATGCTCAGGTTTGAGCTTGATGGCAGTGTCGGATCCTTTGCGTTAAATAACTAGAAGCACAACAACAATAAAACGCACCCGGGGTTCAAAGCAATGTTAAGGTCCACTCCGGTGCATTTAATGAGGAGACGCTGGAGTCTCCCCATTTATTTAACTGATGATTGGGTCAGGCCACGATTGAGTATTGCTTTATTATGAACTTTTTGGTCAAAAGCATTCGTCCACGCCGTCTCAGAAAGTGACGGGCTGTGCAAGCTGAGGTGCCCAGCAACACTAAGGTCAGGTAGTAGGTCTGGGACAGGTTTTTTCCCTTAATCTGCTTTTGCCTTGAAAATATTGTGACACCGGTCTGTTCGGAAACACCGACTCGGTAACGATTGCGTAGCGAGCCGGCCGCAGAGAACGCTTTGGGGGGATTGTCACGTGTCCCACATTTTGGAATTAAATCACTCATCTTGCATTTGACAATGATAATGACATGAATACCCCTCCATGCGTACACACACACATTGGGCGCACAGGCTTCGAAGACGATACATATTTTGAAAGTTATTTTCTGGAAAAATAATATATAGAAGGAAATGACCAAGCGTCGCTTTGTGCCAATGTATTCAGTGTGGGTAAAGCCAGACCTCGGAGACACGGTTCCCAGGCAAATGCCCTGCATTGCGGCCTCTGCATCATTGGTGGGTTTCTTTCTGGGAAAGCTCACACATCTTTCCTCTACGGAAAGAGGCTGTGCATCTTACCCGACGTGGCCAGAAGCACAGACGCAGCCAAGAACGTGATTTTACATTACCGAACCCCCTTTAAGTCCCTAACACAGACAAGTGGCACTAACAAGCATCACTGGTTTTATTCCAGTGTATTTTCTGACCGGCACTTTTTGTTTTGATCTCTTTTATGATTATGATCGCACTGTTTTTATGGAGTACTTTGCAGTCGCGATGCAGGCCGAGTTTCAATATGCGAACATGCAGCAGAACCGCTCTTTTTAATTACAGCTTTAACAACGACAATCGAGTTTCCAAAACCTCACCTATAGTCCACAGAAAGGAATTCAATATCTTGCCAAGGTTTTTCCCCCACCCCCCATTACACTTCTTTCTGCAAGTAGCCTCCACTAACAGCATCACTTTTAATAACAGCATAGTGCTTTTCCTATCCAGATCTCTGAGAGCTCTACAGAGCACAGCAAGTACCATTATACAGTGGGAGAAAATAAGTCGTAAAGAGAAAAGGTCTAGCTGCTATTTGTCTAGCAGCGGGATGTGAAGACACAATGGAGATTTGGATCGGGGAGTACTGGATTCTCTACCTAACGAAGAGAAAGACAGATGCATGGGAAGGTCCATCAAATCAATTGCTTCAAGGCCTGAATGCAATGCTACCATCATCAAAGGGACTTCGGATAAGGTCTACATGCAGCGACAGGGGGGACACAACAGGACTCTCATGCCTCCTAGTCCGGGACTCATCCACTGCTCCCGGGAACAGCACAGAGCTACGGTAAAAGCTTTCCCTGACCATGTTTGTCCCTCTTATTTCCACACGCTACCTTCTGGTATTCAGGGAAGGGAACAGCGCTGCACCTAGCAAGCGATTAAAATATGCATGCAGTGTCCGTCCAACAGGTATTTTCCATTCATAAATTGCCATAGCCAACGCTGCCACGGGTCAGCTGCAGCATACTGAGAAAGTTATACCGATAAATTTAATATCGGGCAGCACTACGGCTGCTGACAGTCTATTTAATCAGCTATGGCATGGTACGTCGGCACTTCATTACCGAGACGCTATCAGGACTCGCCGGCTATATCACACACTATGCGGGAGCTCACGAGCAGGGCAAGGCACGACACCTTCATCGCGGTGGGGTTTGGAAAGCGCGAACCTTTCCAGCTCTTCTGCAGCATAAAGAAGAGGACGTACAGCCCTTTTCAAGGCAGTAGACCTTAGCTGCCCCTCCTTCGGCACCGCTTTGTTTCGTCACGTTTCATCTTTGCTTTAAAAATATAGTGGGGAAAGAAAAGTCATTACCAGTACGTGCTCTGTCGGGTTGGCTGGTTTTTTACGCGAACGAGTAACAATGAAAAAGGAAATATAATGAGAGTCTAAAAAAATCAGCACAAATTCTTCCCCCGCGCACAGCGGTGTATTCCCGGAGAAGCACGTCCACGATAGACCCTGCTGTTGCAATTGGTTTTCTCTGGAAGTTGCTCAGACGCTATGACGACGGCCAGCAGCATAAACCCATAAAACAGACTCGATGAATAATTAATATTATGGGTTCAGTTGTATATGCATTTATACGAGATCCTCAAAGAGCGGGAGGGAGAGAGATCAGGATCCTTCATCCGAAACTGAGATGACATAGGGAATATTTCTAAAATAGCACCTAAAACTCATTAAAATGACCCTGATTCTTAAACGTATGCAGGAAAATCATGAAGTCCAACTGATTGGAAAATCTCTCCATGCCTCAGCCTGAGAATATCAGGGGTTACATTTTCAAAGCACAAGATAGAGGCAAAATTCATCCCTCGGTAATGCGATGGACGGCTCTACCGCTACCAGGCCTTTTGCTGGAAGGGTTCGCCCAGCACCGTCACAGGATCTGTATAGGGCAGGCACACCCAGATAGCAGAGATAAGTACACCGCAAGGCATGCACCCTTTCTTGCCATTAAACCTCTCTCGTTTGTGTGCAACCACTATTTCAATACATTCGCACGGCCGGGCAAAACCGTTCGACGCAAAATGCTGCAAATGCTAGAAAAGCCAATTGCAGAAGGTTTCCATTTTTTTCCACCCCCACTACACACGAACAGAATAAAATAAGTCTGACACAGTGGTAAAAAGAGAAGGGATCAGAGAAGTTACCATAAACCCTCATTATGAAAGCACCTCCGAGAGCCATCCATCTTGGGTGTCAGTCTATAAAGCGTTTTTGCTATAATGGGGATATCTGGAATAGGACCTAATACTGTAGGGCATTTTTTAACTTCACAAAGAACATTGCAACAGGTGACTATTTAATCAGACTGCTAAAGGAGCCGGTCAGCAGGTAATTCACCAGGAGTGCGTTGCTTTTAAATATTTTACTAAAAGGCCCACATAGATAATAGCATCTCATTTGCCAGTTTGCCCTTCAACGTGAGATACCCTTAGTACCTTCTTGAAGGGGAAACAGACCTTTTATTCGTAAAGGTCCTTCAATTTAAAAATCTCCCCATGGTGACAGTGTGACATTTGCAGCTGGGATGCAAGGATTTGTACATATGAAAGCAGCATCCAGGAACCCCCTTGATTAAACATTTAAGCTCCGCGTCGCTGAGGTCCAGATAGCAATGACACCTGATGCAAAGTTTCAGGAACACTTTCCAGCATCAGCTCCTAATTTTATTCGCATATACCTTTGCCAAAGTTTACAAAGCTGTGGCTGAAAGTTTCCACACTCATCCTCCACTTCTGACTGTTTGGGGGGTTTTTTTTAAAGGGCAACAGTGAAAATAGTCCACCTGTTTTCAAAAGCAGAGAGTAGGGAAAAAGCAGCTAGCTTGCCAATGCCAAATGCCAAAAATATATTGCAATAATTCTTCGAAGAGCTCCAACACCTCTAACACTAAAAGCAAGGACTTGGAGTTTTGCTAAGTTTTTGGTGCAGGGGGGCTGGACCAAACGATCTCGTGAGGTCCCTTCCAGCCCTAAAAATCTGTGAATTTGCAAAGGTCAGGAATATTTAGCCAGGCCTATCACTACCTTCTTGCCAGTGGAGAGACAAAGAAGAGGAGGAGGAAGACCCAGGACAAGCTGGACCACTGGCACCAAAGACTGGATGGGATTAAAACTGACTGATTATACAAGGATTGCAAAACCTGGGAAGAATGGAGGAAAGTTATTGCAACAATAAAGGTGCCCCAATGGTTGTTGCGGCCTTGGGACCGACTGATCACGACCGCTGGAGAGGTCCACACAAGGGGACTTCTGGGCAGAACTGAAAACAGTCTGTTGTCTCATAAGACAGACCCAATGTTGCCTATCAGCTATCCCCTACAAGATATTCATTGAGATTCACGAAGGAACATTGCAAAGGAAAGACCTGTGGGCACGGGTGAATGTTTCAGTAGTGTGACAGCATGCATCAAACCCACACAAGCCGCAAAAAGGATAACGAGACCCCGAGAGCTATATTATCTTCACCTGGATCACCCTGACATACCACAAGCAAACAGCAAGAGGAATAGGGAGACATTACTAGACACTTCCTAACCATGACCTTTCAAAAAAGTCAGAGTGCCTTGACCGCAAAGGCATCAAAGACCACTCAACTAATAAAACACATGAAATTACAGAAATAAATGGGGAAAAGTCCAATGAAAGCACTACCGATCAACTCATTAGATGGAACGAAAAAGTTCTGGCCTGTGCCACAACGATAAAAAGAAAATCTAAAACTTCAAAGTAATGAGAATGATAAGGCTCGAGTTTCACGTTCATTTATCCGTGCGTGTTTAAATCATGAAGGTGATTTAATTGGGTGAGTGGGAAGCACATGGACTGGTAGCAGATCTCCTAGAGTTGCTCACGTGCTCGAATACGGACCCGACTGGGATTCGACGGGCCCAAGGAAGCCGACGCTTTCTGTGGTTCCCGGCGCAAAACGCACCCCCACAATACACACTGCGCACTTCCTCCCCTTTATTAGGAGATCACGAGAGAGGAAAAGGGCTTCAACCAACAAAAAGTGCCAAACTGCCTTCTGCTCCCCAAAATCAAATCAACCTCAGGAATCAGAGATCCATCGGTAAGGTGGTCATGGCTGTGGCAGGGGAGCTTGCATTGCGTCTACTATGCGTTTCGTATGGATGGAGAAAGAGCCCAAGGTGCCAGGACGGTCCACCTGGCAGGTTTCAAACGTTCATACGGACAAAGTGCAAAGAGAAACTTAAAGGCTGTTCCCTGGCCCCAACCATCATTGCCACCTTTATCAAGGTGGGGCATCCCGGGGAAGTAGTATTAGCCCTCCGTGAGAGAAGCGATCACCTTGATATTCACACTGCGGCCTTCTCGCCGAGACAAATACAACGCGCTAACACCAGAAGATGCCCTCTGTACCAGCAGTTTGGCAAGGACCAGAGACTTCTGGATGGGACACCTCAGTACAGACAGAAAGGCTTTATTTTAACACTGCCCTCGCTGACGTGTGAACCTGAGACGTTGGGGACCGAGTCCCACCCTATTTTCAACCAGAGTTCAAGACAAATGTTGTGTAGTAATGACACCCCAAATATATCATCAAAAGCTTTGAGACTTCCCGAACAACCAGGTTGGACAGGCAGGAGATTTCATGCCCGTAGTAGGGTAGTATAACTTGGTGGTGAGCCACAGAAAGGAACAAAATCCCCTTCTCAGGTTAAGGATGTATGGGACCATTGTGACCGCTCATGAAGCTATGCTACCAGTCTCATATTTTTTCCC
>JAGPOW010003182.1:11508821-11519762 GCA_030014935.1 Caiman crocodilus | reverse complement strand
CAGGGCTGTAAAGAAATAGTAGCTGATAACAGGGATGTGGGGGCTGCTTGGAGGATGCTCTGCAGCCTAACCCGGCGCACTCTCCCTCTGCACCGGGGGCACGAAAGTGGCCTCGACTGGTAGCAGTAACCCACCATACGGACCATCCGGTGGCCGGCTGTGCGGTGTGAAATGAATCTGGACACGCATCCACCTCGCCGGCGGCTGGGCTTTTCTGTACCCCATAAAGACGAGCGAGAGAAGGGGAACAAAGACTAAAATCCCCCTTCCTCCACTCCTGCTTCCTCGCCCGGTCACTGCCGACCTGTCCCCTGATCCACAGGAAAGGGACGCCAGGAAGGGCAAGTGCAGCCACCGGTATCGCTGGCCGTGCTTTACCCGTCCTCCGGGCAGAAGCAGCAAGCCAGAACAAAAATGCAACGCGAGCCTGGCCTGGAATCGCAACCCCAGGAAGACGTATAAACCTCTCAATGTCTAATAATCTCCCTTCTGCATTAATCATTGGCTCGGTTGAGTCCTGCAAGCAAACATTCGATTCTCGCTGCAAGAGGCAGCGTGTTATAATACGAATAAGGAACAAAGCCTGCTTTTTCGGCACTGCTTATGGTGGCTCTCTCTGCCACGGGTCCTGACATCGAACAGGACGCAGCGGAGGGGAGCAATTGATAACCCTTTATTCAAACACAGGATGCAGGAATCATTACGCCCACTCCTGCCTTTTTGTCCTAAGGATCTCAGGAACGAGGTTCCCTAACATGGCTGTTGGTTTCTGGTAGAGCGGAGAAAAATGTCTTAACTAGGGTATTTGGCTTCTGCATCGCAACAGGGCAGCGAACAATCTTTGATTTAACAAAAGCCTGGTAGGGCTCGTTTATTCCAGATTGCACGGTGCTCCGGCAATTCATTCCCAATCGATGCATTTCCGAGCCCGGTTAAAACATGCCATTTTTAACTCGCTAGCCGCCAAATCGCAAGCCCCGGTCGAGCCTGGAAAGCCTGACGACACCACGCACGACTGGCCCAGCGTCCCCCCAGGACCTCCTGGTTCTACCATGTGCCTGTTCTGGGGCACATCCTGGAAAGACCAGGTGCCTCCTGGCCTCGCTGTCCCTTTAAGAAAGCATCTGGGCTCTTTCGGCTCTACCGGGTGGCTCGTCAGGGGCAGGCGCTCGGCGGAGGCGCTCGGCGGAGCAGCGTACAGCTGTCTCGATCACAGAGGCAGGCTCCTTTCCTGCACCATAATGCACCCCCTCCCATAGCCAGCCCAAACGGAAACGGGCTCGCGCTGGGTACGTCCAAGCCGGGACGAAATGGCAGCATGCGTGTGCTCATTCTTGAGGGTTGCTCTCATGCTCTTTTACTTTCTACAGGCAGCGATCTCCGAAGAGCAACTGCATTTACCACAACCATGCCTGCAGACATCCAAAGGTCCCCCCCCAACCCCTTCCCTTCCTTCCCCGCCGAGCTGTGGGCAGAACAATGCAGGAACGCACATTGATCCACACCTGCTGTATTGCATTAACATGCACAGGGCTGTATCGATGACTTTCCCCTTCAGCACTAAGGCTGCATTGTTCTTCGCGATCCGTCAGCACCTCACGTCCCCCGTCGCCCCCCCCGCCCCCGGCTCCAACAAGCCCCCTTTTGACATGCCCCCCGTTTTGGGAAGCCCAGACTGACGACCACATTTAGGAATGCACTTCATTAAAATGTAGCTGCCCCGTTCCAACCTGCAATGCGGAGGCAATACAAAGCGAGTGCCACGCTTCCCCCTGCATCTCGTTCAAAAGCCCCATTGTTCGGCAGGCATCTGGTCCTGATCTCAGCCTATTCGTGCCCATTGACCCCTCTTTTCAGAGCGCACCCGTTCACGAATGGGCCTCACGTAAAGCCTGCTTGATGAATTAAAAAGCAGCACTAGCCATCTGTCCTCCCAGGCTGGGCTCAGGTTGTGCAGCTACCACCCCCCCCCCAAGTCTCGCCAAGCCCCCTCTGTTTATACACATAACCCGAAGCTGATAAACCTCTGGCTTCGCTCAGCAAACGCTGCCATAGCTCACCACACTGGCTGCTTTACATTCATTACGTTAGCATCGAGCGGGGGAAAGGGGAAAAGCGAGCGAGAGAAATACAAGAGAACGGTCTCACTTGCCTGAGTCCTCCGGAATTCAAGCACAAATACAAGATTAATCCCTCCTTTGTGAGCTCTTGTCTTAAAGTCGCGGTATGTAATGATCCTCAGCGCTGCAGCAGAGGGGAATAAAAAATGCAGGGTTCATAAGCAGGGGGAGGACAGGGCTTACTTACATCAGGGTTTCTGCCACATGACAATAGGTTTGAGAGGGAAAGAATAAGCTGGCAGCAGCAGCTGACAGTGCAAAAGGGAAAAGGCAGAAGCCTGCCTTTTATATAATTGGTGACATTTCTAACACATGACAACAATTTCCATCTGTATTTAAGCTGGGAGTGTGAGAAAAGAGCATTACATCACGGCTCCTCTGTTCCTAAAGGCGGTGGAATATATAGGCCAGCGGGATTAAAAAGCACCTGTGCGTGCTGGAAAACTGAAATACCGGGAGACGGGGTTTTCTCCCCCCCGCTCTTTTTTATTTCCCCGTCGCTTTCCACCGCGGTTTGAGAGCACGCCCAGGGAAGTGTGAAGTGGTACTGTCCTCTTTTTGTACGGCACTAGAATGGGGAAATGATACATCTCTCTATCTAGCTGTGTCTGTATCGGCGGGAGACGCAGCGCTTCGTTTTCAACAGGCATCCCGAGACAAAATGCAGAGCATCTTTCTCTCGGCTTCCCGCAGCAGGTATCCCGAGGCCCGCGGGCTTCTCTTCCTGCCCTGACCGTCATCTCCCTCTTAAAAGCTGCAGGGAATTTCGACGAGCATGTTAAGGACAGAAAAAGGAAAAGGAAAAGCCGAGCGTGCGCCGGTGCCTGTTTAAAGGTAAAGGTTATGGAAGAGATCTTGAGGATAGCAAGATACTGCTGCTTGGACCGCTTGGCAGCTCACGGGCGTCTGTCTGGGACGCTCCCCACGCATCCCGTGGACGCGCGTGCCGCGGGTGCAATGCAAGCGCCCTAGCAGATGGCAGGTTTGAAAGAAATAAAAGTCTGCCGCCAACGAGCGCGCTAGCTGTTTCACGGGGGGCGGTCTGCGTGCATCTCCCGGGCTCTCCGGACGGTTTCCGGGACAGGCGAGGAGTTAAGGCCCTGCAGAAGCAGCGCGATGCATCTCCACGAGGGAGCCCACAGCTCTCAAGCGATCCCATTGGGCAAGCCCGGCATTACATCACGGGGATGGGATGTAGGCACTTCAGTGACGAGCGCCCAGCCAATCGCACGTCTCTTTGGAGGAAGAGCCGACAAGATGCTAGGACTTCCCGGGTGGGGCTGGGTCGAGGAACGCAGGAAGGTGGAGGTGAGATGGGCAAAAGGTATTTGCTTCCCTCCATACAAAAAACCCCCTCTTGCTGACAACTGCACGCCTGGCTTGCAGCCACTCCTCCGCTGCAGGAACGCACCTTGCCGGACAGTCAAGGCAAAAGACAACCCCACTTGTACCGGAAAGCTAAGAGTGTACAACGTGCAAGTCAACCCCGCTTGCACCTGGCGTTTGCTGCTCAAAACGGACCTCGCTAAACGTTTTAACCTGTGCACGCAAAACCCGGCGGGCTCACAACACGTGCATGCAAGGAAGTTCGAAACCTTACCTCGCCATTCCTCCACGCAAGAGTGAACAGAGATGTCAACGCGCTAAATTGGACTCCACACTGCAGGTGTACATATACGCTGACACCAAACTACACTCGAAATATTGGTTTAGGTAGGACAAGTATCACCAAGAGGAATAAAGAGCCTTATAAAGAGCCAACCTGAGAGACGCGCACAAAGGAGAAGAGAGAGAGAGAGGGGCGGAAAGAAAAAAGAGGGAGAGATGCTTGCTTACAAACATCTCCTGCAGTCTCTTTTACTTTTATAAGAACATAAAAATAATTCAGACTAATGAAAAGACCATCTGGACCAGGTTCCTGACCTGCTGTGGTCTTCTTGTGAAAGGGTTTGAGAGAGGGCGAAGTCTTCCTTAAGATTCATCTCTCCTTCTTGCAACAATAGCTTTAACTGGGTGGGCGAGACTGCCCCGAGTTATAGCTCAGGTCAGCCAGCAGTTTTTCTGGAAACCTGAAATCTCGTGATTCACAATACAAAATATAAGAAATGCGAAGGCTGGGAAAGAAATAGAAAAACTGCCTCTTATTTCCTGTGCACAATAAGAGAGCCAACGTGCAAGCCACATTAGAGCCATATGATGTTTCAGTGAGGCAGCACCAACGCAGAGAAGAAAAAAAGGGCTTTTCAGAAAAGAAAGAAATGGAGCGTTTTACTTCATATTTATGCACAGATGCAGCTGCCCAATCATCTATGAAAACTCTTTATATGATTTAAGAAAAAGAAAAGCCCCTAACAATAAAATGACTTTTTTTTTTTTTTAATCAGAGGTTTAAAGGCTTTTTTTTCCCCCTTGACAAAGAAAAGACCCAGAAAGAAACAAATTCAATGAAAACTTTGGTTTCCCTACCATAAAAACCCCCGCAAGCTCCAAAGCAATCAGTGTCTCCGAGCTTGTGTGGTCTCCAGCAAAACCTGGAGGAGGCATTTATTTAGGTTCATACAGGCCTTTGTGTTTTCATTGGTAGCCTTTAAAACGCAATGTTGAAAGCTTTACATTTTAATTCTGCCTTGCTTTTCTACGTGCGCTTTGTCTGACTGTTTATTCTACGAATGTAGGCTGCCGGTAGAAGGAAAGAAAAGAAGTTCAGCCTCAATCCAATGTGGTTCAAGGAAGTCAAACTCATGCAATCAGGGTTGGTTTTTTATATATGCACTTACAGTTCCCATCGTTTCACTTCACTGTTATTTTCAGCCTGAAATGTAAATAATCTTTCTTGCCCTCGCTAACAATGGCAGAAATGCTTAGCAGAGAAGGCGTTTTACAGCCCCCAAAATAACAAGTGTCTAAACAAATTTACAGCAACAGGAAAGTAGCTGTTTTGTCATTTCCCAGCAAATTCTATACCTTTTCTTCTGCGGAAAGTCAAAGGTGAGCTGTAAATCATTTCAATATGTGGAAAAGGATCTCGTCCTTACCGTAACCCCAACTTCTCACCATGAAATGAGAGCATCCCGAGAGGAGATTTTTACAGCTGGGGTTTAACTCGCACAGCTACACGAGTGTGAGATGCAGCACCCTTGTAGGTAGGGACAAACTTCTTCGGCAGACCTCTTAGTCTTTCATCAGTGCATTTTGGAAACAATTCGCTCACCATGTGGGTCCAGCAAATGGGGAACAAACTGTGAATTCAAATAACTGTAAACTCAGCAAGATGTGGAAATAAAACACAGATGGTGCACTTTAGATGGAGGGTCAGTGTCTCAACACTACTTTCCACTTTTGCACTCTGGCGGTGATGCAGACCACCCTCCTCCTCGGGGCGGGCCGCAAATGAAAGCACGACTCACGCAGGCAAACACGCAGGCGAGCGGTATCTCCACGCCGGTCAGAAACGGGTGAAGCCACTGCTCGTGGCTTGTGCCACTTGAGCTTTAACTGTGGTTTCTGTGTGAAGGGACACAGCTGAGGGGAAATTAAAAGGGGTTTAATTTTCAAGTTCAACACTTGCATGTTAAGGGGCTTAAAAAAGTGTTACCGTCTGCTGCTATTCTAGCCCATCGAGCTACGCCCAGCAACCGTCTTCTCATTATGTGAAACTCCCTGGGATCCTTCCTACGTGATTTTAATCCCCGGGATGAGTTCCCCCAGCCTTCCAGCTCTGCTACCCGCTGGACAACTATCCCCAAGAAGCATACTGAGTATCTTCCGATGCCAATCATTGCAAATCTCTCTCAAATGGCACATTGTACTCGCACGAACACACCGGGACCAGCTACAGACACGGCACTTTTATCAGTATAAGGGACTGGAAACTGGTCCGCGCCCAGAACAGAAATTGGGCACACAAAACCACGAGAGAACAGCAGTTTGGTTCGCACAGACTGGTTTAAAAATGGCAGAACCTAAGATTTGCCCACCCCCACCGAAAGGCGAACGTGCGTTTTGTTCGCCACCGATCCAAACTACGCCACGGACAGAAAACCACGCAACTTCTAGTGGGCTTTTTGAAGGTCTGTACCTAGCCCTGCCGAACTGCTGGCTAAAGCTGTCACCGTTACACCAAAGGACTTCGTAATGATTTCTCTCCTACCTGAAAGCTCAACAGCTTTTTAAAGAAGGGCGCGACTCTTGTAAGAACTAGCTCATTCAGAGGAAGAACAAAATATAAGCCTGGTTAAGTGGTGGGAGATTTGACAGCAAATCTACAGGAGTGCAGGCTGCTAAAGCGGCGAGGATGGCACACGGGGACGGTAAGGTGACTGTCACCTTCAAACTGCGTTGGAGGCTGTTTATCAGATCCGAGTTAATGAGGGAGAAATCTCATCGTTCTAAAATATTAAAAGTTAACCATTAATGGTAGCATCAATGCTATTTAAGGCTGGGAAATTACTGAATGTCTCTCCAAGTAATTCTCTTGTGTGGTTAGTTACACGGTAGAAGAGCTCGTCTCATCAGCAATTTTTTTCCTCCAAAATACTGAGCATTTTGGAAGCAGGATAGTAGGAGGCTAATAATACAATATGCTAAAGCAATGCTAATTTTTTTTTTTAATCATTATAAAATAAAAGGCAAATACCGACCGCCATGTATGGACAAACCTCACAGGACTCTTCCGCTCCCTAGAGACCCCAGACTTCAACCTTGTCTTCATCCTTCAGCATCCTTCTGCCTCTCCCCTTGATGGCCTTGCTAGTAGCATGGTCTACTGCGAGTCGCATGGTACTTGGCATTTTTTCCCCCCAAACCTTGCCTGCTCAAATCAAGGGAATCTCAGTTTTTAAAGTGTACTGACCTTATGTGCAGGAAAAACATTGGAGCAAGTGCATGCTAAAGGCTCAGAAGGCAGAAGGCAAAGAAAGAGAACCCAACTCCATCCTAGTCTACATAGGCAAGGGGCCAGGATTTGTGTGGGTGGCATCTGTTATTGGACCGCCTTCATGGATGGGGTAGATTTAGATATGCTTTTGAGTGCATTGCATTCTTCATTCAGGAGACTCTGCAAGATGCAAAATACACCCCATCAAACTGGTTTGAACACGTCCCTTTGTGATGACGGGTGGGACAGCTGAATTTTACATTCTTTGCTAGGAAAGAAGGAAGGGACTTCAGCATATGTGAATCGTGGGCAGACGTGTAAACTAAAATTATAATATAAAATAATAGCTATAATCGGAGTAAAGAGTTAAAAGTGCAGGTGAGCTTTATGTCGCACCTCCTGAGCTCCCAGACTCTCCTGCTGTTTCCTCCACCTTTTGCTCCCTGCAGATACAGTGGGACTGCCCCAAAAGCCCTGACGATAGAGCTGCAAGATTTCAGTATCCACCTGATTATTCAATGATAAACGTCTCATTTTCAGGATACATTAGACCTTCTAAGAGCCATTTATTATACATTCCCACTTAAATAATAATTTTCGCAATCCTCAGTGAAACAGCTGTGTTCCCTCTTAAATCACTAATTAAGTGCAGCCTGGGACATTACAAAGCCTTTTAAAAGGATATCAGGGAACCAGCGTCCCCCTTAAACAAATCTACTCTTGGCAATGACCCAGAAATCTCAGCTTCATAACTCAAGGCCCTAATTATTCGGGAGGACATTATATAAAAAGGAATATATCCAGAGTGCTGGTACTCCGTGGAGATTTATTTCCCTTTCTGTGGGGGTAGAGCTGGAAATATTTGCTATAATTCAGGGTTTTTTTCTTCTCTTGTATCCACTGATTATAACCAATGAAAATCAATATGTGAAGATTACCATTAGTAACACAGGGCAAATTCTACTCAATAAAGCTGTACGTTTTGAAGAGTCATTATGGCAGTTATAAAGAAGTCAAAACTTTTCGATGGAGGGCATTAAGCAACTGGGGTGTTTCGGCTGTCGTGGAAGGCAGAAGAAAAAAACCACAGGTATCTGGGTCCTTAAAACTAAATGGTGGTTACATGAGCTTTGCGCCGATAGCTCCAATCAATGTTGTGCTCAGATGTTCATCCCTGTACTTTGCAGGAAAACCGTGCTTTTTCTTCTTCGGTGGTTTAAAGCATGGAATAGAGTAACCCTATGGGACTACCAGTCTCGACAGGTAAGGTGCAACCTCATCTACCATTAGGTTTTGAAGCAAACCCACAGATCTCCCTGCATCTCAGATCTGGAGGAATCGATAGGCTCAGAGCCTGAACACCATCTCGGCCATCTCACACCTTCGCAGCCTTAAAATCCTTTAACACACCAAAGATATACCCAGGAGTGCTTAAATACCCATGGCAAAAGCCTTACCGAGGTACAAAGCAACCAGCTGAATTTGCAGCACCCGCAATTAAAAGGCAAAATGAAGCACACTGCTGATTAAAAAAGAAAACCAAGCATATAATCCCTTCCCACACTTCTTGCACAGCCTGGGCTTGGGAGAGCCCATAAGACTGAGCTACTTCTCTTTTGTACTATTCTCCTGTGCCTCGTGCAATTTTAAATGGGCATATACTGAAATCAAAAAAGCTACTCCTAAATAAGCCAGCAACCAGATGGAGCAATATCTGCCATCATAAAAGCTTTTACTTCCAAACCGAAAGAATACCCAACAGTTCCACTGTTATAAAAGCATACTACGGATCTAAAAGGATAGGCCAGATGGACAAAAAATGTCTGAAGCCTCTCAGATTAAAGAGGAATGATGCTTATGGGAAGAAACTAAGCTACAGAAATCTTGTTCGGTATTGGACATCCTTACTTCCTAGGAAAAAAGGGTCTCTCTTTCCTCATGAAGCAGAAAACATCCAAGGTTTAGTTAGTATCCGAAATAATATTCTCCCTGCAAACTTCAGATGACTGTAGGATGGTACCTGAACCAACACATTGCTCACTGATATACACTGGCTGAAGAATAGGTATTCTTCAATCTATTTACTGTGCAATGAATATAAAAAAAAATAAAAAATTCAATTTATGCAGGCTGAGCCCTCACGTTCAGTGCGACTGAAAGTGTGCGACGAAAATATGTTAAATAACACTCTCCAGAATTAGAGGAGTCCCTGGAGGATGCAGTGTGAGGAAGCTGATCTCTACAGGCATTCACAGGAGATAAGGCTACTGTGAACATTTCAACTTTTTTTTCATAAACTAGGACGGATAGGGAAAAATAATTAATTGCCTTCGCTGTGGTAGAGAAAGGCCTGTCCCTGGTTTGCTTTCTGCACCTTTTTCTTGTTAAGAAACTGGGATTCCACATGTATCGTGGGGAATGGCCCGAAAGGCACAGGGATAATAAGGAACGCGGCGCTTCTGGAAGGCTTTTGAGAATGTGTTTGTACAAGCCCGTGATTTATTGCCTATGAAGGAAAGTAGCTCAGCTAACCTGTCAGCCATTCTGTTTCTCTCGACGGAAAATTAGCAACTAAAAATAAGGCAGAATTTGGGATGCACGGGGCAGGTCTGCATGTGCCAGATGCTGGGAACAAGGCAACGGCACCACTGCAGAGAGGTGCAGAGCATGCATGCACAGCACGGTACTCAGGCTTCCCATCCTGGGTGTGCTTATGCACACCCTACACATGCACTAGTGCCTGACCGCCGGCATTTGGCAGGCCTGGACAGAGCACCCATCTCAGCTACGTTCCTACAATCATCGTGCAGGAAGCACAGACATATGCTAAGCATGCAACCTAAATGCTGCTATGCATATAAAGAAGACCATTCAGCTTTATGACCGATGCCCTGCCAATGACAGCAATTCTTCATAAAAAATAAAGATTCGTAGATGTTAGGGCTGGAAGGGACCTCGAAGATCATCAAGTCCAGCCCCAACGAGACTGAGCATTCCTGAATCCAACACCAGCGTCTTCCAGGTGCTTTTCTGGCAGCTCATTTCAACAGGCCAGGTGCCTTAGGAGCAACACGGCTGAATCTGGAGCAAACAAACCGAAGCATTTCCCCACCAAGACTGAAACACCAGACCGATGGGCTGCAGGCCTGCTGGTCTACTGGCAAAGGACCCAACCCATCCAGCCTTACCCACCCTTCAGCGGAAAACGCCAGTGGTACTCCAGTATGCAGCGCTGTTTCACCACGGGAGCAAACCTCTACAGGACATCTCAAGATCATTTTGCAACCTAGTGTGCAACCTGGACTTATACAGGTTCATAAATACCATGAACAGATGCGAGTACGCACCTTTGCAAAAGTTCAACTAATATTATTAAATGAGAGCGTCCAACCACCACCGACTCATCTACGTCAGTCACCTATGGACGTGTGCCACCCCTTACCTTTTCCGCCTCTTTTAAAGACAGGACATTTCCTTTGACCCTTGTGCCAGAAAATCTCCCAGGAGTCTTCATTCTTAAGCGTCCCACAAAAATTAATGAGGGCTTCAAAGAACCACTGCCCAGATATAGCACCGTTTTTCCAAGACATCCGTAGGGTCCATCCAAAACGTGCACTGATCCACTGATTTGCATCGTGCTCTGCGGCCCCTCCAAGGTCAACTGCAGAAATTGGAGCTCTGGGATTGAAAACACGAGCGCTGAAAATTTGAACTCTGCGAGGTCAAGAGGATGGACGGAGGAAATGTTAAGGTAATATAAACCAGCCAATTAGCCCTCAGTTCACCCCAGCACAAATTCAAGGAATCCACTGGGGTTTAAAGACGCCATTAAGGAAAATTTAGCTTTGCAGGGGGAGGTGCTCAGCGTACTACCCTGCTCGAAGGAAGGCAGCCTGACGTCCCAGGCACCTACGCAACCAGACAGATCCTTTAATTTTTTGTGTG
>JAGPOW010003182.1:11496806-11508721 GCA_030014935.1 Caiman crocodilus | reverse complement strand
TGTGTGGCTCCTCCTTTTTAAAGGCTGCAACCAATCAGAGACGGAACGAGTGTCGTGATAGCACGTGCAGAATTTGCACGAATTGGGAGGTAAATAACTGACGGCCCGTTCCGCTACCCACTCCTTGCACGGTACTCATGTCTTTGGCGTGTTGTGCAGGCTAATAAAAAAAAAAAAAAAAAAATCAATAAAGAGGTTGAGTCCAGCGGCCAGGACCCCTACCACAGGTCTCACTGCTCAGATGACTACTCCCAAGACACGCAAGAACCCGAAGGGAGGGGCGGCAACGCAAAGAAATGGACCTAGGAAGGAGGTAACAAGCAAAGCCTTTCCGGGAGCAACACCTTCTTTCTGATCCTTCTTAGCAGAAGGCAACTTGTAGTTCAACTAACCCGTGGCAAAATCCTAGGGATGGGGAAGGCAGCTTGCTGCTTTCCTACAAGTCAGCGGTCAAGTTAAAGATAATGAGAGGCCTCACCTTTACCTCGTTTTGCTAATCTGCATAAAAAAAACAACCCCTCCTCCCCCCATTCCTTCACTCAATCAAAACCAAGCTGTAGACATGTTCCCTTCTTCCACCATGGCTGGCTCCTCATGAAAACCTCTCCGTTTGTATTTCACGGGAGGATCAAAAAGGCTCGGGTGCAGGTTTGTGGCACGCAACCCACCTATTTTTGCTCTAAAGCAAAACGTGCAGCCTGAAGCATGCCGACCTCAGTTGAGGCGGGTGGATTGCTCTCATTTTTGTATCAAACTCTTTGGGTTCACGCGAACGGACCGGTTTCTACCCCGCGTCTCTGCTGCACCTTAATTAATTGTCACTCGTGTCGTCCTTGCGTTACGGTGCAACAACAAGCAGCTGGCAGTTCGGGCATGCTCAGTCCGAGTGACCTTGTGCGCTCGTAACGTGTTTACCACATAATCGGCAGGGAATTCCATTTTCAAAATACAAGACTTCCTAATCCATCAGCACCAGAGACTGGCCCAGAGCTCTGGATTTACCAGTCACATGTACCGAGGAATAAAAATATAAGAGTATGCAGCTAGATTAATCTCTGGGCCTGAAAAAACGTTCCAAGCCACCATGTGTACAGTAGCTGCATTCAAATTTCCCATGTACATACTGACATTATGCCCCAGAACTATGGCTGATCCCTTTTCCTCCGTAGATAGAGGCAAAATTAAATGCTGTCTATTTCGAGGCCAATTTGTCTATACAGAGGTAAAATTAAATGCTATTTATAATTACCCAGAGGACAGAACTATGTGATAGGTAACTCCACTTTCCAGGTTTTTCTGTTTGTTTCATAAAAGGAAAGCAAGTACAGATATATTTTTTTTTTATTAACGCAAGCTCAAAATGCATCTTTTCCTGTTGTTTTTAAAAGGCAGAAGACTATCCCCCCCCAATTTTAAAACAAAGCTTTGGGTAAGTCCAAGCAGTTTAGCTCACAGTCAAGTTCAATAAATCAGAGAAAAGAATCAATGGAAAGCATTACAAACTGTAACCTTGGCAACACAGAAAATGCTTCAAAAGAACTTATGCTCATTTGCTTTATTTGCCGTTTCTGAAATTGGACTGTAAGGGGGGGTGGGAAATACACGGGCAGATGGATATTAGCATCAGGACTCTGCAGCTAAGCCTAAAATTGCATTCATGCTCTTGGAATGCATCTTGTTCAGTAGCCCTTTAAGAAACTGCAGCCCGGCAAGTTGGAACCCTAAAGACTAATTTCAAGGTGACAAGATTGAAAATGGAAATGTTCAATAATAATAATAATAACAAAAAAATGAGAACAGTCACTACACAGACTTTCTATATGCAAGGGTTTAGAAAAGACCAATCTATCTCAGCTACCATTACATGGTACTTGCTGGCAAGTGTTGACTTTTTAATGGCAACCACCCTCACTTCTCTGTCAGGATAAATCAGCTCTTGCTTGCATAAAGAAGGAAAATATCTAAAACGTTTGGTAGAAATGTTCTAAAATCTGGATGTTTGCTCAAGTTTTATTCACGCTGTCTTGGAAAAATACCATTACTCACAATACACGCTGAAAATATTCACGTCAACGAGATGCATTTGTCTGGTAACATAGCCCCCTGAAGCAAGCTGGGAAGTGCCAAACCGAGGCACACGAACAAGAAATATTTGGCAAACTTTATGTACCCTCTACAAAGGCCAGGCCCAGTCTGCATTTGGGACAAAGACGCCGTTAATTTATTATAGGCATCTATACACCTTTAATAGCTCCGTTTTCAGTGAGACGTTTTCTAGACTTCTCCGGTTTCTTATTCTGGTTAACTTTTTTTTGCACACAAAAGTTTGTTCCCACTGTGTATTCTCTACTTGAATTAAGGATGGTGTTCCGCTAATGAGAGTGTTCGGTTCCCATGGTAACAGGCTGTGATGTCATTAAAAGGGTTGAAATGTCACAATTTGATCACCATTGTGAAAAAAGTCCAACTGAAGAAAGAAAGGGCCTGCTCTTCTTCAAAGGCTGTAATCACTAACGCAACAATGACGGAAAAACCACAGCAACTACGCAGCATGCTTCCTAAACCAAATGTTTATTCAATTCTATAACCACCGCTGGTAAATGACAAGTAGCTACTAACTTCGACATGTGCCTAATATCCGATTGCTCCCGAGTAAAACCAGCAGATCAGCAGCCAAGAACAAAGTGGTTTCAGGGTCAATCACTCTCCTTCCCTCCCTTTCAAGACAGCCATAACTGCCCTCTGGTTCTCTCCACGATAATCCATTCCAGAGTAATCCATCCACTATGCTCCTCATCTCAGGCAATCCAGAGGCTTTTTACCATGAGGAATCAAGTACTCCCTGGGCACATCTATATGTGTGCTTTAATGAGCGTTTGCCTACGTTAATCCACATTAAAGCGTCACTAAACACATGCTGTTTAGTTAATGTGCATTAAAACAGGCTAATGCGTCACTTTAAAAATGTGCTCTTTGGTTAATGCACGTTAAGTCAGGATAATGCACGTTTTCCTAGTACTTCAAAATGGAAGTGTCAGATTTAATGCACATTAACTTAAAACACCTTAATGCACATGTAGACATGCCCCCTGTCTACCTAAGCACCATGCGCATCTTTTTCTCCACTGTCCCTAAAGGCAAGAACCCCGTTGCTGCAAATCATGGCTCCCACATAGTATTGCACACCATCACTTAAAAGACTACCTCTAAAGGTATTCCATGTTTTTACATAAAATTCCCCAGGTGAATTGTTTAATTACTTACAAGGCACAGCATGGCGATAAAGGTTATCTCTAATGGTCTGCTGCAGCTCGTGGTCTGGAGATCCTTTCTGGAACCTCTGGTTGAGATAATGCCTCAGATCTTTGTTCAGTCTACTTCCTGCAACGAAAGCACAGGGTGGTTGGTTTGTTTTTTTTAAATGCAAGAGAATTAATATTACCAGCGTAGGCAAATGTTAGACTCCCATTCATATGCCCTTAAATTATGGCATTCTGACTTTATGAGCAGAGGCTCATCTTCCTCTACACATGGCTAATTACCAAAAATAACTCGCTGTAAACAAGAGGTCTCTCTTGTCTCATAACCCATCTCTCTTCCTGCTGGTGTTAAAACAGATCATAATTCCCTATGATCACTTATTTGTCTGAACAAACAGAGGAAGACAGATGACACGAGAAAGAAAATACTAATACTAATAATAATAAAGATAGTCTGACTCTTATAATTCACCAGAGGATAATCAGGGTGCACAGACAGAAGGCAACGGCTGTCACACAAGACGTATCAGTACAGCCCAAAGCGGCACATCGGCAACCACTGCCAAGCTTTTTGCTACTATCTCTATCTACATCATGAACAAATTTAGAAAAGAAGAGGTGAAAAGTAATAAGAATTTTCCATTTCTTCTCCCAACTACCACCACCAGCATTAAATATTAATGGCTAGTTGTTATGACAAAATAGTTTTTTAATTTATCACATTACTGCTACAAAAAAAAAACAAAAAAAAAACCTGGTAGATTTTATTGGAAGTAAAAATGCCATGGTTGTCTTTAAAAAAAAATGTGAATTTTCTGTTTTTTGTAATGGGACACTTTTGTTCCTCCAACCAATATAGGATAACTCACACATTCACAATGCAAGACCATTTGGAAATAATTGCGTAATGCAGAATACATGCTTTGTGCAATAAAATACAGGTGTCTGTTGCATTAAGGTTCTAAAATAACAGGAAGGAGCAGGGAACATATAGTTAAAACATCATGGGAGAAGGGATGCCCCTAGCCTAGTCAATTAAGAGCGTATAAAGTATTGCTAGACAAATGTCTACCCGCATCTTAAACCTGCCGTATACACCCCAAGCCCTTAAAACCTTGACATTCCCCACTGTTTAGTTGTAATCCTGCTGCGTCAACATTTGGTTTAGATATGAAAAAGAATAAAATTCTGACATTTCTGTGAGTTTCTGGTACACAAAGCTTGTAAATATATATATTAAAATTAATGCCACAAATATTGAAATGTTGCATTTTCCGAACTGGTTTAAGCAAATGAGACTAAATGATATACTTTATTTTAGGTTTCCCAAGAGACAAGTCAAAAAACAAGCAAAAGGGGAGATTTGTACAGAAAACATGATAGTACCGAAACTGTTCCATTTCTATGGAAACCTTCAAGTAGTTCTACCCCCTTCACTACACAAAGTGAAGAAATGGGAAGCCTGCTCTTTGTAGTGTGTAGGCAGGAAATGATCAGCCAAGCAGTGATAGGGCTGGGTGAGAAACAATTTTCCTGTATGAAGTTGAGATGAAGGACTGGATCCGAAGAGCAGATGGTGCAAAAAATCACCTTGGAATAGCTGGATTGCAACTCTTCCTTAATTTATTCTAATGATGAAGTAACTTAAATTTTAAACCACTAGCATAATTTAGAGCTTTCTCAAACTTCACCATCCATTACACTCTCAGTTCCTCCTTCCCAACCTAAATGGCTTTTGCCTTCCAGCCAATGCTATAAGGTGGTGATTCCATGTCTGAATTACCAAGTCAGCTCCAGCTCAGCAGATAAGATCGTAAAGGGAGATTCTTATTGAAATCTTATTGAGATTCTTATTGAAAGAGGGACCTTATTGAATACATACTGAAATTGCTGGCTCGGGCAATCGCTGCAGGAATCTAACTACTCAAAGCAGTTGAACTCCAATACAAGGATATAAGAATTCAAAGCTCAAGTTATGTTTCATTTAACCAAGTTAAACGCTGCTTTCATTAGATCCAAATGGGATGCGACTGGGTGGAGTGGTACTACATGGAGGAGGCTTTCACTTGGGATGAAATGGCACGCAATTTCAAAATCTGCTTCTACGGATATTGAATTACAGACCCAAAACACTGATAGAGATCAATACCAAGAACAATTTTACTTAGGCCTGCCTATTTCCCCTCCATTTTCAGTTGCTCAATCCCTGTCCATCATGACTCAGTCAGTCAGTCACACGCGCACACCTCTAGAGACACCAGGTATGGGAATGGAGATAAATAAGCAGAAAATTAAAATTAATTGCTGCTGATGTGTTACTCATTGCTGAAGCATCACAAGTTTTCCCTAATAGAGTATAGGAATTGGAGCAAATTAATAAAGTGTCTTGCCAGATATTAAATATTTCAAAATATGAAATGAAGGTTGGCATTAAATTAATCAGAGAGCAGCAACTGACTGCTCAGGAGGCTGAACAGAATTGGGTTAACGTTTCCTGCTTTCTATCACCTACACACTGATTTATTTAGATCACAAACTATCTGAGCACATGGCTTGTATGCCTTGCGTATTGGTTGCAGATCTGAGTTGTAACTTTTAGGCATTGCTGCACTAATTTCACAACAGTTCAACAGATGGACTGCAGTTCAGCAGGGGCAGGGGGGGGGAGCCCGTGGAAGCCAGTGATTCCATCAAGCGCTGCTGAATGAACAGGAGTTAGGAATATCAAGCAGGCATAATACATTTCTAGCAACTGTATAACAGAACTGCATTGTTTCTGTTGTTATAATAAAACAGTTTAAAAAACGTAAGTATATTTTTTGCAAGAAATCTCGCGAGTACACATTGCGTAATCTGTATATAATGCAGACACTTTGCCTCAAAAATATTTAAAAATTTGGTTTTGGGGTTAAGGTTAAATTTATTACTGAGGAAGAAAAGGTTTACGTGAACAAGACGTGAGAACAAGGAAAATCCTGCACTGTCAGCACCCATTCTTTCCAAAGAATATGAATCGTACCTCTATTTTTGTTCATATTGGATGCATCTACATGTGCGGCGGACTGCGCAATTGTTGCTGCACGGTCCTCCTGCACTACGGTATTTTTCAGCTGCTACTGCGCAGTAGGGTCGCTGTCACGGTTCGTGCTACGTCACTGTAGCAACGAGCCACGGCATAGTAGCTTGTTGTTACAGCAACGGAGCATCTCTTGTAGAAGTGCCCGTTCAAAACAAATACATAAATAGACAAAAATAAAAATCAACAAATGGACACATTTTTTGGTTAGATATTCATTCACAGACTGGCAGGGGCTGATCGTACTGCAGTTAACTGAAAAACAACCATCTCCTGTTGAGTTATGCAGAACAGTACTCCATCGGAGAACTGCACTACTCAGCGTTGCTCTGGAAGCTGAAAAGGAGCCCTTTTCATTACACCTGTAGACTTCCCGCTAATGAGCTCCCAGGAAAGACAGTCAAAACAAGCATGTTTTCTATACTGCTCTATCACATACGCATGTGTTCCCCTCTACTCCACTCTTCACAAAGACCAAATGCATTCATTGTAGCAAAGTTTGAAATAATTAAGCCAAAATTAATGCAGATTACATGGCTCATTATACTTTCATGACTAGTTTTTTTACTAGAAAGAGCAGTGGATCACCATGTTGTTTTCCAACAAACAGTGTCTAGTTATTATCCAGCCAAGAACGGTTTCTTGCTTTGAGTTTAAGTTGTAGAGAGTGGCAGAGGCGTAGTTTTTTACTGAAGCTTTCAACCCTGAGAAGTTCATGCAACTCTGTGATATATTAAAGGATATGATCTCCTCTTAACTCTGGAGGGAGATTCTGCATGGGGGGGGAGCATGTACCTACTAATATAGTAACTTTTTTCTGGTTTTTTTTTCCAATTTCAACAAAAAAGACTTTTCTCTCAAGTGACAGTCTTCAAAAAGGGAGACAAGGCTGACTGTGGTGTGCAAATTCCAGAGGCACGGCCAGTCATCTCCTTCCACTTGCTGAAGAGCTCCTCCAGGAATCTGTGTGGATTTAGTGCATCAAGTACAAGTGATGATGATCTAATTGGGACTGGTCCTGCTTTGAGCGGGGTTTGGACTAGATGCGACCTACTGAAGTCCCTTCCAACCCTCATTTTCTATGAGTCTATGAATATAAAATAGGGTGATTAATAATAAAGAACAGATATTACAAACCTATTCTGGACATAATGTGGGGAAATACATACTTCACAGACAAAGATATTTTTGTGAACTAGATATATTAAATAATTTAGGGTTTTTTTCTGCTGGATACTATGGGTGCATCTTTAATGCACTTTAGTTAATATGCATTAAATCTAGTACCTCCACTTTGAGGTACTAGGAAAATGTGCAATGGCCTATTTTAATGTGCATTAACTAAGAAACACGTTTTTTTACGTGACTTTAATGCACTTTAGCCTATTTTAGTGTGCATTATTAAAGTGCATGTGTAGATGCACTCTATGTATTATTTGAGCTGCAGTAGTACTAGAGATCAAAGTTGTGTTGCATTAGAACGTCCTTTGACACGAAGCATGTAATCCATGGAAGGATGTTTCAGGTCCTCCCCCACCGACCAATCCAGTGAGGACATAAATCGATTAGTGACCTGCTAGGGAGCTTTGATTCTTTAACTCCAGTGTAACAACTCATGCATCCGCTCCAAAGGTCGCTGGTTCAATTGCTTGTCTATCAGCCAAGATGGCAGCCATTAAATACAATATATAAACACACAAAAAATATAGCAGCCGCGTCCCTGACAGCTCATCACTGAAATGCAATGTTTAGTTTAAAAAGAGGGCTTAGGATGCAAAGGTTTCTTATCCTGGCTCCAGATAAACGCCCAAGAACAAGGTTCCTTGCAGCCTTCTCACTTCACTGCGATGCGATGGAGGGCATGGTTGTATGCAAAAGGGGAGCTGGCACTGGTTGGGTTACCCGACGGCAGAAAGCCATGCCTTCTTGCAATGCACCCCAGAGCTGAGGGCAGGGAAAAGAGATAAGTGAATTAATAAAAGTAAATTAACACCCGCAGGGAAGCTGAGGGTGGGGTGAGGGATACAACTGGTTTCATTTTCATTTCAGAAAGTGGTGGATTCCCAATTACCCCGAGGACTGAAACCAGGACTCTCTTTCATGCCAGAAGTCCACTAATCCCTTGAAAAGAAATGATGGGCTTGCTGCTAGAACAGCTGGTTCAGGTCTTCCGCTACCCAGAAGGTCAGAATACTTCACTGTAATGGCACCTTTGGGGCCCAAACTTATGAACCAACAAACCCATGAAGGCGGATGCCGCTGGAAGACGCAGACTTAACCACTATAGTAGGGACCATTTCAACAACTTCTTGTGTGTGACCTGGAGCGGTAAAAGCTGCAGGCGCGTCGGGGATTGCAGCCCTGCTCTCAGCCCTGCCAACCAGGTAGTTTTCACCTACGAATAAACACTAACAGTGTTAGTTCAAAGGTAGGAGCTTGTAATGAAAAGGCTGCAAGCAGGAGTCGTCTGTTCACCCACCTTTGATTTAGGAGGTGTTTAAATCTAAGATGTGCAGGTTACAGATGGTCTCTCTTACCAGTTGCTAAACAATAACCGAAAAGATTCAGCATTGCGGGTGAATGAAGATGTAAGGGGAATTAAAAGATGACGCCGAATTAAAAGCACTGAACTCTTTTTAATTAACGTATGCTATTCCTTCTTGAGCTGGTCCAAGAATTTGGAATGAAATTAGTTTCTTAGAGGAAAAAAAATATCCTTTTTTTCCCTTTCTAATAAAGCCTTTGTCATGACTTTTTAATTCAAATGGTACTGAAATGAATTATATTTTCATTTCACGTGTACTGTAGTCAAAAACTATTTTTAAAGGAACATAAAAGTCTGGCTGAATAAGCTGGCCAAAAGATTTGTTTAAACCAGTCGTTTCTATAAGAAGAAACGATTCTTTTTTAATCAGGCTCCCCTCACACCGTGCATCTGACTGATGCCTTCAATGTGCTGGCACGTGCTCATTTTGTCCCGAGTGCTTTTTGAAACCTGATTATCCACTCCCCCGCACTTCTCCCCCCTCCACTGGAATTGCTAAACCGTGTGTTCCCCCAAACTTTCCTTTGTTAAGAAGCTATGAATCCGGGCTAAGCAAACAAAAGCATCATTTGCATCCAAATCCCCCTGCCCCATTACTCATATGCTTGCAATTCCTAGCCTGGGTCTTTCCAATGCTGCGATGCTGTTGAGACCAAATGAGAATATTACAAATGAGAAAAATCAAAATCCCAAACGTTAAAGAGCGTGTCTCAATGGGAAAAAGAAAGAATAAACTGCTCATTGTGCTCGCGTGCAAACAGCCCCTAACTGTGGCTGCTATCCTAAAACACGATGCTTCTTGGGATGCACGTTTCCTTCAAGCCTGACGCCCCGTCTCACTCGCTCGTTCCTCAGACAGTTCTCCAGGATCGCTGTCACTAGTAGAAATATGCCTTGAATGACGGTAGATTTCCTCCCGTCCGCCCTGCACCTATTGAGGCCCCAGAGCCAGGATGCTACGAAGAAGCAGGCAGTCTCTTCCCTTCCCTTGCCCTAAAACCATCCACCTACTGCAATCAATCATTCTCAGCAAGACCAAGTGCGGCGATTTTAGAGCCACATCCTGCTCCTTTTACTCATTTCAGCAGTGGCGACGAGACCGAGCTCTGCGGGTAAAGCCAGGCAGGACGCCTACCCCACAAGAAGCTGAAATGCTTCATTGCAAAATGCACCTCTCCGCCCCGCTGTTGGCATCCTGAACCTGAACCACGCGCTACGTAGTCCGAAAAGAATTGAGTGTTTAATTTTTGCTAATCTGTTTTTATGCCCGCGCAGCCTGGGATCCAATTGATATTCCAGAGTCTTGCACATTTATGGCAATTACCACAGCTGTTTTCTCTCCATCTATACTCTGAAACGGCCGTGGATAATCTCAGCCAAAAACCAGTGCTCTGACAGAGCCTAATCCCGCTTGTGCATGCCTGGGTCAGGGCCAGGGTACAATGGGCTCCACAGCCTACAATAAATAGGTTGCTCAGATACACGGGTTCACATGCTAGCCCACATTCCCATTTCATTTTCAAAGGTTGCTAATTGCCACCTTCCCGCTGGCTTAGACTGGGACACATCTGTATTTTGCCCGTGCCTTACAAGACCATTGCACTCGGTAGCTAGTTCTCATGTTGAAGGAGCTCTCCGGCTCCGTGTTCAGAGCCCATTTCAAAACATCCGTGCCAGGAAGCAACGAGGTGTTCAGAAGCAACACTGGAGGAAAAACGGTGCGATGCAGCCATCGAACCCCCAACTCGGATGCATCCGACATAATGCTTGAAAACCTGGGTGCAATGGTCCTTTCTTCAAGGCCACTGCTCTACACCCTACACCGCATACCCTCCTTCTCCATTAAGTTCAGGTCCCCTTTAAAGAGGGAGCATACTGACTCCTCCACAGCCAGGAGATGACCCTCCCTACTCTATCTTTTATAGGAGTGACCCAAGTTTCCTAAGAAAAAAATAATTAAACATACAGATCTATATCTATAGATATGTGTATGTAATATATACATATCTATCTATCTATCTATCTAGATAATATATAGATAGATCTATATGGATACAGCTAGCTCTATATACCTAGAGAGATAAATTAGACATATAGATCTATATCTATTAGATATGTGTGTGTAATATATACATATCTATCTATCTAGATAATATATAAATGTAGATATTACACACACATATATCTATCTAGATGGATAATTAGACATATAAATCTGTATCTATGGATATGTGTGTGTAATATATACATATCTATCTAGCCATACAGATATTATATAGATAGATCTATATAGATAGATAGCAATAGATACTACATACACATATATCTATATGTATCTAGATAATCAGACATATAGATCTATATCTATAGATATGTGTGTGTAATATATACATATCTATGTATCCATATAAATATTATATAGATCTACATAGAGAGAGATTACACACACATATATCTATATCTCTCTATCTAGACAGATGTATATATTGCACACACATATCTATAGGTATAGATGTATATATCTAATTACTTTTTTCTTAGGAAACTTGGGTCACTTCTATAAAAGATAGAGTAGGGAGGGTCATCTCCTAGCTGTGGAGGAGTCAGTATGCTCCCTCTTTAAAGGGGATCTATATCTATATCAATAGACAGATAGATAGATAAGGAATACTCCGGAATTCGGACCAAAAGGTGGCAGAAGACTAGAGAGACCGAAAGAGCAGCAGACACCTTTTATTTTTTTAAGTATTTGTACAGCATCTAGCACACAGCACCCTGAACCAGGACTGGAGCCGCAGGGCACGATCACAGCATTAGCGGCAACATTTCTCAGGTGTCCCGTTACCCTGATTTTTCCACACGTTGTAGGTAAAGCCTGCCTGTGATGCACACATCTGTTCCATTCCCAGCAATATCGGTGGTGCTTCGCACGCGACTCTGGTGCTATTAATGCAATAATTTTCACAGCAAGGTCCACCAGGCAGGAGCCCCTTGTAGGGACCAGAATGAGGGCTGAGTGGACTTTTTTTTTTTT
>JAGPOW010003182.1:11476717-11488734 GCA_030014935.1 Caiman crocodilus | reverse complement strand
CAACTTCTTTCTCGCTCTTTCTTTTGTGTCATTTGCTTAAAAGTGAAAAATATCTCCTGCTTGGAACAGCATGCGAGGCTGCAGGACTGTTGTTAAAGCTCTTTATAAGCCTCCTTTATGGCCTACAGCATGTTCTCATACCAGTGTGAAGGCACAACCAGTGGGAGTCTGTCTTGTCTCTGATTCAACTCATCTGCATTCAAATAGCAAGAGCACCCACTGTCTGCAAGAACAAGGTATAAGACCACAGGAAAAAGAATAAAATAAGAGAAAGGAGGAAAAGAAAAAGTCTCCCAGACGGTGACATATAAGCCAGTGTGACTTTATTGTGGCTCACGGAGCCCAAAAGATAAAAGTGTGCGCGCTGGGCTCCCTGTTAATGAAAACTGCTCTGCTCAATTGGAAGTTGTAGCTAAACCATCAAGAGGATTTGCAAACATGAATGCTTACAGATAGCCCAGTGAATTTTAATTCGGACACCGTTTCATCTCCTTGCATCGAGGCTGATCTTACAGGATTCTGCAGAGACAAAAAACCAAGGGCTTCATTCCCTTTTCTTTTCAACCCCAAACTTGGAATTTCTGCTCCTTTTCCGCTGAGAAATAACTAATAAAACCGAAGGATTCAAATCCCAAAGAAAAAAAAGACATCTTTTTTCTCCAAATCTGCTTTCCGATTTCAGTTTCATATGACAGGCCAGCCTGTAGCAACAAGAAATCTGTTTAGGAGGAAAAATGCACCTCTGTACGAGGGCATATCATCAAGTTATCAGAAGACATCCAAAAGAGACACTTTTCTTGGCGCATTAAGATCCTTTTTTGATTGTTTGCTTGTTGAGTTTTAAACACAACAGTTCCCGTTGGCTGTTACAATTTTGAGACATTTATTTATTTATTTTACTCCAAAGCACTGCAAGTCTGGTTTAACACCCGGTCTTATGGTCTGGAGTGTGTTTGCACCACCATGCCCTATCCTAAAGCCACTCAGAGGTATGTGTGTGTGGCTGGCTTGCCCTGGTTATTCAAAAGCCAAATTCTTAGGCTTTTAAACAGCAGCAGCACTGAAGAAGATTAGCCGTAATTCTTATATCTACATCCCAACTAAAACAGAATATGTAATTTTGCATTAGCAGCTCAAAATCTGATTGGAGTGGATTAATTTTCTGCCTGCATAAGCAATGCTCAAGATATTAAACATTCATCGTCAAGGTATGTCTGTCTCTCTTACAGGCTTAGGTTTTCTAATGGCCAAGACAAATCTGCAGACAATTTACTGATGCCTGGTGAAGATTAAAATGTTATATAAAGTTATGCCTATGTCTGACGATAAGCGGTGCGAGTTCTTGTCCTTTGCCATGTCCGTACAGCAGCCAGCCTGAACCTGCCTAATTGTAGCTACTTCTCCATCATAAATAACTAATGTTAACAACGCTTCCAGGGCATGTCTCGCATTTAGGATGACGAGGACTAATCGGAGACTGCAAACTGGAGCAGGGGTGGGCAAGCATACTAAAAGTACTGGACCCGATGAGAAACCACGATTGCTTAAGATAGATGCTGCTGGCATCTATTCCCCGTCCTGCTGAAACTCCACGGGCTTCAGAGAGTTATTAAAAAGCACAACTGTTAATTTAACACAGAAAGATCTAATAAATATTTAAGATACCCAACCACACGCTTGCAAGCGCGTATATAAAATAAAGCGTGCTGCTCCTTAACAGGAGGGACACAAATCAAATGATGTTCTGCCCTAAAAAATAAACAGCAAAGCAAAGCCAAGGTCCAAACGCGGACGTGACTGAGTAAAGGAAGGTCATTTCTTGGCAGGGATGGGTAGGGCGACTCTTTTAGGGGCACGCCTGGTAGCTGATCACTGTTTAGTTAGGGGGCGGCCGACTCGAACGGCCATCTGCATGCCGGGAGGAGAGGGCAAGGCAAGGGATGGGGCAGGGGCAGGGGACTGCAGTGGCACTCGGGGAGAGAGCAAGGCTTACCTTGAGGGACACCTGCACCCACGGACTTACCCGACCATAAAGGTAGTCTGCTACGTAGCATACACAGCTCAGAGACCCTCCGCTAGGAGACCTATCGATCACCGCTTAATTACGCGACCCGCTATTTATACCGGGGCGTCCTGCACCGCAGCAATTCATTTGCACAGAGCAAAGGTACAGCCCACAACCTGGCCACAGCGCCCAGACAGCACTAGCCCGCTGACACCGGGTCAGCAGTGAGATCCAAGTCGGCCTAGGAGACAGGATTAGAAGAACATTTTGGCCTCTGCTTCATAAGTTCCCACCAAATGCAAATCTGCAGAGCTCATTAGCACCGTGAAAAATGAATCAGACATTCCTGAAAAGGAAGGGAGATTTATGCACCTTATAATTGGAATTAAGAATCCCTGGTAGAAGATTCTTGTAGTCCCTAGGCAAAACAGAAACCTTACATTGCAGGGAGTATTTCATTGAGATGTACAGCACACTGAAGGGCTGTTCCTATTCAGCTCTCCAAAGATGGTGCAGGGTGCAAATAAATCCTCTGGACAGAAAAAAGTTCTTTTTTTTCTGGATATCTTGTATGCTACTGTGTATTCACCCAGTTAACGACTGTTTCTATGGAGAGTTGAAACATTCCCTCCCTAAAGTTCAGTTACTTGTAAATAATTACCATTATGATATATAATTAGCATGAATCTGTCAGCGCCAGAGTGAAAGGCAGTCCTTGCAGTATAAGAGCCTCTGATCTGGTTAAAACATTGGCATAATATCAGGCTTAATTTTGAAAGGATGTCAGCAGCATTGCAGGCCAGCAGCATGCAAAAAATCCCATTCCTAAACATCTTGCAGACCTACATGATGCACAACGCCAATCGCAAGGTGCAGAGCACACGCTATGATGTTCCTTCACGCTATTATGCAAATGCATGCCAGGTGAGCAAATTGTGCCTAGTTCTCCATCCATTCCCCCCCGTATTTCTTACACGGGAAGGTGCAGATGCAAAGTTTTTCTGTGGTTCTGAAAGCATCTTTTCTCCCATGATGCCTTTTGGAGCATTACGCTTTCCATACATGACCCAGCAGGTCACCGTCATATATTTATTACACTAGACTCAATTAGATCCTTTATCAACTTCTAGTAGGTCATATGCTGGGGGGGGGAATCATTCACCCAGCCTTCAGCTCGCGCGCTGCACTTGCAATTCTCCTTTTCACTTGAGCCAAACTGCCCTTTGGTACTGCAGCACGAATCAGCGTACAGAAATTGCTTACGCGCCGGCAAGGTCTTTATTGCTGCCACATGGGCACAAAAGATTTAACCTTGAAATATTATTTACATGCACATGCACGAAAATCGTTCATGGTTCATTTAGGATCACTGGTCACTTAGGATCAGCAAAGAAAGCTCTGCTGTGCTGTTCAAAGGGAGAAGACTGATGATTTCAGGTTGATTCTCTTTTCCAGTCGCACTTCTTTAATGCCAAAGGAGTTATGTGCCTGTAACATGGGGTGGAAAGGGAACTAAACCGCGGGTGCTTTTAATGCAGGCAGCTTGCATTGAAACGCGATGTGCCTGTCATGGGAAGGGAATTATAGACAACGAGGGTTGGAAGGGATCTGAGGAGACCACATCTTGTCCAACCCCCTGCTCAAGGCAGGACCGGCCCCAACTCCATCATCCCAGCCAAGGCTTTGTCAAGCTGGGTCTTAAACACTTCCAAGGATGGAAAGTCCACCACCTCTCGGGGTAACCTGTCCCAGTGCTTTACTATCCTCCTAGTGAGAAAATTCTTCCTAATATCTAACCTCAACTCCCCTGCTGCAGCTTGAGCCCACTGCTCCTTGATGCCATCTGCCACCACTGAGGCCAGCCCAGCTCCATCCCCTTTGCAATCCCCTGCAGGGAGGTGAAGGCTGCTATTCAACCCCCTCGGTCTTCTCCTCTGCAGACTCCATCAGCCCAGTTCCCTCAGCCTCTCATAAGTCTTGTCCCCGAGCTCCCAACCATTTTTGTTGCCCTGCACTGGACTCTCTCCCATGTTCTTGTAGCGGGGGCCCACAGCTGGACACAGCACTCCAGATGTGGCCTCCCCAGTGCAGAACAGAGGGGAAGAATCGCCCTCCATCTGCTGCCAACGCTCCTGCCAATGCAGCCCGGGATGCCCTTAGCCTTCTTGGCAGCAAGGGCACACTGCTGGCTCCTGTTCAGCTTCTTGTCCCCTGCCACCCCCAAAGCTTCCCAAAACTCGTGCTAATAATTACTCAGCATGGGCTTCCACCTTCCTTTGCATTTTCCAGCTAAAGGCTACACGAAGCCATCCAAGGCCAACATCCTAACCTCTCAAGAAACGCTTGAAAATGTTTTGAGCAAACTAAAAACCCACCTCTCTCTCCTGAAAATCCTCTCTGCTCCTCCAGGAAAAGCATGCCTAAAACGCGAAAATGAAATTCAGAGCCACGTTCTCCCGCAGCCCTTCACAGCACCCAAGCGAGCAGCCGCCTTGAGATCAAGCACAGCCTCAACTCCGGAGCAGGCTCCTAATTAGATGCTGCAGGAGAGAAGTTTTGAAGTTAGGAGTTCGAACAGGGCGCGCGTCACCTGTCGTGAGTACGGGAAAGGGCGAGTGCAGAAGCGCTCCGTCTCTTCGTTTACACCATTTCGCAGAGAAAAACCCTTGACAAACAACGGGGTGTTTTTTTGGAAACAAAGGTCCTTTTCGCTCTGCCGTAGATTGCGAACAACACAGAACAAGCGGCAAGGCAGCGAGGAACACGAGAGGAACGCTCTCTCGACCGTGTCGGGATGCTCCTCCTATTCAGCTTGCCCTGCAGCATGCTGCGTTCAGAAAGGCTCGAGAGACCTCGAAGAAGCGAACGATTGCTGTTCTCGCAGCCTTGCTAGGGCCTGCGGGTACGGTCACAAAGTACCGAGATGCTGCGCTCCCTTGTTGATGCAAGACAAAATGTTCTGCGGCTCGAAAAACCAGTTGTGGTCGGCTACGCCGGCATTCATCGACTGTGGTTTTTTTTTTTTGGAGGAGCGTCCAAATGAATAGGAAAGCACGGCGGTAGAAGGGACTGGGAGACAGAAAAGCACGACAATGACAACAATGGGCGACCTTTACAAGAAGGAAACGTTGCTTTTCTTCTTGGGAGAGACAGATTATACAGTGTACTCAAAAGAGCTCTAAAATTAAGCCATCAATTTTTCCCCCCGAGGGAGAGGCCAAGGATGTGTTTGGAAGATTGCTGCTATAAAATACTGTCAGGAACGCAGAGGTGCATGGCGCGTGGATGGTATTTTGCACACGGAGCTTGGCATTGCAGACTCGAAGACGGCGGCTGAGTGTGGCACAATGAGAGGGGGGGAGGATTTAGGAGACGCTGCGGTCTGAGCGAGAAGGGTTTCTGCCTGGCAATAGAAGTACCTGTCCCGCCGAAATGCTCTCTCCGCAACAGCCTCTTTTGGGGAGAGGGGTCAAATGATGACACTTCACAGCCATCGTTGTGCAGTTTGCTGCAAACTTTAACCACAAGACGCGGGGAAGTTGAGAAGTCCAGACACGTTTTGCTGCATGTGTTCTCACACGACTGGCCAGGAACAGCTTAATTGTGCATGTACACATCGGCACCAGATTGATAGCCTGCTCACTTTGCAGCCTGCAACCCAGAATAACTACCGGGAAGAGCAAATGTCGAGCGATACCTCTATTACCATACGTAAAGTGCAGAACAAAATTATTTCCCGTCGGCCAAGTTATGAAGAAGCATGTTTCTACGGCTCTCGCTTCCAGGATAAATCGCCCGCTCAAAATTAACGCCAAAAATGACTCGATGAATTAACAAAGCAAGAGAAAGCAAAACATACAGTCCGCTGGATCGGGGCAAAAAACCGCCAGCGTATTCGTGGGAGCTCATGGCACAGAAAAAGACCCGGAGAATGACCTGGTAGAAGAAAGCAGAGCGAGTTACAAAGGCTGGAAGTCATGACGTCGTCTCTCAAGCCACGTGCAAGGTCTTAGATCAACATGGAAAAGTTACATCTACTAACAAGGCTGTACTAATCATTTCCTGCAAGTTTGAAACAGCTGGCTCACGCTGAGGGATGTAAATCACATCCACTAATTCACTGGCAAACAACTGCCGTGCCACTGAACTGAGGTCCTGGAAACCTTTTACTTGCAGGCTGTTTTTGGCTAGGCAGTTCCCTAATATTTGCATGCTAAGGATGTATTAAACGTCATCTGAAGTAGGGAAACATTCTTGCCATACTGCAGGAGAAAAAACTGAGGCATTGAGAGCGTTAATGACCTTTCAGCATCGCTGCAAACTGAGTCTAATCCAATATCCTCACCATGGTTTGCCTTGGAACAGAGAAACCCGTGAATGGCTAGCAAGGGAGCCCCAGATTAGCAATAAATTAGGAAGTGTTAAGGGCACAGACCAATGCTCTAACATTTCGTGGACATGTTCTCCAATTTAGATTCCATCCTCTCCTTGCAGCATTATCACCCCACGGTATAATGATTCATTATGCAATAAATTATCTCAGGACCAAAGAACAGGATCGTGCATTGAAATGCCTGGGCTGACCATGGAAAATCTCAAAATCTGTCAACAAATGAAGCTCATTTGGAATAAATTGGACACAAAGGGACAGCTATGAAACCACGCGGCGTGGAGCAGCGGGGGACTGGTGGGATGGCATGAACGTGAAAGTAATTCTCAATTCAGCGTTTCTCCTGATGGAAGCCCAGACAAACCCAGAGGTCTCAAGCCAAAACAGCTGTCAGCCAGGGATGGGAATCAGACTGGAGGACATTGTTACCCGGCTCCATATTCAGCTGCATGGGAAACACTTCCAAAAAGCACAAGTCCGGTGGGACTGGTGGGGGATGGGATGAACTGGGTACAGATCGCTCTAGTCGTTTTGTGTGCAAAAACCCAGGCTGTTTCCATGCAGCCACCCCTTGCTACGTCCAAAGCAAAAATTCAACGCACTCTTCAGACCTCCTTTTTTAATACCTAGCAATCACGTGCTTAGAAAACCAGCTTGCAGTGCCCTTTGAGAGGAGCAGAAAGACACGGCTGTGCATCTAGCTCTGCCACGGACAAAAAGGAGGGTTACAACCACAAACGCTCGGTGCTGCACAAGTGCAGGGGCATCTTCTGCCGGGATTTCTACGTGGCTACACATGTGGGAGGAGGTGCGCGCCGGGCAAGGACCAACCAGGACTGCAATCCAAGGAGACGGCTCTCCCTTGGGGAGCCAGGCACGAGTCGCCTACAACAATGGGGTTGGGGGTCCTTGGGCATTGCCTTCATAGAAATAATTATAGTCGATAAGTGGCACTGCTAGGCACAGCTACGTCCAAAAAAATCCACAATTTGTAAAGTAAAAACTATTCCACAAAACTTTGTAAAAAGTCCTAAATTCTTGTGCACTTGCCAAGAAAAAAAAGATTCATGCCGTGGTATTGGGAGAAATTCTGCTACTTACAGCGTCAGGCATTATTTTAGCTTTACTACAACCATCGCTGTTTCTGGACTCTGAGCGGATCAAGCGTCCCACCTCGAGTACGCTGTACGGGAGGGGGGGTGGTTAGGTGTGGCTATGCGCGCTCTGGTTATCGTCCACATTCGCTTCCCACTGCAAGAGGAGAACCGATGCTTTCACATACTAAAGGTCCAAGCAATCCTGTGGTTCCTGGAAACCAGGTTACACTTTAGACTAGAGCAATCCTGGTGCAGTGGCTAATTATGCTGGCAAATGAACAGAGCCTTTTATTTTTCTCAGAGCCTCGTGCATCAATATTCTTTCCTAAGCGTTTCTAAGTACATTTGATCTCCCTTGATAGTGAGTTAACAGCACTTTTTCATCACGACCATTATCTAAAAATCTCTTAATTTTGATCTTAATACGCATAAGTTCCTGTGAAGCCAGTGTTAATACTATTAAGCTGGTTAGACGAGTGCATCCGAGTTTCCCATTCTACAGATTCGGTCTTCTAAGCAACCTCTTGAACTGCAGATCAGATGATACAAAGCTGGGTAAGAATAGAGATGTATTACTGGTCAGTCAAGGAAAACATTTCTTTCGCCGTCTGTAGCAAAACCTTTACCCTCAGCAAGTTGAGAGGATTTGCAGTTCGCATTTGATAACTATCGCTTATTCTTTATATACCTATAATATGCATTTGAGCTATTATAGGCTCAAACGGAGCATGTTGCAGCCTCAGTTAGAACCCTCTTTTTTATGAGGGTGCTGGAGGAATTTACAATAATCAAATGCTAATGTCTTTCTGTTCTGGACAATGCATTTGCCACAAGAAGGCAGGCAAGGATTTTTGTGGGTGGTATCACGTATTGGATCAACGGCCTGTTTGGGATAAAGTAGAGGAAGCTTTCAAATGCAAGGCCATTTTCTTCCATCAGGTCAGACTCGATGAAAAATGCCAAAGGGAAAGCTTGTCCAACTTTATCCCAACGGCGCAGCTGGTCATGTGAAAGATACGACCCACGAAAATCCTTGCTGTGCACAGTTCCTGGACTGCCATGGCTCCAGCATCAGTCCAACACTACCTTTGCCCCAAGGAGTCCTTCTGGGTTTCTGCAATGCATATTTCTACAAGCATTTGTGCCCTCAAAAAAGCCCAGTCGCAGCTCAAGGGAAAAAAGAGGACTTGAAGACACGATGCTGATGGGGCCATGAAAGTGGCTGCAGCGCCCTTCTCCCGAAGATGACTGCAGCAGGAGCCCGGAGAGACAGCTCGAGCAGTCAGGACTTGGACCCCACATCCTTAGACGCAAGGACTTTAACCCACATCCTTAAACTTGTGTGTTCCCTGACTTCAGTCCACCCCCAGTTTCTCTCAGATGAACGAGAGGCAAAGATGAAATCATTTAAACACCTACAAATCCTCACGGATTAGATCAACTGCATTTCCCTAGTCTCAAAAAAGATCATCTCATCGAAGCAAGCTATTAAGTTAGTCTAGCCACGTTTTGTAAACCCACGTTGCCTTTACACTAACAGCCCATTTATCTCCAATTACCCTGTCCTTCAAAATTCATTCTTTAATTGCATGCTGTGCCTGGAGGGACCGGTGCTCTGCCGAAGAAGTCAAAGGGGGGGCACAGCTCCCGCAAGCCGAGTCCCCGTAAGAGCCGGGCAGGAATCCAAAGTCTGGTTCCAAAAACACTGTCATGCTGTCAGCAACCAACAGACAGACCAACACGTAACCACGACTTGGCACACGCACCAAACGCTCAAACGTGGGTGTAAAAAAACAAAGCCTCTTGTCTAATTTGTTTGGGGGGGAAATGAAAAGTGTGGGGATCCCTGGTTCCTGGACTTAACTTCATGCAACTCCAGTTCGTCTCAGTACTATGGGACAGCAGGAGGCGGCAGTGGTACAGGCAAAAATCAAGCCAATTTTAGGCTCTGAAGGAGCTGGGAAGTAGGCAGACAGCTCACCCTAGACCCACGTGGTCCAAGCAGCTGAAAGCGTTAGGTCCCCAGTGCCACCGAAGCTGCCCATCTTCCCAGCCAGGCAAGGTTGCAAAGGACCTGGACAGGGGAGAGCCAGGAGAGAGGACATCGGCTTGCATCGAAATTTAGCTGGAGGTTTAGCGGGATGAAATAGGTGCCACGAGGACTTAGATCCTGCTGGATCAGAAACCTGCAGCGAGAAGATCGTAACGTTGTCAGGCACGGTCCATCCGGCGCTCATACCACACCAGCCCATACAAAATACACCGGGCTGGTCCCCGTCTAGAAGAGACACGGTCTACGTCAGCCACGGCCACCGTGCACTGCCCTGCACCTTTCTCCTCGGTGCCAGCTGAAAGAGCTGGGCTGTCGCCTGTCAGGATGGAGATGGTTTTATGCAGCTATGTCAGGACGCGTGCTACAAGCACCGTCTCTCGCATTCGCAGGAGAGCTTAAATCTAAGCCCAAATGATGCCCATTATAAATCACCTTATCTAAGAAAAATGGTTGTTGCATCATTGACAAATACAGCACACAAAAAAAATGCAGGCTTTGGTTACAAAATATGCTAATCGGGAATGTTCAATGATTAAACCCAAGCAGCACCAGGGAATTGATTTACTTGGCATTCACGAAACGTGCTGATGTCATTTACATAGCAAATGCAGAAACGTCTCTAAAAATGTAGCTAAATCCCTGCCTTAAAACCTTTCCTTAGCTCTGCCAAAAATATCTGCCATGACATGAAGAAAATTAACAAACCAGCTCTCACGTGCTGGAATTGAAGTATCCGTGGTTGCTGGTGGAAACAGTTAAATACGGGAGGAAGAAAGCTTGCAGTGCATCAATGGCTGAAACGATGAGGAACGTATTTTTGTTCCGTACGAGTCTATGGATAATATCTGCTTGCTAAATAAACTGCAGAAAGACGTCTGTGGGACTTGGTCGATTTAATAATTTTCTTTTCTTTCTTTTTTTTTTTTGGTTGGGGGAGGTCGTGGGAAAGGCCGTTTTACTGTAAGAGAATTAATGGCTTGTTTGGCTCATATTTTTAAGTTGCAAAAAGAAATCGCTGACATTCTTCGGAAATGAAGAAGGAAGCTTTCATTTCAATGGAAATTTTTTCACATCTTCTGTAGCAAAAGACCCCCCGCTTTTCAGACATTTAGTCACTATCTTCTATTACCTGTATTTGTGCCCTCTCCACAGACAATATTCATGGAAGACAGCCATCCCACAAAATCTCCCGATACTTCCCAACGTCAAAAATGAATGCACATTTTTAAACAAGTCCTGAATTTGTGCAGGCTATCTCCATCTCTGATAGCTGTCTCCAGAAATTCAAGGGAAGAGACAAGACCTTGGATCATGCAAAGGCTCTGATAAATAGCGGCTGAAAACTTCAACTCTTCTGATTCTTGGGACTTACAGAAGCAAAAAAAAAGCATTTATATCCTTAAGCTAGATTTGTCAAGCATTCAGACATCGCACGGGGACAAAAATCGTACTCCCTCTGCTATTAAAGATGACTTTATCCTGTAAGCCTGTAGTCCTCCTTCCTGGTTCCAAGAAGCAGCTGAATATTAGACTCTGATCCTAGGGTACGTATGCAACTTATGCGGATGACGAGTTTCACTGAATTTCTACTCATCTGTCTCCTACACCTCAGCACGGCATAACGCTCCGAGTCAGCAACACCCGGACAAACCCTCAGCTCCAAGCACATCTTAATATTCCCACCAGCTTTATGGGGCCAAGTGAATAAAACACCGGCCCAAGGCTTGCAATCTGTTCCTGGCTCTGCTACTGCCCGAGGATGCACCCCCAGGCCAACTCCCATACTTTGCCCGGCCCATTTAGATGGCAAACTCTCCGGGGAAAAGACTATTGCATTGAGGGTACGTCTCTAGCAGAAAGTTAACTCTATTTTGCTGACGCAGATGGGAGCATTCCCGCTGCAAAACCCTACCTGAATCACTGTGCCCGCCTTGATTACTACGCCGCCACCGTTTCTGCATCTCCCCGGACGTGCTGGGGGCACGACCCACGGCGCTTTGTGGCGAGTCGCTCTAGGATTCCCGTAGGCAATTTTGTCAAGCGAGAGAGAAATTGTATGTCCTTCAGAGGGAACTATGGGAAGGGTCTGGAGGACTGTCGGGGCTCACTTGATCTTGGCTTGCATCTTCGCTGGTGAAGCAGGTCATCGTTTTCATTCTTCCTCCTCTTTTTCAGCAATGCCTTGCGGCTGAGGATGACTGCCTTCCAGGATTGCCCCGTTTGTGGGTCCGAAGACGGCGAACGAGGCCGATCCAGGTTTGACAGACTCTGCAGCAACTCGGGCACGTGTTTCCGTGCAGGGTGGGTGGCTCTTGACTCGGTCCACGGCGCGCTGCTTCTGCTGCTTCCACTCGTCCATCTCCTATGTCTCGTGAGGTTTCAAAGTCCTGAGAGCCTTGCAGCAGACTCTTCCTCCATTTGGGGTGGTCCTGGGCAATCGCCTCCCACGACCTGATGTTGTATTTTTTTCCC
>JAGPOW010003182.1:11428041-11476617 GCA_030014935.1 Caiman crocodilus | reverse complement strand
CCAAGTTGAAGATGTCCCTGAAGCACTTCCTCTGCCCTCCTCTTAAGCGTATGCCTCGACTGAGCTGGGAGAATACAACTTGCTTTGGGAGCCTGGGGTTGGATACGCAGATGACGTGGCTGGCCCAGCAAAGTTGATATTTGGACGATCATCGCCTCGATGCTCCTGCTGCTTGCTTGTCCTCAAACCAGAGCTTTTTCCCGCGTGGACTGTAGTGAGGTTTGGGCTAAAACCCAGAACACAGCCTAGGTTGCCATTGCAATAAAGCATGCGTTTTGGCTGAGGCCTGTAGGTACCACTTCAACTCAAAGAAACATATACTCCCATGCTTAAGTGCTTCGTGGGATCTCGTCCATCTTTTTAAGCAACACCTTACTGCCATTCTTGTCACCTGCATTGCAGCTATACCCAATAGCTTCAGATCCATAAAGGCAACCTTGGAGCTGACAGGGTTTGGAGAAGATGGATAATCTATACTTTCAATCATGTGCATTACCTTTTGGCACCTGGCTGAAAAGCCTGCCGCCCTTAACTTCGGCCGCCTCAAAGCCCTCTGGGCTTTTGAACGGTCAAGAAGCCAAGCGTGCTGTAGCGAGGGCGGCGTCCGAGCCAGCAGCACAGCAACAGCAGAGCTGGCCTTGGCTGAACGGAAAGGTGTTCACGGCACCCAAGAGAAAACCAAGGGTGGCTGACTAAAGCCTTCAAGGGCTGGGTTGGTCTGATGCCCGTTTAGTCGATAGAGCACACGATGCCCAAACAATCAATAAGGATTCATCCACTGAGCACAGACAGCTTCGTGTAGCCCACCGACGATGCAGTGGCACGCACAGGGAAACCCAATCTCTTCCAGCAGCCCATCTCCATCCTCCTACATGGGGGCAGAGAGGAAGCTGCAGCTTGGTCGTGGCGGTCTGCGCGCAGCTGCAGGCACCACTTTCAACAGGTTACGTGGCTGACCGACCCTGGCAACGAACAAGGATCCGCACCGGGGTCTTACGCAGCACTTTGCATCAGGAGAGATCCAAGCGGAGGCTGGTGTCATTATCCCCATTATACAAATGCAAAAAACTGAGCCTCAGAGTGATGAAGTGACTTGCCCAAGGGCACCAGCAGTGGCAGAGCTGGAAGCAGAACCCAGGTCTCCAGAGATCCAGCTCATTACTGTAACGCACAGGCCTAGTAAAGGGACAAACCCCGCGCCAGACATCAAATCAGGCTTGCCCTTGTGTGGGGCAGGCCAGTGGGAGCTGGATGGGCTGGGGGTAGGGGAGGACGCCCGCCTGGTGCAGAGCAGGAACCGGAGGGAGCTCCCGTCTTTCAGGAGCTCTTCCGCGGAGGAGAATCCAGCGCCTGCCCTGCAGCCTACCCACGGAGAAGCACCGAACCTCTGCAACAAAGAGCCGAGCTTATTACCATGGTTATCGCTGCTATTTCTAGACACCGTGAAGGGGCTTTTTAAGGGCTTTCGTGAGAGATTTTACAGACTCTGGGGCAAGTCCATTGTTAGGAACTGCAGTTGCATTCTGCCACGCGAATATTTTTGGCAACCGAACTGTCAGAAAACATTTGACAGAAACACGCCTTAGCCTCGTTAGCGCCGGCAAGGAGGAGACGACGTTGCAAACCGGTACGAAGTGAAAAGTGCTTCTACTTTTATACCCGACTCTTCTTCAGCTCGCTTATTTCCAACCCAAACTCCTGCCCGGTCAGGGATCATTTCGCCCTTTCCAAGATGAGCAGAGCTTTGAAGCGGGCACCCGTGCCACCAAGTCCCCCCTGTGGGACTTTTGATCTGCACGGTGAAAAAAAAAGTCACCGCATCTTATGCACGCCCAATTGCCTTCTCCTCCCAAAAACCAGCTGTGAGATGCTTGGCACATAGCAACCTTGCTCTGCCAGTCCCCGAAGCCCCCTCGACTCCCCCATTCACATCCGTGGTGGGGAGACGCGAGCGGCCCAACTTTCCAGACTGCTGGGAACATAAGTGAGCTCCCCAGGACGTCGGCGGCTGCTGCTGCCGCACGCTCAGTGCTTCTGCTAATTAGCCAGCCTCAATAAGGATTTTTGGAGAGATGTCGGAAAAGCCAGGATCGAAGGCTTGTTTGCAAACCAACGGCAGTCGAATGTTTTAACGCGCCACGAAACTCCGCTCTGCTGATCAAACCAAATATTTTAATTCCTGCTCCTTTTAGATCCCAGCATGCCTCCCTAATAGCCGTTTTCCTTATTAAGCGGTCTAGTTCTGATTTCCCTGCTACCTTACGAGGCACGCTATCGCCTGCCTGAGGCTCCTCCACGCCTCAGCGCTCGCTCTTCAAGGTAGTCCCTGCTTTTTCTTTTTTTCCCCTCTTTTCTATTTAGCAGCCCTTAATTACCGCGTCACCGCTTCGTAGCCCCGAAAACGCGATGCTGAAGATTCATGAATCAGCAGATCTTTGCTCTGAACGACCAGCTCGAGCCATAATGAAACTGCCCATATTTACCGCGTGGGGTGCTTGTTCATCCCTTCCACCTCAGTTTTGTTTCTCGCCTGCTAAGTGCGTCTTGCAGACTAACGCGGCAATTTCCCTCTGAGTGAGGATGTGCATTCGGCAGTGAATTTTAGGAGTTGTGGTCAACTAAGAATACATTCCTCTCCGCGACGAGATTTTTTTTTAAAATCCCCAAATACGGAAGAAGGGTCACTCGACTGTGCTCCGTGCCCTCTCTACTATGCGCATGTTGTGTAATGGGACTGGTACGCAGGAAAAATAGCAACCTGCCTAGCGTAGTCCAAAGTTCACATAACATGCAATTATTTTCAGGTCAATAAAGAACCACTAGAACATTAAAGGGAACGGAAAAAAAAACCCCTCAAAACCAGCAGTAGATGTTGTGCCTGCACATCCTAGCAATTTGGGAATGCGTGTGATGTATAACTTGCACAGATATGCAAGATTTAAATGCCTTCAAGGAAAGAAACCTGGCTGCTAGCGAGTACACCTGTCACTAAAACAGACATTACAGTTTCTAACCGTATTCTGCTGACATAAGGAATAAAATCCAAAATCCTTGCAATAACTTTCTGTGCAAGGGAACTCCAGATGCTGATTCACCCAAACTGCATTGCAAGCCAAGAAATGGAAAGGCCTGATCTACACCGCGGGCTACCTTCTCTCTAGGACCAGCGAGACATAGTCCCTGCCGCTCTGCACCAATTTGAAAGCAGGGGCTTTGGTCTTAAGAGAAGGATACACCTCCACAGAGCAAGGTCCCACCCTGCCCGGTCCCGGAGAGGATGCCCGGTGTCTTTGAGGGCGCCGCTCTGCATCGTAGCGCCAGACCTGGGTGGCTGGAGGGAAACAGGGCACCGTACTAAAAGTTTAAAGGTGTCTCGGAGAAGCTGGGTGTAAACAAATGCGTGGCAAAGCTGCCGAGATGGTTAAACATTTATGAGTTTGTTTAAAACCGTGTAACGTTATCCACTTAGATCTACACGGAGACGACCGGGTATGGTTTCTCCACAAAACTAAAAAGGCATACGTGTTTTCCAAGCATGAGCAGTCACTGCAAACTCTACCAAAAATATACTTTAAAGCAGCTGTGGACGGAATACAAATGCATAATTCATGGGTTTTCTTCTAATCCATTTCAAAGTGAAATATTAATCAACAGAAATTTTCTCTCCCCACTTACTTGTGCTTCCTACAAAAGATCCAGATCACAATTTCGGCTCTTCCCTTGGTTTAGGAAGGGAGCTCTCAAAAGCGCTCGTCGTAAACTGAGCTAAAGATCTCGTCCTTAAAATCAGCAAGGGTTTTGAGCTGGCAGAGAAACCAGTCTTACTGTGGACAAGAAGAGCGTCCTGTCCTCTTTGTTCATTTGAAGCCCTGTTTTCGAAGTATTTTAAGTTGAGATTTCTCACACTTAGCAAGAGTGTGTGTTTGCTTTCTCCGGATAAAATCCTCATGATGAATCAGCCTGGAACACGTTAACTCTTTTGTTAAACTCTAGACTTCCTCGTGGTTTTTCACTCGACTTACTAATTTATTAAACTTACAAAGATTTTCCCTTAAGTTAGTAAACCTGGATTAAGAACAGGCCTTTCCTACCCAGACAAGGCAAGACCTGTGAACTCGGAGCCTCCCAACTGGGGTTTTCAAACAGCACCCAAGCAAGTTAGAAGCAGCGGTCCACCACCTCCGATTTCCACTGCAATTCTCCGTATTGTCTACAATTTGCAGAGAATAATACAAGACTATACAGAAGAAAAACACTGTATAAAAAAAACCGCAAACTCTCAGCTCCCAGCTCGGTTTGTTCTGCACCTTTCAGCTGCCGATCGATTTTCTGCTTTTTGTATGAGATATTTTTTTCCCTGGATCTTGAATGTTTCCCACTATTTCCCCACTTATCTCACAAAATAAGATGCTCTTGTAAAAGTATGTTGGTAGAGAGGATTTTAATTGCCCAGATGCTTTGTAACCTCTCAACTGTGGCCAACAGCAGACAAGTAGCTCTCCCCTTCATGCCAGAAGCTCTCCATGATTTATCCACTAGAGATGCCACATACCTGAGTGATACAGGAGATACCCAAAGTGAAGGAAATCCAGCATGTACACCAAGTTGAGGACTCGTGTCCTCGGTGCCAGTTTCTTTTACCAGAAGGGATGCCCCTGGGGATGACATGGTTTACTTGGCTCCTCTCCATCGTCACCAAGAATTCAAAAACCTTGCTCAATCTGGTCGTAATAGTGCACTGGCTAAATATTTGAGTAAAGAAAAAGAAAACCTGGACTCCAGGCAATGTACATAAGGCTCCAAAGGAGTTTGGGTGCCTTAAAAATTATTAAAGTGTCCCCATCTTTTTGTTTTTTGGGGGGGGTATCTACATGTATTTAAACTTAATGAGTCTTTGTTTAAGGCGCATTAAGAAGATTTAGAAGCAAGTCTACATGTAGATATGCTAATGCGAATTAAATTTAGGCTGGCAAAGCTCATTAGCTCAGAGGTAGCCGCACTAATGCACACTAATGCAGTGTGCATCTATTGACACACGTGTTAGTGCGCATTAAGCATCTGCATGTGGAGTAATGCAATTTAGCTATGCCAGCTTAAAATTTGATAGTTGCTTTAAGCAGGTATTAAATTTAGGCACGGTTAGCCTAAAATCACCATTTTTAAGGCGCATTAAGGGTGTGCATGTGCGGACATGCACCCTTAATGCGCCTTAAAAATGGTGATTTTAAGCTAATCCTGCTTAAAAGGGCCTTGTGTAGACAAGCCCTGGAGGACATGCTCCACAATGCATCAGAGGGCTGTCAGGTCCCTTCGAAAACCAGCTCAACTCCTTTTTACTAGTATATCTAATTGATGTGCACTGAAAGGCAAATCAAACAAGAAGCAGCCCCGATAAATACTTTGGATGACTAAAACGTGGCATCTGAAATAGAGAATCACCCGAACCATTTTTAAGAGCGTTTTCTCCAAACTGATGCAGGCCTAGCCTCTTCATTCTCAAAAATAATGCACGCTCTTAGCTGCTTCCCATCTTCGGAGCAAAGAGGGCAGAGATGCTTGGCAGCATTTTGACTGTTTTCCCCTCCTAAATCAGATGGTGGGGGATAACATGCTCCCACCACTCAGCCAAGTTTAAAAGATAAACTGCAATTTTTAATTTACTGCCATTGGGTTGTAGCTGAATACCCTCTCCAGAGTCCAAAAACAAACGAGTCTTTGTTCGGGAACCTCGTGATCAAATTCAATGGCCGTCCTGTTGGTATTTCAGCTATTTTAGCTGTGTGCTTTGCTGAGTACATGGCTTTGAGGAAAAGACATCTGTAACTAAAGAGAAATGGATGAAGGAGTGCTCTCTGCCAAACTAGCATGCCATTATTTATCTTGATAAACACCCTCTCCAAGTCAGAGAAACTCAGCAACGTGGGGGCTTCCAACAAGCATATTCTAACCAGGTTCATGCTCCAGCTTTGCTTTACAGCCTTTAGACGGCACTCTTCGCTCTCGCACGGCTTACGACTGAACGTCCACATTCATTAAAAAGTAGCAATCTGACCAACAGCAGCCAAAAACCAACTCTTGGGATGATTCAGATCAGAGCTGTGGATCACACTGCAATTAGGCAATGAAAGGGAGGGTATGTTTTGCCGAAATTAGATCAGTTTGTTTGCAGCCTGGACACACAATTATGACAAAGCAGTCTGCCGCTGAACATCCAGCTAGCAGACTCATAAATCATGCACTCTAATCAGGAAAGCAAGGGCTTTACCTGAAAATGTCGTTCTGGCACATCCGATATATTCCCCTGGCCAAAGAGCATGGAGCTCTTAACTAAGGAGCCAGAAGCAGCACCAGCAGGGCTAGCCAGCACTAATGGCAATGCTGGTGGGATGGGGTACTAACTAGTCCCTTGTACAAGGACGGAAAGCCAAATTGATCCGCACTTGCTAGCATCATGCTGTCACCTATCTATCCTGTCTTGCTAGCATCGTGCTATCACTTATCTGTCCTCCCTTGCTAGCAGCCTGCTATCACCTATCTATCCTGTCTTGCTAGCATCGTGCTATCACCTATCTATCACCCCTTGCTAGCATCCTGCTATCACCCATCTCTCCTCTCTCGTTAGCATCGTGCTGTCGCCTATCTATCCTCTCTCACTAGCATCGTGCTATCATCTATCCTCCCTTGCTAGCATCGTGCTATCACCTATCTATCCTCCCTTGCTAGCATCCTGCTATCACCCATCTCTCCTCTCTCGCTACCCCTGTGCTATCACCTATCCATCCTCTCTCGTTAGCATCATGCTGTCACCTATCTATCCTCTCTCGCTAGCATCGTGGTATCATCTATCCTCCCTTGCTAGCATTGTGCTATCACCTATCTATCATCCCTTGCTAGCATCCTGCCATCACCTATCTATCCTCACTCGCTAGCATCCTGCCATCACCTGTCTATCCTCACTTGCTAGCGTCGGGCTATCGCCTAGCCTCACTCGCTAGCATCATGCCATCACCTATCCATTGTCTCTTGCTAGCATCGTGCTATCACCTGTCTATCCTCACTTGCTGCATATACGTGATAGTACGATGCTAGCAAAGTACATACCACTGCGATTCGAAGGAGCATTGGCCAAGGTCTCTAGATTAGTGCCTTGTGCAGCCCCTCCAATATCAACGAATGTTGTCCAGTAACCATTTCTGGATGTGAAGGCAGAGTTACTAAAAGAGGAGAGATCTCATTTATCCAACTGCTACGAAGGTCCTTGGTCTGACTTTTCCTCTACTCAAATACTTCCTTCTTCTGACTCAAATGCTATAGAAAATTAAGCTTGGTTTTCATGGAATCACAGGCAACGAGGGCTGGCAGGGACCCCGGGAGGTCACATCTAGCCCAGGCCCCTGCTCCAAGCTACAGCATCCCAGCCAAGGCTCTGTCTACCTGGCTTTTGAAAACCGCCAGCGACGGCGAGTCCACCACATCTCTGGGTAACCTGTCCCAGTGCTTCACCACCCTCCTGATGAGAAAAGTCTTCCTAATATCTACACTAAACTTCCCTTCCTGCAACTTGGGCGGAGGCCCTTTCTGCAGCACTGGTGCCTGCTCTTCACCTTCAGCTCACGTGGCCCTCAGCACGGCGCAGCCTCAGTGCTGGGGACGGCCGCTGTAGAAGCAGAGAAACAACCAGGAGGCTCCAGGATGCTGGCTATTCATAAGATCAAGTCAGCAGCCCCCATAGCATGCACCAAGCCTGCAGGGAAGGAGTACGTGCACTGCCTGATGCTTGAACGTGCAGCCTTTCCTAGTCGAGCTGCTGCCCATTGGTTTCCTGGGAAAACCTGCGACCAGTTAATTGGATGCAAGCAAAAAGAAACATCATTTTATGCAGAAAAGCAAATTAGGCTGCTTCTTGCAAAACATGCAGCTCGAGTGCCTGCCTTGTCAAACGCAGCATCCCAATTCGGTAGCTGTATTCAGGAGAACCAGACTGCAATATGCACTAGCGATACCATTTAAATTTAGCAAAAGTTAATCTGTTATGCTACGCCTGTAAGCCCCAGAGCAGGAACAAGATTGCCATGCTGAGAGGAGAGACGTGAAACCGTACAAGTGTTACCATTATTTCTATTGTTAAACACTTGGGAACCATGGAGATACCGGGGTAGATAAGGACCTGAACAGGCGAGTCAGATGGATACAAAAGTAGTTCAAAAAGGTTTTTCCCTCCGTTTTAAATTAGGGGAGGGAAACCTTTTGAAGCTCTGCCTGTATTATCAGAGCACGCTGTGTGAATTTAACCTAGTTTAGATACCATCAGATTGAAAAATTGCATTCCCAGCTGAAAACCCTGTGCAGGTAAATCTGAAGATTACCAAGCAGGGTTTGTATGTGCTTCGAATTCTCCTCTGCTTCCACAAGGCAAATGTTGGGTTAAAAATAATAATTATAAAAAAAATCCATCTTTTCAAGTGAATTTCCCCGGCGGCTACACGTCACATGAAGCATTTAAAGGTGCAGCATTTCCAGGTGCTCAAAATTAGCCTAACTCTGCTCTTGCTCATCAAAATATCATTGTACATCTCTACTAGGTTTTGCCCCGGGAACGCCGTTGAGAGCCAATTAACTCCTACTTTGAGCAGAGGGTTGGACTAGAAGTGACCTCCCGAGGTCCTTCCCAACCTGAATTTTCTAGGATTGCAATGCTAGACGGTGAGTAACTCCGCAAAAGCTCATTTGGATCCTCCTTAAAATGGCTACAAATACCCATCCATAGCCCCTTCGCACGGCATGACACGCACGGGTTTACAGACATCCCGTGCACGGCGAGCATCCACGCCGGGCTTTGCAGAAACATTAGCCAACTCAAGTTGACGGGCCGCCACGTAGCTCCGGGCGAAGGCTGGTCCCTCTGAATTCCTGGGCAAGCTAAGCCTGAAGGGGACGTCTCCGTCCACGATGCACGGAGAGGTCTGTCGGAAGAAATTCGTTTGCAAAGACCCCAGCTTGTTATGAGGCGAGCAAGAGCACCTCGCTGACAAACGTGCAACGCTGTTGGCGCGGTCATGTCTACGAGGGGCCGTGTTGGGACTCTGTCAGCGAGGGGCCGTGAATTTTTCGTGGCTGTACTAGTCTTCGCCCCCGTCGGTTCAGGTCGTGCCAAGAAGTCTTGGCTAGCGTTTCAGTGACTGTTACTTGGGCCGCGTTCAATAAACAACAGCGCTCCCCTTGCAAATCAATCGCCTAAAGACTCTGGCCATTGTGATTTCCTTTTCGCTGCGCCGCGTGTTTACTCTGTGCAATTCCCTCTGCTTGGGCAATGAAAACAGACCAATTCCCTCCCATTTGTTAATTTAACAGTTCTGTTCCCCAGGCACTAGCCGAAATCGGGGACTGCCGTCAAACACATCACTTCACTTATCTCCATCCTCCCTCAGATTTTCTTAATGTACCGAACTGGAATCTCTGGCACGCAGAGCGTCAGCCTGGATAAATCCTGTAATCTAATCAATCAGCTAACCTGACTGCGAGCAAAAAATAAAAAAAAAAGGAATTAAAAAAAAAACAAAACTTTCTTGCTACATATTTCTCTCAAAAATAAATCACCGCCTAATGGACTGCTAAGTTCAAGGCAGAGTAAATTACCAGCAGATAATTAAGCATTAATGTCCTTCCATGATCAGAGGTTGCAATTCATAATTAGCGGACTGAGAGGCTGCACGGAGAGACTTTTTTTTTTTTTCAGAAAATAAATTGAAATATCGAATGCATCTACTTTACACAGGGCACGAAAAACTAATGCTGAACGTTAAAAATGAAAGCGATATTTGCTTACCCTTTCTATGGAGCGACTTTGGAGAATTTCACAGCCAGTTGTACACTTATTTCCATGCGGCGGCTTTATTTCGGCTGCAGTCCTACTGGACCGTTCCTACGTACGAACAATGAAGGAAAATGCAATCCCAAAGAATGGCTTCAGCAGTTCCTTATAATAAGCCTTGTTCTCTCACACTTTCATACCCAGAGTTTGGTCCCTTATGAAAATGAGGTACAATATTCAGACCCCCCAGCTCTTAAGATTTAGGGGGAAAACGGTATTCAACATAAAGGCAGTTTTTATGACGGAGAAAAGGAAGATTGCTCGCTTTATTAGATGGTCTAAATAGATCTGATAGGCCCCCACAAGCAAAAGTCTGACGCAGAATGACTTTGAAGGAGAAGGGGGGTGGCCGAGCAGAGACTCTTTAATGGACAACTTCAGCCTTCATATCCCAAAGGCTGGTTGGCCTTGCCGGTCTTAACGGGTCGTGCCCGAGTGTTGCTCGAGTCTGGCATACAAACACGAAGTCACCAGCGGGAGAAGAGTCGCACATTACACTAACGGAGTCTAGGTCAGGTCTACGCTACCAATACTTCCCGAGGCAGCAGCACGGGTTCAGAAGCACGTTACTTTTGCAGCATTTTTGCTCTACCAAAAGCCCAAGCAGAAACACTCCGCTTATACCAGCTTTCCCCCTTGGGGCTTATTTCACTCGAGAAGCTGATCTCCAGTACTGCGGAAACGGCACGCTTTCGCTAAAGCGTTACAAGCGCTTACATCTCGCCAAAGAGCTCTCTAGAGGAACGACCGGGATCCGCTGAAACGATACGTACCGCGATGCCTTTTCCTCGAACCCCCAGGCCAGAGAGAGAGTTAATTTATCCATAGTGCAACCTATCACTGAGAAGGTACACAACAGAGACATTTAACTCTCCATCTTTACTTTTTTGGGATTCAGGCCAAAGACTCTCCAGGCCAGTGGCTTTCAACCCGTGGTCCACAGCTCCCCGGGGGTTCGCAGACTACGTCTAAGGAGCCCACGAGAAGTAACCGCGACGAATCAAACGTACGTGAACGCCCACACTTACAATGCAAAAAAAGGGTCCAGACTGGCACTCAAAATTTCCAAAGGGGCCCAGACCTCCATTCAGAATTTTTTTAGGGGTCCGCAAATTAAAGAAGGTTGAAAACCACTGCTTTTAGGCAGCAGGTAAGGGAAAGAAAAATAAGCTTTATGAAACAGGATCTTTATACCGGAGGAATATCAATATTGGGCCAACTCCTTTAGATCTACCGTGCCCAGAGCTACTGCCTACCGGGGGCAGCCTATCTTCAAAGAGAATATTTCTGTCCCAAGCTGAGTCTTCAGCAAGGCCAGTTTCTGCTGCAAACAGACGGCTGTGGCAAGGCTCTTGCCAGGTCTCTGAATGCTCTGGCTGGTTATTCAAGAGGGGGTTGCTGCCCACAATCTTTGCCGGGTAAGGGCAGCATAACTAGGGTAGCATAACTAGGGTAGCACTTCGTAGCCACCATGCTCATACGAAAAAGGTGGGTCCTTTTTCATAAAAAGTCCAGCAGATCTGCCAAGAGACTCTGCATTATGCTGCATACGGCAAGGTAGCATAGGCTGCAGGGGGGAAAAAATGTTATATTTGCTTCAGCATTATCTTTGCATCCACCGGACCATGGATTTATGAAGAAAGAGATGGCTTGCAGCCCTGAAAAGAATACCACTTCAGTTCAGTAACAAGCACAGGAACCGCAACGAGAAAGCCAATTCTCATTATCGCGGTTGTTTAAAACTTCCTTCTCTACAAACAACATGAAGGCCACCCCCCCAAACTTTCCAATTTAAACATAGGAGGAAACTTGAAATCTCAAGTTAAATAAAGTAGGCTTGTGTGTACATCAGCGCACTACTGCTCTGATGAACTAGCCTTTGAAGGGAACTATCTGCAGAAAAAGAAGTTTAAAAGGGAAATATGACCCATTTCTACTGTGCACAATAGTGTGTTCAGCTTGCATGGAGGCATTTAAATGCTGACAACATCCAGACAGGCAATGCAAAGAGGCAAAGACTCTTCTACAGTCAAGAGATGTTTTTTGCTCACCTCTACCTATTTACCCAGCATAGATTACTGCATCAATCCGCTCTTTAGAAATGACTCTCTCAGATCACAGTGTATACCAGAGGGATTCACTTTCCCTTGTCCATGTGTGATTTATCTCCAGGCTGAAAGACGGACAAGTTATTGGAAACCACACACGCAGTTAGGCAGAACATGTTGCAGAACGGCGCTGAACCCCCTTGAAATTTTCCCGCTACCTTTGCAGCTAAACTCTTCTATATGAAAGCCTGGAATTGTTTTCCAAGTCGTCTTAGTCCCGGTTGGGCGTTGTATAGGGAAACAGCTAGACCGTCGTCGTTAAAATTCAGCCTATTGCTTTCATTCGTGATCAGTGCAAAAAAAAGGCAGGCCACTCCCGAACTTTGCAGTCTTGAAATTAATCCAATAAATTCTAGAAATGAGATGAAGGGATCAATTGTAGCCCGCACCCCTATTGCATACCATGCAACTATATCAAAGGACTTGATGTGCTTATTGCAATAACATTGTAAGATCCGTCGCGCTCACGGTTTAGTTTTATAAGGGTAAATCCTAATGCTTTATCATCCTTTTTGCATCAGAGCACTTGACTGCAGCTCTGGAGAGTGGGATTTATTCCAAACTCTGAGCAACCTTGAGCAAGCCGCTCCACTCCCCTGTGCTTAGGTCTCACATTTTTTAAATGGAGGAGATAACAATATTGCCCTTTTGCATAAATCACTTTGAGATCTACTGATGAGAAAACAGCAGACAGCAATCGGTGGCATTTTTCCTGCTTCCCTTTTCAAACAGGTTACTCAGCTCACTGGCGATCGCGATGAACTGAAACAAGGCGGCAAGGCTGGAGCTGTACGTCGCTGCGACTCTGGTCCTGATGCGATTCAGAGACAAAAATATACATGTGATGGCTCTCCTTCGCTTTCCTTCCAACCCCTCTCCTTCTTCACGCAAGTGATGCTCTTGCAGTTAAACTTATCCTATATCCATTATCGACCCCCTCTTCCCTTCTGCATCCAGCTCATTTCATCCCACTCATATATGGATCTTTGAATTTACCAAACTACAGCTCATTCACGGGGCTGAAAGGTGCGAGACACTGCTGAATGTTCAGGATTGTCCTCAGTTCACACAGTTGAAATTCAGCACAATAAAAGATCAAAAACTGCATTTTACGGTAATAGAAATCTGATGCACCTACTCAATCCCTTCACCAGCGATTCACAAGCTGTTGTTTCAGGGTAGGGGGATTACAGTCTTGCTTCAGTACATTTGAATATTGTGAATTTAAAGGAAAATCCCTTGCACTTAAATATCTGAAAGAAAAGAAGAATTACAACAAAACCAGCACTCGTATTGAGTTTTCGCCCGTTGCAGGTTTCAAAACGCAATGGACGTATTGCATTCAGGTTCGCTCACCGCCACGGCACGTCAAATGCACAATCTTCTAGTGCACGTGCACAAACACACGCCTGCACACGCGCAACCACTGAAACGGAAGTTGGCAACCAATAAACCAACATGCACAACAACAGAGACGGGGATCGCTTCGGCCGAGCAGAAACTACCGCCCCTACGCAAAGCATCTTGGGATCTTTCAAGTCAACGCGGAGGAAAAATACGACATGTTTAAGCAGAATTTTGCATGGATTTCCAGCACGTCGAAAATTAACTCGCCCATATTTCCAGACTCATGCATTTCACATGAGGTCGCCATTCTGCTAACCGGTGACTATCCGCTATTTAACACGGCTGTTTCTATTAGTTTCGCCTCAGGCTAGAAGGGCAACGTGCGGTTGGTTCCTGGCCCACCCTTGCCTCTCATTGGATATTTACTGTATTTTTAATTAAAAAGACATATAGTCCCTTCACGGGCACTAAAAAAAGAGCGATTGTTTAGAAAAATCAATATAGGCAAGATTGTGGCTCCCTATAGGAAGCTTAATCACCGGCAGCGGATTTGCTGCAATACGGGAAGGATATCGAGCGGGCACTGGTGCTTCTGACCCACTTAGGGCATCCATGCAGTTATTTTCCATCAACCAGCACCTGGTGTTCAAGAGGCTCTGTTTATGCTCCCCAACTGGGCAGCTTCTGCCTTTTGATGGCAAATGCACAGAAGTCAAGAAACGGATGCTGAAGATGCAGAGGATCTTCAAATGGTTCGTCTGAGGGACCCCGACCTTCAGTCCCAGACACGGAGATCAGGCCAAGAGGAGCCACAAAGCACTCATCAGTTGACATGTCTAGACCCATCTTGAGGTGGCACATCTTCTTCTGAGTCCAGTTCTACCTTATTCGTGCAGTTCATTGCAAAGCTAGCAGCTAACCACAGATGCAGCAAAGTTTGCTCGAATTGCCGAAAATCTGTCTCACGTGTTGCAGCTTTCCCTGGAGAGGGGCTATCATAGATGGAGGGATGTCTGCAAGACAAAGTAAGGCCGTGGGGCTGAGTCCTGACATCTGATCTCAGGGCTAGCCTTAACATTCAGTTCGACTGGGATCCAAGATCGGTACGCTTCTGTTCAGCTGATTAGGCCGTCAGCTTCGTTTATGGTTTTCTCAGACTCTTTTACATCATTCTGGGATCTCCTGACTCCTGTGCCATCATGAGACAGGACCCCCAAGCTCTGGTGGATATACTCTCAAATCTTCTGCTAGCACTAGAAATGGAAAGGTGAGCCTCACCTGCAGTGCTATAATCAGGTCACCACTTGCTTTAGGCAGGGACTCGGGTTTTGCTTTGCTCTTAACCTCTGGGAGGCAGGTCAGAGGGTAGACATCTCCGAGGCAGGACACCCAACATGGAAACAAGGTGTCCTTGTTGCTTAACAAGTGTATGATCGTAAACTACAAATAGTAATAGTAAACTAGTATATAGTAGTAAACTAGTATATGGTCATAAACTACATAGAGTAGAGTAATAGTAAACTAGTATATAGTAGTAAACTACAAATAGTAGAGTAATAGTAAACTAGTATATGGTAGTAAATTAGTATATGGTAGTAAACTACAATAGTAAACTAGTATATGGTACTAAACTACAAACGTCTATGCAGGTTTTTGCCAAACTAGATCATGATGCTATGGATTTCCATTTCTGTGACCAAACTCAGGTACCTTAAACGGTTTGGGTTTCAGAGAGAGGGAACCCCGCGCATACTTTTAAGATATCCAAAGACAGCCACTGAACACCATTAGTCACTTTAATGTTTAATTGGGCTTAAGGCAATGCAAATATACCCAGGGGCTTGATAATGGGCAATGACTTTAGCAGTTCCAAGAGGAGTATGTTCAGTCTGGACTGAATACTTTTGATTTTGATGATGCCTACATCCACCTAAGGTATTTCACAGGTCACTGTACTCAACTACCAGGCTTAGATTTAATGGTTTTCATAGACACCAGGGTTGGACGAGACCTCCCAAGGTCATCGGGCCCAGCCCCCTCCCCATAGGGCAGGCAGTCAGCGGGGGTCAAATGATCCCAGCAAGACAGGCGTCCAAGCGTAAAGCTTCTCCATAGCATCCCTGCTGCTGTGGTGCACGGGGGTTTTGTCCTCCTTGGCAGTACCACTCTGGCGCTTGCCTCTGAGCCCAGGCTATATAGATGACCAACCACCCTTGGCTCTCATCTTGACTCGCACTTTGATGTCCATTTGCTATTTGTTTCAGAAGATGGAGTGGGCTCTTAGAGCTGGGTACTAACCAAACGAGGTTTGGAACTGGAGCAGGAAAACTACCTTTGGCTGGTTGATCTGGCACTGCTCAAGCAACCTGGACTTTGGACATGCTTATAAATAAACCAAATAGAATTTAAAAAAAACTATTTGACTCCTACTTCTCCTGCCTAAAATAATCTGTAAGACCCTGAATTTTGGCTGGCCACTCAGGGTGAAGAAGTAACACTACCACTTTTCTGGTGCTTGGCTTCCCTGTTCACCTACACCCTGCAAGAACAAACCATAGGTGCAATAATAGCACTGCGTTGCAGACTGAGCTGTCTGACCGTGCCAAAAGTTGAGAGTTTTGAAATTGGGAAGAGAAAATTTAATTTGAATCTAAATACATCCCTTGGCCATCAACAACCGGTCCAAATCTATCTCCCTGGTGTATAAATCCCACCATCAGCTTATGCACAAACACACATAAATCTCCTCTCTCGCGCTTTGTACAGCTGAGGGTTTCTTCCAACAGCTGGAGATAAATGGAGGAAACTCTGAAAGGTTGGCTGAGGCATCTTTCTGACTTTGCGTGCCTGCGAACATATGCAGACCTCGAAGAATCACTGACTGGCGAGGAAAAGAAACGTTACGTGCCAGGGTTGCGGTAGTGCTTTCTTCCAAACTCAACCCACAAAATAAACTCGGCCTTCTTGACATCAAAATGCAATGCCTCTCTCAGATTGCACAGATGTTCAGAACACAAACTTTGCACACGACAGGGCTGCGGTTAGGGTAATAGATGCTCCAGCTCTACGAAAAAACTTGCCGTAACTCAGAGAAATTAAATTTCTCTGAAACTCACTTGATCAATCAAGTAGAAATGGCAATATTTTTAATGTTTGCCAAAGCTATCAGCAGATCGCAAACAAAACGACTCCAGCATTTGCCCGGCCTACATAAAAAGGTTAAAAAAATAGCAAGTGTAAGAAGCCTTTATGTGAAATGCCCAAAACGTGTATGTTATAAGAATGCACAGAACTGTAGTGGCTGGTAACTGATGATCCCAGGAAGCACGGTCTACGCAGAATGCTAAAAAGCCTTTGGTTGACTACTTGAATGCCCAAAAGAAATACCGGAGACTGTCATATTCCGGAGGAAATGAAAATGCTAATAGACTCTCACTGCGAGCTATTTCCATAACAAAATCATAATGAGCTACACAAACTAGTTCCACCCATCACAATGAGAGGAGTCAAGTGCAACACAAAAAATGAGCCGAGGATACATCGATACTAACAAAGCCTCGATGCGTGGCTTTGGAATTATTTTAAGTAATGGCTAATAGATGACTTCTTCCACGGTCCCCATGCAAGCATCCGAAGACCTCTAATGATCTACAGCATAATTCAAGGCCCCGACCTTTAAATCCGTCTTGCTGGTGCACGCGGGTCCGAAGCCTGCGACTGCTAATATCTCACTGCAGGGAAAGCCGCTGTGGTTCTTCTGCACCACATCTCAGCTGGGCTGTCACGGCCAATGTTATTTACTGCTAATTCGACTACAAGGTGTCTTCTTCTTGTCCTCTCCGCGTAAATCACAAATGGTCCTGCTGAGCAAAGATCTTCCCTTGTTGCAGGGCATGTAAGTCACAGGTGCCAGAGGTGACAAGCTGGTCATTCTTCTTAGCCAAAGGCCAAGGAACCACTTAAAAGACTCATAAGGCGTGAAAGCTTGCATCAGTATTAATTAGATTGGCAAGCCTTTGAGGACAAGAGGGATTTTTTTTTGCTCTGTGTTTGTACAGCACCTTGCACAGCGAAGTTATAGTCTACAAACAAACACTTGCAAAACTATGATCTTCTCCTTCAGTTTGCTTTTCCTTTCACTTTGCCTTTAATTAGACACATTTAGAAAGGTGATCCTTGAACGCTCGTTATTACGTACGGTATCTCGAAGTACCGAGGAAACGGACCATTCAGGGCGCGCACACACGTGTGCTTGCAAGCCTTGAGTTTCAAAGGGGGCACTGTCATTCCTATATGCGAACGAGCTGAGAACAATATTTTTATTTTTCTCCAACCACTCCAACTCCGAGGATGAACGAAGGAGGGCTAAAACATGGAGGGGTTTGCTCCATTCGAATCGACTCCTTCGCACACAACAACAGTTAGAGCTTGCCAGCTACTGCCCTTCTGAAATGCTTGCATGTCCACCCACTCACGTGCCTGGAATAAGACCAGTCTGGACTTAAAAGAAAAACTACAGTGCCCTTTCCAAAAATAACATGCCTTAATAAGTGCACTTAGTCTGTAGATTAAAGTGATGGAGCTGCCGCTGCCAGCTGTAGGGGAAAACAAGAGATTGGACTAAGCAGTTCGCAGCACGTTCATGTAGATGCTGCAAGGAACAATTTTGTTCCCCTGTTCAGCCGGGGCAGGGACTATGGGCATCCTTTGTGCTTTCTTACTACCATCAGCAGGACTGAAGCAGCTAAACACATGATTTGCACCACAGCTCTCAGTCTGGTGGCTTTGGGGTTGATACCATAAAATAAAAAACATTAAGAGAGGCGCTCAGATGCAATTAAAACGTGCCAGACTGGCAGAGAGGTGTCCTGGAGGCAGGAAAGGAGTGCTTCACTGACCGAGATCTACATGAAATCTCTTCCACTCTGAAATCCGTTATATTTGCAGAGGTTTTTATTACAGGAAATCAAGTTCACTCCCTATTGACATTTCAAGCTGACTATTCACCCTTATGAATTTTCTGAAAGTCACCCATAAATCACCGTGGCTAGCTAGCACATACCCAGGACGGCTGGTTTATCTGTGTGCGACCAAGCAGAATGATATGTCCAACCTCTGGAAAAGGCATAAAATGGGATTTCGAGATGGACTGCTCATCCACCTGGTAGGGCTAGCTGCTTGGACATCTCTGAACATGCTGGACCTAGTCGTTTACATTAATACTAATCCACCGGCATCGATAGAGGCGTTTTATAATTTACTTCCAGTTACAGGAAAGAGAACGTCAGCTCTGAAGGCAGTTTAGTTGGGTGCCATCTCTTCTCCACCCATCAGAAGTATTTTCCTACCGTTTGCTTTTCTGAATAAAAAAACCTCAATATATTGAGGTGCTTCATAAAGGAACAGTAAATGTGAATGAGGAATAAATAAGGTCCTGGAACTGTTAGGTCATTTTGAATATAAATGTTCACCCTAACTACTAAAGGACCCCAAATGTGTCATGCAGATCCCTACCGACTACGAACCTCTGCAGATTCACATCAGGTTGGGAAATGCATTGCAGGCCAGTTAAAATCGCAGGCAGGGTCATGCACACAAAAACGTAAGTGCAGTTTGCTCTCTGCATCCCTTTAGTGGTTCACGGAAAGACACCCAAAAGGCGCATCTACACAAGACACTTACTGCACATTGCAATAGCATGTCATAGCAAAAACGGTGCTAATAGCACAGTATTAAGCTAATGCGCAATAAAATAACCAGGTGGCGGTGCTACTCTAGGTACTGAGCATTTGGTTAGGACTTTATTCAGGAGGTACTAAACTAAACGTGCAGTATCTAAGGCACATTAATGAACATGTGGATGCGCCCAAAGAACAGCTAAAATGTTCGCTCTGCAAAGAGTGCACGTAGTGCCAGCTGCTCTACCCACACGCGGCTGAATCTCACCTCGAAGTACCAGAGTCCATAAAACAGCTGGTTTGTGTGGGCTTGGACCAACAGCAAACCCACCGCATTGGTACGTGGACCTCCCCGTGCGCCCCCATCCTGTTGTATATCCATTGCTTGAGCCACTTCAACGTCCTAACCAACGCTGACCGCTTTCAGCTGCAGAATGAAAGACAAGGAGACTCCTCGATGAGGCGAGGCATTTCAAAACGACTTTTGTTTCTTGCTCCTTACGTGACGGGCTACATCCAGACTCAAAAACAGTTCTGGAAGTTGGGGGCTCCAATGAGACTAAAAACGATACAAAAGCCCAAACGTTTGCGTGCCTGTTGCATTGCAGCGTGGAAGCTAAGGAACTACACGTGACTCGACTGGAAATATTGTTGAACACGCAGCCACAATCTGAATTTAGGATCAGACCACCAAGAAAGGGGATGGAAAAAATGTTTTGATGAGGATAAGCAAAAAAAAATTTGGAAATCGGTGCATTTAAGAAGACGTGCAGATTTTTTTTCTCTGTGAGAGATGATCACTGTGAATAAGATTAATTCTATTTGAAGATAAGGGGCAAATATACCTCAGTAGGAGAAGCGTCAGGATTTCTGAATCCCTAGGGATGAGAATCATAATGTTTTAATCGAGTCCCCCTCTAATCTTCAAGCATCACGTCTATCTAATTCATTCGGGGATAGGAGATGTATTTGAACGCTAAATATTGGAACTTTTTTTTTTAATGGTACCCTTGGCTGGAAAGCAGAGTGGCGCTCTATTCATTTATCCTGGCAAGGATTGCTGCCACATCCTGAAGGCTACAGAAAACCAGATTTCGCCAAGTCAAACAACATTTATTTTCTTCTTCTGTCCTGAAAACCTGTTAGTGAAGATTTGGAGACTACCGTCCTCGACAGCTTTGCCCGGGGGCAACATATTTAATGGTTTCCAAACGGCTTGGAACAACTTCAGATAGATCCAAAAAGCAACTTAGATGTATGAGATATTTTTGCCCGAGAAGACTGTGCGTTTCTGAAGTCAGCAGTGTACCTGAATCATAACTCAAAGCAAAAGTATGCTCTTTGGATGGCTTATATTCAGCACAGGAAAAAGTGTTGGACTTGGTGAAGCTTGGCCCGGTCCAATAACTATTTGCTTTGGGGTGGTGATGGGCAGAGGACCGTGTATAGAAGCAAGCATGCAGCTTGGACGCATTCTGCTGTGGAAATGATCTGAAAGAGCTAGCTGCAAAGGCAAAAAGGGCATTCTTGGAGCATGCATATAAACTTTTTATTGCAAACGGGCAACTGGACCGTAAAGCCCTGGGTGGTGCAGGGAACATTGTGCATCTAAGTCCTATTAGTCCTATCATGGTAGTACATGGTGCTGTGGATCAGAGGGGCAAATTCCTCCTAAGCACCTAAGCAATCACATAAATGTAGGCAAAAAAAGGACCTGCATTAGATGCAGAGCCCCATGCGCGACACACCGACCAGAGGATTACTGTAACACCGCTCCCGCCCGCAGTGCATTCGAGTCAACGCCGAGAAGCCCCTGAACTGCCGCGAGCACTACATTCACCCCAATTTCACAGCACTTACAACCGTGGTGCAAAGTCAACAGTACCAATTACTGCAGCGTGCGGCGCCGGGAGTTCAGCTGTGCAATTTGGAGGTGATTGCTGCAGACCAGGTGCAGCGTGTGCAAAGGAGGCGGCAGATATCATGGATATAAATAAGGTTTCAAGAGCCAGTTAAACGGCTCCTTTAGGGGAAACAATTCATTCAGCGCAGAATGTGAATTAACTCCCAACACGTCACGCAGCTGGCGTCCGGCGTTAGTCGCCTGACATTGTAGACTGCAGTACTACAGTCAAAAGATATTGCCCTAAGTATCGATACAGGTGGCATCACGATATAGGTGAGACTCCATGGATGCCAACTTTAGTGAACTAATATAAGAAAGCGGTCCCTACAAACTCAGGAGTGTGAATTAAGCCCTGCTTAGCTAAATACAGGGCGGATTTGCCGTTCCCCTCTCCCCGGTCCTTCAGGTTCACAGATCTGTTTGAAGTGCTTCAGAGAAAAAGCTTCAAGGAATCTGCTCTCCAGGCATCCCTGATTTCTGGTTCGGTTACATCCTTCTGTGCAAACCTCGCCGCCTCTTGTGACCGCAGCGGCGTCCATGGGGTGCTCAGCAGCTGTTTGAATGCAACATCTCCCTCTTACTCCTCTCTCCCCCTTCACTTCTGCACAAGCATCAAAGCTGCAGTGATCACCATGGAAACCAGTCCGAGAATAAAAAAAAAAATCAAAAAAAAAATCAACATTTTTAGTCCAAAGCTAGTATTCTGCCACCCACTGGGTACTTTGGTTAGACAGCCTTGAAGTACACAGTGACAGTGCTTAGTGCAAGCAAATCAGCTAAATCATTACAGCAGGCTGCATTCACATTCAAGTATACACACAAAAAATATATATCCCGTCACAATTCTCCTGTCTTCATTTGGCAGCATTTTCACTGAGCGCCGAGATCCTATTTGTGGAAATCCTGGTTAATGCCTGCCGCCTCTGTGTTACCTCGAAAACATAAAAGATACCTCATGTTTGTATGCAAGTTTAATAAGCAATGTATTCATGCAGTATACATCGTTTCACACTCCGAAAAAGGCTTACTTATTGCCAGAGAACAGAGATGGCTACCTAGGGAAAATATGCAATACTAGAGGGAGCTGGAGGGTTGGTTTTTATCATTGGCCATGCTAGTAACTTAGTCTCCTTCTGTAAGGTGTGATACACACACAAGAGGATCTGGGATTTCACGTCCACGATGATTAGCTACTGGCTAATGATCACTAATATCCAATTTCAGGTTGGGCAGAGCTCCACCGCCACCCAGACCTGCAATTACCACCTGGTTTTTACTGCGGACTTCAAGAACTAAAAGGACAGTCTATAAAAAGCTGGTAAAACGTAGGAAAAGGAAGAAGACCAGGCAGACGTGTGATAGTTGAGTGCAGTCCTCAAGATACAGAGACGTGCTGTGAAAAATGTGTTCTCAGACAGAGCCTAAATCATAAAAGATTATCAGAGCGGCCTCGACTCTCTGACGTGCGCACATCACTTCCAAAAGATAGATGAAATTGTAATTAAGGTATGCAAAAAAAAAAAAAAACTCAACCAAGGGGAAAAAAACCCCCAATCCATAAATCCCTGAATCCTAAGGGATGGTGGTAAGTTTTATGGCAGTTTTTAAAAGATTTTTTTTCATGCCTACTGCAGTATTACGTATGTGCTCTCTAATAAAATCTTTAAAAAAATTGGGAAAAGGTATGCAGACTTGATTTGTTCACTTTTGTTACATGTTCTGGCAGCACACAATTTGAAATACATTTTTAATCAAGCGAACTGCTGAGACTCTGCAATTTCGGCCTGGCATTTGTCTAGTTCATTTTATATTGTTGGAAGTGACTGGATGTTTGTTTCCTGCATGACTCATTTTTTATTTTCCTTTCATACGAGTTTCTCTCCCTCTCTCACACTCTCGCACACACACGCGCGCGCGCATGCACGCACACACTCACACACTTTAAACTGACACTTGAGAAATGAATCAAATTTAGTATTTTATCAAGCACAAATTGTGCAAGAGCATAATTTCAAGTAGTAGATAATTACATCAATGAAATATTTATGGAAACTCATTACAGCAAATACTCAGTTTTATCCCAGGATTTTTGCATTTTATGTAACCAACCAAGAAATCAAGTCTCGGTTTTATATAGCGCTCCGGTTTAACACTACCCATTTAGGAATTTAACGAGCTGTAATGCAGCTAACTTTTGTTCAAACCCATCCATGCCCCCATGCAAGACAACGTCTCAGTCTCTCACCTGGGATGATGCCTTCTCTGCAGCTCTGAATAATACTAGAGTAGCCGTCATCCCTTTGGAGAAAGATACTGAGACCGATATAGGTACCAACGTGACAATGGCGTGGTGAACAATGCCAAGACTGAACTGGAGACTACTCCAGCCTCTATGGTACGGATCAAAATATTCATTTGGGTTCTGCCTCAGCATATTAAAAAAGGCAGGGAACAAACAAATATTTTTACTTGTTTATATCTATATCTATGTCTATCTAGCTATCTATTGATAGATAGCTAGGTAGCTAGAGCTAGATAGATATATCTATACAATATATAGATATACAAAAAGATAGGTAACAAACAGATATTTTTACTTGTTTATATCTATATATAGATATCTATATACACTGTATATTTATATCTATCTATATTGTATATCTATGTCTATCTATAGCTAGCTATACAATATAGATAGATATACATACATATAAACAAGTAAAAATATGTTTGTTACCTACCTTTTTGTATATCTATATATTGTATAGTGTATACAATATCATATATTAGATAGACAGACAGACAGACAGAGTGTATATCTATATAGATCCATGTTTCATCAAGGATAGGTAGTGCTAGTACTAACTTGATGATCCAAGCTGCTAATTTTTATATACAGTATGTATGCGTGCGTGCGTGCATGTATGCATGCGTGCATGTATCAAAAGTATGTAAGTTAGCAATTTGGACCATCATGTTAGTACTAGATGCAAAAAGGATTTGGGCTTTTGCTCCTCATCCATGTTGGCCACTCTCCAAGTCAACAATGGAAACGTGCATCAAAATCGTATCCTTGACGTACCATGGATGTACAGTCTGGACAACACTGGATATCGCCTTGCACTCCCACAGGGTTGTTCCAGATCAGAAAAAAGGACCTTAGCACTCTCATACTTGGCCTGTGAATGTTTGTGAATGAATTACTCAGAATCACATGAGATTTACTATCTGGGGCACTCAGGAAAGTTTATCGTTCCCTTTGGGAGTTTCAGATGCACTGTTTGTGCCGTCTCCTGTGCTGATTCTCTGCACAAACACCTGAAAACCAACTGAAGTTATTACCCTTCGCAGGCATCCTGAAACAGCTCTTCTGTCACGTAGTTTACAAAACACCTGGCAGTGGTTAGGCCAGTGGTCCTTACCTTTTTAGACTCAAGGCAGGTCTTGTCAGACTCCAGAAGCCCTTCCATAACTTTTGCGAATTGACTGGCACCCCATTTGAAGAACTACAGTATTTATTACAGTACTTACCTCCGTGCAGAGAGCATCCCCGCAGGGAGCGCCTGAGCCTGCCCTGATCTGCTTCTCTCCACACATCTGGAGCCTGATCCTGCCTTCCTCTGCGTATCTCTCCATCTCCTGCACTCCCTGGGGCACCCTTCGAAGGATTTTGCAGCACACCCTGGCACCCTAGTTAAAAAATCACTGGAGTTCATCCACTCTCTCTCACGCGGACTCATTTGATAGCACGGCTTCTTTCTATTCTCTATACAGCAAATGGCAAGCCCTTAACCCCATTTGTCCCTGGCTTCCTCGGAGGGAAGAAGGGCTGCCAGAGTTCGCAGTCACGCAGGTGGGAAGACCAAAGGTACTGGGCTAAATGGCTCCCGTCGAAGTTAACCTGCACACGTGAAACGCGGGTGAACAACAGAACTAGAATACTTCCATTACTACCATTTCTGGCTTAGCCTCATGACTGAAAGCAGCGATTTTCAGGCCACCGACATCTACACAGAGAACAAGCTCATTCCTACATATTCACAGCTATACCGGTAGATTAGAAAACGACTCGTGTGCGAACGACTGGGAGGCTGTTGTGACAGAAAGGCAGGTCTTCGCAGCACCAGGCGTGGCTCTTTCCTACAGACTGCGTCTGTGCTCGGCCCTTTTGGGAACGGAGAGGTGATACCCCATAAAACTAGGGGGAGGATACCGTCTTGCATTTGCTAGAGATGTATAAAAAGTACGGGACTGCAGAAGGAGAGTTGAGCACACGGGCAAGGCCGAAGGCAACGCCATCCACACGAGTGGAAGACAGTGGGGGCTGAGGAAGTGAAATCTCTTCCAGTTACCACCAGCACCCGTGTCCACCTCACCTATGGGGCCACGGCAGCCAGGAAAAGCAGCTTCTTCAATGCAGTCAAGGCCACATCCCCAGGGCAAACCCCAAGCCTGCAGCTCATCCCACAGGGCCATCTGCAACCACCTCCAAGAGGCTGGCACAGGTGTCCTCTCAGTGGGAGGGCACGGATGCCCAACGTGTGGCAAGTTAACACAAATCCCCCGCATTGTGCCCAGCGAAGGATGCCACGAGCTAGCACTGCATGGTCCAAATGAATGCCGCCTAGCAGAGCTGCATTTTCCCATTAGCATGCAAATCACACAGCAGAGAGCAAGGACGCAATCATCCTTAGTGCAGACATGCTATTGTCCCTTCTGCTCCGGTTATCTGACAATCCTTTAAATGGGACACAAAGTGCTCGCCCTGCCAGTCACCACTGGCTTCTCGCATGGCCCTAAAAAGGGGCCATCTACTTGGCATGCACTGAATTGCTGCGTCTGAAAGCAAGGGACAATAACCTAAGTCACTGCAGTGGGTACAACAAGTGCCGAGGTGAGCGTGTGTCTGTGCGTGTGTAGGGGGTTGGGGCAAGGCGTTAGCTGCAAACACAGACTGGGCCAGCTTTCAAAACACCCCATAACACGGCCCCGCAGAGTGCAGCTGGCATCATTTTTGTCCCTTTTATTTAGATAATTTCGGAAATGCGTGGAAGAAAACTCGGCACGAGGGCAGACGCCAAGATGATGAGGTCACAAATACCCTGACTTCCCACCACACCCATGAGACAACACCAGCATCACAGAGACGAGCAGCTCAATGAGAGTGCAACAGCAAAAGTGCAATTGCAGCTAACCCATACAAGCACCCTGGGCGAAGGGGGAAGTAAGCCCGCCGCCACACTGTATTAAACAGCGAGGTTTTGTGCTAGAGCAAGGACGGCAAGGGCCGTTCGAATAAGTGCGTTTGGTAGCAGGTAGCATGGAGCTCACTTACACACCGTGTATATCCCGACGGGCTTTCATACTGCCACCCCTTCCCCCACCCCGCGTATCCTTTAGTTAAGACTGACCTTTTTTTGTCATCTTCCATATAAAACAAAGAATGGATCTGGCATAATATATTCAGGGCTTTCAAATGTATTCATGAGTCTCCGTCATCCTAAATCTCAATCTTTCCAACGCCGTCAGATCTTGTTTAGAGCACAAACAAAGCTTCCCCCTTCCTGTCCACGCTGGCCTCTTCTGCCACATGCCCTTTGCCTGGTCACGGCCAGAAGTTTTCCTTCTGTAACATCCTGCTCAGAGACCTCGAAAAATAAAAATACCCACAAATGATATGGGTCTCTGGGAAAAAACACACGCGTGCATATATGTATACACACACACACACATATACATATACACATATATGCACGTATTTATGTATGTGTGTGTATATATATGTACACGTGTATATGCATACACACATATGCATACGCCCATATGCACGTGTATACACACATGTATGCATATATACGTGTACACACATACATGCATATATGTGTGTGTATACACATACACATGTATACATTTGTGTGTGTGCATATATACACATACACAAACACACATGTATGTGTACATATATTACACACACCTATATTAATACATCCATCTGGGCTCCTTTCCCGTTCTATAGAAGTGACTGGTTCTGAACATAGCTGGAAGGAGGAATCTCTCCGAAATCAGGAGTCATTTCAAAGGCTCTCGCTGAATGCAGAGTATATCCCTATCAAAAGGACAGATCTCCACAATAAGAGTTAAGTAAAAATGAAGGTAGCATAGGATTCGGGAGGGCAGAAGATCCCACAGGAATTTTGAGAGATGGCAAATGTCTACATGTATTAAAACGCATAGGCACAGACCTGATAGGAAATTATGGTAATGCTTCACTTAAATTGCAAACTCAAAGTGCTGCAGACATGAACTAATTAACCCTCCTCACCCACAGGAGGAAGCAGGAATCATTCAGACGGGGAGCGAGGCGAGATCCTCAGCTGTGGACGAGGCTGAGCACACGCAAAGAGCTCCCGGGACCCGCCAGCACGCCTGTCCCCAGGCTCGCAAGGATCCCTGCCTCACCTGGACGGATCCCGGCCGAGACGGACAGAGGTCGGTTACTGTTGGTACCCAGCTAAATGCAATGCAAGTTGCAAGCCAAGCCTTAACAACTCCCCGCCCTCCCACCCTCAATAGCCAGCGTGTTGAAAAACCATCAGGGAATGAGGCGTTAATCACACGCGCGCGCGCACGCGCACGCACACACACACACACACACACACACACACACACACACTGCACCACTGCAAATCAATTTGTGCTCTGAACAGACAGTCAAGAGAGGTGGTTTCCCTAGCAACAACCACCACTTCTGCACTGACGCTTTCCTACCACTTCTTTCCCCTCGAATCCCGATTCTCTCTCGCTGGAGCAGCTCTTGCTTTGGTTTGTGCAAAGAATTGAATGCCCCCGGCACATTTTTCTCTCCAGTAGCCCACGGGGCTTGGCCACATGCTGCATCGCTTTCCTGTAGTGCCTTTTACGGGGCCGTCGGATGATCATCTCAGGAGGCATCATATAGGATAGACCAAACCAGGACGGGGGCTGGGGGCAGGGAGCCTGGGGGGCGGGGGGGGTCACACCTGACTTCCACCCCGCCTTGTGCTCTATAGCGCTCGCTGCATTCACAGAGAGAAGGATGTACCTGAGGCTTTACATCGGGCCATTTCCCCTGCTCTCAACACAGATGCTTCGTCCCTGCCCCACCAGAGTGCCAATGGGATCAGCTGGCAGATAAGGCTCTCTGGGTAGATACGGTATCTTTTACTAGACCCACTAAATCGTTGGAAAAAGTCTTCTTAGCAAGCTTTTCGGACACAAATGCCCTTCGTCAGGCTGAGATGGGATGAGCTGGCAGACGAGGTTCTTTGGGTAGAAGCAATATCCTTTATTAGACCAACTACATAGTTGGAAAGTCACTGTTGAGTTTGACTTTGCTCTTCTTCACGTTGGGACGTTTTCAAGTCAAAGAGCAAAATTCAGTATCTTCCATGTTTCAGGGGTGTTGGTGTAGCCGTGTTGGTCTCAGGACATAGGCAGACCGGGTTCTTTGGGTGAATGTGATCTCTTTTATTGGACTGACTATTTAGTCCATCTATTATTGAGTGGCTCTAATAGACAGACCACTTTGGTCTCTTTTATGTCCCGAGACCAACACGACTACAAGCGACACCCCGATGGGATCGGCAGATGCTTGTGAAGTGCTTGGAGATCCCGGCGAAGGGGACACGCGTGCAAAACACTCGCACAGAGGAAAAGCTCCTGAAACAGCTGCTTCCCTGGGTACCCAGAGGGTGATCCCCTCTCCCCACGCACGTGAAATTCATAACTTCCACAGCCCATTTGTGAAGAGGAGGAGGGCGCCGGCCAACGGTGCCTTTTCACAGCGAACCAGAGTCCCACCATCCAAGGGCTGTGCACGAATGAACAACTGCTGACAAGGTGACAGCTGTTACGTTTGCCGACAGCTACTCCACCAAATGCTGTCGGATTCACGGCCTTTTAGAAAGTGCTTCAGAGTACCTTGGATATAGAAAAAGCACCATTAAAAATGTTCTGTTCTCATTGCAGGGCTGCCAGAAGATTAATCAAAAACTTGGCTACCGTCAAGGAGCAGTACATCTGCTAGTCTGGGATTTTTAAATTTTTTTTTTTTAAAGCACGCCTATAGCTAAACCCCTAATTACTTTCAGAAAAGGTAGGTGTTAGCAAACAGCTGAAGTTTATAGCTTTGGGAGATAGTAATTAAGAAAGCCCAAGCTCTCAGAGGAAGTATTTCCCCCGCACCTTCCATTTGGACTCGAGGTGCTGTTTGTTTTAACAGGTCATGTCAGGCTACATGCAGAGACGCAGAGGGCACATGTTGCATTAGCCATGACATTTTGGCATTGCAACAAAAAATATAAATTAAACCCCCCCCCCCCCGGTGTTTTCTCAGAAAATATATACGTTCTGTTTTCCATGGCTGAGACTAGTTAACAAAGTAGGTGGATGAGACAGGAGTGCGGTCGAGTGAGCCAGCACAAAGCATCAGTAGGAGGAGGGAAAGATAAACAACCCCAAACATCAAAAAATAAAATATCGATTTAGACAAGAAAAAAAACCAAACAAACCACCCAATAAAAACCAGGTGAACGAGACTGAGAAAAAGATGCTCTTCTATCCACATTAAAAAAATCTGTACGACGCCAGCATCTTCTAGCACCTCCGTAGTTTGGACCGGGGGCTCGTTGTGGGCCGCTGCGTTGGCGTCCTTGTGAAAAGCTGCCTTCAACTGGCCAAGTCGTAAGCTAAGCGGGTCTGAAGGGTCAGACGGAGTCAGGATAGATAAGCTGTTAAAGAGTTTTACTGTTTAAAATTCGCCAGATGTCCTGTCTGCACCGAGAGAGCCGTGACAGCTCCGCCGTGGCCAACGGAGTATGGCAGACCCATTCTTGCGAAGTGACTGAGTGTGACGCACCTCGGGGCACTGAAACGAGCCGGACTTCCCTGCAATTTCTGCTTCCAGCCCATGCAGGGATCTGTGCAACCGGGGAGAGCCTGGAGACTTCCCTGTGCTCTCGATGCTCCCCCACGCCAGCACGGCGGCGACGGAAACTGTCCAGCTGAAAAGCATGGGAGGAAGGAACCAGGCCAGGGATGGAAAGGGACTCGACTGGAATAACGACCTTGGGAGACTCGCAGGAAAAAGGGGAAGGGGACATGGAGATTTGGGCTGACTGGGAAAGAAATGTGTAGGGGAGTCCAGAGCTGGAACTAGAGGGGCTTGAATACTCGAGTGCTGAATCGACATCCACTGATTGATGTTGGCTGGAAAGCTGGTGGAAACCATTCATGCTGCATCTCACCTACCGCCTTACAACGATCCGTTTAATCCACCCAAGGCCCAGCTTTCCCCACAACACCCCAGATCAGGATCTGTCTGCAGACACCCTTCGGATCAAGGAATGGGAAACACAGGAAGTCACACACGCAAGGTTTGTCCGTGTGACGAACCCCGCTCGTCAAGTTGCATGAACATGGTGAGAGTGGTGTCTGCTACACAGGATCAGGACAGGCCAAGGCCCATGGACGGCCAACCTCCACCGTAGGGGCCTCAGTGCTCTTACGGAGAGATGCAAACAAATGTCACGCCATCCTGAGCAGTGTCCCCCTATAAACTATGAGGAGGCTTAATAATAACTAATAACTTAATAATGAATAACTTTCAACTCAGTTAGCAAAGAGGCTATTGCTTGCATTTGTTAAATAAATAACTAGCGTGCTGGAGGGGACCGAGCTGCATTTCCTGGACAGGTTAGGGACAAGGGATGGGCCAAGAGAAAGAGCTGAAGAAGTCAAAGTGGAAAATATATGCAATTAGCATAAGCAACCTTTTACATTCGGAGCATCTGACTGGTCTGTCTCAGCCACAAGTCCTCACTTCTCTTTTCCCCAACCTTTATACAACCTAGTTTCCAGAATTCAAAGCATTACGTTTCCCTTGGCTTGTTTCAGAGATTGCTCTAATGACCGTGCCTCGCACTGACTACTACCACATTGCTCACTTGTGCAGGTGCCGTCGGGCCAGGCAGTCATAGCTGCATACCAGACGACTGCAAGGAAACACTTGGGCACCCGCTCGAAGCCTGCTGGAGTCAACAGAAGGACACCGATGGGCTCTGAATCCGGCCCGTAGAGAGGCAAGACCACAGGAAACTCAATGCATTTTTAAGTGCAACCTCCAACTTCCAGATAGAAGATACTCCTTACGGCTAAGTACAGGCAGTCCGAGGCTGAATTGATTCAACTTCACAGGTTAATCTAAGCTGCATATATTGAACAAATAAGCAAATGAACAGACATTCACTTCTGATTCCTAATATATTACTATGCATATATTAAACATAAATAGACAGAGATATACACACAAACAATATACATACTTTATACACTATATATATATATATTTTATACAGACAATGCGTTCCATTGCATTTTTAAGTGAAGACACATGAGGGCACACAGGAAAACTCACTGCGGGCAAAAAACGATGGAAGTACAAATCATGGAGTCCATATCTAACGGAGGAAGGGAGGGAAGTGATTACTTTAAAGACAGGAATCAATGTTAATTCTACTGCAATATTCAATACGAGAGCGCCAATATTTGCATTCCTTGAAGATTTAATTCCATCTAAGGTTATTCATTATTAACTACCACATTCATTATCATCTGTATTTATTTTCCCTACTCAATATACAACAAAGATAAAAACCATGGGCCTTGCTGCAGTCAGATGGCTTGCCTGATTGAAAATGAAACCTAGCCTGGTATGCTGCCGGTATAAGAGACAGCCCAATTCTTCTCAATTATCTTCATGAAAATCATGAACAACTCTAACAGGGATCCTCAGCTCATATACGGTGAAGTTGTCCCAATGAGCTAAAGAAAACAGTACTGGCTTATACCACCTCAAACTGCTGAAATTCAACTAGTATCAAACCGAGTGGAGCTCAAATTCAGGCCATCAAACCCTAATTTACACGCGAGTCGAACGTCCCGTTTGGATCCAAAGGTTTTCCTTTTTTTCCCCCCAGAAGCACTTGTAACAAGGCAAGAGAAGCCGATTTTTATAAAAAGGCATCCAACAAGAGAAGAGATTATGTTATGTGTTACGTTTTCTACGAAGTTCGTGTCTACTAAACACATACACACAAGCCTTCCTTTTCATTTACACCTCTGCTTCACTCTGAGTTTGGGTTTATCACTGGGCAGAGGGGCAAGAGAGATTCACTCTACGTTTTATGTTGAAGAGCCTCACTTAATATTGCTCGACTGGAAACCTCACAGTTTAATTTGATTAGAGCTGAAATAGGTATGCATGAATATAGACAATTTAGTACCTGAGAAAGTGACTGATCATTCTGTTTGGGAATCGCAGGCAAGATTTACCATCCCTGCGCCCTCATTCCTTACATACCGCAATTGTGGTTTGAGTGCAAAGAGGAAAGCTCCCAGTCAACTCGAGATCTTCCATACAGGAAGATGAATACATTTCGTTAATCTTTAGGGGGTCTATAAACCTGTCCAGAAATTAGATGCTGTGTTAAAAGTTGAAGCAGTTGTGCGCACAGAGAAACGAGAGCAACCTACTTCTACTCTAGTTCTTGGCTATTTGGAAGCCTGGAATATTTTCAGATAAGCTGGGGTTTAAGGGATCAATTCAGATCCTGGTGAAATCAATGAAAACCTTGAATATGAATGCAGTAATAGCTGAATTGGACCCTTTCTTTCCAAAAATATGTTCCCTCATCTCAACTGAACTACAGTTCTTTGACTGGCTAAAATCTAGCAAAGCACGCATTTTAAATAGATGCTTCGCTGTAATGCATAGCGTATTCACATTTGTATAATAGTTATTAATTATCACCACCTCCTCCAGAGCAGATACATCTCTAGATGCTTCGCTGTAATGCATAAAGTATTCACACTTGTATTATGGTTATTAATTATCACCACCTCCTCCAGAGCAGATACATCTATAGATGTTTCACTATAATGCATAAGGTATTAATGTTTTTATAATGGTTATTAATTACCACTACCTCCTCCAGAGCAGATACAACTAATGATTACACGGGTATTTCCTGAACAAGGAATCTGAAGTAAGAGCTAGAGGAATCTCTGTAGCAAACCTAATCCTTGCTGTTCACAAGTCAACCTACAAGGAAGCAATTTCCCAGCCAGACAAATTTGGGTTTAACCTCTGTGAGGGTAAAGATCTACTCCTGCTCACTATATTAAAGAAAGCCAGCTCTGCTACCTGGCATTGCCACGCTGGGCATCTAGCTGTAGAAGGCAACTTTCAAACTAGACCTTCAAGTTCAGCCCCATGCAGCAGCAGCTCTTCAAATGAAGGGGTTAACGAGACATTTCAGGCAGGGCAGCATACCCAAGTCGAATCCTCGTCTCACCTACCCATTTCCAACACAGGGGAGGTTTGGGGTTTGCTTTGTATCGATGTGGGAGATGCAAATGCATCTGTGGTTAATTCAAGGCAAGGGTTTCTGGTTGCCAACTCTTGTGTGGCCTTATGTTCAGCTAAGAAATATGACCTGCCCATAATACCCAGAAAGACTGGGAGCCCTCTTCAGCATGCCTTCCTTTATAATTCTGCATAAGTCAATATTTGCAGGAGAACAGATTGTGACAAAATAGATGGCTCATAGTCAGCCATGTAACTGGCGTCTCTGGGATATCAGGCCAAAATTTGCTCTCTCTGCTGCAGCAATGCCTTCTTAGCATATGAACACCACACAGATAACTAGCGTCTGTGGTGCTCAGCCCCAGTCTATACATCACACTGATCCAGGGGAAGAAAAGGAAGCAAATATTAACACTTCTACTGCCCTCCAGAAGAGGCAGATCGGACTGCTGGCTTAAAGGCCTGACTTCTTCCATGCTACGCTCTAAGCCCGGGTCAGCTTTATGCACATAAATAGGCATATAAAGATGGGTAACCCTATGGGCTTCTCATCTGTTGAAGTTACTTGTTTGCAGTGTGGAACCTAAGCTATATCAGTCAAATCCCCATGACTCAAGTGCTACTAGCCCTGCCTGAAGTGAAGCTTTCCTAACTCACATCCTAAATGGTTGCATCAGTTCCCTTGCCCACACCTGCTCTGGTGAACAGTGGAAACAGGTGTTGCCAGAGCATCAAGGGTATCAGTGAAGGGAAAACCGAACTGTAAAGGGATAATACCCCCAAGGACAGAAACCCGGACTCTGCACAGGCCACTTTGACTATCCAACAAAACAACCTCCCTTGCAAAATTGCTTGAGACTAAGGGTATGGGCACATGAACCATTGCAAAAAGAGAAGCTTTACTATGCATCAGCTGGGTAGCTGCTGGTAACTCTGTGGTCTCCCCTGTGGCAAGTGGAAAGTTACTGAAAAAGGGTGAAGTTACCAAGGAGCAGTGCCACAAGAGCAGACCATGCATAGGAAAGCTCCATCTCCTTTTATTCAAGAGAGTTATCTGTTCATCCAAACCCTCAGTGATGAAAGCGATGATGAGAATGAGGTGCAATTACTATTATTACACATGATTATTGTATAACATCACATCTGGGAGGAGAGATCCATCCAGCCGTATTCATGGCAGCAGAGTGGCAATGGAGAAAACTTGGAATTTACTAAAGCACGAGTTTTGTGTCGCATCTTTTCTGCTTGTCCACTTCCGGTCCCAGTCTTGTCAAAATAAACCTACTTTAGGGAGGAAATACAAATCCGCCATTGAAGGAGGCCTTCCAAGGGAACGGTAACGAAGAGACTCATCCTTGGGTTCCTAGTGGCTATCTTGCCACTAAGATTTACTATTTTTCATCAAGTATCTAGAAGAACCGGATCATATTTCTATTAGTCGGTCCCTCTCTTGTGTAATGAATGAGAATCCTCTCTATTGCCTTCGTTTAATTTAACCTAGATATTCAGCTTTATCGATTGCAGTCTCCAGGCTTCCTAGTAACAGGATACTGCAGGCAACGTTTACTCTTTCTGTGTCAAATACCAGACAGATGGCTGGAAAAAAATAAAGAAATCAAGAAAAAAAGAAAGAAGAAAGAAAGAAAATGCTAATCGCAAATGAAAGGCTATTGGCATTGCCTGGGTATGGAAAAATGCAGCTCTTGAGATATATTGCATTGCTGTATTTAAGTCTGAGAACCATCAATGTAATGACTTCTGTGATTAATAACAGGAATTTGTGTCGTATCGATCGCGGAGTCAGAAGTAGAACGGTACAAAGACTTTTTTTTTTTTTTGGAGAACAGTTGATTCACCCGCAAACACCTTTTTAGGAGGGATCAAAACTTCTTGTGACTTTGTGCCCAACTAAGTAAATAGCTATAGCTGAAAAGTAGTAAAGAAGCATTTTGGAAAAAAGTCCAGAAGTTAAGTTTTGACATGCTAAAAACATTTTGTTAAGTTTTCAAAATTTCATTTAAAAGGGGTTGAATACTGAACAAAACATTTTCTTCAACCCAAAGCAACTGGTTTTCAACTTGCCGAGAAAAAGGGGAAGAAAAAACACCCTTCACTTGGCTCATTGGAAACTGCTTTATTTGGTTTTTATCGGCACTTCAGCTGGAACCAAACTGAGTGCAACACAACACGGTCCAGTTCAAAGGTACGTAAACTGGTGCGATGATGCTCTCCTGACATAGGCAGACAAGGTTAGACCAACACGGCTACAACCTAAACCCCTGCTCTACTGACACACACTTGTGTCCAAGACACGCTTGATACAAACTGCACCACACGGCTAGATCTTCAGCCCATACCGTCCCATTTGCCCGGAAGAGAGTCTTGCACAGGCTCAAAGCTAGCCCTAGTCCCAGAATTGTGCATTTCCAGGACCTGGCGCATCTGCCTTGGCCTGGAAAGTTTGGAGGAATTCATTCCTCCGTCAACGAGGATGCCTCCTCTTCCTCCCTGTATCTGGGAACAGAGTTGCTCTTTAGCGCCACGTGTTTTTTGCCCTCCTACCACAGACTTTTGGGGTATGTACTCCTCTTTGGAGGGGTGCGTGCGATCGACTCTAAGAGAAAATCACTGACGTCCACCAGTCAAGATGCCATGCATTTGTATTAGGCTTTTTAAATTTATTATCCTCGATAATACACACTCACAATTTCCAGCTTTCCCCACATCTATTCCAACACGTGTACATAGTCAATGTAAAATGACTGCCCATTCAATTAGTGAACCCAAAATTTGTTCTACCATTTGAATGTGGGTCTAAAAGCACCACACCAGTCCTTGCCTTCTATCAAGACACAGTTTTCAGAAATGAAAGACACTTTTCTGACCCCAACTTGTGTCGGTAGATGCTGGCTTTACGGTTCAACAGGAATCAGGAGGATGGTGAAATCGTGAGCTGTTCTGCACAAACTCCGGATAACTCCACAGATCCGAAAAAGCTGCAGTGTTTATACTCAAAAGAAGATTTGAAGTTGAAGAAAGCAACAGATAACGTGAGAAAACTGCATGTAGTTTTTATTCCCTTCCAAATAAATGCCTTATTTCTAATCCCAAGCATTCAATCCCCCTTTGAAGGTAGGCCCTTCAAACTTCATGGGCATCAGGAATCATAATAATATGGAGAGGGTAACAGGAATATATTTTGGGATTCTTATGATTTTGGAGCCGAGATACAAAAACCTCCTTTTTAAATGTAATCTGAGGTTCTCACATAAACGTGACTCCAGGTGCCTGGATATTAGGAAAAAACACAAAGTCTTACGAGAGCTGACATGTTGAAAATGCCAACGTGCAAAGCCGAGTTGATAAAAATCCAGGCCATTTTAAGATGAGAAAATAAAGTCAGTTCAAGTTTGCTTTCCTCCCGCAGAACCGTTCACGTACCCGGGAACAGAAGCGCGTGGATTGAGGGCTTGGTGGATGGCAAGCTATAAAGATATTTTTAAAATGACATTATGCGCTGTATAAACATGCCGAAAAACTTTTGGTGTCTGAGGTTCTTTTTCAGTCAAAGGTAAGGGAATAGTTTTCAGGGCACGTCTGCATTTCTTCATTTTCAAAAAGCTACAGGGAAAATTTATTGTTTACTCATTTCTTCTTGGCTTCTGTCACTTTGTCAGAACAGAGGCTTAATAAAAAAGGCACAAACCACTGTAAATACTTCCGTTATCTGCTGAGTTTTTTTGCTAGCAGCCATAAAAAATGCATCTCATTGCCTCTTAACAGTAAATTTATAATCTAATGGTCGATTTGCACTACAAGAAGAATTGGAAACTCGCTGCTGCCTTCACTTCTGTAACCTATGCACATCCCATCAGTGTAATTCTGACAAGGAAGCCAAATTCTTATCGCTTAAGCAGAGTAATAGGCCCTCTTGGGATAAAGGGAACAAACACAATCAACCTGTCCTGGCTAATGTGTGCTTTGCTTTATTACAATGCTCCTATTCATCTCCCTCCCTCAGTTCTCCTTTTTTATTTTTAAACAACACTGCTAAATTGTCAGAGCTCACCCAGGGAAAATTAAAAAGGTACAAGTGTTTCACGCACCATCTTTCCCAAGCCCATTAAAATCAATGTTCAACAGGGTCAGGATATTACCCTGATTCTTTAGAGATCATATCCTGTTCCCTGAAGCTTCTAGCTCCTTTCTAACAACCTGACACAGGACATGTATTATTGCATTAATACACTCATTTAATTGCAGTAGATGCTTTTTATTTTTATTTAGACTTTAATTTTCCAAGGGTGTGCTTGATCATAAATTATAAATCCAAACCACAGCCCTGTTTGACTTCTGATTTATTCTGCCTTCTGGTTTAGTTATTTATTTATTTTCTTAAAGATGGTTTTCCTATCGCTGTTTTGTTTCCATGGCTAATGAGTCCGCTCTGCGACTGGCGTAGGAGGGGTATCACTCAGACGGTTTTCAGCCCTCCAATGGTAACTTAACATTGTATCGCTGGTGGGATGCGGTGCGTCTTGAACTAGGAAAAGGACGGTGCAAAACGAATCCCATTTCCCAAGCTTTTAGGGAAAGCCCATTTGCGAGTCGCAAGCCAGGCCGAGACATTTGCATCTGCACAGCCCTACAGTCTCTAAACATTCTTCGCCGCATTAAGGAGGAATAAAATACCTTACTCACAATCAGAGGCCCCTAATTTCACAGGCTAGAACACTTTGCATGATTTGGCAGGTTACAAATGAATGCAAGGAGACAGCATCTGTCAACTCCCTTAGGCAGCCCGGCTTAACGGCATGCAATTTCTTACCTGAAAAACATAAATAAGCAACATACATTTACATTTTATTCTGCATAAGTTAATATCTTGTTTAGCCGCTGAAGCCACACGTGAAATCGGTTCTTTGCATTAAGCATGCAGCGCTGCCGTGTGACTTGTTTAGCATGCTTTGGAAAAATCAACACTAGTTTCCAATTAAAACGGTTGCAGGTGTAAATATTTATATCGAGTGTGAAGACGTGATTAACATTCCTGCCAAAGAGAGGAACTCCTTGTAGCACAATATTTTTACAATAATTCCCCCCCCCCCCCCCCCCCAATTAATGATGCCGCAGATGCGCGCTTCCACAAGAAACCTTCAGGAAAGGGGACGTGACGGCATAGTCAGTGCTCCGGCTCCTGTCTACCACGTCAGCCAGCTGGTACAAATCTCAATCTCTCGCACAATGAGAAATGCACAGCATTATGATCTACTTCACTCACGCCATTTCTCCAGTGCTTATGTCTGAGTGAACGGCTAAATCAATCAGCTGTTGAATAGGGACTTCACAGCGTTTCCCCCTGTGAAAAAAATGTCGGTAGCAATCCCAACAAGTTTAACAGTCTGGAACGATTTGCTGCACGAAGGGAGGGCAGCAAGAGTTTATAAGCTTCCCGCGAAGTTACAACTTAGAGGGGTAAGTGGAGTGGTGAAATTCATAAGGCTTTTTATTTATCTTGTAAAGCGTCGACAAGGAACGTAACAGCCACATTAAGCGGCCAATAAATAGCAGAAGGAAAGGAAAAATCCATACAGTACAAAAAGGGCTTAAAGCAACTTCAAAAAGCACTAACAAGCGAAGCCAAACAACAAAACCAGTCACACCACTGATATGTGCAAAACCTGTATCCCTCTCTCGTTGCTCGTCGAGCTACAGTCTACTGACCCCAACGGCAAGGCCAGGGACAGCAGTTGCACCTAAACCGCCGGGGCGACGCGTAGGGAGTGCACCAGGATGCACGCGCACCCCCTGAGTGTGGCACTGAACCCCCAGCCGCCGGGGGCACACGCCGTGCACGTAAACCAGTATACGTGACTGGAAGCCAGGTCAAATCTATAACGCTACAGAAGTCCTGTGCACAAACTGCTTTCAAAAGAGCTGAAACTGGTCTAAGATAAACCTGGATGGATGCAGCATCAGACTTAACTGATTTAGATTAAATAGGTTTACTGAACTTCTGTCCCAGATCCCCTTCCGGATTCAAGTTAACTCACAGTCCCCCAGCATCCCAGGATGCTCTGCACCTCTCCTGCAAACCCTGCCCCCTCAGAGGGTGGGCATGCTAGCCCTCGCCCAAGCTGTCTGCTCCTGCTGAGCAGGGAGGGATGCCTTAGCGCCCCCCGTCTCCTGGCCTGAGCCACTGCAGACATGTGGTGGCGTTTCAGGAATTAAAAATGAATGTCTGTTCACTTACTTATCGGTTCAATCTGTGCAATTTAGACTGAACTGATTCAGCCTCGGGCTTTATGATTGTCCCTACTTAGCCCAAGGGGCCAGGAGTTACTCCAGGGATCGAGTAACCTTGAAGGGAACAAGGTGAAAAAAACCCAGAACAAAACCCAGGCCTCTCGACACGGACAAAACAAGCCAACCAAGCTCACCAGGTGCGTGGGAGCAGAGGCACAAATAGCAATGGGCACAACAGAGGCAGCACTCCTGGCTGTACCACCGGGAATCATTTCTGCCTCCGGCACTGTTGTGGCAGCACTTCAAGCCACAGTTTAGCCATGGGCGTATAACAAATCTCACGCTAACCCAGACACAAAGATGCAGACAAAGGGGAAACTAGGGGGAAACAGTGTACGCAGAGGATGCTCTGGATGAAAAGTCTTCTTGCAGCACCTTGCACATCCTCAATTCTCTGCCACCTGCCTTGCCTCTAATCCAGTTTTTGTTAATTAATGGTGTATTTTAATTCACTGTAAAGGGGACGAGAATGTCCAGGGTGGGAGCTTTGTTAGCAACCAATGGAAAGATGCATCGGTCTGGCTCAGGCAACTATCTCTGTGCTGGGTCCGTCCTGGGTATGACCGTGAACTGCATCCAACGGGAGGGCCTAGTGGCAAAGCTGCTACAAAATAACACAGCCTTGCAACCTCCAGAGTAAGATGAGTATAGGACACCTCACTTCCCCAGCCCACGTGGCCTTGTGGGTACTCCTTGGTTGGAGAAAGGACATTGCCCCGACATAAAACGTGCCCTCGTGGAGGCGTCAGGCAGTCAGCGGCAGTTCCCATTTGCTACAACCATCGAGGCACTGAACATCTGGACGTGACCTGGCTTTTGGATTGTGTCTCAATGGTCTCAAGTGGGGGTAGAAAGTCTTTTGCATCCCCCCACTCCTCCATACTCTTGCCTAGACGTATGCACTGAAGCTCTTGGTGACTAGACCTCTTAAACATACCCCATGATCCAAAGGGTTGGCAGTTGCCTACTTACCCCTCTGCTACCCGACCGGTCTTCTTTTGAAACGACAGCTTTCTCCTCCGCATTAATTTAACTAAGTTCAATCACACTGTGAATAAAACGGGGGATAGTTTCCCCACCCCACCGCCAACACTGAAGATAACTTCATGTATTATTTCTGCATGAAACTAAAGCCGTTATTTTCCAGCAGCCTTTGAAAGACAAGCCTCGAGCATATCTGGGGGAAAAAGCAAGCAGCCCCTTTGTTATTTTGCCCGAATCTCACACTTCCCGCCAAGTTCAAGCCTACTCCCCTAATGCCCTTCTCACAGCAGGTTTGCACCCGCAGACAATGCCACGGTATAACAAAACACACCAAAATGACTCTGCGCTCTCTGGAGTATCCCGAGGTTGTGTCACACTTGCTGCCTGTGCTGGCAGCCTGTCGCAGACTCTTCCAAAGGTTATTGTGAGCCTTTGCCAAACAAGCGGTCGCCTGTAGCTGCGACAAACCAGTTCTGCTCCCTGCTGGGCAACGGGAACGCTAGCAAGTGGGAGAGAGAGGAGGTTTGCAGACATTGGGCCGCGCTGAAATGCTGGCAGGAGATGAAGGTGGCAGCTTCAGAGAGAACACTGCTTCTTGCAGCTTGGCTTTGATGAGCTGCTTTTTCAATCCCGGGCTCCACACATAAAGACGCGGCTTAAGAATCTGCAGGGACTCGAGCAGAAACTGGCACCGATCTAAATTGTCCTGAACGCGCACAGCGCGAGCCATTCAGGGAGAAAAACGGGGTGGGGAGGAGGGGTGAGATGGACAAGATGCTTTGAAAATCTATCCCCAGATTGAGGGGACAAGAAGTCTGTGTTCAGTGCTACAGACAAAAACTGAAGAAGAGGACGATTCTTTTTTTTTAACCATTTTAGCCAGAGACAACAAGAAGGGACACATGCCAAGGACTGCGAATATGGCCAACGCAGTAAGAAGATGAGCCATCGCAGGCGCGCCACATGCTGGAAGTACGCACGTGGCGTGGCAAGGTTGTATTGGTTTGCCGAGTGAGCGCAGCGCTTGTAGCTAACACACAAAAAAGTTGAAAACCCACCCAGAAGTCCATGCATGCACACCGTCAAGAGTTCCTGACCTATTTACCACTCAGAAGTATATAACGGGGACCAATTCCTCAGCTTCTGGAGTTACTCCTGTTGCCTGCCTCCCAGCCATGTGCTATTGAAAACCCCAATGCCAGATGCTGACCATCTACCAGTGATCAGATAGAGCACATTGAGTGCTGTCCCAACAGATGCATGGCAGAACATCTATCCATTGGGGATTATCCTAGATGACCTCCTGAAGTCCCTTCCAACCCTCATTTTCTATGATTCTCCCACAGACTAAAGTATTATGACAAATGGCTGCTGCCTGGCAGCCTTCTTTGCCTGCTCGCTTGCTTGTTTGAGGTTCAAGTGCCAGTTTCCAACCTGTTTCAGGCAGAGGCTAACTAGGCCCTTAGGGGCATGTGTACACACCATGGGTTTTAATCCTCGGTAAATTAAACAGGTTTATAAAATTTAAACTTGTTTATTTTGGAGCATCGTGTCATTGTTGGCACGCACTAGGCTTTTGAATGAATTAAGCGTTGGAGCATCGTGTCAGTGTTTGCATGCATGAGGTTTTCAAACAAATTAAGCCTGGCTTCCATCTGGCACCGCAGAAGAGCAGAACAGACCAGTGCTGCCCCCTGGCCACGAGCCCCCACCCCATACCCCATGCCATAAGTAGCTGGCAAACTGCACAAGAAAAAAAAAAGCGGAAGCAATTCGAAAGCAAAAGCAAGTGGAAGGGGTGAACTACAAAAAGGTCGCACCGTCTGGTGGACAAGGAGGCTCATTACACGTCTTTGACTGCCCTTATGTTTGCACGCAATGAATCCATGGACGTGACGCTTTAATTCCCAGCAAGCCAAACTGAACTACGTCGGAGGAGTTTTACTCTAATGCACCTCTAAAGCATCCAGAAATCCAGCCACGCAGTTGCAGCACAAGAAAGGGCAAAAATTGTGGCGTGTACAAAGGCCCTAGGTTGCCAACCCAAAGATCTGGGCGGAGAAGCAAAGCCACCCTCACCCCCTAGCTTGCAGGTGATTTCCACCTCTGGACTTTGGCAGGTGTACAGCAGAGTCCGACAAGGCAGGCTGAGCTGCTGAAGGGAACTGGGAGTGCCTGGTCACCGCCCGAGACTTTTGCCTTCTCCAAGACCCTTCATATATTTAAGAAAAGGGGAAGGAAAATTCATTCCCAGTCTAACATCTGTTACCCAATATGCCAAGCAGCTGCTTTTAGTGTTTTCTCAGACACCACTGAAGGTGTTGATAACACATGATAATGAAATGTGGCTCTGTTTATACGGCACCATTACAATGTCAAAGGAAGCCTCTCTAGTGTAGTTTGGGGATGCGAAGTAGTGCATTAACCACAAAGTGGCAACTCCATTACAATTTCACAGGATTGCTTTGGCACGGATATAGGACAGGGAACATATTTTATACACGACTTATCTGCCTCCAGCTGGGACAGCCCCATTACTCAGAGAAGCAAAGCCACAAGGAAGTTATCAAAGCCATTTTCATGGGTGCCACAAATAAATCTTGATACGCAAACAGAGCGGCAAGTGTTGCATGTAACATTCGGCATGTTAGAGAGTTGTTAAACATTTCACTGGTACTTTTTTTTCACACCCCTCTGCCGACAAAACCGAGGCCTAGGATTGCTGGAGAGGAAACGCTGCCGAGAAACTGATAAAAAATCCTAACAAACTCTCTCACGCACGTGCACTCCTTCCACACAGGACCTTTATTTTGTAACGTAAATATAGAGATGTGCCTTGATGCCAGGCAGGGGTGTTAAACACGCGATGTCGCACAATGCCCCTCAACCACCGAAATTTCTGTGAGGGCCTGGGAAAAAGTGTCCATTAAGAGGAAAATTTCGGATCCGGGAGATGACACAGCTTAGTGGACGGGACTATGGCCTCGAAGACCTGGCTTCAACTCCTAGCTCTGCTACTGACCTTCTGTGCAACCCTGGGCAACTCACTTTGGACCTCCATTTCCCCACCAAACCTTTGTCTGGTCTCGTGCGATTAGAAAGTTGGCTTTTTGGAGGTAGCTCTCTCGGTACCTGGCACTGGACTGCACGTCTCACATCTGGAGCATCTGGGCGTTATTGCAATACAAGAAATGCATAACAAGGTTGATTTTAACTGCTAAGTAACTGATTTTCCTGATGTGCTTGTGATGACCACAAGGGAAAGAAACATTAATAAAAGCAGCAGGATAGAGAGCTAAAACATCAAACAAATACATATTTTATTCAAGAGTTCAAATGAATACCACCATTGTCCGTTATACATTTAATGATGGATGCAGAATGAATTACGTGAGAAACATTTAATAATAACGGTGTACACTATAACTACCTTATCAAACAATTGGCCAGTTTCATTGTCAGAGCCAAAACCTGGATATTTCTCTATAATCCCATAATCTGTATAGCGTAGTAACAGATGGGAAAGAATCTTTATTCCAAAATCTTAGACAGAACTTGCAGATTATACGTGCCAGATACAAGACTTATTTAGCAAATCAATGTTATATTAACAGCATTGACTTTCGCTAGCAGCATTTTGAACAAAGGTGCAAAGGGAGCAAATGATTTTCATAGCATCCACTTCTTCCCAAGGCCAAAAAATGTCACGACCAAATAAATCTTGATCACAACCACAGCTATAGATGAGTGCCGATATAAAGACACAGCCTTTCCTGAGGATGCCAAAATCTTAAGACAATGTGTTCACTAGGCTAGAAACCAACGTAGCAACAAATTTAACATATGTGCAATACAAATACGCTGCAACTCTTGAATATTCAGCCAAGACATTGAATAAAAGTATGAGATGGGCTACACAGGACCAGACTTTCAGCGTTTCTGAGCCCTTGCACGAGTCAAGAGACTCATGACAGGCCAAAAGGCACTTCAAAGATTTAATTACCGTACCTCTCACCGCAGCAGAAAGCGGTACAGGTCTCTCCATCACTTCCAGGTAGTGACTAATAAAGCGATTATCCCTGCTGCAACCACGTAGGCCTGGCTCTGCTCCGATCAACAAACTGGTGCTCAGCTCCTCCAAGACGTGGGGCATTTAATCCATAAATCACAAAAACAACTCTCTTTTCCATAGGGATACATGCGTTTCGAATAGACAAAACAGTGAGAGTATCACCCAAGACAGGACAAAAGGGGAAGGGGAGTTGTAGGAGGTGGTACCCTTGGGCAGGTAAGGGCTTAAGTCAAGCCCTATGACTTTGTGTCTTGGAGGAAGGGAAACCAATTAAAGCAGCAAAAGCCCATGCATTGCTGCTTCTTTAATAGGCAACTGGGAAGCAGCAGCGGGTTGAAAAGTGGAGGTGCAAAACCCATCATCACAGCAATATCCGATAGCATTACATGCAAATTATGTAGCACCTCTTGCTAAGGAGCTAATGGGTCAAAATTCTCTGTCTTCTAATGGACTGTACGCAGAGAGGTAAAAAATCCCGAGAGCGAGAACCATACATATTAACAACAATATATGGAGCATTGGCATACTTCTTCTTGCTGTAGCGTGAACTCCATTTAATAACACTAAATGGCTGCAGAAACAGGCCGTTTCTCTTGCAGCAAGTTAAGAGGCCGTGACAGGAGCCCTCCCGATTTAATCCCAAATTGAGGACGTGATTGAAGCAAGCTCTGCTGCTGGCAAACGATGCTAACAACTCAGCCCTGAGCCCCAGAAAGGGGCCAGGAGGGGACCCCATCTCATGACTACCGGGGTCACGGCTCTAGCCCGTGGAAAGGGGAGGCTGCTTTCCACGACCTGTCAGATCTTGCTTAGGAGGCCAAAGCGTGCCGATCGTGGCAGTGGCCTTGCCATGCGGACACCGTGCAGTGAGACCCCTCTCCCAAAGACGCATCATGCCACTAAAACGTTTAATGACCTCTGATCTGGCCCGGCTTAAGGAGGTCTTTGGTGCATTACTGCTATGCTAACCACCCAGGTCCCACATGCTAAATTGAAAAAAGAGGAAAGGGTGGGGGATGACTAGAAATCTCCTGACACTTTACAAAGTGCCGAGCAAGTAGTATTAAAAAGCCACGTGCAGAATCGGGGCTGGGAGGGACCTCAGGAGGTCCCGTAGTCCGACCCCCTGCTCAAGGCAGGATCACCTCTGTCTAAATTGCTGCAGACAAGCATTGGTCTAAGCTGCACTTAAAGCATCCAGTGATGGAAACTCCACACAAATGAGGAAGACAACGCCTAGGGATCCCTGCTCGGGGGAATAAACAGTCCTTCAACTGCAAAAAAGTCCAGGAACATGCTGTTAAAGTGAGCATGGTGCTGTTAAATCTCTAAGGGCTCTCATTCTGGCACCCATTAAGGGTTTCTATTTACATTATAAATCTTCTTGTGATATTCTGCAAGGAGCAATTTTAACACTATGATCATACACTTTAACCAGTTTTTTATATGGAATTTCAAGGCTAAAGAACAGTAATGGTGCTATTAAAGACATCCACTTTTTGCCTCCTGAAAATAATAGCATGCTACAGAGCCATGAAAAAGAGAAAATGATAGCGGTGTTAACCTGCAATAATTACACTAATAAAGAGGAAATAGCACTGGAGGAACGAGGGGGGGGGGGGACACGCACACTAAAATATCCTTGTCTAGTTAAAGAAGAAGCATAACCTTTCTGATAAAATATCCGCAAAGTACATAAAGGACCCAATCAGTTATTTCAAAGGTTATGATGATCACCTTGCCTTATTTAAATTGGCAGAAGTTTTACACCCCGCGCTGCGGTCCGCAGTCCAAAAAAACACGAGGAATGTAACTTGCCAGAATAAATTACAATGCCATTTCCTATTCCCTCCCTCCCATCGGCTGCTCAGAGAATTTGGGTTTCGTCCTTCCTAAGTGTCTACCTGCCCCTGGGATCAGGCAGCTAGCGGCATCCTGGCATGAAAGATGGCTTTAAGCTCTCAGCGCCTGGAAGATAAGACGACACCCACGTCATCAGAGATGTGAGAACAGGGAATAGGAGTGTAAACTATCCACTCGCACGGCAGATTCGGATCTCCCTCTACTAGCGTAAATTCATATCTCCACCTCTGACCCCCTGCAACTACTAACACATATCAGCAGCACCTCTCGACAACAGGTTCAAGAACCAGTCCTCCTGATACTTCATCATCTCAAGCTTCACACGAGCAAAGGTTTGGGAAAAAACCTGATGTCCCCAACATCTAATTAAATTACTTACACTTTCAGAAGGAAGTGTGCGCTGGCTCACTCCCGGGACCCATCGAGCTGGCTGAATCTTGGAAGAGGAGGATAAACCTTTTAGCCCTGTTTATGTGTCTCTTGAAAGAGCATCAAGAAAACTGCTGCGAGATGAAACCTCTGCAGCAATTTCTATCCAGACAATGAGACCAAAGAAGAGCCTCCAAGGAGAACAGATGTTCAACACAACCCTCTCCGAATTGATCTCCACTTTTCCTGGAAAAGGAGCAGAGAACAAACTTGTCCGTCTTAAAAATGGGATATTCGCTTGCTGATGGCAGCAAATTCAAAGATTTCAGCATGTCAGCACCTAGGCAGGACTCCCAATCCAGCTGTGCATGTATGTATTTCACGTACAATATACAATAGAAACCGAACTACGAACTCCTAGCAAAGGAGGCATCCTCCACATGCCTGGCTTTCTTTTGTCGGGCTTTTTCTTAATTAGACGTCTTCCGGGCCACCGCACACTGGAATCTGATTTAAAGCAAATGATGCTAAACACGCTGACGAACAACTATCTTGATCTTAAGATATCATCTTGATACCCTGATATTAAAGATATCTATAATATCCTGATATTAAGATATCATCTCTACTACGAGTCCTGATTGCCTTTTGACAAATAACTGGCATTGCATTCATTTTCTACTTCTGACTACTCCAACGGCCAACAGCTGCAGCTGACTATTTTATGTAGAAGACAGCGCACTACAGCAATCACAAAGCAATTATTGTTCAAACGCTTCATTAATATCCCAAAATACATGAGCAACACAAGCCTGTTGTGTTAAAAAGTTGAACAGATTAAAAAAAAATAATTCTTCATCTCATCCCTTTGATGAATATTGCCTAGAGAACATCTCTGAGCCCGCTGGCAAAAAAAACCCCTACAAATCTTATATTATAACAATGAAGTAAAAGGCGGCAGGAAAATCACAGGCAACTTGTTGAGTGCAAACAAATGGAAGGGTTTATAATTCCCATCTTCTGTTGTACATCACTCATCAGTGTGCGTCCCAAAATAATATCGATGACTGTACTTTCAGAAGCCAGTCCAAGACGCAAAGGATTATTTAACTCATATGGAAAGCAACGTTTGTTTTGGCCTGCTATTGTATCTTGTCTAAATAGCCTGAACATCAGATAATGCAATCCATCTATTCAATACAAATGCAATATCAAAGCAGTCCAAAAGAAGCCTAGCCCACATGCAATCAATCTTCAGAGCAAGAATCCTTGGTCCAGAGATCACCCCTGGGTAAAATGCTACAGAAGCTTGGTCTGTGACCTGGTCGTATATAGCTTCATAATAAAAGAGGGTATACAGCCTTCATCACAGATACCTGGAAACTCCAACTTGCCTTTTGTAAAGGTGGTAAATGCCTGTAAACCCAGTCCAATACCCGAATCATAGAGAATGAGGGTTGAAGAGACATCAGGAGGTCACATCTAGTCCAACCCCCTGCTCACGGCATAGATCCATAGATGTTAGGGTCAGAAGGGACCTCTATAGCTCATCGAGTCCGACCCCCTGCACAGGCAGGAAAGAGTGCTGGGTCTAGATGACCCCAGCTAGATGCCTGTCCAACCTCCTCTTGAAGACCCCCAGGGCAGGGGAGAGCACCACCTCCCTTGG
>JAGPOW010003182.1:11393506-11420268 GCA_030014935.1 Caiman crocodilus | reverse complement strand
GAGAACAGATTGATTCATTTCGCCATTTCGAGTCGACAAAAGAAGGGTCCAATTAGTCTCCACAAAGGTTCAAACTGGGGCATGGAGGTCCAAGGAAGTATTTTTAGCCGACTTAAGTTGAAATAATTAGCGGTCCCCTCTCTCCCCACCGAAATCTAGCATTTGCATAAAAAAAAAGTCTATGCCTCCGTCACTGCCAGGTAAGTAAGAGTTCACCCTGGTGAACAAGACACATAAATGTTTATTGCCTCATTCTGCAAGAATAACCTTTATGATTGGCTTTAAAAGTATCACATGGACTTCAGAAAGTTATCGTTTAAACCCGAGCTTCGGACCCGATCCAATTAGGCACGGCAGTAGCAAGTCATTTAGTATCCTACTCTGATCAAGCATAGTGATGAAGCGCGCACGCATACCCCATAAGGTCTAACACAACTTAAGCAAGTTTTTGTGCGTGTTTGATTATACTGGGGCTTTAAAGAGCATGAATTACAGGCTGCCTCAGCAGACATATCCCATTTATTATTTATCAAGCCCTTAAACCCCATGCATTTCCCTACCTGTTAAAATTCAGTTCAGTATCAACGTGCCTGGCTGGATAAACCTCTTTCGCATTGTAATCCAACAGCGTGGGCTCTTTTGGAGACGCAACCTAAGGCCTTACTCTTCAGAAACAAGAATTTCTGCAAGTTTCCTAGACGTCCGACTCCCACCACCTGCAAAATAAGCGGCGCTCCGACAGCTTCCTTGCGGTGGATTTGTCCAGATTCGAAGGTTTCGGGGTCTGAGGGGTTTGTATCCCCATCATCTAGTACGGTGGGTCTGAACTGAAGTGCTGCAAGAGCATGCCAAGGGCGTCACATTTGTCTCCTACTGCCACCAGGCAGAGCTGCCCTGCACACTTGCACCAGAGCTCAGTCAGGAAGAGCTGCAGCAGAAGTGGCAAGCTGCATGCATAATGCAATGCAGGCAGGTCCCGCTTTCCCCCGCAGCCGCTTCCCCGTTCGGCTCCGATAACAGAGGTGCGCGGGACAGCTCCGTCGGCCCCACCTGTCTCTGCTTCCAGGGCTGGACCGGGAAGGGTAGCGGCCAGAGCACGCAGAGGCACGCAGCACAACGGGACGAACGTATTGACACACGTCGTATCGACTCAATTACTAACATATTCATGAATAATGACTGAAATGATTATAATAGTCATACTAGATGCAAATTAATATTTTCAAGGAGATGCTGCTAAATTTTGAGGGATGTGTTGGCAGCCGTGTTGGTCTGGGACAAAAAAGATGCAAAAAGCTTGGTTCTAGAACGCAACTAAAAAACTGCAAAAAAAATTTATCTTTTCTTTTTTTGCAAGTTTTTGGGCACACGGTGCCTTGAGTCTAGAAAGAGAGAGAACCACCGGTCTGGTATAAGCTTTAGTCTGTGCAACTAGTCATACTATCACTTGCATCCTATTCTCTCCCCCTTTCACCTCAAATGAATGTCTACACGGTCCAATGAATAGATCCAATTCAGCTACCACCTACTTTTTAAAGATACAATTGGAGAACCGGATTGTGCTGCCTGCGTATTTCATGCCCATTGGTACGACTGCATTTTAAAACAACGGCCAGCACCGAGCCAAGAAGTGTGCTCCAAGACCACAACTCGCAAAACTTTTCACTGTCCCATCGACTCCAGCAACTCCTGAAGCGGCTGTTAAGAGTACAATAAAGCGCTCTGGGAAATAAGTTTTCAGTAAGAGCAAGAGAACAAAAAAGTTCTGTTGAGCAAAGGGACAAAAATCAGGCAGGAAATATAAAATGCCTGTCAATTATGAACAAAAATTCTGGCCAGTTCAAGCAATGAGAAACCCACAGTAGGTATTTCATAAGAGCTCAGCAACGTGAATAAACCAGTCATTGTAGAAGCTGCAGTTTGCCACGAGAGGGCACTTTAGAAAAGCATAACGCAGCAAACACATCTATAATAGCCGCAACCAGTGCGCATGAGAGCCGGGGAAAGGAAAACAGATATGTGGTTGGTGAAAGAATTAATGCCATACTACTTGAAAAGAAAAAAACCCAACCCCCCAGGATCTAACGTGCACGCCGGTCCAATATGCAATAAAGAAAACCAGTCTGGTAGATGCAGCACTCCCTTATCAGAGCACCCCTCCCCTACAATCAGTAGTCAGCTTCTTGCAGAATTTAATTTAGTATTGGTAGGTAATTAATTCTTTTTAAGAATTCTGCTCTCCATTTCTGATCAGCCCCAGTGAAAAAAGAGTGAATAGCTATGCATACACACACACAGAGATTTCTTCTCTGTTTCAGAGCACGCTATAATAGCCAAACTAATCAAAACAACACTGCTAAGCTATGCCACCAATAGAAAAAAAATGCACTTTTGCCTTAAGCTAAAAACGATATTGGCTAACAAAGTTTCACACCCTTGGCCGCTTGATTTTAGTGGTCAGTTTTGGGGATAAAAGCTAGAGTTCAATACAAGAGTAAAGTTAAGCATCGCTCATGGAAGTCTTTCCATAGTTAGCATAGCAGACCATTTCTGCTACAAAATTATTCGTGCTGGAATAAGAATACTCTGCAAGAGCTCTCAACTGTAGAGGTGTATTGAAAACTATACTATCATCTAGGAAATCCCATCATTTTATACCTGTAAAATTTCTATAGCATTAATATGAAATGGTCCAAACTGATTGAAACATATTGCACCACTGAAAGATAAATGAGTACTTTCCTTTCCCTTTCCCCCATTATACACTATGATACAAATCCTAGCATTTTACATGATCACAGAAAGCTCAGAGGCCAGCATCTACCCTAACCCCCAGCACAGATGCCGGATTCAAATCCCAGATAGATGCCTAATAAATCCAATGTCATCTTGAACATATCCAAGGAAAGAGCTTCTTCCACTGTCTGAAGGTAGAAGATGCACTTTTGACTGTCCTGTGGCTCATAAACTTTGGAAAGCCTCCCTAAGATCTGATCAAATTTCTGCTTTGCTGCAGTTTAAACCTCTCGGCTTTGTGGCAAACTGTTAATAAAATCTATTCCTTTGTAACGCAGTAAAAAAGCGTGCATTATTTTAACAGAGGACTCAGGAAAATTTCAAAGTTGACTTAGCCTTAATTTTATTTCATCTAAACAATGTTCATGAATAAAGTGTAGACCTAGCCTGCACATTTCTCTCGTGCAACTTTAAGCAAGGGAAAAATCATAATATTCTGCCCCTGCAAAAGCATCCTTCAAGTAGGGAGTAGCTAGTATCGACTAACAACCAATTTATTTCTTATTATTGCTGTTTCTCCCTATTCAGACGTCTCCAATTGATCTGCCTGTTAATAAACTGTCGGAGAACTTCCCACTGCAGTAAACTTGCACACCTCTTTTGCTCTCATCTTTTAGCAGGCCGGAGCTGAGAACTCTGCATAATAAAACAATGAAACTTTTTTATTCTTTGCTACCACAAAGCCTACTGGTGTCTCAGACTCTTTACACACTGAAATCCTACACTGCAGATCTCTAAGACCACATCCATCCCAAGAGATGGTGCTAGGGAGCAGCCCAGCAACCTCCACCCAGAGATGGATGCAACACTGGGCACATCCATGCCTGGGACAGACACCTTTTGGCACCAGGCTGTGCAAGAAGGGCAACTGCATTGCATCTTTTCAGGATGTAGAAAAACCAGTATAGAAATACCAACCAGGGCTGCAACTCTTCTGCACTGAGGAGCTTCAATGAACTTATGGAACTGCCCATTCCAGAGCACCTCTCCCAGTGGTACATACAACATAAAAGTACCTAAGAGCAAAAAGGTACAACATGCACAGTTTCTACCTGATGGCAAGAGATGGCTGATAGCTAAATATTCATTCATATGGCTATTGGATCAATGTTGGCTTCACAGAGGAACCCCTTGGTTGCAGTATTTGCTGTCCAAAGAGATCCAAGCCTAGCCAGTTCTCACATCCGGCAGAGCATATTGCAAACCACCCTTTGTTTAGCAGTCATTTCTGCAACAGCCAAGATGTAGAAGCACCCTGGAAATATGCTCATGGAGTAAGCACTGGCTCATAAAATAAAAAATGGTAAATATAAAGGCAAATTGTTTTTGTCTCCTGAAGAGCTGTCAAGAAAACCTGGTATAATGTGATAGCACCCAGCCAGCATGGTGATGGGAGCATTAGATATGCAGAATAATAATCACAAATAAAAAGAACATACCCATGAATTATCATCCTCCTCATCAAACCATTTAAGTAACATTTATCTGGGAGTTTGAAATGTCACTCCTGATTTATGCAGATTTAACAGCTTTGTCACATTTCCAGAGGTGAATGCTACATAAAACTCCATGAAGTCAACGCGAACTTTAGGCGGCATCTCGCAACCTCCTCTCGGCTTCCCGTCCACTTCCTCTCGCTCACCACTACTTCCCTTCAATTGCCTCTCAAGCACCCTTGGTATTTTCCCTGCGCTTTTAATTGACCACCAACTCCCTTGGCACTGAGCCTGCAGCCGTTTGGGCTGCGATGGCACCGGTGAGGACACCTCTTTGTCGAGCTGATGAGACTCAAAACCCAAGATGCTTTCAAAACGGGGACAGACGTAGCTGTGGGGCGACAATGGCTACAGCCAAAGATCTCCCGATGGATGCAAGACGTCTGCTGTCAGTGTGGTGCCAGGGTGGTAGGGTATGCAGCCCTGGCAGGTAATAGCAACGTGCCCCAAAGCACACTGAGGTCCAAGACATGGTTCATTGGACTTGGGTGAGCTCTCGGCCAGGCCCCAGGTGCGCACACCTATTACAGATTCAGACGGCTGGGCTCCAATCCAGCGCTGCAAGAGGAAATAGGAAAAGCAGGAGATGGGGAAGAGAACAAAACCAGTGCTCTCCTCCGATAAGGCTCCTCTAGACAAGGGATAGCACGGGGTGCCACGAGTGGCACATGGACGATTGGGGAAGGGACAGGCAATGCAGTGGCAGATAAGGCAGGAAGCAGAAAGCAGAGCAGCAGATGGGGCGGGCAGCAGAGCAGAGAAGGGAAAGGGATCACAGCAGGACTTGGGGAGGGCGTGAGGTTGATGTGTGGTCCACCTACCAGAAAGACTGACGGCACCGGGCTGAGGAAGAAAAGGTAAGATTTACATCTCACCATCCAAACCCAGTGGGAACTTGCCCCAGGAATGAATTCATCCCGAAACCACTCCTTTGGGCCGGCTGACACTTTGGCCGCTACACGAAAGGAAAAGAAAAGCTTCCCTGTCTTTTCATCTCACTTTAACATGACAGACGCACCGAATTAGCCTCAGTAGCTAAACAGGCATCGGCTGAAAGACGAGCGACGGCGCTGGTCCAGCACTCCAAGGAACCAGGCGCAGGTTTCCGTCGCAAGGCTTTTCCTCTCACTTGGCCCTCGCACGTTTTGCCTGCCTGACTCGATTGCCTCATTTTCCATTTTTAAATCACCTACCAACGGGCCTGATTTCACCCAGGGTCTCCAGGTGCTACAGTAATACATATAATTATCTGTAATTATTCTACATTGCACTGTCTTCATTTAAATGCTTGAAGGAGTTTCCCAAAAAAGATGCATGTTTTTCCCCCCGCCCTTAACGTTTCACAAGGCAGGAATCCGCTTGCTATTGCCATGAGCTGTCAGTTGGACCAGAGGAGTGAAACTACAGCTCACTTAAGCAAGAGGACTCATTCTCACTAATGAATACAACTTCACTGCAGCCCACAAACCGCCAATTATTAAATGTGGGAAGAGCCAAAGTCTGCATCCGAACTCTGCAACTCAGGCCTGCTACTATTAGCAAAAAATAATGGTCCTGCATTTGCTCAGCAGCTCGCAGTCCTGATTTATTCCCTCTCCCGCCGTCAGTCATCTCATCCATAAAACTACTTCTTTCAAAAATAAAACAGATTTACAATAGGCTTCGAGTTAAACTCCTTAACAATATTGTGTTAACTTTGTGAGGAATTTCTTGGCAAGCGATTGCTACCACGGTTTTACTTAAGAAAAGTTTTGTTAAGTGCATCAGCTCTTTTGGACTCATAACAGTGTCAAATGAATTCAGTATGTCTTCAGTTCCACATGCCCCGTAACAGATTTCATGCCTTGCCTTGTAGTGATATGCTGTTTGAAAGCAGCTGTGCTCTGCCCCAGATAGGGTTGCAAGGCAAAGGGTGAGTTTCTATCCTGTGGCACACTCATTTTCACGCAGTTCACCCTGGTTTTGTCACGCGAGTTGTGGCAATGAGCACTCCCGGGTAGTGAAAGTTTACAAGGTCAGGCTCCAGGTAAAAGTGCTTTGTGATGGAAGGCGATACCTAAATGTAAGTATTTTAAAACAAGGTTAGAGAACTCCCCGGAGGTGTCTTTGTCTGGAGTACTATTCGTTGGAACTTAGTAACATGTCTACACGTGCACTGAAGTGCACCTAAATCTAATGTAATGCGCATTAGCCTAATGTGCACTAAGCGAGCTTAGACAGGTCTACACATGCCAGTGTTAAAGTGGATTAATGCTGTAAGTGGACTGACTTGGGACTAAAGTTAGTCCCAAGTCAGTCCACACACATAGCGTTAACCCGCTTTAACGCATCGGCACGTGCGCTAATGTGCTTTAACGATTCGCTCCTCAATTTGATACCTGAACTTGCAGGCATCAAATTGAGGCACGAATAGCCTAAATTCGCCCTTTTAATGTGTATTATTAAAGGTGCGCACGTGTAGATGCACCCTAAGGGATTAATGGCACTTCTTTTAGGAGGGGAGAGAGAAATTTTTCATTTGTACTTTGTTTTATTTTATTTCTTCGAGCCCTCCTCGCAAGTTGTTCTGCTTCCCTTGCTGGAAGCTGACCCGAGCCTTTGTGGGGAAGGGCGGCATACCAAATTGCATAGATAAATAACTACACACATAAATAAATGCCTACGGTTGATGATCAAGCAGCCATTCAGGCAGCAGGCCCCCTTACATCTGAAAAGAAAATCCTAGAGGTGAGGTACTCCGATGAAACCGGTGCCAGGTTTAGCTAAAGAGCATCAGTCCCGGGAGTTGATGCTGGCTCCAGAGGGAGCCACTGTCTTGCATTTGCAGTCACAACGAGGGCTAGCTATCCAGAGACCAGGGGCAGCTCAGGCAAGGGAAAGCTCCCAATTAAAAGAGCAAGGGGAGAGGGTGCTGTTGCTCTATTCGATCCTGAATGCTAGCGGGCAAACACTTCTTGCAGCACAAATAGCAGCAGTCGTAAGGGTGGTGAAGCTGCGGTCTCAAGCACGCAGCCTAGATAGATAACACAGGATACAAACAGGGCACCATGGCTGTGAATCTGTGCACACGTAGCAGAAGGGTGGATGGATGGTGGTTATATAACACAAAGAGCCAACACTACAGAGCGGTAGTTCAAAACCCCCCGATGAAGCAGACTACAGAACAGCAAAAATGAATACCCGCCACTGAAAGGAACTGAGAAGAATATGAAAAAAAGACACCTGCAAACAGCTGAAATCAAAAGAAAAGAGATTTCATAGATGCCATAGACGTTAGGGCTGGAGGGGCCTCGAAGATCAGAGTCCAGCCTCTGCCCCAGGGGCAGCAAGTCAGCTAGGGTCAAAGGATCCCAGCGTTTCTAGAATAAGTCCAGAGTAGGTGCCTGTGCCACATCTGGAGGGAGTCTATTCCAGGTCTTGGGGGCTTGGACAGTAAAGGTGTTTTTTCTTGCGTCCAGCCTAAAACGGTCTTGGAGTACTTGATGAGTGTTGGTCCTTGTTTTTCCTTGGGGCACTCTGGTGAACAGGCGTTCCCCCAGACCCCGATGCACACCCCGATGTACTTACAAGCAGCCACCAAGTCACCTGAGCCTGCACTCTTCCAGACTGAAGAGTCCCCTGGCTCTCAGCCTCTCCTCATAAGGCCTATTCTCTTGCCCTCTGATCATGCACGTGGCTCTCCTCTGGACTCTCCCGAGATTCTCCACGTCCTTCTTGAATTGCAGAGCCCAGAATTGGATGCAGTACTCCAGCTGCAGCCAAGGCTGAGTATAGTGGAAGGGTGACATCCTGAGAAGCATCTGTAGATGCAAGCCAGGATTTTGTTTGCTTTGCCAGCGCATTGGTGGCTCATGTTCATCTTGCGGTCAATCATGACCCCCAAGTCTCTTTTAGCCGTGATGCTAGCAAGCGTGGCACTGCCGAGCCTATAAGTGTGCTGCGGGTTTCCCCTCCACCCCCCTTGAGGTGGAGTACCTCGCATTTATCAGTATTGAACATCATCAGGTTTGTGTCCACCTCCTCCTAAGTTTATCCAAGTCAGCCTGGATCACTAGCCTGTCCTCAGGTGTGGATGCTATGCCCTGAAGTTTAGTGTCATCGATGAATTTAGCCAGTGCACTTCTGACACCAATGTCCACATCCTTGATAAAGATGTTGAAGAGAACCGGTCCAAGGACAGAGCCTTGGGGGACACTGCTGGTCACGGAGCACAATGATGACTCGCTGCCACCGATCGCTACTGTCTGGGTCCGACCTCGGAGCCAATTTCCCAGCCGTCCGGCTGTGGTGTAGCTGAGCATCAATTGCCTCCTTCTGAATCCTTATAAACAGCCTGGATTACCTTCCTAAGCCAAACTTAGCCTCTACAGATCTTGGGCCAAAAGCTGTGTCAAGATTGCAGGTCCTGTTTTCTAGCTGGTCGTGCAGGCCATAAATGGATGGAGAACAAGAAGTCACCAGACAGGAAAGGTGGCCAGCCTCAAGGACGGAAAGAAACCACTTCTCCTCCCAGCTGTCCAGCAAGCGAATCGGGTCCCAGCAGAGCAGGTATGACGGGGTGTCCGCACTGCAATCAAAAGAGGTGCGACGGCCCCGAGCTAGATTCAATCATCTCGATAGCTCAGACACCGCTCTAGCTGCACAGCCAGAGAAACGACTGATTGAACTCCTCTGGGGCGGGTTTGGCATCTTCACACTGCTATCAATACCCGAGCTAGCTCGTTCAAAGCTTGCTCCAGCACGTCTTCGCTGGTCACATCTTTGATCCCAGTTTGGAGATGTGCAGGGACACACGGAAGTGGGGCAAGACCAACTCAGTGCAGCACAGAAAGGTACCGTCTAGCTCGCTGCTGCATTTGAAGTCATCGCAGGGGATAAAGCATCTCTCTCCAACCTTGCAAGCCAGCCAAAACGCAGAAGGGTGGGTGGGTTACCAGCAGACAGGATCCGAATAGATTCCCTCTTTTACTGCGGTCCAAGCAACTCTGCCAAGCAAAATCAAGGCTCTGCGGTTTTCCGTCTGCACAGAGGCAGACAGCTGTTGTGAGGGGAAACCAAATCCCAGAGCCAGGACAAAGCCAGGTCTTCCAGGAGGGAGAAGTCTCTGGTTTCCCATGCAGCGAGACAGCGCATTTGGGAGACAGTTAAGCGACAGAATGCAAAAAGAGAGTCTTTATTTTAAAGCTACCCGTGTATAAAATAAAAATGAGAAGCACGCGTTTAAACTCCAGCCCATGCTCTTCTTCATGGAGATAACATAGCAACAACAGTGGATGGGGAGATGGGGAACGAGTCAGTCTGATTGCTGAAAAACAGCAGTATTGCAGGAGTCCTCTACCTCTGTAGCCACGCAAAGTTACCAGACCAGGTGCAAGCAGGTGGCCCAGCTCCAGGACGGGATAAAACCACTCAAATGTCAGCACCACCATTTGCCTCTTCATCCTGCACAGGCTCATGGCAAAGACCACTTGACGGAGGTCTATTACCCGCGAGATCTGCATCCGCACAAGTGGGAATAGGATGCACCCAGCTATTTAGAGCTCCGCTCGTATATATGCAGAGGGCTGCTATATGGGCAGGAAGGCACAGGGATGCTCCATGTCCGTATATACGTATGTGTGGGAGAAGCCGCCTTTGCTGGATTTGTAGCCAGGAAAAATGCACGACTGTGGTCTCTACCAGGGCCACCTTCAGACACAAACAGGGTGAGAGAGACAGAGCGAATACATGCCCACTTGATAACTACGGAGACAGTCTCTTCCCATGGAAACCTTCATAAGGTAAATAAAAAAGACAGATGGACCTGCTCACAAATTCTCCCATGTTGACTTTCTCTCTCCCTTGGGGTGGCCAGCCAGGGGCGGGAAGAAGGGAGACTGGAAGGGAAGCCAGGCTGTGACCCCCTGAAGACCAGACACACCGCCTTGCCCCCTTTGCTCGTCTCTCTGCATCTCTCACCGGCCTTCTTTCCAACGCACCCACCCATCTTACAGCGGAGGGCACCAATACTTTCTTTTGGGAAAAACTCACCGTCTCCGAGACATGCCCATTCTGGATCGCAATTACTCCCCCGGCTCCACCTTCAACATACCAAATTGCAGTCGGAATATATTCAATTTAGTGCATGAGATGCTAAATTCCTGCATCTCTCTCATAGGTAAGGCAGGCTGGTACAGTGCTCAGCCTTTACAGAAAAACTGCACGAGCCCCCTTTCCCCCAGCCCTCACATTGCGTTCCCTTCTGCCATGGTCAAGCTCATAAGTGATACCAACTCCCATCCACACCTGCTTTTAACAACTGGTCCACAGCTGTATTGCCATTGGTATCAACAGCTGTTGCAATATGTGCCAAAACACTGCTGCGATAAAAAATGGCAACTATCATGTCTGGGTGAGAACCTCCCAAAATACAGCACCTTAGGACAAATCTTTGGGCAGGAGCTTCTTAAGAGGAAAAAAAAAGTCCATATCAATAGGATGAAAGTATTTAGTCTGTGAACCAGGAAGAAAAAGAGAAAATGCATGGGTTTGTGTTTAAGTTAAAACCCCATTTTGGCAAAAATGAAGATACACAGAGCAAAAAAAAAAACTAAACTGAAAGGTTAACTACAAAAAAAAAAAAAAGATATTATTTTTAATGGTCTGGATGGTCATTTGGAAGGTAAAGAAATAAAATACTTTTTATTAATGCCTCAAAAGGGCCTGTTATGTCAAGATTACTGGAAGTGGAAAGGCTGCTAGCAAAGATAATTTTTCCTTCATTAAAGTACAACAAAGTGCTTCTGGAAAAAAAAACTCCAGACAGAGCAAGCCTGCCCCCCTGCCCTCTGCCACCCAAGTGCTCCATAAAAGATACAATATGTGGAATTACAGCCATGGAGAGGTCTGCAGACAAAACAGAGAAATGAAAAGCTTGGCTTGACATTTTAATCTCTGTTGCTTTCTTAATTATGGTGTTTAATGTAATTTGGAGGGGAAAAAAAACACAAAGGAATACAACAGAGCTGTGTGTGTCCGGGTGGCAGAGTATGCACGCAGCACGACTTCTGCCAAAAGCTTAGGGTTTAATATTAAAAAAAAAGCTTCCGATTAAGCTTTCCCCTTCCCTCTAATGGCTTCTCCTGATTCGAAACCAAATGATTTACCTGTTCCAAGGGTATGGGTTATTGGTCTAATGCATGTGAATCTCTCCGGTCTGGAGCAGGGAGGAAAAACCCTCCACTGAAGGACTGTGCTCCAGGTGCTTCAAGGAGCGTGTCTTTCCACTGAAGTTCCCCATCAATAATCTCAGGTGAGCAAAGGCTGCTGCAAGATGGGAGCCTGAGCTGCATGCTGCTGAACAGCCTGACTGACAGGACTAAGTAAAAGGAAAAACAGATAAATGAATTAAATGACTAGCACAGATCCATCAGGGAACAGCCTGACTCCCAAGCTGAATGGTGGACTGATGGTGAAAGCAGACACCTGAGTGATAGAGCCCACCGCCTGCGTGCTCTCATTCCCCACCCAAACGGGCAATTAAGAGGGCAGAGGTAAGAATTAAAGCAGGGAAACTTCCACTGGAAATCCTGTCGGTGCCCAGACGCACCGAGACTCGTGTCAGCCCTGGGGAACCGTGCCAGCCTGGCTCTGCAGGGCAGCCTCGCGACACCAGGGTCCCCGGGGCGGGAGGAGCCTTGGGGCACAGGCCCTGCCGCCGGGGCTATGATGCACCTTCCAATAAAGAGGCTTGGATAACATGCAGAAACAGCCGAGAGCAGGGACTGGCGCCCCGGGGAGGGCTTTGGTCAGGCTTCCCTCTGCTTGCTCTTTCAGGTCCCAGGGGTTTTCCATTCTTAGCTGCACAGCGGGGTCGAGGAGTTTGCCTATAGGCAAGTCACTAAGACACGCTTGGGGACCTGGAACATGTAGGTATGAACCCCTAGACTTCCACTACCACTAGCTGCCTATGTGAAGTGTGGAAAGCAGGGAATATTTGCACCTTATAGACTAACCAAAGTAGATACACGCGCACACACACACACACACACACACACACACACATATATATAGCTATCAATATCTAGATCTAGATCTATTGATATCTATAGATCTAGATATAGACATTGATATCTATAGCCTTATAGATATCAATATCTATAGCTAGACATCTATATCTATACCCTTATAGATAACCTTATAGATATCGATATTGATAGCTATAGCTATCAATATCTATAGATCTATATCAACTATATGTAGATATAGTCTATATATAGAAATCATATCTAGATACAGATATAGAGAGTCTGTGCATGTCTACTTTGGTTTTCTCTCTAGACAGATAGATCTATATCCATATATGCATGTGATATATCTATATAGAGAGCTATAGATAAATATATCTACATAGATCTACAGATAAATAGATATAGCTATCACTACCTTTTGTGGGTTGGAACTCACTTAAAATGCTGTGAGCTTAAGCACATAAAAGCTTGTGCTATATATAAAGTGCAAGATCACACACACACACACGCACGCACGCACGCACGCAAAAGGCAGGAAGGAATATATATTCCACCCTGCCTTCTACCTGCCTTCAGAGTAACACTAACTACATCTGTACGAACGGTGGAGAATCGGCACCCCCTTCCTTCCCTCCTGTCTCCATTCAATGCGATGAAAACCTGGGGTCTGTCCTGCGTGCCCAAAGCGGAGGGTAGTTTGGAGCTGTGACTGCAGTCTCAAACCAGCATCTACATCAGTGCTACCAGGGCCAAAAGAGGGCATCACCTCTCCCCTCCACCTTGCCTACAGGCTGGCCCCATGCGGCTCGGCGCGCTGCTTTCCACGCAGCCCTGCTCCAGGCAGCCAGCTCCCCCCACTCATTTACAGCGACCGTAGCTGCTTACAGTGGGTCTGCGAATTGTGCTGGCCCAGAAAAATGCTTCGACTCCCTGCAGATCTGGGCCAACACACCTGAATGCACCATGAAAGAAAAGCAAGCTAGAGGCACAAGGCATAGGGGGGCAACTCTCTGCATCGAGTCAAGTTGTACAGCCACGCGTCTTCAACCACGTGCATCAACTCGAGACTATATCGAGCCCAGGAGCCAAGCCCAAGGCACGAGTTGGTCTGGAGGCATCCTGCCTCCATGGACCTGCTGGAGTCCTGATGCCCCAAAGCAGGTCTTTGCTCCAGAGAGCCACCCCAGCTGCTCAGGACCCCATTGCAGCTCCTGCATCCGGAGCCAGGCTGTCAGTTAAATCCCGACGGAGAAATCCTTGCTGCCGAGCAGTGCTTTACGGGGCGGCAGAAGAGACACAGCTGGACCATCAGGCTCCCAGTAAGGGCCCGATCCTGCACTGCCTCGCTTACTCAAATTGCTCATAGACCTTAGTCAGAGCCCACAGCGCAGAAGGAATTGAGGACCTGGATCTAAACTGGCAGCACTGACAGCCTGGAATGAAAGCCCTCCGAGTCTTAAATCAAGTTGATGGAAAAAAAAAACCCCACCACGAGAACACACACGGAGATAATCGCAGCCTCGCCTACAGAACCGCTCCTCGAAGGGCAAGCGCATTTTAAGAGGCAACGTTTTTGTCATCGTAGCAATGCTTCAGCCACCGCCAGCACCTTTTGCTTTCCAAGCTCTTCCCCCAGTAGCAATAGGATACTTCTTGCAACACCTTCAAGAGATAATAAAGCCTCATTGTCTCCAAGGGAAACTGAGGCACGGGAGGTGGAAAGGACCCACCCACGGTGCAGCCTGCGCGTGGAAGCGCATGACCGAGGGCTAAGGCAGTCGCCACGGACCCGTCGTTCCTTTGGCTCAGGGCTACCGGGATTCATTAGAGGCGGTAATAACGCTCTTTATTTATCTCTTCTTCTGCAGCACATCTCTGAGGCATAAAACAAGCCGGGGAAAACCTAATTAACGTGGACATCTCTGCAACAACAATTCGCAGTGTTAACAGCCTCTAAGTTTGCAGGAGCTGAAAGAGATAAACACTGGTTGAACCAGCACTAATGAACCTCCTAACAAAAACCCTGCCGCTGGAAGGAGACGTTATTTTATAAGGATTTGGGAATTTAAAAGACCGTTGTGGAAAAGCTTTTTAATTACAATAAAATATGTAAAGACAACAGCTCTGGCTGTCCTCTGCTTGTCTGAGGCTTTATTTGATAATTAGTTTACACAAAGGAGGCAGAAAGGCTGTTTGCTTTAAACATTACCATGCGCCTGCTCGTTTGGAGGGAGGACGGCTCACGGACCAGACTGCACCCGGAGACGGAGGAACGGAAACTCGCCCCTGGTTCGGCTGCACACAATGCTGGCTGCACGCTGCAGAGGAAGGCATGCGCAGCAGAGACGAGCGCTAGGAGCACGCTCCCAGGAGCCCGGGGCCGAAACGCTGGTCCGTGTGGCGGAAGATGCAGCCAGGTCCTGGGGCCCCCGCTTTAGGCGCCTGATTGAATGTCTTGCCACGAGCATATTTCAGCCAGACCCTCTGCACGGGTCAAGCAACCAAAGCGCTCCTCCGTGCTGCGGTCCCCATTCTGCTCTGCCCCGGCACCGCTCCCTGGCAGCTTGTAAGACCATCAGCATCTGCCTCATCGATGCAAAGCCAGCTGGGCACAGCACGAACATCTGGATGAGGAGGGTGAAATCTGAAAGAGGGTCATGGGGCAGTTTGATTCATCTGCTTCATAACATACTTCAGCATGCACCGCCTGTTTTTCAGGCCAACTCCTCTCTCAACTGGATTCCTTTCAGAGCTTTCCTGTAAAGCAGGAATAGCCACAGACACCATCCAGGGCATGCAAGCCCTCTGAAAAGGTCAGAGCAAGCAGACAAGCTGGGGAGTCTCACAACAACCGAGTCCCAACTTCTCAGCCACTGCCTCCAGCACCGGCAGGTGTGGTACCAGGCAGAGAGAAGATATTCCACCGATTTGCTTCCAACCGGGGTAGAAAGGAAGCTCAGCCCTTGCATTTGGTGGGAGCTCTTAGCAGATACATGGGTTTTGGTTTTTTTTATACACACATATATGCACATGCACTTCTATTCACGCGCCCAAGCAGAATGGAAATCCCTGTGAACCTCAGTTGCCTCGTGGGAAAGGAAGCCTAGCTGAATGAGAGAGGAATCAAAAAAGCTGGCTCTTCTTCCCACCTCCGCCACTGACCTCCCAAACGGCAGGTCACTGCTGCGCTGTGTCCGCCCCGGCCCTTTACACTGATGTCTTTGAGGTGGGAAGTTTCTCTTACCTACCATGCGTTTGCAACCTGATCTGTAGTCCTAAAAAAAATATAAATCAAAAAGGTAAGTGCTCCATATCCCGTTATGTGAGCATGACTTACAAGCGCTAGCTGCTAAGCAGCTCACAAAAGGAAAAGCAACTGCTTTTTAGTTTCTACTGAAGCACAGCAAGAGGCAACTCTCCCCGCAAGGTCTTGCCCTGCCCAGAGCCACAGGACGGGGAAAGCAGAAGACTCCGTGCATCCACCTGCGTTCCCTATGCTGCTAAGGGGCCATCACATTTCTCCCGCGTATTAGGGTTGCCAACCCCCCAGGAGTCTCCGGGAATTAGGTATAAATCTCCAGGAGACTGCTGAGAGTTGCCCAGGCAAGGAATGATAGGGCCGTCATTAAAATAAATATTAAACGTTGAATCCGATTCATGCAGCAGTCCAGTGGGTTTGCAAAGTGTAATAGCAACACGATTTGCCTTCCTAACGTAAAGTCTACGCACCGTAACCCGTAACGGATATATGTGAGCACGTTTGTGCGCCGTGGAAGCGCTGGCTTTCCAAAACCCTCCCAGCATAGACTCAGACAGAGTTGGCAACCCCTACCAGGTATGGCCACACAAAGTCGGCTGCTCTGCGTGCTTCAGTAAACGATGTTTCAACGTGGTAAAAGCCAATGAATCCCACTGGAAATCTCTGAAAACCAAAAGCATCGTTCCTTAATGAATTCCAGGGGCCTTTACATTGCTCCACTTAAAAAGTTGACCTAGAGCCACTAGTAACTCTAAATACCCGAGAAGATTGACTTTTCAATTCAACGTGCTGTATTTTTGTGAGGGGTTTGTTTGCTACAGCCATGGATTAAAGACCATTTGCTGGAAGGAGCAGAGATTATCTGCTTCCTGCCTTAATGGAGGGCCATGCATTCTTCTGTTCTCAAAGGAAAATAAAATAAACCTTTCAGACGGCTAACGAGAGTGTGGTAGACTCACGTTGCGGAGGTCATCGTTTCGCCCAGGCAAAAAGAAACTGGTGGAGAGGCTTGAAGCAGAGCAACAAAAACCCCCCCTGCACTCTCTCTGCGGTCGTTTTTCATTACAATCCTCCAAGTGCCAAAATATAGATGGTTTTACTTTGTAGTTCAGGAAAAACAAGATAAACAGTGATACCCTATTACAGCCAGGACTCTTAATATAAGCAGCATCGTAGATGCAGCTGACAGTTTTATGCCCTTGACCTGCACTGCAACAACAGAAAAGATCCAGAAACAGGATAAGCCTAAATGACTTAATTTCCCCATTACAAGGTAGCGCCACAGTCAGACTCAGCAATTCTTCCTTAAACACTGGCAAAGCCCTTAAAGAAGTCAAGAAAATATCACAAGGTGTCTACACAACATCCATCTGAATTCTTAAAGGACACCATAGGGAGGAGATGTTAAAACCCGTGGCTCCGTCTGAAAGAAGGATCCCAAGAAATAAAAGTGGAAGGAATCATGTGTTAACACAGCAACATTTTTTTTTATTAGAGATCCCTCCTTCTGGTTTACACATTGTGGGTTCAGGCCTCTGTACAAAGCCCTGCCTTTTGAGACTCCTTTGATGTGACACTAGCCACAGCTCCCTTGGACGCCAGTAAGATGGTTATTAAAAACAGCTTTCTGGAAGATGAAGCAGATGGCTAGTCACGGGGGGAAAGGCTTTGTTTCATTCTACAGGAAGTTTCTGGCTACTATCACAGTGTCATATTAAAGGTATGCAGACTATTGGAAAGAGCTGCAGACTGCCCAGTGGTGCAAGAAAATGGATCTGAAAGGGGTGGCTCTCAATAGTCCTGGAAGCCTACAACAGTGCTTCCAAAGCTGGAGCGTAGCATCCCTCTGGTGTAAACTGGGATCAACTTCCTTGACTGGAACGGCACATGATAAAACACGTGTGCACACCCAATTGTGCCAGTGACACCGACCCCTTGGCACTCCCGATGACCTTGGCGTGCAAAGGAACGTGCAGAGGAAGAAAAAGCACCGTGGTTGACTCTTCTAAGCTACGGACAGACATTACACATAAACTGGTTTAAGTGATCAGAAACTGGTTTAAACCTGTAACAGAGCAGGCATTCAATGCATGTAAACCAGTCTGAAAATGGCTGAAACCCATTTGGGATAAACCTACTTGACTGCAGTAGCAGACTTAACCGATTTGGGTCAAACTGGTTTATGCAAATGTCTGTCCCAGACACTAGGATCCAGTCTTGCTTTCTACATTTGGCCACGTACAAAGGAAAGCCGATGAGATGTCTTCTGCATTTGAGACTCGCTCTCGGCACGTGTCACGGCCACGCCAAGGCCCGTTTGCAGGAGGGGGGCCGGGGAAGAAGCCCGTCCAGGTTCAGTACGACGGGATGCATCAACTTGGTCATTATAAACACGGAGGCGTACGCTGCTTCGGGACAAGGGTCTACTCCGCTAAATATGTGTTTGTTCCCAACACAGGAGCCGGCCACTGTGCAATTGCTTCGAGAGAAGAAACGAGGAAATACGCAAGGAGTCTGGATCATCTCAGCCCTAAAGATGGAGTTACTTATCCTGACAACGGGATTTATACACAAGCAAGCATGAATGGGATATTATAACTAGTCTGTGCTTTGCCAGAAAGGGTCAAAGGGCTTACTACTGTAAATCAGACCATGTTTTTCTCTGTTTTATGATTCTTCTTGATGCCGAGAGCAGCCTAACTCTTTCCCCTCCTTTTCCTTATGGGACGGAGGGGTTGTCAGCGCGCACCGGCTTTCCCATGAACCGCTGCTCTGCTCCGAGAGCAGAAGCAGGTGTCTCAAGGTCATTGCAAAATAACTGACCGCAGAAAAAAAATCCCCTACCTAGAAGTTTCACCCTGCTGATATCAACATCGTCTTGTCATTCATCTCGCTGCTGCTCACCGTCTTTTGGTAGCAGCCCTTCTGCCGCTCTGCTAGCTGGGGGCCTGATGTGCATTTATACGGATGGAGAATGTAAATGGAAACTGTCTGAGCTGCTCGCCGGTGAGCTGGGATGCCCGTCTCCTGCTCCAATGCAAGATGCACACAAACCGCCTCAAAACACTTCAGTTCAGAAGCGTGGAGGGAACCTGATCCACATAAATCAATTTTTTTCCCTTTTAGAAACCCAAGAAGTGAAAAAAAACCCCAACAACTTGGAAGCTCTCTCTTTTCACAATCTTGGGCTGCTGCCCAGATGTCAGGGAGTGCCATGAGTCTGGTAAAGCAATACCCTGAAAATAAAAGATGTGGCTTAACTTCATAATAGTCTCTCTTACGCTATAACAATTCGAGCATTTTGCTGAGGATTACACGCCGTCCTCCTGCCATCTCAGACTGCTGTGATCCAGCCTGATCCGAGTCGGCCGTTACGCGGGCGCTGGAGTATTTGAGATTTCATTCGGGGTCCCAGTGCTCTTATCCACACCCAAAGCCAACTGCTTCAGAGTCCTACTGTCACCCTCCACTTCAAATTTATGAAGTGTGCCATACAATGTACACCGCTTAAAATAAATGCATTATTTATATGCATTTAAAAAAAAAAAAAGGGCACCCTCCCAATCGATCACCCCAACCCAAAAGGTTACCCCTGCTTTTCCCCCTCCCACAGCAAATAAAGGGCTCGTCTACACGGGGACGCATAGAAAAATTGTTTTGAATTAACTTTTCACATGGCTTAGTTAACCACCTTAAGCCTCTCCAGAATTAAATTTAGGTCCCTTTGGGAATGTAATGAACTTAACTGGATCAAAGCCGTTTCCATGCTGAAGAAGAGTGCTCACGCAGGAATTCAAGGCCATTTATTCCACTTTAACTTCACGCTGACAGGGTGCGTCTACACAAGATGCTTAATGTCCATTGGACTCATTCGACCGCACAGCCGGCAAAACCCATGCTAACGGGCTAATGCGCAGTAGATTAGTCCAATGAGCATTAAGCATCACAAAAAAAGCGCTTGTTTGTGCGAATGCGCAGTAGCACCAATTACAGCGCATTAAGTTAGTACCTGCCATAACAAGTACTAAACTTAACGTGCTGCAATTACGGCGCATTAATTAAATGTGTAGATGCACCCACATTAACTTACTTTGGACTAACTTCCAGGTGTCCTCACGCAGACAAATCCAAAATAAGCACAAATTCAAAAGCAGCGAGGAAAAGGGAAGCAGAGGGCTCAAACACACATCGATTAACAAGGAGCAATGTAGACGAGAATCGTGCATTCAGCAGAAACTTGCTTACGACTCGGGGTCACCTCCAGTTACCAATGAAGCACGTGCCATAAAAGAAGCAATTTTGTTCCATCATCCTGCTGCCATGACTGGTTCTCTGAGCGTGCAACGCTTGCATTTTCATCCAAGCTTCGATTCGGGAAAGCAGATAAGCACGTGCTTAGCTTTAAGCATGTCAGAAGCGCCAGAGACTTTAGCGGGACTCAAAGATGTGACAGATGCACTTTGCTCAAACCAAGGTCTTGAATGACAACGCGAAGGCATGAAAAGCCTAGGACGTACGGACACAGCAATGGGTGCGCCAGCTGGAACAACTTGCTGAAGACTGGTCTAAGATTCGTGTCCAATTCATTGCTCAGATGAATAAAGAGGCCAGGATAAAGCCTTAACTGCACATACTAGTCAACCGTTCCCAAGTCGCTTCACAGTTAACACGACGGTGAAATAAAGTGTCAAATACCAGACAGCGATGGCTTTCGATAGCCACAGCTGGGCATGCATCGTGCATTACACGTATAAACACGCAGCTGTGCATGCATTGTGCATTTCACGTATAAACACGCAGCTGTGCATGCATTGCTGCTGAAGTCATTTGCCTCCTACGAAGTCGGGTACTCCGTGGAAATCTCAGCCACAGTCTACTCCCGTTCTGGGTTGTGCCAGTCCCCGGCTGCTTCCATCCACCTGTCAAAAAGGTATCTGCTCCTAACCCCTGAAGAAAAACAGCTCACTTGGTTCCTGATACAGCTGGGCGAAAACAGCCTTTAGTCAAAAAAAAAAAAGAAAGGACGCGAGCTCAGCATATTTGCATTGTACAACCATTTGCAAAAGGACTAAAAACTAAATTAAATTAGCATCGTACTCCTGTGGTCCACTGCTCTCCTGTGTCACAAACACAGGAACCGGAGCTTTTACAAAGCGCTACCATCTTGCTGATCAAGAAGTTTGGCAGTGTCGTCTGCCGAGCATTAGATACGGATGTAGGACAAAACACCCCGAGCGTTTGTAGAAGGAGCATTGCAGCCTAAATATCAAACACAATTCAAAACTAGGTGGACAAACCTTTGTCCAAGTTTTCTTTCAGCAACAACTCATCTTTGGCCTTGGTCCTGACGCGAGAATTTTCTGACAAAAAATGAAAGGAGCCGCTGCATGCCACCCACTCCCGCAAACTAACCAACAGCCGAGTTTAAGGAGTTAGAGCCAAAAAAATATACAATCTGCCTATCGTGTCTGTTATCGGGATAAATTACAACCAAGCTCTTATACAAAGATCCTTGACCCCATCCGAAGAAAAACAAGATGCAACGCAACCAAGTCAGTCCTTACACGACGCCTTTGTGCCCACTACTGCCCAAAACCACTGCCGTCTTTCAGTGCTCTCTGGAACATTAGAATTGCCCTAATATTTTTCTCTAGTCAAAAAACATGTGAAAGCTAAAAGCTGGCATTTTCCAAGAGGTGCCTTGAGTCTAACGAGGATGAGAACCGCTGGTTCAGATCAATCATAGCTTTTTCAATCCAGGGGATGAATAAAAAGCGTTATTTGCGCTAACGCAATTACGGTGCATTAAGTACTAAACTTAACGTGCTGTAATTACGGTGCATTAATAAATGTGCGAACACACCCACATTAACTTACTTTGGATTAGCTTCCATAGCACTTTCATGGTACACTAGATTAGTCCAATGAACATTAACCGTCACATAAAAAGTGTTCATTTGTGTGAACGCGCGGTAGCACCAATTACGACACGCTAAGTTGGTATCTGTCATAACAGGTACTAAACGTGCCGTAATTATGGTGCATTAATAAACGTGTAGACGCACCCACGTTAGCTTACTTTGGGTGAACTTCCATAGCACTTCCCATGCAGGATCTTGCACACTTTATCACCACTCATGATTCAGGTCTCAGCAGCTTTGGAGGTCATGGAGGTAACATCGTCTTAGCTGTGTGGGGACAGGCTGATAGTCCCCTTGCTGTTTTTGCACCCTAATTCCTTACTCGGTTACCAGGGGCTTTAATCCATAAAACACCTGTGTGCAGTAGATGAACAATGACCCCATTTTACAGAGGGGACAACCAAGAGAAAGCAGGGGAAGTAATTTGCCCACAGTCGCACAAGGAGACACAGGAAGAGGAAAGGGCACTGTACTGCAGTCTAGTTCAGCAGCTCTTCGGTCTGTCGACTGAGCTGGAGCACTAAAGCCCCATGGATAGGTTTGAAATGATGACAACACCTATGCAACAGGCACCAACCACCCCTTTTGCAGCAAAAATTGGATGCATTTCCTTCTGCGGGGAAATGCATTCCCCCTCTGCCATCCAAATATTGGCAAGGCAGCCCCAGCGTCCAGGTATTACAATGCTATGGAGGGTCTTGACTGGCTTATTCTGTGATGTATTAAATGACAGAGATGCATACAGAAGCAAATGAAAGTCTCATGATATCCCAGACAACGGCTGACTCCTTTCCCCTCAATGCACCGTCTCAGACCTGGCACCAAAGTCATCCATCCATGACGCACCAGCTGCCCGAGCAGAGAAATGCCCTCCGAGATGGCGGGGTATGTAAATCCCAGCGTGGACCGCATCAGCCTAGGGAAAGCAGCCAATCTTTGCTCCCAAACTGAGCTTTTTTTCAGGGCCTACTGCCAAAACCTGCTGCAAAGCCTGTCCTTCCAAGAAGGAAAAGGACTTCTAGCCAAGTAAAGTTGGTTTGGCCACAAAAAGAAAGGGAAGCTCCACGCCTGGCTCCATGCCACACACGTGCACCTGTTCCTGCTATAACTCCTGACACGCTACAAGACACAAATCTCATGAAGTCGCCACAAAGAGGGAAGCGGTAATGCATTCATACGATTAGCAAAGGTCACTCGAGGCAGGGATATTACATAAAAACCTAACTCAAGGCAGAGACCCCATTGCAAAAAACCCAACAACGTGAAGGCTGACATATCAACAAGCCTCACAACATAAAAATCAGCAACGGACCGAAGTTCCCAAGAGCAAACAGCCAGAGCCACAAAGTGGCAAGGAAATTATTCTCCGAGATCCTCCCGAAAGACATCCCTCAACCACCTGGAAAGCTGGCACCAGCCCATGGCGAAACACCGCCCCAGCAGTACAGCACAACTGCAATGGTACCTGGCATCGATGCTGCACCTAACACATCAGGGAGGAAGCATGTCTTTAACGACTAGAGAACAGGATGTGATGTAACACAGGGAGCAGATTAGCCCTAATACACCTATTATGGGAAACGTATAGCTTCCCCCTGAAGCATGTGTGCTAGGCACAGACCAGCTGATCGTGGTCCTGATCCACTCCCTTGCTACAAGAGTAGTGGGGGAAAGAAAACCCAACTAAAAAAAGCCCCATTTAACTCTGGGATGGGCTACAAGTCCCCTGGGTGGGTGAAGGCAACATTCAATAATCCAGAAGAACTGAAGTGAAGCAGGGTTTTTTCTAAGCCCTTTAGAGGCTCATTTTTCAACAAGCAGCACAAGGATTTATTTACCCTCTAGCTCATGCAAATTGCGTGGCTAAATTCCCATGCTCCACGTCCGCCGCTTGACGTCAGGCAGGAGGATTGCTTTCTCAGATGCACTAGACTGAAGCGGGCCAGCTCGCCAACGGAAAGAAAGCATCCCGGATTTCCATGAGCAATTCCCACTGGCACAAAGGAGGGTACGTGTCCTCCGTGAACTCCCAACGTTTAGGAGTCTGGACCTCCAAGTAATTTAAAATTCCCCACTAAACATCCCTTGCCGTGCGCATTCGTGCCGTAGGAAAGGTAGTCTGCTGCGGTTACGTTGGGGATCCATTGCCTCTAAACAGTCGAGTTCTTCACCACAGAAACGTCGCCTCTGCATAACATCAGAGCTGCACAATATATTTACAAACTCTTTAAATTAATTTACACAAGGCTCTTTAACTGCGCCCCTGCCAACTGGATGAATTATGCCCATTTCTAATTACTTCAGCAGAAAAGCAAACAGCATATTATACCTCCAGAAAGTCATTTTAGAGTCAGTCTCAACTGCCATAGGAATAAATCAGTGCAAATACTCCCAAAGTTCGTCTCCCAGAAAAGCTGATAATCACATGCTCATAAAAAATAAATGTTCAACCAGAGTCAGGTTTGTAATATATTAATTAACATAATTTGGGTCTGCTGTGACAACAGGCCATCTGCTTCACTGAGATGCATCGTGAGAGTCTACAATGTTCAACTTGGTCTAAGCGGATTCGTGTTGTGCATGGTTGGATTTCATCTGAAAATAAACCGGAAGGTTTTGCATCCATTTTGGGGGGGGACAGGCACTTCCTGACAGACAGCCAACAAACTTCTCATCGTTATCCCCGTAGTCTTCATCCGGCTGCTCTCTCACACTCATCTGAGGCAGTCGAGGGCAACATTACCCCACGGTTGGCGCGAGGACCATCTCCCAAGTCAAAGACAGTGCACGAAGAGGAAGAACACCACAGAACAAAAATAATAATAATTCAGCAGTACTTATTGCCTTCTTGCTGGATCATAAACAAATTAGGGTCAAGCTTCATTGGCAAGAATGACTCTCATTATTAGTTGCAGTAGCAACCAAAGAGGTCTGCAACTGGGATCCTTTTGAGCAACCCACGCCAAGCTAAAGTAAGTCCTCGACAATCTAAATATATCCAAGCGTGGGACAAAGGAGCATTGTATTTTTCCCCCACGGATGCATAAGGAGCCTATGGCAGAGCCAGGGATTGACCCCAAATCCCCAAAACCCCAGGCCACTGCATTAACCCTGACATTATCCTTCCTTGCACAGCTTGAAGCTTTCTAAAGCTGCAGCTGTCTCTACAGCGGGTTATATTTTTGTACACGGATGCACCCATCCCATGAACACACTCCCTAGTGCAAAACTCCCTGCAGTCCGAGTTATTCATGGCATCTAACCCGAGCTGCGGGTCAGATCTTATTTCCATTGAAGTCAGAGGCATAATTCCCGCTGAATTCAGATGGAGCAAAATTGGCACTGACACGGTTTTGTTTGCGGCTCAAAAGATAGGAGCGGCATGAGCAATTCCATCTGCTTAAGGGCCAAGGTTTGGCTTTGGCTCACTGGTGGATGCATGTAACACATAAGTATGGGGAGGCAGCACAACTGATTGCCCTCTGCTAGACTTTCTGGTGTGCGAACGGGACAAGGGATTGAAGCCCACAGGCCTAAATCTCAAGAGACTCCACTTTGCTCCTGTTCCAGCCACAAGCAGGGCTAAACCAGTGGTCCTGCGAGCCACGGCTCGTGGGACACTCCAATATTGGCTCACAGCCGCAGGAAACCACAGAACCTAAACCTGAGTGAGAGCAAAGTAGGAGGCTGCCTTCAGGATCGGCAACTTTATCGAGTCTCGTAACACAACCTCATAAACACGTGTGGCTGAATTCAGGTGAAATGACAAAAAGAAGGGGCTCCCGCCTCCCTCATGCTGAACACTGTTTAACAACCCGGAGAAAACCGATAAGCAGCGAACTATACAATACCTGATGGCATTACTGGAATAGGGAGATGGATCCATCATACGGGGGAAGAGGTAGCATCAGCCGATGGCAGCGAAACGTTCACTTGGCTGCGTGTGTGATTGTGAGCAGACGTGAACAGACACTCACCTAGGGCACTGGAGCCCCTACAGCTAAACCTGCTTGAACAGCTTTTTCCCCACTAAGAAATCTCATGGTGAAGATGAGGTGTGTTGGTGAAAATCTGCAATGTGCATGTCTTCTTGGATGGACGAGGGAGGTGGGGAAAGGGGGGAGGGAAAACAGGCTTTCTGGTACAGAGAAGGCAAAGAAATTCAGCCCAATACAATGCAACACTTAACCTGTAAAAATGCTGCATAATTTTGGCACACCGCTAACACTCCCTCGTTGGCATTTAGCCAACACACAAATGCTCCAGGGGCCCAAGGAGTGGAAATAAAAGGCTCCAGGTGCCTGCAGTGGCCCAAGCCAGAAGCTGGGGGGGGCTAGAGCACGCGTCCCTGCTCAGCTGGAGCAGACAGCCTGGGCCAAGGCTAGCCTGCCCAGACTTTGAGGTGGGTTTTGCATGGGAGAGTTGCAAAGCATCCTGGGATGCCAGGGCGTTATGAGTTAACACGAATCTGGAGGGGATCTGGGACATTAAAGCAGTTTATTGAAGTTATCTAAAATCAGGTAATCTGATACTACATCCATCCAGGTTTATCTTAAACCAGTTTCGGCCATTTTGAAACTGGTCCATGTGCACCGAACTTACGCTACAGATTGGAACTGGTTTCCAATCACTTCTAGTGGTTAATGTGTCATTTATGTCCCTACTCTATATCCTTTTCCTCAGTATACTGAGCAAAAGTTTCAGGAACATTTACAAAACAACTTGCTCAAGCAAAGAATAAGTCTTTCTTTCCCTTTAATTTAGCCCTGCATCTTGGACTTCTCTTGGCAAACTCTTGCTTTGATTAGCAGAATTGGAGATGTATTCATTAAAAGGTGCTTCCTATGCCCACGGGAAGTCCCACCCATCAACCACGACTGTCCGCAACGTTGCAGAAGTATCCTGGCATCCCCGCACGCAAAGGCAAGGTAGAACGCCCTAATGGCATTATTCTCACTCGCTTATAAACAGTGGCAAAGAAACAGTGGCAGTGTTTAAATTCCCTATCTGCTGAGATTTATAGCCAAGCAGGAAAAATTCGCTTCCAGTGGGAACCTGGTAAACAAAGTCCTAAAGAAACCATCCATCGTTAGATGAACTGGAAAAACAACTCGTTGCTTGGACTACAGTGGAGGTTTAGGAAAAAAAAAAATCAATAACGTTGCAGGCATGCCAGATCTAGACACCATGTGTCCTGAAAACAAAGCAGGAGTTTCATGTGCCCCCTTATCTACAGATTAGTCAAGTAGAGGGGTCTTTCTGAAGGATGTCTAGAAAGATA
>JAGPOW010003182.1:11366436-11377343 GCA_030014935.1 Caiman crocodilus | reverse complement strand
GCCACCCCCTCACCTCAACGTGGTAGCCCAGGGCAGGATGGCAACCGACCGAGGGGCACGAGCTGCCGAGAGAACGGGGGCGCTCCTGCCTGCCGCAACCCCTGCAGCCCTGCCGCCTCTCCTTTGCCTTCGCATGAACTACGGTAACAGTTAATCAAGGCAGAATACAGCAGCAGCGAGCAAACAAACAATAACGAGAAAAGCCCCGAATCCCAGAGGAGCACAAAATACGTTCCCCCCAAAACGAGTGCATATTAGTTCTCTGACAGTTAAAATATTGTGTCCCGATTACTGGCTGTCAGGGAGGTTACAAATAGTTGGCAACTCTGCTTATGACCAGGACCCAAAGGAATGTCGACTGTAGGAGCAGGCCACTAAATTGCTATCAGCAACAGCAGCAGCAGCATTTAAAATCCTTCTCCTTGCTAGTGAGTTTATCTACAAAACCCAACGCTGGGAGAGACACTGAGTTTTACATTTTTCACCCTGCAGAGGCCTTGCAATAGACCATCATTCATTTCCCCCCACCTCCACATGCTTCCAAATTTCTAAACTTTCCTCAGCACTTCCAGCTGCAGGGGACTGCAACCGCAGGGATGAAAACAGGCATGGCTTGGGCTCTTTTCTTAAAAACGGTTTAATCTCTATCAAGCAGGTTTTATCCTGGCCACAGGAGTGTTTAATTGGTGGTGAGTCAGCTATATCAATACACCCGAGACAGCAAGACTGAAATTCTTCTTTGAAACTTCCCCAACTTGTCGATACAAGGACAGAAAAAATATGCACGGAGAGATAAAAAGCTTTGAACTAAGCCTGTCTTTTGAACACTGACACTTTCTGGATGATGCCTTCAAGAGAGCTAGCACTTTGAATCAAAGGGTACGCGTTCCCCACAAGCTCTCTCAGGCTCTTGTTCCGGCACCGTCCCTAACCCTTGTTGCATCGTACACACGCTTTGCACTCAAGTGTGCCAGCACTTTCACCCCATGACATCTAGCCCAGCATGGACAGCAGACTAAAAACTTCTATGAGCCTGAAACCTGGGCTAGTAACCTGCTGACTGGGTAGTGAAGACACAGCCCAAACCACCTGAGGGTCCTCCATCCACGTGCTCTGTGGGTGCGTCTACACATGCATTTGCTGCACAGCAACTTACTGCGCTTTTAGGCCGGCTTCTACACGTGCAACCTTTACAGGGCAGTAATGGTGTGTGTGGACCAACCTGGGAGATAAGTTGGTCCCAAGTCAGCCTACACACAGTGTTACTGCACAGTAATGCATCTACATGTGAATTACTGCACAGGAATTCCTCGGGCATAACATTTGCTACCTTGCACCCAAGTCGGCATAAGTCAGCATAGGTACGACACGGTAAGGACATGCACATGTAGACATGCTCCTGAACTGCACAGTAAATTTTGGTTATTGTGCAGTAACCTAAATTACTGTGCAGTAAGTGTGTATGTGTAGACCTGCCCAGTCATTAGCAGAAGATGGACGTGAAATATGCCCAGATCCCTGAACAGGGGATGGAGCCGTTTGGTGGCCCTTCAGCTCTGTAGCCCATTTGCTTCTGAGGACCTTCAGCGAAGCAGAGCTCAGCCCTCTTCTTGGAATAAATGTCCCATTGAAACCCACTGGTTGACACCCACTATTGGGGCAGCACCTCCAGTATAAAGGCTTTCCTAGTGCAGCTGTGCTGGTGAAGTCCCCGAGTGGAGAAGCAGAAGGAGTTATTCTTTATCGGTGACAGTTATAGGAGCTCCCCAAACAAAGCAAGCTCAGCAGAAGGACTCCTTGGCTGCCTGGCACAGCCGTGCTGCTTCAGGCCAGGATTTGTTTCCATCCTCTAAGCCAGCAAAGCTTTATCACGTGGTCCAAAGTGTATGTAACGCATGGATCAGTCTCCTACCTGGCCCAGAAAGACGCTGAACATTTTTGCCAACATAGCAGCACGTGACATATAAAATATATACATCTAAAAAACCCCCAACATTTCTGTGCTGTGTGTGCACGGCTGCCGTTCTGCAGCACAGAAATGTTTGTGCTGGCACGATTTCATTTGGGGAACTGATAAACGACTTTGGCAATGTTTTCTTTTCCAATATAGGCTGCGTTTATCCCAGAAGGGCTGCCTGTTCCAGCTATGCCAACCGACCCCCTATAGCTTTTTGTGAATTATTTTTCCTACCAAAATGTTACGCCACTTGCCAGTCCAACCCACATGGAAGATTTTAATCCAGGAACAGTAAGAGAGGAGGGGTGACCGTGGTGGACTACATCCAAGGACGGTGGTCCGGGAAGAAACTCCAGCTAGGAGCGCGAGGCACTCGCTTTCCATGCAATTACAGCAGACAAATGGCAGATGAATTAAAAAAAGTAAGCATCTTCATGGGAAACATCAAGGAAGTAGGGCAGGAGAAGCGGGGCATCAGAGCTAAAAAGCTTTCATGCCATTAAGTATAATCACTAAGCAACTATTAGCCAGTCTGAAGAGGAGATGAAAGGATAATGGACGGCTCTATAGGGTCTCAATTACAATGAGAAGGACCCATATTTATTTTTGTTTGTACTAAACCTTCATAATACGGAGATCTGGATTTTGTTGGGCGGGGGATATCGTTCCCTTCGGGTTTCCAAGACAGCTTTTCCCTCCATTATACCAGCCGAAGAATAAATATATCAGAGCGATCAGGGGATCACACTTGGGGTACTAAAATAAGAATATGGGACTGGAGGGAGGGGGTGCTTCTTTCTTGGTTCTGGCCATTTTGGACTCGTTTTAATTATACAACGAGTCATAACATCAGAAGTTTTTCAGAGTGAAGTACGCAACCAATGGAAACGGAGCTTTAACCCCGTCTCCTGCCTCTCGAATGTCGGAGGATTGAATTTTTGAACAGAGCGCTTCCGGTCTCGGTGTCTCAGGTGAGCCAGAGGAGCAGAGCGACGGCCTGGTGGGCCCTGGGACGAAGAGTCACTGCGAGCACAGGGGACAAGGCTCAATGGCCAGCACCCTCTTTTGCAAGGTAGTTCATCAACAAGTCTCAAAAGGGCTTTGCAGAGATCAGTGTTGTGACACGGGCAGGCCTGAAATGACTTGCCCGCATTCACTGGGCAGGGCATCAAGATCCTAACGCCACGCTCTAGGAAAATGCATGCCCTGCTCGGGAGATCTCAAGGCATTTTTATGCAGCTAGTGCCCTGTCCTTGCAGATGTACATGGTAAGCTATTCAGCAATCCCACCGACACTCCTGGGCAAAAGTATATCGGTTTAAACTTACACTGAATCACTTTGCTCATACACACACACATACACGCCACCCCAGGAAAAGCAGCAATTAAATGCACAAGCTGCTTAGCAACATTGGGGAAAACCTTGGCAAGCGTTCTGGGCAAAGTATGACACTAAAGAAAAGAGGAAATATAACCATTGTCCACTTGGCGCCTTGACCAAGATGGACTCCCATGGCCAATATATTGCTTCTCCTATCAACGTATCTGTGGATGAGACGGTATAACGTCATCTCATCCACAATGCTGCTGAATCAGGTCATTTTAATGGCAAATCTTCTTTCTCTATTTTAATTATTATCTCCTGGGCTCAGGGGATGAGCAACTACTTTGATCATAAGAAAAAATTATTACATCTAGTGGTTGTACAGAAAGCGCTTGCAAATATTAACTGTCAAAGTTCAGAACCGAAGCAAACCAGGAGACAGACCTCAATGCTGATTAGTTAAAAAAAAAAAAAATTAAATTGCAGTTTTTCGGTTAATCTTATGGTTTTCAAAATGCTTGTCATTGGCAAGCAGTGGGGATCGAATAGGTCTTGCCAGTAGCCCCGTGCAGTCAAACACTGGGCAAAGGCAGTGGTTTGGACCACACTGCTCCCTGACCAACAAGACAATTTCCATCAGCACTACCTACAGGAATTATCACGATTCCCACCCATTTCTATACCACTTAGCTTGAGATATGCTGGATGGTGACACAGAACGGCGTGGCGGCCGGCATATTGCCTCAAACAGATGTGAACGATTAGCTCTTTGGGAGAGTCTTCTTGCTATATGCTATACAGCTCCTCAATTGTCAGAGCAATAGGCCACGCAAAGGAATTAATCTCCTCTACTTCCCCTTTCAACGTGTAATGCAAAACCTCTCCAATTAATGCATCAAAGAAAATGGCAGTGTCATCTGTAACTCTCTTCTGACACTCGCTACTGAAAATAAAACTGTGAAAGAGGGCCGTTGGTTATAGCCATGTTGGTCTGAGGACATGGAAGGGGGTTTGGGCCTGAAAGCTTGCAAAGAACTTTTTTCCAACTATTCTAGTTGGTCTAATAAAAGATCTCACATCTACCCAAAGAACCTTGCCAAGCTGTAAAAGACTGCTATAGGAGAGTTACTCATATGCTGGAGAAAGAGAGCGACTAAGGACACACGGCATAAATGAACGCCGTGAACACGGGCGTCATGAATCATGCACCATTTCTGCAGGGACATTAGTCAGCCCATAGCATCATCCCATTACATTGCCTGGTAAGTGGCTTTCCTCTGCGCGGCATCTCGCTTGCCCAAGGCAGAGTCCAGAGATGCTCAGAATAAGGGTTTGAGTAGATGTCAACGGGTGCAGTCTAAAACAGAAATGCATCGCTTATTTGTCCGAGCTCCAGACTTTTTTCCAAGGGGATAATGGGTTTTATCTGGAAAGCATCATGTTATTCACCAGACCACAGAAGTCTTAAACAGAAAATAAAATGACCTGGCTATGCTATTCCTGCACTGTGCTTATACAGGGTAACGAGGCAGTCCAGCAGCTCTACAAACCTCCCCTTTTCCCACCCCCACCCCCCCGACACCCATCTCCCCACCTTCTCTGTTTTGGGCTATACCTGCCCAAATCCTGAGATTTCCACCCCCTCTCAATCAGCATCATTCATCAGCAAGTAGCGTGTCCAGAAATACCCACTCTTGCCGTCCTTTCTGGTTAGGAAGGAGGAATATACGTAACAAAAGACATCCCGAGTGAAACATTCCAAAAAATAGATCTCGTTATATTGTTACATTTGGCAGTTATTAGAATTCACAACAGCGCATATGGTAATAAAGGCATTTACTTAAAAACCAGCCAGAAATAGGCTTAAATAATATGTTCTGACTCAGGGAGAATTTGCAAGTAATTTGCAAGCAAAAGAGCTAGACTTTAAATCTCATATATTGTGACCTTTGGAATCCACCAGAAGTCACAATTTAAGCAGTAATCTCAAAGTGGCCTTACTATACTATTATGCCAGCACAGCCCCGAGGAGAATCAGAGAGTTTAATTGTTAAATGAATGATTCTCTGAAACAATTATGAAGGAAATTAAATCTCTCTGGAATTTCATTTTAGCCCTGGCATGCATGCTGTGTGCTGCCAGAAGAAATGCAAACCACTTACTCCGACTACGAGCGTAAATCCAACTGTGCACTGAGCTGCGAATGTGCTCAGATGTGTTAACGCACGTTTCAGATGGGATGCCACGTTGACATCCGAGTCGTGCACTTTGCACTTGTGGTATTGGCGAGACGGAGACCACTTCCTTCCCAGCGCCCTTTCCTGGGGCTTTCTCCTTCAGTGCACAGAAGTGCAGAGTGCCATATCTGCACACGACAGCTGAAGAGCATTGCACCTGTAGCTACCCGAGCCAGAATACAAATACATGCAAAAGACAATAACGCGATAACTCTGCACCCGGGAAAAGCTGGGATGCTGCTGGAATCGCACAAGTCAGGGGGCTCTGAAGTCTCTCCCAGCTTCAAAGTTTCCTGGCTATGCAACTGCTGGGCTGGTATTAAAAAACAAAATCTCTGCCAAACGCATAGCGAGGCTGTAAATGCTGATAGTAAAGCACAGACAGGCAGGCCTTTAATTTCACTGATCAAGAAGTTTGTTCTCTAGCAGTCACTGCATAGGTCTCTTTATTGTACCCGATCGAGCAGCTGTAACGGACTCGAAATCCTGTGCTGTATTTTTAATCCTCCTTTTTGCTTCTCTCCATGTCCTCTACCAAGCATCAGAAAACGAGGAGTGGAGGAGGCTGAATGCTGCAGAAGTCAGGCTCTGGTCAAGGGTAGGGTGGCATAGTTAATAAGGATGCAAAAAAAAGGGAGATGGCTTCACTCATCTTCCACATTTTTTCTCTTGGTCTCGTTAAAACGTTCACCCAGCACTGGCCCTTCGAAGGGTTTTTAACCAGGCGGACAAGTCCATATCTAGGCTCTCATCTTTGACACGTCTTTGCCATTATGGCTACGCCCTCCCGGCTGCAGAGCCGGAGCAATGCTTTCCTAGCTTGTGATGTGGTTGCAAAAATACAGCATTAAAGCTTGCAAGGCGCCCCAATGCTATTATGATGGGAGGGACGTATAATTACACAGACGGATTGGGCTAACCATTGAGCTTCAGATTAACTGCATTATAAGGCGAGGAAAGAAACCGAGATGGCACTCCAAAAGCCTTTGATACTCATCGTCTATAGCGTCTTCCATCACTTTAGTGGGTAATTACTTTCTAAATGGGCTTTAGCACAAATAAACCTGTGAGCTAATAAAATACAGTACGAGAAATGCTATACAAAAAAATAAAAGACCTCCAAACAGTTAGAGCAAATACTAAGTCATTGTTACTAAAGGAACATGATTAAGGAAACATTTGCTTAAATATTTTCAATACTAGAACAAACAAAAAGGCTTTGAGCCTGGGTAATGTCCCAAAACTGAAGGCTGGAGTCTTGAGAACTGCAGTTTATAAATACCTCAGCATTATCCAATTATAAAGTGCCATGGGGATTAATTTTACAATCAAAACTGAGCAGAATCCTAATATAATGGGTTATTAAAAACTGAAAGCCTCTAAATTTTCTCCCTCTTAAGGGAAACACACAAGTAGAAGGTTTTATTTATTTATTTTTTATAGGAGGCCATTAAAAGCATAAAACCACAGTTCTCTTTTTCTTTCTCACAAGTTTATAGGTTAATAATTATATTCTGGCCCTTTGATAATTCTTCTTAAGCAGCAAAAAAACCAACCACGATGCGAATTCCAAACTCTTTTGGTCCTCTCTGTTTAACCAGCATTGATTTTGCATCCACCAAGGTCTTTACCCTTGGCCTTTGCCGACTCTAAGACCATCGTCTTGGCAGCTCTCGCAAGTCCATCCAAGCTAGGTCTGGAAAACACGCGTCGGCTGTGCAAGATCAGAGATTTCATAGACGGTAGGGCTGGAAGGGACCTCGCAAGATCATCATGGAGAGAGAGGTCCACTGAATTGACCTGGCGGTTTACAAGGTGACAGTCACAGTCGGTCTCAGAACAGCAGCCCAGCGTGGCTGGAGGTGGACAAGCTCCAGAAGGAGAAAACATGAAACCCAGGTACTGATCAAACCCATCCGCTTCCCCGAAGTTCACGGCCAAGTTTAAATGTCTACCAACCATTACAGCGCACAGAAATATAAAGACTTCAGCCATAAGAGACCATTGCGATAATCTAGTCTCGACCTTCCCATTTAGAGTAAATCACTTCATCTCAGACAGCGTTCCCTGCTTCAAGCCTGTAGTTTCTGCCCGGTCTGCAACATTTCTTTTGTAAAGCATCCCTGAAAGGCTTCAATAATGGAGAAGCCACCACGTCTCTCAGCAATTTGCTTCCGTAGTTAATTATCTTTGCTGTTAAATGTGCTCTATTTCCACACAACGTGTTATTCATAAAACTAAAGCCGATCTTTAATAAAAGGTCATTTTTAATCATTAGCTCTAGCAGAACAGCATAAGAAGAACATAAAATATATAAAAATATGGGATCATCAGAGAGGACATGAAAGAAAACGTTAGCTTCTGGACGAAATGGGGAGAAAAAGATGTTAAAAAGAGAAATACTCATTTTTGGAAGAGTTATCTATACCAGGGGTACTCAAACTCCAGTCTGCAGGCCAGATATGGCCTTGGCATCATGTTGTCTGGCCTGTGGGGCTTCCCAGGGGTCCAAAATTTGGTGCTGCAGGAGCAGCAGACAGTGGATCTGCCCTGTGCCACCCATTTGGCTCATGGGTCAGAAACTTGAGCACCACTAATCTATACGGCCTGCAAGACCTGATCGTTCTGTATGGCTAAATACAGACTGTCAAAAAGCCCAAGGCTGAATCAATTCAATCTTCACAGGTTAGTCTAAGCTGTATAGATTGAACCGATAAGCAAGTGCACAGACATTCGCTTTTGATTCTGGAAATGCAGCCACGTGCCTGCAGTGGCCCAGGCCAGAAGTTGGGGGGCGCTAGAGCACGCCCCCATGCTCAGCTGGAGCACAGTTTGGGCCAAAGCTAGCCTGCCCACCCTGCAAGGGGAAGGTGCAAAGCATCCTGGGATGCTGGAGGACTGCTGAGTTCACTTGAATCTGGAGGGGATCTGGGGCAGAAGTTCAACAAATCGATTTAACCTAAATCATTTCAGTCTGATACTACATCCGTCCAGGGTTATCTGCAACTGGTTCTGGCCATTTTGAAAGCGGTTCATGTGCACTGAACTTCGGTTGTGGTACAGAGTTGAACTGGTTTCCAATCACGAATATCGGTCTGTGTGTCACTTCTGTTCCTAGCCCAAGAGCCCACTCAAAATCGACTGTTCTAACACCATTTCACCGAATCAAAAGAAAATATCCAAATATACACCACTCCATTATTTTTTTTTTCATTTTTGCTTGTGGTCGGTTGGGTCACTGCTTTAGCACGTCCCTATTTATTATACAAATTTCCACGTACGTTGCGACTATGCTAATCAAAGGCATCCAAATACCACTTGAAGCCTTAGAGGTGAATAATTCTGCAGTGAGGTAAACGTATGAAACTCAAATGTGATGGCCCCTTTCCTGTAAATAGCAAAACCGCATCTGAAGTCCATCTGTTGTATGGTGCAATAATGATGCCTTGAAGTGGCCAGCGCTAGGTTCACAACCACTTGCTAAGTCATCTTGCCTTAGCGGTTCTTACCTCAGCCGAGCTGAAATGTTTTAAGCCAACATGTAAATTCCTAATTCCTGTCCAAGGGTAACAACTGTGGAATAACCAACGAGAAGGATGCCCCCAGAGAGAGCCCACGATGAGTAGGCATACAACATCAAACAAAGCTGGGCTTGCTATCCCCTGCATGCTCGCGTTCATCTCTTCTTTCCAGCACAGACAGGCACGTACAGGGGTCTATTTGGCTCGCCAACATCAGCTTGGAGTTTTCCATTTTCACAGTCAGAAAGGCTACCGGAAATCGGTGTTTCCTATGGCGGTAGCAACGTCTCAAAGCAAGCAATCTGCAACGTCACCCAAAGGGCTCCACCTCGGCTCTGCAAACAGCACGCACGGGGAAACCGAGGGCATGCACTCACTTGTCCTCCACACCCCGGTGCGACTGCAATGATGAATCCTCCCCACCCCAAAACCTTTTGTATTTCCTCCTCCTTTTCGTTTCAGCCCTAACTGCCAACCAACTCAAGGAGGAATGCGCATTGTCGTGGACCCCACAAAGGCCAGCGGTGTGTTGCTCCTCTGCCGAGCTGCTAATTTGGCCTCCAGGCAAACAAAAGGCAGCTCAGCGAAGGGGCTTGACTATTACAGAGGGAGAAGAGACCCACTCCTCTCCCCATTCATCCATGCATCATCCCATGCATCCTCCAAACTGTACCCAGCAAGTGTGCAGCATCCTAAAGCCAAGACAAAGGACACGGTGAGCAAAGGAGGAACCGGTCTTCCTTCAAAACCACAAGAGATGAGAGAAGGAAACAGCGCGAAATGGCAGGGAAGAAGGACTAAGGGGAGCAGACGACTAAAAAGCACCTTGCCTTCACCAAGGCTACACCTGGGGAGAACCGGGCCAATTGGTTACCCTAAGGAGAAAAAATGAAGACAAGGCCTGGGAATGGGGTGAGAATTAGGGGAAATGGGAGGACAGGGAAAGGCAGTGCCTGGAAGGAGAGGAGGGGAAGAGACAGCAAGGGGAACGAGGAAGGGCACAAGGTAAGGGGTAGGAGCAGTCCGGGGCAATCACAAGGTAGGGTGGAAACGTTTGCACAGCTTTTAAAGCTCCTGGGGGTTACTCACCTTCCTCCTCTCTTGCATTTCCCAGCAGGTCACCCTTATGTCCAAGCATTTCAGCCTGGGGAGAGCGCCGGGGCAGGACAGGGGGTGAGTAAATCGCTGGTTCCACAGCTTGGGAAGGAGGAAATCCAAAAGCAGGGAGGGGTGGGGACGGAAAGAAAGACTCTCACTCATCTCCAACCATTAAACAAACCAGCTCAGCCAGGGAAGAGTTATTAAATTTTTATTTGCAACTCAAAGCTAATTCTTAAGAGTCAACTCATTTTTATTCACGTCTCAAAATATTTGGAAACACGAAGCGAGCCAAGCGTGCATGAATTTTCTTTTGACGCTTATTAAAACCCCATCGTGCTGAACCTCGGCAAAGAAAAAACAACTGGGCCTCAGACCGTCGCTTTAAAAGTCTCAGGATCAAGCGCCGTGAAGGGGCCCAAGATAGTCCACGTCCAAAAAGACTAATCAGGATCAGCCTTTGCAGTTTCCCAACAAATCGCTGCCTCTTGCAGTCTTCCAGACTCCTGCTTTTATGCGCTCTCTCCCCAAAATAAGCATGCATGATAGCAAAGGATGGAGATGTGCACAGCAGCTGCCGAGATGCATCATGCCCAAGACCCATCTCACCTAAAAGCTGTTCGCTGGCAGCGGCCTGTATCTGATGGCCTCTCTATTCAAAAGTATTAGAGCAAAGTATTGGAAAACTGCAGCACATGGGCTAATCTGCTCCGCACATTAGGTCGCACCCCACTTTGTAAGTGAACTGGCCTTTCCAGACTCAGATCACC
>JAGPOW010003182.1:11352386-11366039 GCA_030014935.1 Caiman crocodilus | reverse complement strand
CCAATTTCGACCGGTAGTCCCAGACCTGCTTAATGCTTGCAGGGCAAACCGGCTCAGACTCCTGGGTACCACAGACCCACGCCAAGGAATCATGACTCTCTGGCCACGGAGCTTGAGTGAGCAATGTATCGTCTGAGCACCCCCCAAAAAACCCCCAATCGCTGAACTGCTTTCAGTTAGCATCTCTAAAGAGACGGGAAGAGATTGGGGTGTGGAAGCACAAAACTTAGTGTGTCGCCCTCCAGAGATGCTGCTTCGCCGGACGCTCAGCATCTGCTGGCTTTCCACGCGATGTCTAGGTGATGCCAAGCTGTTAATTATGCAGCATCTAGGCAGAGAGACGGCCGCGTCATGAGAATGCACACGTGGAAACCCCCCCCCCCCCCAAAAAAAACACACATCCGGACATCAGCAAGCCGTTTGTGCTTAAAAGCAGAGTGCTTTATCCAGAACAACGTTTTCCATGTGCCGCCTTACCCGCGTTTGCAAACAAATCACAGCGCATCAACGACAGAGAGAAAAGAGCTCTTCGTGGGGGTGGCCCACACACCTCAGTAACGGCACAGAGAGAGAGAAAGTTTAGAAAGGTGGTTCAGAGCGTCCCTGCAATTTTTAAGGAGGCTGCTATTCTGTTAGTTATCCCAATTCCCCCCCAGGGAAGAAGTTGTCCCTAGGGGGAAAAAATTACCTTGCGCTAAGAAAAAATAACAGTGGGTTTGGAAGTCCTGACGAAGAACCTAAATAGGGTAAATTCTCCCCCCAGCCCTCTTGTTACTATCGAAGGAATTGTTTCATCTAAATTCATTACCACCGTGCAATGCCAAGTGCACAGCGAATAGGCCGAAACTGAAACCGGAGCAGTCGGATGGTGAACGTCTCATCGAGCCTCGTCCCAAACAACCCTCTGCATTAACGGTGAAACCAAAACCTGCCACGTGGCGTGCAAAGCATCAACACATTGCACCCCAAAGACTTTTCACCAGTCTGGACGGGGAAGTCATGATCAGCTCAGACTTCGGGATCACCAGTTGCAAATTCGGTCTCATTAAGAGCGGAAAAATGCCTTCCTGATCCTTGTCAGTGTACAAGGCTGTAAAATATTTGCTTTGAAAGGGGGGTGGAAAAAGTCCCCCGCCGGCCCCAGTGAGGAATGCTGAAGGCTGTGTGCCTGCCTGCCGTGGGTTCGCGCACGCCGAGGGTGCCAGCAAGCACAATCGCACAGGCTTGCGTTGGGCCGGGTCTGCGCTGATTGTGCACCAGAAGACGCACAGGGGTGGAAAGAAAGGTGAAAACCTGACAACTGGCTCATTCGGAAATTAGTGCGAGGAATGCAAACGGGGGTAAAAGGTTAATAAAATACAAGCTGGAGACATAAAACAAGGACACAGATGACCATGCCATGAGGCCTCCAAAGCCAGCTAAACGCCTGCGGTGCCTTTCCTTCCCTTCCTCAGCCGACGTCCCGACGTCCTTCATAGCAAGAGAGAGACGACATATGGTTAGTTCTTCCAGGAGTCAATGGAAAATAAATATGCTGTCACAGACCCATCATCAGGCGAGCGCCTAATTACTCCAGCAGAAAGAGCGGCCCCGCTGAGCTGCGACTGCCCATCTCCGGAGCGAGGGCCAGCCCCTTCCCCGAAAAAAACTTACTGTCCTCAGAGGCAAAGAGGAAGGAAAAGAGAAACTAGCTCCGTTTCGTGGAGAGGGGAATGAGGCACAGAGCGACCTGCTCAAAGTCACCCAAGAAATCTCAGCCGATTTAGGAAACCGACCCCAAAAACCCCAGCCTGGTGGCACAACCGCACGACCGCGAGACCCCTCATGCTGGTTATCAAACCAGACATAACCCAGATGAAACTGTGAGCACACACTGGCATTTGGGACCCTTGGACATTTGCTTGTGTGTATCGCCAGATCCTCAGGACAGGACTCGTGCCCTCCGCCACCTCCGCCTCCCCTCGTGGCCACCTCCGCCTCCCCTCGTGCCCACCTCCGCCCCTTCTCCACAATCTAACTCACTCTGGGCACATAACTAAATTTCTCCTTTTCTTTCTTTTTTTTCTTTTTAAGGCCTCCCAAAAGCTAGGATTTCTTCTGTACAGACACTGCCAATGCCATGGAAATTAGTATCATAGACATCATAGAAAATGAGGGTTGGAAGAGACCTCAAGAGGTCACATCTGGTCCAACCCCCTGCCCGAAGTAGGACCAACCTCAACTACATCATCCCAGACAAGGCTTTGCCTCGCTGGGCCTTACTGCACCGTACAACAGGTGGACTTCAGATGCGGCCTTGCTATTTACAGGAAAGGAGCCATCACATTTAGGTTCCTACCTTCACATCACTCCAGAGTTGTTCACCTCTTCAAGTTAGCCCAGAACACAAAAGCCAGGCCCAGGATTTGATTCTAGGTCCAGGTCCAGCTTTTAACGTGCCGAAGTTTAGCACTGCACGAACCGGGGTTTGCTTTTAGACCCATCTCTTTGAAAATGCACCCAAGGTACAATACAGTGAAAAGCTCTCCGACTTCCAATGATACTTGCAACCTCTAAAACGGGGATCGGGGATGGAAGTCCCGCACTCGAAGGGATCCATGCACATTGCTTCGACGCTGCTCCTGCAGGAACTACCTGCGGTGGGATACGCAAGGATAACTTGGCATATTAGACCCTCGTTTTACCTGGCGTGCAAAAGCACAACATCAACCAAAAGCAAAATCAAGCAAACTTCTAAAATAAAAGCTGATTAGCAAAAGGAAGCTAAGCTTTAAAAGCTGAGGGAGATTAGCAGCTTCCCTGCTGACGGAAGGGAATGCACCCAAGTAAAATGTGGGCAGAGAGCTGGGAGAGGGTAGAGTCCGTAAAACCTAGTAGCCAAGGCTTTTATAACCTATATGCGCAGCTTTGAGCAATGTAATATGCTCTGCCCATTTATCTATTGCATATAGGACTTAACTTGATACACAAACAAGACACAGAAATTCTTAGCTGATTAGTAGAAGCCACATCAAATTAGACCCTTTCCTAGACTATGCGAGGAATGCACACATTTATCATACTCTTACAGATCCTCTGCCTTCCTGACGCAAATAGGTCAGAAGAGCTCAGACAAAGGCAAGTAATATCAGAAAAGCAGAAATGCGCGCATGCTATTGCAGAGGCAATCTATCCTCCGATTTTCTTCTACTGTTAAACTCATTTACAGCAAAAGGGGTTTGGAAATGGATAACACCGCATGAGATGGTAAGCAGTTTACTCTATCAAGGGGAGAAAGCAGCTTTGCGCTCATGATCGCTCTCTTCGGAAAACACCAAAGCCCATTTTCTAATCGCAGGCAGCACGCGTCACGGTCTTGAAAAATTCGGCTACGCGGCCTGTGTGCAAACATGCTAGGAAGGTTTCAGGTTACTGGAAGGAGCTACCCGGAGCCTTGTGGGAGAGTGCCTCGTCCCTACAGCTGCAATGCTTGGCGTATGATGGTCATACACAGAAGCACACAAAAGGAAATACGGGGTCAGCCAAGCAAGGGCTACGGCAAGGCCGAGGAATAAATGCCCATCTTTCTGCCTTAAGGCTCCTAAACTAAATTGCTGGGAGGAGTCGAGACACAAGCGAGAGAGGACGCATGTGGAGAGGGGTAGCAGAATCGTGCACTGGAGGCCAGAAGCACGTTGCAGGGCTACGGAGGGAATACGAGTAGCAGTGGTCAAGGCAGGAGAAAGGGAAAGCCTCCACTGTGCCAGCCAGGCTGGGACAAAGCGGTGAGAGAAAGGCATGATAAGAAGGACCGAGTCTGCTCTGCTATTTCTACTGCAAGCACTTTGGGGTAGAGGCTCTTTCCTTCCTATAGGTTCCTAAGGCACCTGGACTTCCTTGGTCTTTACGGCACTGTCCCGATACAAATTGAAATGAATAGGCGCAAAGGCCCAGCTGGGGAAGCTGGACTGGAGCGACACAAACAACAGAAGACCAACAACTTTTGCATTCCTAAGGCTGTAGTTACATTTGGGGTTTCTTGCATTTTTCCCCCCACTTGCAGCATTGTTGCTCCCAGTACTACCTGCTCCGACAGAGCAATGCTGAGAGAAACGGAGCGTATCCTAAAGCAAGGCCCCAGAGAGGTTTTGTTGGTGGAAATTGGTTATGTCCTGCACTGCGTGCAACTTACTGCCACTGAAAATCTCTCCATCAACAAGACGCTGTGACTCTGAGGCACAGATAGTAAAACTACAGTCAACGTTTGCAAGGTGGGATAAAACTGCCATGACTCGGGGACATGTCTGGCAGCACTTGCTTGGACACCCAAGCGCATGTCAACCACTTGAGCCTCACCCACCCTTCTGCAGTGCTCACCAGAACACTGTCCAAGACATCGTTGATCTTCTTAACACATGGGATAAGTACGGAGAGTCAAAAAGCCCGAGGCTAAATCGATTCCATCTTTGCAGGTTAATCGAAGCTGCTTGGATTGAACTGAGAAGCAAACGGACAGACATTCACTTTTGATTCTGGAAATGCAGCTGCATACCTGCAGTGACTCAGGCCAGAAGCTGGGGGCGCTAGAGCACGCCTCCCTGGGTTAAGGCTAGCTCGTCCACCCTGTGAGCAAGGGGCTGCGGGGAAGGTGCAAAGCATCCTGGGATGCTGGGGGATTGTGAGTTCACGTGAATCTGAGGGGAATCTGGGACAGAAGTTCAATAAATCATTTTAAACCTAAATCAGTCAAGTCTGATCCTACATCTGTCCAGGTTTCTCTTAAACCAGTTTCCACCACTTTGAAAGTGGGTTACATGCACTGAACTTCTGTTGTGTTACAGATCTGAACCAGTTGAACCCATTTCTGTCCCTAGCCATGGGGTAAGAGGGACCCATGGAGATCTCAGTTAAGCATCCGCTCAAATACACTGCTGACCTTCAAAGCACCAGTACTTCTACAGACATCAACTTAACATCAGGCTAGTACGTCAAATCTTTGGATGATGGAGCGCCAAACCTTTGGCTAAATGGAGACGCGCAACAAAAGACGACAGAAGGTGCAAGATCAGAACCAGAGTGTGATTCAGCAATTCTCCATACCGGTGAGCTGACCCGTCATTGCTCGAGCATTTTATGCTATCCAAATGCTCCAGACACAAACCACTTCCTGTTACGTCATATTGCGTCAAGTTAATTACTAGCTGCACCCTTTACTTCCAACGGTATGATTAATCCTAAAAGCTGGACAAGAACCAACACACCTGAATCTTCAATAATAAATGGAACAATATTAAATACATGCAATCTAGCGATCTGCATCGTCGCAACCATGCCAGATAAAGGCTCACGCACACTGTATCTATATAGATAAATATATAAATCTATACATAGATTTGACTTATAAAATGTTTTCCTAGTTTTAAAATGCTCAGCTTGACTATCTGAACATATGACTACTGATTATATATCTGTCTAGATCGGTAGATAATGGTATGTAACATATTTGAAAGAAGCTGCTGAGAATGGTTTAAAACTAAACAGAAAGTGATCCGAACTGCTAGGCAAATACCACAGGTGAAACCCCCACTAAGTGCCTTGCCGTACCCGCAGCCGTGGCCAAAGTGCTACTCTGCATTTTTTAAAGGAAGGAGGGGTACATGCACACCTAGTATTTTATAGCTATTCCTGCAAGATACACAGGTGCATTTAAAACCTAGAATGCCTTGTAAACAACTCTAATGGTAAAAGCAAACATGATCTGAAGCAATAAAATGGTTTTTATATTCCCAGAAGTAAGCTCTCTCTCACTTTTTTGTTGTTAGAGAGAACATAAAGGTCTACAGTAAAAGCGTAAAAATCATGGTGAGGAAACAAGCACTGCAATGGAAACAGCAAGGAACCGGAGAGAATTGAGAGCACACCCACAACTTGTGTCAAGAAAGCACAAGGAGTCTCTCTTCCCAGTAATTAAAAACAATTAAATAAAAAGGAACAGGGTGAAAACATTACCAGAGAAGCAAAAAACCAAACGGGGAGATGAGAAAGCGCAGTATCTCCGGGTGCAGATCTACGGCTGAGCCGGCAAATTCACTTGCAAAAAACGTGCCGAAGCGGACGTGGGACCCCAGCGTGGCTTACGGGAGCCGGTGGACCGGGATGCCTCAGCCCACAAGCCTCATACCTGCATTTCAGATGCTACCAAACGGGCCGAAAGCCCAAGATGGCTCCATAAAAGTGGGATCCACCCGGGGTAGGAACAAAGAGCAGCCGCAGCAGCACGCGAGACGCTGCAGCCAGGTGTGACAGGCGTTTAGGAAAGAGGGAGATACACCTTGATCTACGCCCCTCCAAGCCAATCCTGCCCGAACCGTTCGCTCCTTTCTTCCGCTCAGGGAACAACCCTTGCTCCCTCACTTGCGAGACCACCCAGACTCCCTTACCTGTCTCCTCTTTTCGCCCCTTTTCCACTTTGGGACTCGCAGCCGGAGCCCGCCTGCACTCCTGACAGAGAGCGATTGCAACCGCCCGTCTGCTTCGTACCTGTGCGGGGAACACTGAGCATGCTCCAGAGTGACTTACTCACCACCAAAGTGGAGCAGGCTGGGGGAAAAAAAAGCTTCCTTGTAAGCAGACAAGAAATGACACGCTAGACCAGGGGCATTCTTTGCACCACGGCGCGTTTATACCCGAAAAGGGGAAAAGCAGCAGGCCAACTCGGACGCAGCAATGCCTAGTCCAAACCGCTTATCACAAAGCAAACCGCGCTTCCGGCATCTAAATAAACGGATGAAAAGAGCAACCCCCCGCTTCCGTGACTGAAGCAGCGGGGTAGGACTCGGGAGATCTGGGGTGCATTTTAAGCCGTCACAGATCCTCAGTGGCCGCGTCTACACAAGATGTCGCTTGCACACTTGTTACTGCACACCCATTCGGCGCTTGCATTCACAAGTACTAAGCGGCTGGGCAGCACTGCGCAGTAGCATCCCTGCACGGCATCCCGGTGACACGGACCACACAGTAGCATCGCGTCACAGTTCATGCCATGCAACGCTACTGCGCAGTAGTAACGAGCTACTGCCCAGTAAGCATCTCGTGTAGACCCGGCTAATATGAGGTTCAGCACAACGTTTCCTCAAGTCCCCATCCGCAAACTCTGCTGCATGCCACCTTCTGTTGCCTGGTCTGTAACCTTTGTGGGCCAAGTACCATCTCTAGTAAGGCAATGAGGCCTTACGGCACCATTGCAGCAAACGTGCTACATTTACACAGCTGTGGTTGATGGTGATCAACACTGCACCGTGCGCTACTGTGGGCAGAACGATCCACCTACGCCATCGCACCGGCAGAAGCATAAGGGCACGACTAATTGATGCCAGGAGTCAAGCTGAATATTTAAAACTAGACTAGTTGTAAGTTAACCCTATTGGAGGGACAAAGAAAACCCTCGCTGCTTGCCCAAAACAGGAGTTGTATAAGCCTTTGAAAATCAAACACTGACTAATATCTTATCACAGTCCATAGTCTGAAAGTGTTTGGATAAAAAAAAAACTCTGAATAGACTATTGGAGTATATTTTATATATATATATATATATATATATATATATATACACACACACTCCTGCCACAGCTCTTTACCCGATAAAGCAAACCCCATTCTTTCCGAGTAAGATCCTTTCCAGGGTCGGGTGTTCAGACTAAAATGGATTAGAGCCAAATGTTCTTTATTACAGGGTCCCACTAGGATAGGGTTGAGAAGGCCTTTTCACTCTAAGCTCCTGTTTTTAATGACTTATAAATGTTTTCAACCAACATTACCTTTCACTTCAAATTTCTGTTTGAAAGTCTCAACCCGGAGGAAAAGTCTCGGTGCAAGTTTGAAGAAAATCCTCTTCAGCTGCTTATCGGAGGAGGAAAAGGAAACGTTCATTTCTCTCTACCTCGAGACAGCCGTTCACGCATTTATTTATTTATTTTTCCACTTGGATAACCCGAAATATTGGGAGTTTAAAATTTCAGAGCAGATCCCGAAGAGGATTGGCTGTGTGCAAAGCTCTAGTTTAAGCAATTGCGGAAAATAACTTATTGAATACATTCATGCATGAAAAAGAGAGAAACCAGGCCTTGCGTATAGTACCTGGGTCTTTCCTCATGAAGGGACTCTACCACCTGACTCTGGTAGAAATCTGACTGTGTTTGCAGGCCAAAAATGAAGGGCAATGGGCACCTTGTCTTATCAGGGACTTATAAATCAGGAGCATCACACCAACCATCACTGCATGCCTTTATCAGACACTGCTCCAGCAAACGGCTGAGCCTCCGGGGAAGCCCGGAGGCAAAAGGCATGCTGTACCTCGCCACATCAGACCTAATAGCTAAAATTTAAAACCACCCATGGAAAGACAGAAATATTAATCACCTGCAAGAGAGCAGAGCTCCGGAAAGGGAAAACTTGGCGTTCTCCAGGATTTTACTTTGCAGTCTCACCCACAAGGATGCATATTTAGGCAGCATTTCAAGAAAGCACGGTTCAACTCCCCAGGTGGATGAATTTGTGCTGGACGCCACCAGCGCACGGGCAGCTAAAAGGACCGACCCGCTGCCAAACCCACACGAGCCCCAACAGCAGCAGAAGCTGGCTGCTCCCGAAGGGGCGGTCGCCGCCTCTCCGAAGGTCGCCGCTTACCAGCCAAGGACGGTGGCTCCCTAAAAACATGTCAGCGGCTCCCCGCGTGATGCATGGAGAATCTCAGCTTTCATTAAGAAACTCCCCCCCCATTTTCGTCTTTGCGCTTCTGAGAGCGCAAATGTTAACCTTTCAAATCCCAGAAGCAAAAAAAAACCCCCTCGTTCTCTTATTTAATGTTTCGTCTAGTCTCTTGTGTTTAGCGGGTCTGAGTCACGATTGTTAAATGACTGAAATTAAAGATTTTTTGCAGAGATTGAGGCGGCGCGTAATTCTGAGTAGGGAATAAATTCAAGGGAACTGTAATCTCCACGGGTAAGTCGCTAACAGGCGGCGAGGCAAACTTCACAGACTAAATAATTCATTATAAATTATTCCCCTGGCTCTTCCCGTCACTACACAGCGTTTTTAGCAGAGCGCCATCCGAGTAGCTGCAAGCTCACCGGAGGAAAAAAAATCCACACGCTCCACCCTTCAGACCTCCTTCCTACGGTATTAATCAACACAAAAAACACCCACCCTCAATAGCCAGACCCCATTTGCAGTTGCAACTAAAAACGCTCTGCAGCATCCACACAGGCAAAACTCCTGGGGACAAACCCGGAGGAGCCCTGCCAGCCGATTCGGAGCCCAGATCAAAACCAGACCCGCTGTTAAAGCAGCAAGGCAGGGAGTTCCCACAACGCAGGCACCGATCACAAATACGGTTCGATAGTTACGTAGTCTTTGCACAAGGTTCACGTGCCTTTAGCCATCCCCTTGCAACCTGGCACAGCACTGGGGGGCCCAAGGGCGAGAGATGTGGCTTTACCCAAAGATCAAGGACATCTTGAGGCAGGTTTTCTGCTCGTCTGTTCCTACTTCACTGCTAAGGAAAAGTAAAAACCCACCATAAATCCACTACTGGGGGATTCCCCTGGTAGCAAACCCCCGTGCCTCCATCCCTTTAAGTCTCATGCCATGAGAGGCATATCAAGGCAGGAAGGCAAGAGTTACTAGAACTTGCCCTGGGGAAGCTGGGACCACGTAGCCCAATGTAGAGCTGTCCCTAGGCTGCTCTAGCGGGCTTTGGGCGCTGTAGCTGGCTTCCCAGAAAGAAACCTCGGACAGAACGAGCGAGAGGGTGCTCTCTTGCTGAGCCTGGAGCTTGCAAAGCCCAGCAAGGACACGGGGAAGGGGAGAAGCAGAACGACTCTCTCCCCTGGCCAGGGACAGAGCCACGTACCAGCTGCAGGTGGGTCATGACAGCAGCTGCCCCCCTCACAGCTGGACCTGTGGGATGCAGGTGGGGAGATGAGGAAGTCATGTCCCAGATGCTCCCTTAGGTGACACAGCCAATACGAAACACTGAAAAAAGATCAGCTTCCAATCCTTAAACTAGAAACACGCATTATCTTTCCCCTTGAAGGCCGCTGTTTAGAGACTCAAGGGACGGCGCGCACTTTCCACCCCATGCCACGAGCCCGCTCTGCCTCCATCGAAAGCACGGTTGTCCCCCTCTTCCAGCACAGCATCGCTTCGAGCGATCTGTGTCCTCGCATCAACTCCTGCCCCGGTCTCATTAAAACACCCCCTCTCTTTCGGTGTTGCTAACCTCAGCCGGCGCTCATGGCCTCCTGCTGAATCCAGTGCACGTTATCTAGGCATAAGTGCTTGTGTGCGCGGGCAAACGGGATGTAGGAGAAGCCGGTCCTAAGCAGAAGCAGTGGCTTCTCATTGAACAATATATAGAAATGCAATGGCTAAGCATGAGAAAAATTACGCATTTCCCCATGTAAGAGCATGGTCTGTCACAACACCGCAACGTGGCATCGACATCGCAGCCTTCCTCTGCGTTACGTGGGCGGTACGTGGCCTCTCTTCTGCACTAACGCTTTCTGCCTGGGCTCACTTCCCTGTGAGATTTCCATCAGGTTGTATCATACGTACGAAATCGCACTGCCCGTGCTGACACAGTCAACCAGTTGCCAAGAGCAAGTATCAAATCAAATCATTTCCTACAGTCAAACTGCTCGTCTTGGGGAGGGGAAACGCAAGCACAGAAATAACACGGCCACGGATCCTGAACACATCTGGAGCTTCTCCTCGGTTTAAATTTATTTCTTCAGTTAACGCTTTAGATCTCTCTCGCTCACATACACAGACAGCTACAATCGGTTTTCCTTGGGTGGCTAAAACGCTTCCTTATGTTGCCTTTGCGGATACAGGAAGCGGAGGATACTCTTGGGGATTGATACAGTCACAGAAAATTTGGGTTGGACGAGACCTCCGGAGACCACATCTAGTCCAAACCTCCTGCTCAAAGCACGACTATCCCCAAGCATATCACGCCAGCCAGGGTTTTGTTGAGCTGGGTCTTAAAAACCTCCAAGGATGGAGAGTCCACCGCCTCTCTGGGTAACCTCTTCCAGTGCTTCGCCACCCTCCGAGTGAGAAAGTTGGTCCTAACATCCAACCTAGGAAAAACTCTCACTAGGAGGGCGATGAAGCACGGGAATGGGTTATCGCGAGAGAAATCCATAAGCTTTTCGAAAGACGAGCAGATGCTTTTGATTCTCCGGATGTGCAGGGCTTGCCCACAGCTGGCGGGGTCCCCAGCCAGCTGTTCCTCCCTGGAGGCCTGGGGCCTTCCACTTACCAAGGAGGAGCATGAGTGACTATTGCCTTTGATAGCTGTTGAAAGCCAAGCCTCCTGCTTTGCAGCTTTCTAAATCTGCACATATAAAAATAAAGCACTTTAAATGCCGCAGCGTCTCACCCAGGCAAGGATCAGAAGTCCTTCGAAGAGAAAGAGCGCAGAGCATAGCCCCTAAAGACCTACACAACACTGGGCCGAGATTTCTCTACTCCCCGCCTCACAGGCTGAATTGCTATAACATGCCTAAAAGTATACATACAAAACCGAGGCCTCCAAGCCCACTTTACACACCGTGCGGTATTCACGACGAACATTACACGCCCTAACTTTGCACAAAGCAACCCGGTCTGCAGGAAATGTCAAGGGGGACCTGCACGATTAATTTGGTGACGGACCTCCCTGCTCGCAGGAGAATGCAACCAAATGCTCATGCACCAAAGGCAAAAATGGAGCGGGGTAGGGGAGAATCGGACGGCTGATAACTAATCATAACACAAGGATGCAGGCGCTCGAGGAAATTTCAGCGTTAACGTGCGAGGAGCAGCGTTCCAGCGAAGGCTGGCAGCTTCCCCAAGCATCATGCAGCCAAAATTGAAATTCGGCATTTAAAGGATGATTAAGTGACTCAAATTATACCTTCCACTTCCTGAAACCAACACTACTGGGAATAGGCTGCGTCTTCCCCGCTTCCCCTTTGACACGGATTACTACTCGCTGCAAGCTCAGCAAAGCCTTTTCTCGCAAGGGCTCGCACACTAAACGAGAGGTTTGTAAATTAAGAGATAATTAAAAGCATTCAATTATCAATACGATGAAAATGCAGCTATGGCAGCGCTCCTTAAGAGCAGATTTTGAAATAAGGGAGTCAACAGGGATGCTTTCTTACTTACCTGGAAAGCAGCTGGCTCCGGTTCAGTCACTAATCTACCTGCCAAATGGGAGGCATAGCAAGCTCAGACCTGATCTTCCACAGATCCAGCGTCAAGTGTTGACTAAGCTGCGAGAGGGTGGTGGTTGTAGCCGTGTTGGCCTAAGGACACAAACCCTACGCCGGAGTCCCCGAAAGCTTGCAAAGAACAATTTTTCCAACTATTCAGTTTGTCTAATTAAAAAAAAAAAAGATGTGGCACGAGGGCTTGGTTGGCATCTCCATTTTATAGCCAAGCCAGTGAGATGCAAAGGTCGCAGGAACAGAATGGCACTCGCCTCCATCCTCCTCCTCCTCCACCCTGGGCACTTCCTTTGCTAATCTCTATTAGATCAGAGCCCGCAGTAAAGTCAGGACTCTTGGTTACAATGCCATGCTACCTCCCAGAGCCGCCATCCTCCTTCCTAGATGCTCCCCGGCGCACGTGGTGCAGGCTGCACCTCCATTCGGACACAGCTTCTCACATCCTAGCCCACCTAGGGACTGGAAGAGCTTGAACACAGCTTGCAAAACATACGTGCTGGAAAGGTCAGGTAAGTGGGCAGAGAGCAACCAAGCGAGGCAAGGGGAGCGGGGAATCAAAACCAGCCAGACCCGCAGGGATGCAAAAAGGGATGCATCTTTTACATACTGGTTTGAATAATCAAATGGACAGGATTTCTGCTCTTGGATGGTGCACACACAATACAACCTCTGTCCCTGGGTGTCCCCAAGCCGTGGACACCGTACCCACAGCCCAGGTGGTGGCAGTGGTTACCCCAGGCTTGCGGGTATGCTCCAGGTAGGGGGGAGGCCGGGTACATAACCCCTTGATGTGGATCTTGGGGTCTTTCAGGAGCATCCGATGGCCCTTAACCTGCAACGACCTCATTTACATGCAACCCTACCTCTTCTCTGGGCCGACGTGCTTTTCAAACAACCATTTATTACCATCGTGCAACACCTGAAACAAAATAATCCCTGGGCTGTGCTTCGGAGCTGATGGCAGCGGCCGACTTCCACGGGGCTGAAGTAGCAAACAGCTAACGACCGCGACACAGCACAGCCCCCTTCAGTGGCCAACCGTCCTGCGTCCAGCCCTGCACAGAAGCATCGAGCTGGAAGGGACCTCAAGGACCTGGTCTACTGTAGCCTTTTCCCCAAACAATGTTGGACTTTCCCGTTCTTAGACAAAGGAGGAGATTGCACGGCATTCACAAGTATCCTATTCCAGAGCTTTATAATCTTTGCAGTTACAAATCACACACACACACACACACACACACACACACACACTTCCTCATCTCTAATCTGAATCATCTTGGCTGAAAATTAAGCCTATTTCTTTTTTTTGCCCTTCCCCCAGCACACGCAGAAAACAATTGATCACTGTCCTCTTTCAAACAACCTTTCCTATATTGGAAGATTGCTATCAGGTCTCCCC
>JAGPOW010003182.1:11311829-11342840 GCA_030014935.1 Caiman crocodilus | reverse complement strand
ACACAGCAAATGACTTGTTTTCACCTCGTATTTCAGAAGTTGCTCGAGAAGATAACCCCAGCTAATACCAGTGCCTCTGCCGGCTCCAGTGGGTTTGCACCGAGCAGGGGTGCAGGTTGCAGCCGTGTTGGTCCAGGGACGTGGGCAGACAAGGGTCTTTGGCTATATCTGATCTCTTTCATTAGACCCACTCAAATAGTTGCCAAGAAGAATTTTTCCAAGCATCTGAGTGGGTCTAATAAGAGAGATCAGATTTACCGAAAGACCCTTGTCTGCCTTTGCAGCTAGCAGTTTCTCAGACAGGTTTCCTTTCCCCTCTGGCTCGCTCCGATTCAGAAGCCAAGGCGGAGCTGCCTCTTGCAGACTAACCAGTTCAGAGATGCATAAGCTTTCCTCAGCCGTGGCTTGCTTCGACAGATGCTAGGAAAAGACCCGTCTTCTGCCCGACTTCAGACTAACCCAGCTAACTACCTCTCCAATTTGGAAGGATGGCACCTGCGTGTGCCTGGAGCAGGGGGCAAGGACGAGATGATTTGGGGCCTCTTATAGCCCTATTTTTCAAGATACTGTCTCATCCACTTGAATACAAGTTGCCTGTCCATCGGGGCAATGAGCAGAGTCCTGAGCGTGCAAATCTCCCGGTATCAGCTGGGCATGGTTTGAAAAGCAGGTTTTGCCTGGTGTTAGCAAAAAGGCCCATTCAGCTCTGGGCAGTGCCATCATGCTCCTACTACCCAATTAAAATGAAGTATTTAATGATGCAATCCAGCATAGGGTATCCAGGAGCTTTAGCATCCTTAAAAGAAGGCAAGGTTTGGTGCACCATCCTCCCTACTGCTCCGTGTTTCTGTAGCTACCAGCTTGGGCAAAAACACTTCCACCACCCTGGGGTGCATGAGTATCGAAGACCACCCCCCCCACCGCATCTCTCAGTCCACAACAAAAGGTGCTTTTTGAAACAGAGCAGAAATATAAAACAGATCGCCAGCAAGGTGGGGAGGAGAACTCATACCCATCTGGCATTTGCTAAGAGGGCTGCATGTTGAAAAGGGGCCGCACGGGTGCACATTAGAAGATGCTGAGACACTGCAAGGTGTGCTCAGCGCTTGCTGGTACCATTCAAGGGCTACAGGCGCCCCTCTGCTGTTGTTGCAGCTCTAATGCTATTAAAGGTCCTATCCTTGGCATGCCTCAGCCCATAACACAGCGCATAATCTACAACGGGCATAAGGTACCTAATTGCACCCTCACTTTTAAATGGACAAATTCAAGCCAGCACAAAACGAACTCAGTAACGGCTTCATGTCACTTGTCGCTGTTCCCTGCCTCCCCCAAAAAACAGGTAGGATGCAAGCAACCCATTTTAATTTGCGACAAGGCAAATTCAGATTGGATGTTAGGGTGAACTTTTTAAACTAGAAAAGCAGCTCCACCCTGGAACAGATCACCTGGGCAATATCTGTCATGGGAAGTTAAGAGCGGGTCAAGTAAACCTGCTGCTTGAATGAGGTGGTTCAGGCAGGGATGACCCCACCTCGAGCAGGGAGTCGGAAGAAGGGACCGCGTGAGAGCAATTTCAGTGCCATTTTTCCCCCGAGGAAGTCTTGGCAGGCTGCGTCGGGTTCGGTGCCAGGCTCCAAAAAACCCCTGCTCTTCCACCCAGTCAACTGCACCTCTCCCCACTGCCTAAAACCCCCGGTGCCCTCTTCTGCGCTCAGACAGCGTCGTGTTGGAAACCGAGCTGGAAAGCTAGGAGCCTGCACAGAGACGCTTCGTCTAGGGGCTAGTGCTTCTGCAACCCGATACGGCAGAGACTCCCTGCAGTGCTCCGTATGGCTCATTTTTGGGCAGGATCATAAAGGTCAGGCTCGTATTTGGAGGACAGAAAATCCATTAGCCTGGTAGGAGAGCCCTCTCCTGCCTCTGAAAAACAAAACAATGTTACCCAGAGGGTATTTTCAATAGAGAGACAGCTTGTAATTAGCTTAGGTGGGACAACTTAATTATCCCAGGCCTGAGGAAGCATCTCTTTCCCTCTCTCAATACAAGCGATACAGGACTTATTTATAGTTCTCTTTTTGATAAGCTCATTATAAGCTTTCAGAGACAAATGACCGCAGCACTTGATTATTTCCTTGCGACCTAAAGATGCATGTAATCACCCGCAAGCCAGTCACGAGGACAAAGCCAGCACCCCCTCTCCTGCACGGCCTGGCAAGCAGGAGACACCTGGACAAAGGTGTCGGGGAACACCTAACAGGAACACAGCTATAACAACGACACGTATACGTAAGAGAAATTACACATTTGCACTTGTTAGAAAAGTCCTCTCCCCCAAAGACCTCTGACTGCTTTATGATTTTGACATGAGGGAGGCAAGTAATCTCTCTTTTTCAATCCGAGTATCATCCAAAAACCGACCGCTCTCCAAGACACCTGTTTTGCAAGCGAACCCGTTCACGTAGACCTCTGCACTTGCACGGGTCCAAATGCAGCCGTTGTTTCAGACTCGCTAGGCCCCTAAACCAGCCGTAGGACGTCCCAGGGTGAAGACGAGGGAGTCCCCCCCGTTAAGACAACCCCATCAGTGTTGAATTAAACACCACAACCACCCAGCGCTCGCCAAGGGAGAGATCTTGCTTTTATAAAGCCCCTAGAACAATATCAGTTCTCCTAAAGTTTATGAAGAGGGAGCTGGAGCATAGACCAGTGACAAACAGATACGGCTGGGCAAAGGACCATCAAGTCCTACTTCTACCGCTACCACCTCCAAGTCATTAGGTTTGGGATTGTCTAAGGGGTCTCAGGAAAGCAGATGCCCATCTCCCTTGGGAAGGCTGTCTCAGGACAACCCTCTTTCCCCAACTGCAACACGGAGGTGACACCCATTTCATTCAACGGAAAGGAAACCTCACCTTTTGCAGAACACCGTATTGAACTTACATTCATCTGAAAAGGTAAAATATGAGAATCATAGAAAATGAGAGTTGAAGGGACTTCAGGGGGTCACATCTAGTCCAGCCCCTGCTCCAAGCAGGACCAGCCCCAGCTACATCATCCCAGCCAAGCCTTTGTCTACCCAGGTCTTCAAAACCTCCAAGGACGGAGATCCACCGCCTCTCTGGGTAACCTGTTCCAGTGCTTCACCACCCTCCTTGTGAGAAAGTTTTTTCCTAAGATCCAACTTCAACTTCCCTTGCTGCAACTGGAGCCCAGTGCTCCTTGTCCTGCTATCTGCCCCTACTGAGACCAGCCCAGCTCCATCCTCTTTGCAACGCACCTGCAGGGAGCTGAAGGCCATCCCAAATGGATGCGCCAACCCAAGTAGCTGGGTGAGCCAACACATCAGATGTCCTCCCTTCAATAGCCAGTACTCATGGAGAAGCTTTAGAAGCCAGTCCATGATGCTTTCCACCACAGAAGAGTCCCCTTGGGTTGACAAAGGCAATAAGGAAAATATTGCACATGGGTGCACGAATGTTTCTTCTCCATCTGCCAGCCCTCTATCCCCCAAAACACGACGGAAGCAGAATGGCTTTTGTAAAATTGTACTCCAAGGCATGGAAGGATTTATGCTACAATTCTGGATGCGGTTCTTAAAAACATCTAGCTTGGGGGAGGAACTTCGGTTACTTTTCCATAGGAAATATCACTCCTATTTTTCCCCTTGAAATTTCATAGCCCAGAGACTTGTATTTTTAATTGAGCGCATTTTCATACTTGATGCATCTTACAGCATTCTCCCTCTTGCCTGTGCACTTTTTGAAAAGATAACCCATCAGGGAGTAATTATCACATGAATCGTGTTTGGCAACACAGAGAGAGCTTTGTTAATACAAACACAAATTGGGATGTCTTTGCCGCATTTTTTATTCTCCTCTCAACACACACAGAGAAAAAAAAAATCAAAATCAAACAAAAGGAAAAAGTTAGATCAGTCACAGCACAGGATGCACAAACAGGAGGGAATTAAGCAAAGCGTTATGTTTCTTTGCCGATTTTTTATTTATTTCAGCGCATTTAAGCAAAGTGTAATCCAAAGGGTCAGGTGCTGTCAGTCCAAAATGTTTGTTTTCCTCCTCGAGGAAGGCAGGGAGCTCAGATGGGAGATTTCAGGAACAATTAAACCTGTTTTTCTCGACGTGTCTTTTCAAAGTTCAGCGCGGCGTCTCGGTAACCCCTTGACAGATCCTGTCAGGTTAAAGAGGTGTTTTTCCCGGCAGGTTGAGCGGTGGGTTACAGAACACGTTCACACTGACAGCAAGCTCTGAGCACCCTAGTCCACAGGCCCTTCGAACTCCTCCTTGCACGCGAAACGCAGCTCGCTCGCATCCAAACTGAGCTCCGAGGTCTCCGACTGACGTGCGCTCAGCCATACCCACGGGCTTCAAATCATCCAAAGTCACGCCGTGCGAAAGCTCGGTGCATGCCGCTCCCCGTCCCCAGCCAAGAGGCCTCTAGGAAGCATCTCGCACTGAACGTGCAGACAGCAAGAGCCACCGGCCCCTCCTGAAAATCCCTGTTTTACCACTCGGGGAGGGGGGGATTCACCCGACTGCCAACGTGGAGCGCTGGCGCCCACCTTCTCCGAGCCCAAAGGAAGGGCCGCTTGCACCCATGCTCCGTCCCACGGGTACGAAGGATGGGTTCATTGAAACGGCTAGGTTCAAGATGCATGACGGAGCCGCTGTCACTATAGCCACCGGCTAGAAAGCAACCCGGAGGGATGCGGCATTTGCCAGAAGGAAAAGCTTTGCATCGACCGCCGTCACCTCTTGCACCCCCGAATCTGCACCGAGACCGAAAGGGGATGATCGCTGCGGACCAAAAGGAGCAAAGGCACGCAGATGCGAAGACGATCAGGATCCCACCACTGCTCACTCCAGGGCTATCCTCTCTCCTCCTTGCAAACGCTCGTATTCCTCTATTGCTTCTCCCGACTCGCACGTCAGCTGAGCTGGGGAGATAAGGCTCCACTGCGTGCCCGAGACAACGCCTCGGTGCTACTGAGGCTGTTATCAGCGTCCCTGGCCCATTTTTTAGGTCAGTTTAAAGTCATTTCACGGCAAATCAGAGCAGCGGCTGCTTCCCACTTGCACAGGTCCCTGGCGAAAGCAGCAGCCGCTCTCACGTCCGCCCGGAGAGGTCAAGCTACAGATTTGGGGGCTTTAGCAGCCACAGACCCTCCTCCCAGCAGCCAACCTGCTGCAACCTTGTTTCCCTAGCTCCTCCTCGACTTCCAAACCCTACATTTGGCAGACTGACGCCCGATGCACTGCTTTCTCACTAAGAGGCCTGGAAATGAAAGCATCCCTCGCCCTCCTGCAGCGTCCCGGCGCACACGCTGCCCGCCTCGCTTGGCGCTGCGGCTTCGAAAAGGACTCTGTTTATCCACCGACCACCTCCCTTCTCCCGACTTGCGTCTCACCTCCACCGCTCGGCCGGCTTCCTGTGTTTAAACATATTCAAACAGCCCCGTGTCCTGCTTGTGACGGCATCTTTGTTTAAGGAGCACAGGCTGTCCTTGTTTTTGCTTTCCTAAGCCGTCCTCCGGCTTTCAGAGCGCGGGCTCTTCTGGAGGGAGGCAAGAAAACATAATTATAGATAATTGTATTTGGGGAAAAACAGCTTACTGAAAACGCAGGGGAACAATGAGATGGATGAAAGTGGGTTTGTATTGGCAACAGCAAAGGGCAGCGGGTCAGGGGCTGGCTTGCCAAGAAAGGGGTGGGCCGCGCGGGGATTGCAACCAGCTCAGCCCTCCGTCCTCCTTGCAAGCTGGGATTATTGCTTTGCACGAGCACAGCTTTTAGATGCAGAAAAGAAAACCGCCGGCTCCCGGCACACCCGAATTTAGTGGCCACTTAAAAAAGCGCTGAACTACTGTCCTTCTGCTTAACCTCTAAAAGCCACCTCCAGGAGCCAAATGGCTTTGCTGGTCTCTTTGATGGTCACAAGATTTCCCAGTCTCCTCTTCTGGTCGCATCCGCCACTCCCGCCAACAAGCATCACTCCCTACCGTTTCCAAGGACCGCCACGCAAGCGGACCCGACGAGGGCGACTGACTCACCAACCTCCCTGTAACGGCCGCAAAAGCAGAGCGGCAGCCTTCAAGGCCTCGAAGACGCTTACAGCAAGCAGATGGAAGATCTGTCGACGTGAAAAAGTTGCACCCATTAAACTACGGCATGTTTTCAATTCAGACCTTATGTTACACTGGTGCAAAGCCCAATCTGTGGTTGGGAGAGCGGAGCGCTTCCTCTGAGCTTAAGTCAATTAGGAACAGCTTTCAGCTAAACAGAAATAAGATACTTGCAAACCAAAACATGGCTTTACTTCTCCCCGGGGGGTTCACAAGAGTTTGAAACCGGATTTTATATCTCATCCTGGCACCAATTCTGCAAGGTGGAGAAAACGCCAGGAAGAGAGGGTCGCTGCCAGCTTTCGAGATCTTCCTGGCTGCAAGAAGCAGAAAGGGGAAAAGCTTGAAAACTTCAGAGACTTCACTGGACTGCGGTCTCCACTTATTTGGGGGCCCGTAGCACAAAATCAACACCCGCGTTAGCAGCCCCAGAGCAACCGCTGGCAACGGAGCAGCTAAAAACGCCAGGATCACGCCGAATAGGGCAGGGTTGGGGTGCATCGGCCGAGCAGTGGGGATGAAGTCCGAATGCCGTGGAAATGCTCAGAGGCTAAAATAGAGGAGTTCGGTTCAGCCAGAAGAAAGGGCTTCGAGACCTCCGGGCGTGCAGCTCCAACATCTTAAAAGTATTTTTCTAGGCAACGTAACATAACTACATTGTCCTGGAAGTTACACCAAGAAGCGGCAAGGAGCAGAGGTGGCGATGGGCGGAAGGGGGAGAGAAAAATAAAACCAGAAAATGAACGAGGAGACGTGAATTCAAACTAATTGACTTCAAGGAATCCCTGTCTTCTCTTGGGTGCGTCCTCATTCCAGTTCTTGTGACCGCGAGTTTCTGAGTCTAGGGAGCTGCCTGGAGGCAAAAGATTTGGAAATCCCACACCTCTCGAAGAGCTTGCCTGCCGAGCTGTGCTTTCAGAAACGATGACCTAGAGTTCACCCAGACATGTGGAAATGAGGTGTACAGCAAAACATGCATCCACTTTTCGGCAAAGGAGGGATCTCACTTCGACTTGGAAAACTTGCTTTAAAACCAAGACAACTTTTTAAATCCCCTTAAAGGCCAACATCAACCAAACGAGTACTTCGCGGTACATTAAAAACCAACCTTCTCAGTCGCTCTTCACGGCCAATAACGAAAGGCAAGCGAAACCAGAGCACAACAGTTCACTTAAGGAAAGCCAGAAGTGGTCTTCAAACACTGTCGCATCCTTGTACCCCCCAAATAGATAAATACATTTTACACGCACACTATAGCTATACCTATACACACACACACACACACGCACTATATAGCTATATCTCTATCCACACACGCACTATATAGCTATACACACATAACTAAATTACTAATAACTCAATTACTCCACCAGAAGGCATAAGCTCCACATATAATTAAAGAAGCTTTTACACACTCTTAAAAGCAAAACACAGGAGAGCAGCAGACGCAGGCGATTTGTTTTGCAAAATCACTTCCAGGCTAAAGCCATCAGTTAGTGTGAAACTAATGCACGTGGACATGTTTACAAGCCCCACTAGTGAGACCTTTACAACAAAAGTGTCGGCACAAGCCAAACTGCAGCCTTGAGAATTGCAAGCATGATATCACACTCTTCCTGCCTCCAGAGGTGACCCATCTTTTACACATCCTTTTAGCTTTGTACACAAGCATTAATTTGGAACCGATGACTCACGATTCCTGTTTTCCACCAGAGCCAGACCAATAGTGCAAGGAAATTCTTGTTATATTTCCCTATAGCTTAGCTGTAGGCAAAGAACAGGAAGGGCAGGAAGAGGTAAAAATGAAGCAAAAAAAAAGAGAAAAAAAAAAGCTTGCAAAAACCAATATTCTTCCCAACTATTAGCTGGTCTAATAAAAGAAATCACATCTACCCAAAGAGCCTTGTCTGCCTATGTCCTTAGACTTACACGGCTGCAACCAACATCCCCGACACGCGAACGACTAGAATTCTTCTCGATTTAGAAAACAGGGTTTAGCAGACGCTGCCCTGCACCCCTGCCACCCACCTGCACTCCTCCAGGCACTTACAGGGTTAAAATACCACCCCAGCTCTCCCAGTGCAATGACCACTGGGATCCAGGACTGCATTTCTGCACGGGAAATGCTACTTTTTTTTTTTTTTAGGCGTACCCCTTAGCCGAACAAATGGATTTTGCATCGAAACGCTGCACCCAGAAAAGGGCCACCGATTGCCCGCTGGCCGTGCCCCAGCTTATTTCGGAGATCTACGGGAGGACAAAAGCTCTCCCAGGCAAGTTTCAAATTCCAGCACGGTCTTAAATAATCGGTGCCTTCAGCAGAAGCAGCAGACCTGCTGCACATATCAAAAGGCTGACGGCTCCCAAAGCGGCTGTTTCTAGGAGGCCATTCTTTGGCTTACAGCACTGTTTACAGGCAGTTGCCAAGGCTGAAAGCTTTTTGAAATACTTGGCGCATTTAAAACAGCTGAAGCAATGCGGTGCCACAGGTGAAAACTGGTCGAACTGGTCTAGCCTGGGGATCAGGTGTACATCTCTACCCTCGGCAGCAGGGGCGAACGAACACCCACGCACCTTGTTATTCATGCAGGTGTCAGACGAGGAAGGCGAAGGCACACAAAAGCACCGCGGGACTGAATCCGGGGAGGTGCCGGGAGTTTCCTGCTCGCACCCGGGTCCCTTCCACCCCTGCCCTGAAAGATCTGCCTCCAGCAGTGCGAGCGGGGTGAAAAGCCCAGCCAAGGCGTTGCTTTGCTCTACTGCGAAGGCAAGGCACCCAAAAGAGGCTGCGTTTGAGTTGGAACAACATTGCTCGGGGGTTATGGCTTGGAGACGGCACCTTGTGCCGGCCGGGCAGCGCGTGCGCCCAACAGGCCCCCACCCCACGCCACCGCGCTGAAAGCAAAACCCGATCACTGATGCTCAGGATTTATGCCCCGGCGCTGCCCAACATACAGGAACAGGTACTTTAAAACAAACAAACAGAAGTCCTGAAGATTTTGCCATCTTGGCCCAAATCCCCAAAGGCAGCCACGCCTCAGTTAATTCACTAGCCGTGGTTGCGTCCCCAAGCAGAGACCTCTGGACCCACGAGCCAGCGCGTGTGCAAAACCCCCAAGGGGTGCAGCTCTGTTTTGTTCGGGGAGCAAAATAAAGAGAACCGGGCTATTCTCGCGTGATGACATGCGGCGTCCATCCAGCCCCCACCCGCAGCTTCCAAAGCCCTGCCGACAGCCCTGACCAGGGGATCCACCCACGTGCAACATTGAGAGAGACGAGAATCAGATGCACAAAACTATCTCCAGCCAAAAAGGTCATCCGACTCGCAGACGAGACCCGCGGCGCACGAGAAAGGTGCCGGGACAAGCGCTGCCCGGGACCGCACGGCACAAGACCGCTCTGCCCCGTCGGCGAGCGACGGCTTGGAGCCGCGTCACCGTTTCTGACGACACTTCAGGGCCCGCAACGATTCCTGTCCACACTGACATTACTTCATTTCCTCTGGAAAACAGCTCCCGCATCAGGCATGGCGCTCGGCTCTCCAGGAGGAGGGGCAAGGTCAGAAGCAAAATGCCTGGATTTCTCCCAGATTAATAGCCTTCGGGGAATTCAAGTCCAACAGAAAACATTTGTGATATTCTTGGTATTGAATGCTTTTTTTGGGCCAGGCCAAATTGTTAAAGTTTGCACTTTTGTTTTTCAAGCCTCTGAAGTCATGCCTTTCCCAGAGCTGTTTTCACAGGCCGTATTGTGGGAAGAGGGAGACTTTGCATAAAAGAAACGCACAGGACTGAGCGGTGGGACCAAGACACGCTCAGACATAAAATGTTTGCTGATTAATACACACAGAGATGCCGTCAAATAACTTCTTCAAAAAGGCCAGCGTTGTGCCAATTCTGGACGGTTACATCACCCGGCTTCCTGGGATTACTCAAACCTCCGCTCCAACCCACAATGAACACCAACGCGGGGGGGGGGAAATGGACATTCAAGGTGGGGGGGAAAAAAGCATAAAAAACTTCCTAACTACCATTCAGCTTAACAACACTTTTACAAAGTAAAACCTGGTTTATCTCAAGTTTTTAAAACTGTTTTGTTATAAATCCAAGAGCTTTCGGAAGAAGCTAGACGAAGAGAAAGCCGTTTAATCATGTAACGCGCCCCGTTCTCCTAACACAAATCCATTTCTTCTCTCTCTCGCTTTTTCTTTCTTCCCTCGCTTTCCTGATCCTGAGGATGATAAACTTCTGCCTCAAATATTGGATGGGGAGCACCTCATCTATCAAGTTGCCATCCTCAGTAGCCGCTCTGCAGCAAAGATTCAGGAGAGGAAATAGCATCCCATTCGGGGTTTGCAGTCTTGACCCTTCTTGCAAGGGAAAAACGCAGCCTGCTTTTGGAAGTGGAGGCCAACAAAAAGGCTACCGAGTCGAAAACCCACACCAGCCCCATGACTTCCAGCCCAAAAGAGCAGTCCCTTTTCTCCTGCAACAGAGCCTGGACATGCCAGCAGCCAAGGCGTGATACTGGAGACTGAGCTAGTTTGGCATCAATTCAAACCCTTCTCCCTTTGTTTATATGAACGTGTACTCGCCCCCAACTCTTTTCTCCAAACAGTACGGACCGCTGAACCCAAAAGCTGCAAAACACAAAGATAAAACCCTGCAATCACAAGCCACAACGAAACATCAAAAGAACCCCGCTCACAAGGGCCCCGGGTAATGCATCTCCTAGCCAAACAGGATGCACATGATTGGAGGGTCCATGAATGAAGTTTAGCCCAACTTTATCATCAGACATCAAGTTGTATGAAATGTGAGCTATTCCCATGCTAGCCAAGGCAGCTTAACTCCTAACAAGCACTAAGATGTCCAATATAAAAGGAGGTGTGCAGCCATGTAGTTGGGATAAAGTCAGATAAAACTGAAAAAAAAAAGTTAAGCAGATAAACAGACCAAATACAAGATGTCGCCCTTAGACATTTTTGCCCCTGACATCGTTTCTGCATCGTTGCGATTACAACATCACTCCGAAGGCGGGCAGATGTCCCCTGCGACTGGGAGACGGTTCCCATTTCGACTGGTTTTGCAGACTCTGTGCAACTGGAAGGAAGGATGAAAGAAAGACAAATGAAACCACTCCTGCAAAATCTGGTCCTGCCCATTTTTGCCTGTGTCGAGTTGAGGCTGTGTACTGTCATCCTGGGTCAAATATAGTCAAGACAGGTAACGAGTAGCAGAACCCTGTAACTTGGCCTACAAACAGGAGTCAGGAAGCAGCACCGGGCAAACACAACCAGGTTTAAATAACAAAGGAAGAGGAATATATATATTTATTTATTTTCTTTTTGTTTAAAAGCCAAGAATGTTAAAAGCCACGTACTGCTGTTAAAATAAAACCAGCAACCCTGGACGAACCATCACCCCCTCTAGGCCAGTCGGTTGCATCTTGTGCCATGCCAGAGGAAAAGCAAGAAACCGTGCAATAGGGCTGCCCTAAGGAAACCTCTTCCCAGCCCTGGTATGGATCCGTTCCCTTAAGCCCAACTATTTATATCCCTTCCAACCTTCTTAGTTTTGAGAGGAGGTTTAAATCTTTAACTCTTGACGTTCTTCATTAAACAGTGGTGGGGTCAATCCCTTCTCAAATCCTCTTTAAGCTTGGACCTCAATGCAGTCCCGCTGCCCAGAATAGTGGATTAACAGGTAAAAAAAAACACAAACATTTGTTCTTCTTTATTTTCATACGTACTGCCCTTTTGTTTTAGGGTAGCTTTAAGGTTACACAGTTATGCCAACCAAAGTCAGAAAATGCCCAGGTAATAAATTCACAACAGAAACACTAACAAGAGTTGCATTGGTGTAAGAGTGATGCTGTAGCCCTGATGGTCCAAAAATTATGCGAGGTGCAAGGACTTCTTAGGGTGATAACTTTTATTGGACCAACTACGTAGCTGAGATTCATTTAGACAAGCTTGCACATGCACGACAGTCTTTGTCTTATGGCCCTGGCGAAGACTGCTTCAAACTTTAGCCCAACTATATAGCTGGTCCAATAAAAAGGAGAGAGTGTCCTAAAAAAATCCTTGCCTGGTCCAAGAGTTATGTAGTGCATATTTACCATCTTCTGGTTATAATCGGTGCTTTCACAGATTATTTTGCAAGTGCATATACAGCCGAGTTAATTCTGCATCAGAAACTCTACCTTTCATATTGCTGACAGTTTGCTGATGCTAACAGGGCAACCTTAAGGTTGCAATCATATAATTGGCACTGAATATATACTGGTGACAACCTGACAAGCAGAACAGCATTGATGATGGATGCTTCTTCCCCCAGACCAAACTGTCTCCATTTATGCTAAATGCTGACAATTTAACACAACAGGAAGCCAGGGGTTGCTTAGGTTTTGTGTTGTTTGTTTTTTTTAAACTAAAGAGTTGGCCCCATTAGAGATATCACAAGAAAACCCTTGCCTCTTGAGCATTTCCTGGACCATCATAGCTATAACAATGCTCCAGGCCCATGACAACTACCAGCTCATTGATGGTTTTTAGCGGCCGGGTAAACCCAGTGTCCTCACACACTAAGTCCTCTCCTGCAAAAAGCAAACCCCGCCCTGGGCCCCGTTTACAAACTCCAGCATCTAAAGCAAAGCCCTGGAGCCAGCTAAGGCCGATTGCCTAACGCTGAATCTCAACAGTAAAAGGTTAGGAAGGGAAGTGTATCTAAGGGGATCAGAGGGAGATTTCTCATCGAGGTGCAGCCCCATGAAATGTTATTCTGGATTTGGATGTTATTCGCGGAAAGCTCTTCCAACACAATCCAAACACGGATGTGTCGGATCCGTACAAAGCACCGCTCCACTCCTGGAAGTTTTAAACAAATAGTACAGACGTTTTAAACCCCAGAGACTTCCTGCGCACAACACAACAGCTTGCGCAGAGCTGGACGGCGTTCACACGACAACTGTAGCACATCCACCTTCGCGGCCAGGCACCGATTCATTTGCAAAGTTAACAAAACAGAGGAGAAACAAGCCCGTCGAGATGCTAGCAATACAGCTGAGCTACGCGGGGACGTTTCCCAAGCATTCCTGACCGCGTTTCCCAAGCAATCGGAAGAGGTCTTCTGCATCAATTTGCTGGAGACCGCCCAGACACAGTCCCTTTAATGTTAATACCACTGGAAAAACCCATTCCATGCCTTTGATACACATTTCATGGATCGTTCCCAAGGGCAACAACTAGCAAAGCCAAGCCTTGGCAGAAGGCAGATTGCTTATGTTTCTCAACATATTTCTCGACTGGCTCTTGTGGATGTTTCAGGAGCAAAGTCGGAAGGACTGAGGTTACTGCAATCTCCGCGCACAAAAGCCGCTTGTATTCAACCCTTGCTCAGCAAGAAAAGTGCACGGTCATTGTTCTGTTTCTCCCTCTTGCACTGAAAGGCAGCATTTTGCTAACGAGAAGGGGAAAAAAAGCCACCCATAAACAACCAGGATTACCTATTACAGCCCTCTATAATTCCCAGACACATTAATCCTCCAGATGAAACCACAAATACAAGAAGTAGGTAAAAAAAAAAGGCAACTTTTAGTTTTAGCTGCATACTCTTTTAAAACCGTGGAGGCAGTGAGAGCTTTAAAAAAAAGACAATTCAATTAAATTTTAAAAAAACAATTAAACCACAGACTATATTCAATGCACAAAGCATCTGGACCTCAGCCTTCAAACATGAGGAAATTCCGAGTTACCAATGAATCTCCTGTTATTCATCCCTCCTGCACTCAAGTTATTTCTACACCCGACGTTGCGACACTTCCCGAACATTTCAGCACAAAAGGATAAGGTTTAAAACACCCCCCGGGCAGGTCGCGCTAGTGGAATCTAATACATTTGGTGCGCGTCTTGGGGGTGTTGCAGACTCCACGCTTCCTCCACAACAGATCTGCCTTCTCGTTACTACATGAGCACAGAGTAAAATGTGAAGAAGACTGCCCCGCACCTTGGCCCGGAACAGAAGATCCTCTTTTCAGGGGCGCTGAAACATCCGCCCTTACCAAACCGGGTTCGTTCGCTAGTAAGAGACATTTCATCGTTAAGCAGCGGAAGTTTCTCCCCTCTCCGGAGGACCCCACTATGTGCCTGAAGTTACCCCAGCTTCTCATGCCCCCCGTGCTCACTCCTGTTCGCTGGTGCTTGACCGGGGCTGGCTAACCCTGCCGGGGTAGATGAACCCTTCCAAGGACTTCACTTCCATAGGGGCTGCCCATTTTTAATTAAGAATATGAGCCAAAATACCCAGGCCAGGTATTCCTCCAGTTCTTTCCCACAATTCCCCGATGTAGGCAGATGAACACAAAATTCACGAGGAAGGATGTGCAGCGTTGCAGCTCCTTGCAACACAAAGGAGCCAGAAGATATGCTCCCAGCCCATTCTAGCAACACGCTCCGGTGAGCACATCCCCAAAATGACCCCCCGTATCGTTGCTGTGGCTTTGCAGCACGACTGCTCATACCTGGTCTTGAGGGTAAAAGGACTTGAAGATTTTTATGCCTTGAACTTCAGGGAAGCCTGTAGACCTTAATTCAGCTTTCTCCATATATTGCTAGATCAGCATTATTAATAAAGCAACAATACATGACTCACGATGAACGCAACACGGCCATGAGCTATTTCCCACATGCTCATAGTCTTGTCCATGCAAGCCTTTCCCAGGAGTTTTCCCCACCAGTGGCTACAGGAGACGAGAGCTAGTATAGACAGGCCACAGGTGGTTTTTTATTGTCATATTGTCTGGAGGAACACCAAACCAAAATCCCATGCTTTAGCCAAGATAGGGATTTAAACCTAACCTGGGCAGCACAGTGGTTTGGGCTGGATCGATCTCAGATGAGATTAAAAGGCTGCTTCTGTACCCTGCCAGGCCAGGGTCTTTGGGTAGAAATGGTATCCTTTTATTAGACGAACTGATTAGTTGGAAAAAGCTCCAAAAGTTCCCCAAACTTTTTTCCAACTACTCAGCTGGTCCAATAAAAAAGACACCACATCTACCCAAAGAACCTGCCTGTGTCCTTAGACCAACACGGCTACAACCAAAAACCCAGCTTCCGCACCGTGACATTTTGGCTGTACAGACTTGTTTCTACAGCCTTTTATGATTTTAGCTAACCCCGGTGCAAGACCATCCTCGCAGGTCCCAATAACTTCTCCGGCCAACTCTGCAACGGCAGCTTCGTAGGCACTGGAGAGGTACTAAAAAGTAGTCCTTGTTGAAGCCTTATCTCAGCCCCACAGCCACTCGCACCGATTCGTAATGGGATGGTCCAGAGCCAATGTTTTAAGAACAATTTCTCTAGCACCCCTTCTAAATACGGAGCGTGGTTTCCCTGTCGGGAAAGATAATGACGGCAGGAGAAGGGAGTGCTTCTTCCAGGAAGAAGCTGTCAGTCTAGCACGAAGTCTGAAACCACCTGAGGAGCCAGCTGCATCGCCAGATTGTTTACCCCACAAAGAAAGGGGCCGTTTTGCACTGCACTGTTAATTGCTGTTGGAACAAGAGTTTCTTTATTACAGTCATCCCGTTCTGTTCATCTCTTGCACCATCCATCCCCGAGTTGCATCACGCTTCCAAAAGCAGCAAGTCCACCGCCGTTTCCCAGCCCGATTCCCCAGTTCTCCGAGGGGCGCCCAGGACCAGTGCCCTGCTAATTTGGGGATCTCCTTAGAAAACTGCAAGTGAAGGCAACAAAGTCATCCAGCCCTGCAAGTAGAAGACTGCATTTTGATTTTCGGTGTTTTAGGTGCCCATGTTCTGACACTGAGCGCTAGGGGTATTTTTGCACACGTATGCGCCGCGGCACAGTTTTATAAGCAGCAAAACGTGCGGCGGCACGCAGAAAATACTGGCCGTGTGCTTTGGAAAGAAAATAGTTGTATAAGTGGCATTTCACCACTTAGACAACTGCAAGCGACGCAGCATGGTGCGCCTCAGCTCGTGCGCGGAGCAGACTCAATCAAAGCTGCTCCGATGCGCCGATCTCCAGCACGTTGCACCATGAAACAGAAGGTGTAAAAGTGTCCTAGAGTTGCTAATATTTCACTTCACTATACGGGAAGAGTCCTAAAGTTAAGCACAGGGCCAATGTTTGGTGGAGTTGGGCTTTAACATTTTGCCACCCGGTCTCTCAAGCTCCTCGATTCGATTCCAGCTCGAGACTTTTTCATATAATTCTCGTAATGAAAATATATCCTCCTCACTATAAAAGCAACACAGGACAGCACAGCTCTGTTTGGAGGGGCAGGAGGTCCCACTTTCCACTGCCACGTCTGTCGGCGGTCACCAGCCGGGAACACAAGACCAACCGTGCAAACCAGTGGTCCATCATAAAGTCAAGGCTTCCTATTTTTATTCCAATGCATAGAACAATCGGACATGTACTGGCTTCAGGAAAAAACAAAACCCTTTTCCTCTAGATAATGACTCATTTCAAATAATAATAGTGGCCTTCAAACCATACCGATATGTTGGTGGAATTTATGGACCACTTCCCCTGTAGGACTGATGTCTACATGGACTTGAATTACAATGAGGGCTGGAAGGGCCCTCAGGAGGTCACATCTAGACCAACTCCTTGCTCAAAAAGGGACCAGCCCCGACTACATCAGCCCAGCCAGGGCTTTGTTGCGTCGACTAAACAAAGTCGTAACACATCTGTCGGGGAAGTGAATAATTTTAGAGCCTGGCAGACTGAACAAATCTCTCCTCTCATTTCTTCTCCACCCGCCCTCAACATTTCTGTTTGTGACCTTGAAAATCCTCTTACTCCTTATTATAACTTTATCTTGTCAATACAAGCATGGCCTGCACAGTAGGGTGGAGGGGAAGAATCATTAACAGAAAGCATGTCATGTCAAGACGAGGCACTATCCACCCTGTTTTTAAGACTCAGGTATCTTACAGATGAAGCAAGTGCAGAGCGCTTCACACCTTCATTTCCACTGATCAAATTCCTCAAAGCACCATGAAAATCCAGGGGATTATGATGGATTGTACTCCTGGCGGACTCCCCGCAGGCCATCCGTTTTGATGTTCACCTCCCCTAAGCCATGCCAAGTCCGAGCCGTCTCACTTATTAAACCGGCTCCCTTTGGGACTTGGGCCTCCACTAGGAAGGCAACTCCGTTTTATAAGCACAGAGCTACTGATCGATGCTCTGAGACTCTCCGCAGATGACTTTCCGAGTCAGGGCGGTTCTCCAGGCGTTGATGAGAATAAAAAGTTGGTGGGAAGTGGTTGTGAACTGGAGTTAATTAAAAACAGGCCAACAGAAGAGTCCATATCGATGGACTTCATGACCGAACCGGTCTTCTCTGCACCCACGCGCCCCTCGTTGGCTTTTGCAGCAGGATCAAAACAAAAATACTTCAATTAACCTAACTGGAGGACACCAAGGATTAAAACAAAAGAGATGCCATCTGTCTTGAAGCTCTTTCAGAAAGCTGGAAGCAGAAGAAATGTTTGCGAAATGATGAAAAAAGATTGGACAAACAGAAAGAGGCAAAAGGCTTACAAGCTTCAGCGAAAATGCCAGCTACTGCAAACAGCAATTAAGTGGCTAGTCAACAACTTTGGGGTAAACTGTACAAATCAATTATTCTGCTGTGCGGGCTACGAGGTGTCACGGATCACTCCGCGTTTAAACAGTGGAACTGCTGGGTTTTAGTCAAAAGCAGCCCTCGGGTAGGAAATACGATGTCGTGGCCCAGCCAAGACAATTGATTGGTGTTATTAGAAACGTGTGCGTTCCACCAATTACAAAATGAATTTTAAAAAGTTCATGTCGGGGCGCTCGGCTGGAACACAATCATTTCATGCCACATCTTCATCAATATGCAAATTGCAAAGGCTTCCTTGGGACTAAAACCAGCTCTCTCAAAGTACTGGCAGGTACCCAAAACCGGTTCACGGGCTCCCCAGGGGCGCGGGAGGGAGGATGGAATATCACCTTGTAAAAATGCAGTCAGCCAACAGGAAAAGCAGTGTAGGTCAGGATACACGGCAGTGAACAACACGCACTAGAGAAAAATGCTGTGGTTGAGTTCTCCGATTTCATAGCCCCCATAACGCTCCAATAGGAAACCCGCAGCACGGTGATGGGTTTGGGGGTTTTTTCGTATTACTCATAGAGAACAGGAGTTCATAGTTATCCCCGCTCTAAACGGCTAGAGAAAACAATTTCATTAGTAAAGTACTTGCCAGGTTCCTCCAAAACTGTTCTTCAGAATGAGAACGAGCCAATATCAATAAAACCATACACGAGTTCAAGAGGAAATGTCAAAGGCACTTGTACTCGGCACGAGTAACCACAAAACTCCACGGTTATCTTTGAAACCATAACCTCGGTTAAAATTGGAAGAGAAACTACCTGGATGGCGCTAGGAAAAGCTTTAGCTGGAACAATAAAAGGCAGGACAGGCTAGCGAGGTGGCTGTGGGCCTGGAGACTTTTTGGCAGGCACGCCACAACTTAGCCCCGCCTTCACCCCGAGTGCCACGCCCACACTCAAGCTGCTGCTCTGCCTTCTGCTCCCTACCCGGTGCTCCTACCAAAGCTGGTGCTCTGCCTTCTGCTCCCCGCTGCTGCCCTGCCTGCTCCTTCCCTGGTCTGCGGCATGCCCCACGCACAGGCTGCCCGTGCTACTCGTGGTACGCGCGCCACAGGCCGGCCACCCCTGATTTAGGACAACGTTGATTAAATCCTGGGGAGGCGGGGCAGGTTTCAGCGCTGGACTGGCAGGTATGTCTATGCTTCCAAGCAGAGAAATGGTGCTGAGCATTTATTTATCCATCCCAGAGAGAGAGACAATGATTTTAACAGATAAAGATGCCCAAGCTACTCTTCTCCCCATCCAAACCCAGGCCTATCTTTAACCTAAACACAGAGCATTGCCCCTCATCCATCAATGCAATGGGTACATGCTCTCTCATAGCTCCCCCACCTCCTGCCACACAGAAGATATCCAGCGTGTACTTGCTCCCTTGCTTTCCCCGCACGCCTGTCAGATGGACACCTTCCTCCCCCCACTTCGGGACTAACTTTAACCTCCTCCTTGACTTGAAAGGTCAACTGTAGATTATCCAGGAGGCAACTCATCCATCCTGTTCCTACCGCTCGCTGTTCGTTATACCTCGACAACCAAGTGTATTAAACCATTTTATACAGAGCCAAGGAGGAGCTGGGGGGAGGGAGGGGAAGAAAAAGCTCCAGCATCTGCAGTCCTGAGATATGGTTTATTGCACTGAGAGCAGCCCAGCACATTGAACATCCTTTTATTGCTTTGGGAAGCTACATCACCAGTGCCTTCACTTTGACAAATACATCCCTGGAAAGCAAAGCACCACACACCTGGCTCTGCAGCACCGCGGACACAATGAACAGCCCCAAAATACACACCCTGTATTTGCCGATTCACCGACTGATGCACAGAACCTAGTTCTGGCATCTCCAAATGTCACGGGCATCTCGATGATGATGGCAGGAATACCCCATGATGCCTCTGGCACTAATCAAACGCCCCCCGTAATGCCTCTGGCAGTCTTTAACTGCTGCCTGCCCCTTGGGAGCCTTTTTTCACACAGTAATTATATTTCCAAAAGACCCACTTAGCTCTCCATGCCCATTTTGGATTTGAACCGCTCGTACCGACTGCTTTGTTTTCATCGGCTCTTTGCTCGAATGCCTGGCTTTCTGCCGCTGAATCGATCTTGTCCTCAAGTGATACCCTGGTGAAAGTGAAACAGTCTCTGAACAGACTGTCATGGCAGATGGCAGAACAAGGAGCAATGGTCTCAAATTGCAGCAAGGGAGGTTGAGGTTGGGTATTAGGAAACACTCTCTCACTGGGAGGGTGGTGAAGCACTGGAAGAAGTTACCTAGAGAGGTGGTGGACTCTCCATCCTTGGGGGGTTTTGAAGACCCGACTCGAAGCCGTGGCCGGGATGATGGCACTGGGGCTGGTCCTGCTTTGAGCAGGGGTTGGACGGGATGACCTCCTGAAGTCCCTCCTAACCCTAACTTCTTCTATATTTCTATGTTAACATCTTGCTGGGGAAGTTCCTTCTGTGGCCGTCTCAGCCCAACCAAACACGTGATTAAACCCTCTTTGCAAAGGCTAGTATTAAAGACAGCCCCGTATTTAAGAAGCTGGGGAGATGGCAGATTAAGCTTGCCTGGCCGCTTTGCATCGCTTTCTTCCAACGGCACCACGCTAGGCGTTCAAACCAACAGACCAAACGCATTCCCTGCACAGGTCTCAGGGAGCCCAGCTCCGCAGGGTCCAGCCAGCGTTGGAGGGAGCGTTATCACGCCCACGCGGTTGCAGAGGGCTCTGTTTATATAAACACGCTCCCTGTTTCTGATGCAGGCGGGCACGCAGGACTTATCTCCTTTATCTCTCCCTTGTCCTTGAGGCACGGCTTGCCAACTTGTTCTACTTCAAATTGTGACGTGGTTTCCCGATGCATATTTTTTTTTTTTGAAATTTCACCTTCTGCGGGACCTTTCCAGGGCCGAACAGGCAAAGCTCCCGCTGATCGTGTCCTCAGCAAAGAGGCCGACATTCAGGGGTGCACGCTACAACACAACACGCAGCGGCGAATGTGGCTCCACTTCTCCACCATGGATACGCCCAAATGTTTTTTTACTAACAACACAGGGCAAATGACAAGTGAATTAAAACGTTTTGGTCCTTGGTTGTACTAAAGCATTAGTATGGTTTGCAACCACTCTCACTACCTGCTAGGTATTTTCAAGCTTTCATAAATGCCCCTTGTTGGAGATTATGGCGGTCAAGGGAAAGGGAATAGCAATAGCAAAGGACAGATGAGTCTGGAAGAGGGCCTGAAACGTTGCCAGGATGAGCTTAGGGATCCTCAGTAAGGGGCCTCATCTTCACGAGCGCAGACCACCGTGCATCTATCAACACCGAGCAGGAGATGCTGAACATCAGTGCGCTCCCATGGAAGAAGTCGCCCAGAACCAGAGATGCTTCCAGCAAAAGCATGTCCCTTAATCAGATATCCAGGTTGTAGCCGTATGGCTCCTGCCTTTGTTTCAAGGTCATTTGCATCGTCACAGATCCTCACTGGAGGCGAGAGGCTTCATACCGGCTATGAACCAATTGCCCAGAGGAGTTTTCCATCTCTTGACTCCTCTGTGAAATCCTATGAAATATGCACTTTCATTTCTACCCAGGAGAACTTTTATAATCTTTTCTCCAAGGCCTGATGAAGGGGGTTTGTGCCCAAAAGCTTGCAATTAAAGACTTTTTTTGCAAAAAACTTGTTGGTCAAATAGAAGATACGGTCTCTACTACGAGTCCCGAGTGCCTTCATCAGAGTTGCCCACTTGGGGCAATCCTGGCCTTAGCCAATGCTTTCCCTGCATCTCCCACACAGCCCCACCATTTACCGCGCTAGCCTCCAACAAGACGGTTTCAGAGCCGCGCCCTGCAATGTATGTGGACACTTCCCCAGGTGCCTTTCCTAATAAAATCTCAAGGTTTGGGGGTTTTTTTGAAGAGCTCTTTGCCAGCAGATCCAAACAGTCTTTTGTCAGCGTCCCATGAAGCAGCAGCCAAAGGTCCCTATTGACGTTGAGTCGAACGAGAAGGCAAAGCAGGAGAGGCGAAGGATCCTTGCAGGTTGGTCTGCTTCATGGTTGCTGCTAAACCACCCAAGCCACCTCCATATCCATCACAGGATCTTCCTTTCTTGGCTAACTGGTTTGTCCGTCTCGAGTAACTGACAGCCCAGGTTTAGCCAGATGACCTCTCGGCCCTCACACTGCCTCTCGAGGCAAGTAAGACCAGCGGGATCCAACTAGACTTAAGTGCTTGCTAACTGCGATTGACTCGTCACACTTGCCGTCTGGCGAGAGTCCCTGTTCTGCTATAAATAAAAGAAAGGTGAAAACTTCCATTCGCTCTACATAAGTTTTTCCCCCCGACACCGCAATCATAGCAAGCCACCGGCTGCGTCAACACGACTGCTAGGACCAAACGTTGAGGCTGTCTGCAACACAGCCCCTCCGAAAGCAAAAACACACAAAAAAAAGGGGAAATTTTGCTGCAAAAGGAGCCTGTTATTGTTCAATCAAACCGGCCTCTAATGAAAAAACTAGGCTGGTGGCTGCAATAAGTTTCCTTTAGGAGAAGCTGGCCGTAATCTCTGCGGGACTTGCGGTTTTAGCTATTCTTACTGCTCATGGCAGTTTCTGTTTTTCCTCAAAGCAACGTAACCCGGCAACACGGGAGAAACTGTGATTAACTTCTTCTGAGATACGGGATGTCATAGCAATGCAAGCCGGCTCTTCCCCGAAGAGAGGCATAAATCTCAGGCGCTCCGCCTCCCGTACGCAGCCGTCCCATGGCACCAGAAGGCGGGCGGCCGAGGCAAAGCCACCGGCCCCTGCAGCACTCGGCCTCCGCACCCCCCGCAGCGATGTGGTCAGAGTCCTCCAAGCCTCAGCCCAGCGTCCCAGACAGCCCGGCACATCTCCCTCCGCCCGGACAGCCCATTACTCCTGTTGCTCGACAGCTGCAGAAGTGCCTTCAAAGATACGGGCGTCGTGCGCGCCGGCTGTCTATAGCCAGCTCGTGGAGCGCGTGCAAATATGAATTGCCTGCAGTAGATGGCCACCCTGTGCACGTGCCTTCACGTGTGCACGGGGCGGGGGTGCAAAGAGAAGTGTCTGCGCGTTCCAGACCCTGAATAAATTATTGCTTTCTATTTTTTTTTCCCTTTTTTAAACGGCTGAGCAAAATAAAGCCAGTGGCAATAGCAAGAAACCCCGAGAGAGCAATTCTATTAAACGACGTTTTTTTAAATGTGTGTACACACACACTTTTTTCAGGGGGGGGAGTGGAAATATACACACACACACACACACACACAATATATACACATATGCATACACGATATACACATCCATTATATATCTGCACACACACCAAATATATAGATATTGCGCACACACACACTACATATATATGTGCGTGCAGCGTGCACGCACCACACTAAACAAGCAAACTTCCAGCTTCTCAACTGGGCAACATAACAAAAACAAGCCCAAGCCACCGGAGGGCACGAGCACGTGATACGGGAGCGTTGCACCATCTCTCGCGCCGGTCGGCAGGGTGCTGGAACTTGCGAGACGCCTCCTCCCAAAGGGGCGTACTTGCTTGCCTGCAACCTAAGAGTGGAGCCAGCGGATCTCATCGGAAACCTTCCAGCCTTCACCAGATTTCTTCTAAGCATAACCATTCGAGAGCGGGGCTCTCTTCGCTCCAGAGTTAGCCCGCATGCCCTAGCTCGGGGGGGGGCCAACCTGTGGCACCAATGCCGCAAGAGGCACAGGCAGCTTCTGTGTGGGGCAGGAGGCAGACCAAAGAGGGGACAGGCACCGCAGTGGCAGATAGGGTGGGGAGCAGAAAGCAGAGCAGCAGATGAAGCAAGGAGCACAGGTTGGGGAGCAGAAAGCGGAGCAGCAGATGAGGCAAAGAGCCCAGTACTGGGAGCAGATAGCAGAGGAGGCAAAGAGTGCAGCATTAGGAGCAGAAAGCAGACAAGCTGAGGAGCACAGCGGAGGGAGCAGAAAGCTGAGCAGCAGATTGGACAGGAGAAGGGGATCGGCATGCCACTCGAGGAGGGTCTGGGGTTTTAATTTGTGGCCCCCGCTGCCATAAAAGCAGGGTTTCCCAAACCGCAGGGCATGCTCCCCCGGAAGGAGAGGGGTACAAAAGGTCCCTAGCGGGGGCACGTGCAAAATCAAAGGCACCCCCGCCTACTTCAGTCACTCCGGGTGCTTTCCCATCACCGGAGAGGGGATCGGCAGCGACACCCCGGGTGCATGCAAACGACTGACTTCACGGCTGGAGGGGGGCCCACGTGGCAGGGACACGCTGCTCTAAATGGCAACCAGCTACCAAGCTGACGTGCCAGAACAGGACACACCTTCCCCTCTTGTGCAAGCCACAACAGCTCCCCAAATCCGCCAGCTGAAGTCGCACGGAGCCACGCGTCTGCCTGGGGGGCAGAGGGTGGGGAGCGGAGCAGCGCGCCCTCCAGATCTGGGCAGGAGCTGGTCCAAAGCGAATCAGGAGTCACACGGCACGCTGGGTTTTCCAGCTGGGAAGCAAGCAGCTCAAAAGGGAGACGGGGGCAAGCCTGCTCCCGAACGAACACAGCCATCGCCTCTGCTCGCTCGCTCGCTCCCCTGGCCGAGCTGCCAGGAGCTTGCATAAGCTCATTGTTCTGGGCTGACCTCAGGTTTCCTCTGAACAGGTGTGTAACAAATGCATAACAACTACATCCTGCAGATGCTTGCTGACTTAATCTCTGGTCCATTTTATCTTTTTTCCAGTGACGAGCTTGGTTACCTCATTTAAAAAAAAAATCCCCATTTCAGAGCTTCCCTCAACAAGAAGGTCCCCCGGCCGCAGGTGAATCCGGGACCCGTACTTGCAGCTCGGAGTGCTCTTTGGACAAGGTATCCGAAGCATGCCTTGAAGCAATTTCCTGCCCCTGCAAACCTGGACTCGACGTTTCCAAACCGGATTCACGACAGTGAGGGTCGGACAGCAGTGCCGAGAGCCCAGCCAGGCCTGGAGAGCATCGCCAGGCAGCGAAGGCTGCACAAACCAGTAAAAGAAGAGAGACCGTCCCAGAGTCAGAGTTAATAGTGCACGGCTCGCACGATGAAGACTGCAACAGGCAGCCCAATGCAACGAGGAGCCAATGTGCAAACCAACTGCCCTGTTGTTAGATGGCACCACGTCTTGTTGCTCTTCCCCCAACTCCGCACCTTCCACACATTTCACCCTTTCCTTGTGCTTTTTCAATATCCCGTCGTACTGCCCTCCGTGCACCAACCGCTTGCTTCTAGTGATGGGGCTGCAGACCAAGTCTTACCACGGGCATCTGCTTCTTCCTTGACCATTCCCCCCTTCTCCTCACTCAGAGGAGCCACAACCAAGTGTCTCCCAAAGGCTGCAGAGGCTGTCAGTCTCACCAGCCATGGGAAACTATCTAAAGAAAAAAGGTTAAAAAGAAAAGAACTAAAAGCTTTCTTGGGTAATTCTGTGCCATCGCCATCACCATCGCACACGGCTGCAGAGGAGGGACCCTCCCTTCGAAAGCCCCAAGCATCCAGAAGCCCTGCCTAAAGTCAACGGGACCAAGCTAAAAACCCTTGGAAGCTAGGATGCAGATTTAGAGTGCATCGCCAAGTCTGCACGAACGCCCACACTCCTAGGCTGTGACCGGATGCAACTTCAAGCCATTTTGGAAGGGGAGGGCGAACCGCTGCTTGCAAGCATGCACCAGCTGGTTTTACACCTGCACGCTCCTATAGTGGGACCGGCGAGCTCAACTGCTGGGACTTCAGCGTGGGAGAAAACAGGGTAGAGGTAAGAAGGGTTCGACTCTTCTGGCACCACGATGGCTGCACGCAGAGGTAACAACTGCATCGAAACCATTTGCACCAGTATCAGCTTATCCCAGTAGAACTGTTCCATGTGTCCAGACCCACAGTGAGGAGCAGCTTGCTCCTGTGGTTCTCTACACCCTCTCCATAATGCACCCAGGAGCATTTCAGATGCACCGAATTCCCAAAACGGGGCAATGCAGTAAGAGTCCCCAACGTGCCAACAAGGGCCCCAGAGCGGCTGTGGCACCTGCTTGCACTGCCTCACTTCTAGCATTTGATGGGACAGAGCAGGGGAGTGGGAAGCACTGGCTTCTCCCAGTCCACCCAGGCTCCTTACTGGGGATGTGGAGACAGGCTCTAAGGATGCACAGGAGGAGAAGTGCAGAGCAGGTGTAAATTCAGCCCCTGCCCTAATGTCCCCAAGCAGAGAAGGCACGAGGCTGATAAGAGGCCACGTCCCACTGAAAGTCAAGGGCTTTGGGAGGGGTGGGGAAAAAAAAGAGTCTCAGTGCTTTCACACTGAAAAACAAGGAGGAATTATCCACTGAACCATGCACAGCAACCGTAAATGTGGCATCATCTTGTTTGGGTTTACCCCCCTGCCCCTTCTTACCCACCTGACAGCAAAACATGCCCGGTTTTGAGAGCAAAAAAAAAAAATAGTCAACAGAAGCCAAGATTACAAAAAGGCACAATTGTTTTTCCTGCAATGACACCAGCTGAGCAGAGGAAAAAACAAAGCCAGGCAGCTCCGAAGAGCCCAACGGCAGATGGGAAACGGAGGTCTTTATTCATCCTTATTATTCTGTTTGGGAAATAATCCTTTCAGAATCAGTTATCAGCCATTAATGACTAGTTTGTTACTTACAGGTCGCACAGCGAAGCAGCGAGGAGCTGAGGTTATGATGCTCCGGTAATAATCAAATTTCAGGAGATTATAGTCATTATAAACTAATCAGGGCAGTATTATATATTTTTAATTAGCAGCTGCTGCATGGTTCAAGCATTAGGCACCTCCAGCTGCTTGCTGGTAAATGCGATGAGCAGCGTGCTGCTCAAAATGCAGGATCCATACCTTCAGAGTGAAACTACATTGGGGGAATAAAAACAAAAAAAATTGCTTTAAAAAAAATACTATACCCTGTAAAAGTTTCATTATAGATCAGTCTTTCTGCATTTCAGCACTTGAGAGTTGGGGGTTGTTTTAGCCCACAAACTCACGTATTAAATCTTATCCTATATGCAAGCCACATATAAGAAGGGGATCGTTACTAGCATCTTGTATGCATTATTCCTTCCAACCACATCAAAGTTACCAGGAAATCCTCCAGCGTGTCATATAAACACGTAGTGTTTGTTTACTCCTCGTACGTCTAAAAAGGGCTGCGTTTCTGCACAGCGTTCAGAAGCCTTCGCTGCAAGGATAGCAGTCTAAATAAAAATTTGTCACGTGGCTATTCGTGTATTTTAATCCCCGGCGCACAAACCGCCCCTGCTCAAACCGCCAGGTTTTCAAATGATTCTTCGGTTGCATTTTAATTGAGGACCTTTCCGCGCTGTCGGAGCGATTGCAACGGGCACCGGCCCCGTAAGAAGCTGTTTTGTTTAAAAAGTAAAAACAAAACCATCAGCTGGTTCGACTGGAGAGGGCCGGCCTTGCTGAAGGGTCGGCGATTATAAATAGGCCGATCAGCCCTGAGCCAAAAAAAATTACTCCCAAGCACCCATATTTGGCAAAAGGCTACAGAAAGCCACGGAGCAAAGCGGCCCACCTTTTCTTCATGTGCTCGTTCCAAGTTTCAAATGCCAGTGACGCTTCCTTGCTTAAATCCCAGCCATAAGCCAGGAGACATGGGGGAAAAGCATCACGACTACATGTTTTGGGTTCCCATTCCCATCTTGTCCTCCTCTTTCGCTGTTAAGAGGCCAGAATAGCATCCGAGGGCAGGGAACGTCGTCAAAACAGCGCCCTGTTCATCCTGCAAGCTAAAAGATGCCAAGGGAAGAATTGACCCGATATCTTTCCATCCAAGGAAGCCTTACGCACTTGCGTATCGAATATCCCGGCGACGCGTTACGGATTTCAGGCTATCGCAGACCCGGAGCGACGGGCTCTAGAAGCACAGCTGCAAAGTGCCGTCATCGCTCGCGCTGCTCCTAGCAGGGCCGTGCCCCAAAGTCCTGCCAGCTTCTTGGGGGGCCGAGAAGGCAGGAAGAGGCAACATTTACATTTGGGGGTGGTGGTAGGTCTAGGGGTTAAGAAATTGGGGTTGCTATTAATCCCCGTTTTCCTCCAGGTTGGCTGGGCAACCTTCAAATGGGTGGTTTAGCCTTCCTCTGGCTCCTGCCCCCGCTGCACGTGGGGACGCTAGCCCTCACCCTGCCAGACAGCTGCCCAGATGTGTTCCCACCCCACTGCTTCGACATCTCCCCCTCCAAAACACCTAGGGCTTGGGCCTCCATTTCTAATAGGGTCTCTTAGTACCCCGAATCCCACCGCTTCCCCAACCACCGGCGGCTTTTATTCGTTCCAGGAAACTCCATCCCCTGCACAGTTACTTTTTGATTGAAAAAAAACAAAACACACAGGTAAGCGGCATTGACGGGGATGGGTTTATCTCCTTCTGGGCTAACAGGCTGTTAAAACAGCGCTGGGCATTCAGGTCAAGCAGGTGACTGAGCGTTAGGTGAACTGTGCACCAGGATACAGACAAGGACTAAGCGAAAGCCAGTCACCAAAGGCATAGCCCAAGTTAATGTTTTTCGGCTTTTTTCCATTTGCGAATGGAGATGCAAACCGGACACCTTTGGAAACATCGAAGAGAGGTGCAGACCCTTTTAAGTGTGGGTATTTGCATACTTCTGATGGATCACAGCCACCTTTCGTGGAGCCCTCTGACAGTCTGCCGAATCGCCCCCCACCCCTGGGGTCTGCAGGTTGTAAAAATAATAAATTAAAAAATTAAAAAATTTTAAAAAAAGAAAATCACCGTTCTACCTCACACGTAGGGATGCATCTACCAAGCCACCGACTCCGACAGAGATGCACCATGTAATAAATGGACTCTGCAAGTCCATAGCGCTGAATTTTGCTGCAATTCAAGGATTGCATTCATTACTTGCAGTGGAGGTGGCAGCAAAGTCCTGGAGGTTTTCGCTGCCTATGCCTGGATTTTCACCCCCTAAGGCAACTGCAGCACTATCAGCAATGCTGGAGGCAAGATTAGAGATAAGCCAATCCCTCCTCCTCCTCCTACTAGGACAGAGGAGACCAAACAGCTCAGGAACTGCCCTCCCCTCCCCTGCCCGCAGGCTTGTCACCTACACTCCTGAAAACACAAAGCACATTTTCATAGCACCACGTGGGATTTGCAGCTTCCTAGCAGCCCCAGTGGGCTACACTGGCGTAGTCGGGCTAAATGTGGCTACCCCCTGCCATGGGGTCTCTCCACAAATTTAATCCTAAATGCTCCATGCTCCTGGTGCTAAAACCCCGGTCCTGGAAGGGACTCGCAAGACTTCCAGCGATGGCACTGCACAGCCGAGACGTGCCAGCCATGCGAGCTGGAAGCGACTGGGAAAAGTTGGCAAACAGGACGTGTTTACAGCGAGCTAAAAACCAAGCGTTGCTCTAAAATAGCAGAGTGACCACCAGAAGGTCACATTCCTCTCCTGCCTCCCTGCTCCCCGTGGGAGCCACGCTTTTCCCAGCAGTTTCCCTAAAGCCGCCTGCAAACGAGGGACACACCATGCAGGTCACGCGCCCCGAGGCGCGCCGCCGTTCCTGGCTGCGCGAGGAATGAAACGCTACGTGTCTGCCTGGAGCCTCGGCCGCACGCTTCACGCAGCAATGCTCACTTATTTCATCGGAGAGTTCAGGCTGCAGCTGAAGCCCATATTCCCATCTGCAATTACTCAGGTACATTAGCTCCCATCGTACCTCCCGAGAACAGAAGTACGCAACTACAAGATGCTACAATACGTTTGTGAGAAGAAATGCCTGCCTTTGCTATTTTGGGGGCTGCACCTTACTCGCCCCCTCGAACACGCGCAAGAGGAAACCATAAGATTTCAGATTTGCAAAGCCCTAGGCTGAACTAACATCCCATAAAAGGACATGGGTTAAACGCAGGAACGCTTCATTGCCAGGCCGCAAAGGCTGCGGTGGAAACAGGTTTCAATCAACTGCTGCAAACAAACTATACCGTCAGAGTCATAAATTGGAGGCGAAAAGTAGATCTTCTCCATCTTGCATATTATGACCGTTGACCTTCTCCGCTATGCGGTCAAATCCCAAAGCCAGCTTGATAAATGCAGAATGAATTACAGAAGCATCAAAAGGGCCAGCTACCAAAAGGAAGTAACTGGCACTGCAAATAGACAGACAAATTTTTCTTAACCATTTTCGACTTGCAACGGGCTCAGTCCAACATCCACGTAATGGCATACCTGATCAGGTAGCAGCAACGGCCGACAACAACGATCCAAGAGTACCGCTAACACAGCTAACACAGAGTCACAGGTTTGGGATGCACCAGGAGAGATCCTCAGCTAATATAAAGTAGCATAAAACTCTGTGGACTTCAACAGAGGAGCCCTAGAAATTCGTAGACTCTCTCAAGATCCATGTCAAACTCTAATATTCATGAACGGCAATGTAAAGGACTGGAAGGCTCCAGCTCTTCCTCTTAGCAATCAGCCAAGTCCGCAGATATTTTGAGATTTCACTCAGCCTATTAAAATTTCTCAAGCTGTATTCTAACTTCATCAACAGCATTATTATTACTTCTTATAATGATTATTACTTCTTTTACTAATGTATAGTCTTCAAGAAGTTTGAATCTTTCTAGATTAATTTGAGTTTCCCTGGCCCTTCAAGGAAATGTGTGATCTCAGAACAACTTCACTTTTCATCTGTCATTATTATTATGAATATTATGTCCATTTGCTTTTAAAATTTGCTTCCAAACTCTTTCATGGTGGTTTGCAATGTGAACAAGCTTAGAAGCAGTGGTAACTCTCTCTAGCTCCCTATTTACCTTGTAATACTGGATTTCTTGAGTGTGGAGCATCCTATGCAAGCACAACTCTAGATTGCAGATAGCCTAAAAAAATCTGGCCATCAGTTTCCAAGACCAAACGGTTTGGCCTCCAGCCGTAGAGGCCGAGGTTTCTTAAATAATGGCCTAGTTGACTCCAGAAGGCTCTGTTAAATGATTAACGTGCATTTTGTGGTCTTCGTGTATGCAAACTTATTGGTTTCCCCAAAGAAATCTCTCACGTTCGAGACACGATAGCAAACGGTTTGATTCCAGCTTTCCTGGGTATCGGCAGAAAGTCCGAGACTAGTATGGAATAAGACTTTTACAGCAAAGGCT
>JAGPOW010003182.1:11257778-11299356 GCA_030014935.1 Caiman crocodilus | reverse complement strand
AAAAAAAAAAAATTGGTCAAGATTAAAACCAGCAGCCAAACGACCCGAAGTCTTGCTTTCCCTTCCAGTTTCTCAGCGGTCGAACCGCCCTTGTGTGTGGGTGGGTGAAGGGGAACGATGACGATCGTTTCAAGTGATTTTTCTGTGTATACAGTAACTGGCCTCGCACGTTCAGGGATGCAGGATGCTTTGTGCGCCCTAAGTCGACCGGACGTAGGGCAAGCGCGTGCTACATTGAAGGCCATCTGCTCTAGCAGGCAGGGCGAGGAAAGTCAGGGAACACCCCCGTAGTTTCTGTGCATCGACACAGCTTTGAAAGCCCTAAATACAACAGCATCCCTGGATGCTACACGTGAGGCTAAAACTAGCTCAGGTGCCAAGGTGGAAGAGGAGCATCAGCTTTCAAAGCACCGATCATTCAGGCTAAGGCTTCCCCACCACGTCTGACTCTTTCTGCATCTTGCTCTCGTCCTGTACAGACGCCAGGGCTTCAATCGCGCAGCTCAGCCCGTTAGCTGTGAACCGCAAGGCCCCGAGACCTTTGCTTGAAGCCGTCTCTCAAATTTATGAGTTTCAAGCCAAACCCAGCTCTTAACACACCTCTTAAATTTTTAAGAAATATACATTACGTCTGGCATAAAGCAGATAGGGAAATAACTTGCGACAAGAACCACTTTAATATCTTAATCTCTTTGCAGACTCCGCAGGGCTCCTCCCTTCCCCACCAATTATCCAAATTGTGCATTACAAGACTCAGCCAAAAACTCCCGTGGCTGAAGGCTGATTTTATCCAAATGAATCTGAAGACCTGCATTCTCTCACAGACCTACCAAAATTATGTAAATATTGACTTTCTTTGGGCCTGGGACCAATCTGGCTTGAATAAAGCTCTTCACCTAGGGCCAACTGTATTATCTTTACTTTTCCGCTCTGCCTTTTCACACAGAGTTGAAGTTGCAAATGTGCAGCCAGAAATTAAATGCACAAGAAGTTATAAGGGTATAGGTTGTAGCCGTGTTGGTCTAAGGACATAGGCAGACAAGGTTCCTTGGGCGAATGGGATATCTTTTATTATTGGTCTAATAAAAGATATCGAATTCACCCAAGGAACCTTGTCTGCCTAAGTAGTTATAACACTCTAGTTATAATGATGAACATAAGAGCACACCAAGAGCAATAGGAAATTTAAACATATAGTTAGTTCCTTTTGAATAGAAAAATCAATGATTAACTGTAACCAGGACTCATAGTAGAGATATTTTTTTTTTTTGATCAACATGATTTTTGCAAAAAAAGAAAAAATAAATAATTGCAAGCTTTCAGGCACCAACACCCTACATTGCTCATTGGAGAAAAGATTTATTATGAACTTTTACAAAGATATCATCTCTACTACGAGTCCCGATTGCCTTTTCCTCTAGACCAATATGGCTATGACCTGGATACCTGATGATTAATTGTTTAATTTGGGGGAAGAAGGGGTGGGAACTCTGTATCTCTGCTTTGCCATTCTGCAAGATACCCTGAACATGCTTAACTCTGCCCTTTGCGACTCCACAACCTTTTTTTCCCCCCTCTCAAAGCACGTATGTCCACACAGATAGGACAAACATCACTGCATTGCTGCTAGCAGACAGACTCACTCTGGACACTTTGCAACAGCTCCAGATTGAGTTTCAGGTTGGAAAGTCAAACGTCGCTGCACCGAGTCACGAGAAATCAGGCTGGATCCTGTCCTTACTACTCCCTGATGCCACACACATCCCTTTCGCCGGGCCACCCCCATTCTAGAAGTCACAATTACTAATCACATTAAGCTGGAAGTGCTCGAGGCCAGAGAGGAACAGTTAGCCACGTCGGTCTATAAAGGTGCACGTATCTACCTGCCTTCTGGCTGACTTCAGACTAACATAGACAGAGCACAGGCTTTTTTGAGCCCGAGTTCACTTCATGCGATGCTAAAGGCCAGGTGGGAGTAGGGATCCACCGTACTGAGTGCTGTGTGGATGCAAACTGGGGCCTGGGTCCTTCCCTAAGGACTTAGGGAGAATAAACAGCGAGGAGTAGGGGAGAGGAGAAGGGGAGATGCAGCCCAAGTGAGGAGTGCATGGCAGCAAGCATTGGGCTAGTTCTTTGCAGCTTGCCCGTGAGACAGCTAGATGGAAAAGCAAGGGGAAAAGGAAGACTACGCAGGACTGAAGGAGCCGACAGTCGGCGGGGAGGAGAGAGGGCATGCTCCAGCATGGGGGTTGCTGCCAGCTCCAGAAGTTTTGGCAGGTTTCTCCTAGCACTATGGAAGGCAGCAATACCAAAACCCACGGGGGAGAGGACTGCTCCATGACACGTTGCCCTCCTGGCGATGCCTGTTCACTGTTTGCAGACTCCCCCACGGCTCCCAGCCCGACGTGAAGCGGATGAAGATGGATGGAGAAGTCACCAGGAGCTCAGGCAACCTGAATGGGAACCGAGCTGACCGGCGGAGGAATTGGCAAACCCGGACTCCAACCTTGGCACTGGGCACCTGCCAACTCTGACCTTCATCCAGCTGGAGGATGCTGCGGGAGCATGCAGGTAGCGCCTCTCGCGGCATTTGCAAAGCATCAATGTGTGCGCCCCAAAGGAAGCTGCTTTACAAGGCAGCGGGATTGAAGAGGTTTCAACAGAGCTGGACATAGAGCGGAGGAGCTCCAGCATCCTGCTCAGCTCAGCTCCTCGGACCCCACTCGCGGGGACGGGCACCTCTGCAGCAAGGGGCTTGCAGCCCGCGTGCCGGGTCAAAGCTCACCAGTTCTCAAGGGGCAGCACAGCGGTCAGGAGAGAAATGTGGTCTCAGCCAGGAAATTAAACTTCAAAGACAGCTGGAAGCAGGAGCAGGATCCAAATATTTCAAGCAACTAAAACTGGAGTTATTCCTATAGGAAGCTATACAAGTCCAGAGGCTGGAATTAAAGACAGGCTCTCTCACCAGTGCGGCTGGCACTAAGAGGGCACGGACTTCTTTGGTTGGGCCAGAAATGAACCCCTGGGCCAAAAAAGCTTGCTCATCACATATGAAATGCGAGGGGTCTTTTATTGAGGAAACAGCTGCCAAAGTAAGGGCACGAAAGTATCAGAGTGACTCTCAAAGAGGAATCTGGTTGCAGTCTGTGCTAGAGAGAGAGAGATCAATACCCCAGACATGTACGCCTTGGTTTCATTTACTTTAGCAATAAGGCGCTGATGTCTGACTGTCAAGCCTGCAGAGCAAAGTCCTCAAATTATCAGTTAGCACATTAATGATTCAGACTTCAAGCATGCAGGTCAGAAAGTTTAAAATTCAGTCTGAAAAAGGAAGCACAACATTGAACTGTGTTGGTATCCTGCATTGCACTCGTTGTGAAACACTGCTTGTAATTACACTGTAATTGTGATTTAATTGCACTATCATCTGACTGCCCATAAAAAGGGAGCCTGGGGTCTCATCACATAATGGGCAGAAAGATTAACCTTCCTGTGGAAAACCGTAATCCAGTGATATCACATTAAAGGCTCCTATTAATTGTTTTAAATTTTTAATCATGGCAGGGCTGTTCCTCTTCTACTGTGCCGGCAGACCTCCGACATGCTCACCCCCGTCTCGCAGAGGACATCAAGGTACAGGCATTCAATGCATAGCTAATCGCTTCGCCACAAGCAGGGTCAATTTTCACATTTTAAATCCTAATAAGTGCTTGCACAGTGTATACATTCTGCTATGGCAAAGACATGACATTTTCTAAAAATGCTATTCTAAGATGCAGCAGTTTGGCCTTAACGTGTGGTAAAAGCTGCAGAATTGTGTGGCGAGCAAGTTCACTTACTTGTAATTATAATGCACCGTTTCTGCTGCATCAGTCTGGAGATTGGGACCAGGGGTTTTTATTATTACTTATGCTTGGACAGGTGCTAGGGCATACATAGTGGCACTCCCATCATATCAAAGGAGGAAGCAATCGCCAAGAATTGACAATGGAGACCTGAAGTCTGGCACCAAGCATAAAGTTTTGGATCAGTAAAACTCTGTTAGCGGTACTTTGGGTCACAGCACTTAAAACATAAGGGTTTGAGGCAAAAATGGAAGCACGCTGTGAAGTTTGCAAGCATGTTTTGTGACTTGTCAGCCTTGTGTTGCATGATAAAATAAACCAACTCTCTCAGACCGTGCGATGATATGTAGAAGTCAATTTTGCCAACTCACTGACATTTATTTACCTAGGGCATCCAGGAAACCAAGGAGAAGAATGGAATGCACATATATATTTATACACACACACTCATCTACACAATATATACACACACACACATATCCACATACACACACAAACACATATATACTTATATAGCCATATACATATATACACACACAAACACGTATACACATACATATCCACATACAAATATACATATTTGCATTCCATTCTTCTTCTTGCACTCCTGTATATACATAATGCATACATATGTATTGTGTACATTTGAACGTGTCAGAGTTAGAAACCAGCGCCCACATTCAATCTGTTTTAGTGCCAGCCAGTGGCGAGGCAACCTACATACCAGGAGTTGTTTAAATGTTACCCATTAACACACTTGACATCCTGCTGCCCAGTATTTGTAAAGCTACTGAGCACGCCAACATTCAGAGAGGCATCAACGTTTTTAGATTTTTCCTCCCCGCTCCGTAAAATATCAAAAAAACTGGAAGGCACTGCATCCCACACAAAGCTTCCCAGGGAGGAGAGGTGTCCACAGACCACTGCATGCAAGCAGCTTTGAAAGAGGCTGGTTCATTCCCATCAGGAGATATATAAAAATGAATAACAATTAATTCATCAGCGCTGCACGCCACAGCGGCTCTCTTCCCAGATGTCAGAATTCACCTAAGAGTCAGGTTAATGTTTGAAAAGAAACAAATGTGCATGACAGCAGATGGCAAACAACTGGCCCTAGCATTTAGGAATAAATGTCTGGTGGTGTTTACCTTCTACCTGGCCAGAGCGACCAGAGCAACCTGAGGACAGCATTCAGCCAATTAATCTTTAATGCCCTCCAGCTTGAAAGTGATTGATTCCTGCAGGTTTAAGATTAAAAAGCAATTGTAAAACGAGCAAAAATTGTAAAACAAGAGAGCAAAAATCAGATAGTTTTGCTTCCTGATCATCTGAGAGGTACTGGTAAAGGAGGCCCATAAAACTTGGCCTATATTATCAGAACCAAAAGGTGGGGGGGGGGGAATCCTAGTTTTGAGCTCTCCCCCACATTTGCATCTCTCACGGGAAAAGAAAAGGGAGAAGTCATCTCTTTTTAAATGAAAAGCACACTGCCAATTTGTTGCGGAGATGTTCTTAATTCTTCTGTTGTCAAGAGCAGCATGTTAAACTCCTGCTTTGTTGTGCCAGCCTCTCTTCATCCGAATGTGAAAGGAGGCATGGCGGGCACGGATCAAAACAGTCCTACCACATATCATCCGTACAGCCAGCCGGTTTCACATCGCCAGGTTTTAGGTTTTACTGCCGCCAGCGACAATATTAAGCACGGGCCCTAAAAAACAGGACGTTACAGCAATGGAAACAACAGAAAGCATTATGAATGGGAGAAACACGATCAGGTTTGTAGTCTTTTCTGAGAGTGGATGTAAAACTATACTTATTAACTCTGCAGGAGCATATTGCCAATTGGGTCAGAAGGAAAAGCTTGAGGCTAGAAGGGAGAAGGGGCACTTGAATTTAAAGTTTTTTATTGTTCTGGTTTTTTCCTGTTTTTAAACCTTTACTGGCTTATATGTTTGACAATGCTGAGTTACTCTGCTATGGTTTCAGCAGCACCTTCGTCTCCCAAACTAGAAGCACTCTGAGAGCTCTGCATTGGAAAAATACTAAAAGCAAAAAGGCGCATCTATGGGGAAAGGATACAGAAAGCTTTGCAGTATGTGCACAAGTCTGCGTACAGGAAGGGAAATTAAAGTACACAGAAATCCCACACGAACAATATCAAATGCTGGTACTCTGATTGATGGACTTTCTATAAGCCCCTCATCTCTACCTAGGCAAAGGGATGACTCACTAAAGAAAAGAAAAGCCCTGCTTTTGGAATTATCATCTTATCAAACTCAACTGCAAGGATAAAGAGTGCATTAACCCAATAAACACTCATTTCATGGCTGTGCCCAAAAAACTGCAAGGTCAAAAACCAGTTATTTTCTTGTTCAGGCTTCTAGATGCCTGGCTTATTTATAGTAAACTTCCTGTTTTTCCAATCTTGTAAAATGTCATACATGGCAGACAGGCCAATAAAGTTTGTATATTTTTCAGGTTAAGATTCCCACAAGCGTTTGGCATCAGTTTAAAGACTGGAGAGCAGGGGAAATGGAATCAGACAGTGAAAATGCATTCCCTCTCACTAACTTAATGCTGCATTTTGCAGCCTGGTTTAGAAGTGCCAACTTCTTGCTGCTTCCCTGTACCCGTTTCATTTACCATATAATGAGATTTTAATATGGTATTATTCGGGAAGGGGGCAGCCTCGCTTCCTTTTTTTGACCAGACATTCCACAACAGACAGGAAAAAACCTTTCCCAACTAAAGTTTGTCCACACTGACAGTTTCTCATGAATAATTTCAGTTTGCATGGATCGGCAAAAGGTTCACTGCAAAAATGTATTATCTTCCTTTGTGTCCCCCCCTACCCCCCCACCATGGATCAAATTGTAGGACTGAAGGTTGTGTTCGTAGCACTTTCGATTATTTCAGCATAAAGTACTTCAACAATAGAGGGAAACAAATGAGATGTTATTTGCTCTTTGCACTCACTCCACTGAACAAGGAAACAACTCGGTTTCACTTTGTCTAGAGCTGGTTTCACTTGGAGGGGGAGGAAGAGGGGAGTTATTGAAGCAATCAGAAATTCACGGGGATTTTTCTAACACTTTCAGGTTTCCTGCTTCACTACTTATTTCTGAGTCTGCGAAACGTGGGGGCATTTTTGAGCTGTTCTTCCCCTTTAAAAAAAGGAGAGAGAGAGAGAGAGAAAAAGAAAGCAGAGATCCCTGACGATGACAAGTGCAGATTAAACGGTGCGGCACAGCAAAACGAGAGGACTCCTGCTTCCTTCCTGCTCGCACCGAAGGAACACAATGTTACTGTCATTTACTCGCACGAGAAAGCCGAATAATCTGTGCAACAAGTGCATGGGACCTACCAGACTGGTTTTTACCAGGGCTCGCGGAGAGAGGCTGAGAAGTTAGCGGTGCTGCTTTACAAGAAGGTTAACAGCCGCACACACACGTACAAAAAAAACCATCTATGATTAATTTTCTTTGGAGCAAGTCCGTAGCTGCTTCCCGCCCATCAGCTACATGAAACATCACTGCTTCGGCCAAACACAGCAACTCCCGCTCTAGCCTGGGATGAGGACATGTTTGTGCGGCAATAAACTTTCCCCTCAAGAAATCCACTGCATTATCCTAAAAGCACTTCCTTTCCTGCCTCCATTTATAGATGACCCTGGTGTGCTGGGGCACCCTGCAAGCCTACAGGTGTTCCAATATAATCCTGTTTATTTCCAAATCCTGCGCATGCAAAATAATCTTAACAGCTGTTGCAACAGCAACAGTTTCCTGGCACGAAATTCACGTCCTGGTCTGGAAAGTATGAACCTATTAAACAGGCCTGTGCTGCTAACCTGTTACACGTCCGCTCCGCGTACAGCGGCGGGAGCCTTTCTGTTGTCTCCCACAGCCGGCCCTGAAGCACAGGCGCCCCTTCCCCCGTCCCCTAACCCATGCCGGGCTCCCCACTGCTAGGGAGGTCTGGTGCTCAGCCCGGCTGTGTAATCACGGCAAGGAGGGGGAGTAAGAAAGAGCCCCATCTTTCCCTGTGCCAAACCTGAGACCCCAACCCCAGCAGACAGATCGCAGTTGTACGCTTAACCATCACAACACCATGCCAAGGCAACGGGACAACAACGGCTCTGCTTCGGAGGGCTCTGCTCCACGCAGACGAGCCAGCTCTCGAGCTGCTGTGCATTTTCAAGCCTTACCTGTAGAGCTGGCTGGCTCTTTTCATAGCGGGAGAGTCATTTTTGGGGCAGAACAGTTATACCACATGCAGGGAGGCCCACACATGTTGCATGATCCACCAGTGAATGGCACTCTTACTTTCCACACGAGGCCAGTCTACATTTATTGCGCGATTTACCAGTGAATCACACCATAGTTACTCTACACACGCAGCCAGTCTACACTTACAGTGTGATTCAGGGGGGGACTGCACAATAATTACTTTACGTATGCAGCTGGTCTACACTTATTGCGCAATGCCCTGCCGAACTGCACCATAATTACTCTACACACACAGCTGGTCTACACTTATGGTATGATTTCACTGGGGGACGGCGCAATATTTACTCTACACACGCAGCTGGTCTACACTTATTGCATGGTCCCCCACTGACTCGCACCATAATTACACGCACAGCCGCTCTACACTTATTGCACCGTCCCGTCCCCTCCCCGAATCGCACAATTACTCTACATATGCAGCTGGTCTACATTTATTGCGCGATGCCCTGCTGAACTGCACCATAATTACTCTACACAGCTGGTCTACACTTATGGTATGATTTCACTGGGGGACAGCGCAATATTTACTCTACACACACAGCCAGTCTATGTTTATTGCATGGTCCCCCACTGGCTCGCACCATAATTACACACACAGCTGCTCTACACTTATTGCGCCATCCTGTCCCCTCCCCAAATCACACCATAATTGCTCTACACATGCAGCTGGTTTACATTTATTGCGCCGTCCCACAGCAAACTGCACAATTACTCTACATATGCAGCCAGTCTACACTTATTGTGCTGTCCTCCACTGAATCGCACTGTAAGGACTTTACACGTGCAGCCGGTCTACACTTATTGCGCCGTCCCCCAGTGAATCACACCATAATGACTTTACACGTGCAGCCGGTCTACACTTATTGCGCCGTCCCCCGGTGAATCACACCATAATGACTTTACACGTGCAGCCAGTCTACACTTATTGCGCCGTCCCCCGGTGAATCACAGCATAATTACTTTACACGAGCAGCCGGTCTACATTTATTGCGCCGTCCCCCAGTGAATCACACCATAATGACTTTACACGTGCAGCCAATCTACACTTATTGCGCAGTCCCCCACGGAACGCCACAATCACTCTACAGCGGGTCTCCACTTATTGCGCGGTGCACAGCGAGGGGGTGCCACCCTGGCGCAGGAGGGAGGGTGGCAGGCGGTCTTTTATGGCGCGCCCCCTCAGCAGCCCGCAGGGCAGCCGCTGGGCGCGCGGCGGGGCCCGGGCAGGTAGGTACCTGGTCGCACGGCGGTGAAGGTGGCGGGCTCGGCGCCGGCGCGGAGCAGCTCCAGCACGTCGTAGCGGGGCAAGCCGGCGACGCGGACGCCGCGCACCTCCAGCAGCAGGTCCCCGGGGCGCAGCGCCCCGTCGCCGCCGCCGTCCACGGAGCCCACGTAGGCGAACTCGCCGTGCTCCGCGCCGCCCAGCACGGCGATGCCCGGCCCGCGGCTCAGCGCGCCCCGCTGCAGCCGGCCCGTCCAGTGGCTCTTCCTCGGCAGCGCCTTGGCCATGGCTGCGGGGGGCTGCGGGCTCCCACCCGCCTCTCTCAAGCCATCCCCGATGCCGGGTCCCGGAGCCAGCCGGGCGCCGCCTCCTCCTCCGCCTCCCTGTGCGCCCGCCTCCTTCCTCTCAGCTCCCCGGCCGGGACGCGAGCACTTCCCCCGCCGCCGCCGCCGCCGCCGGCTTCCTTTAAGGCGATACAAAGACGCGGCTTGTTTTGTTACACTTCATTCTATCGCGTTCCAGCGCATGCGCCCCGCCCCGCCCCAGAGAGCCCCCACTTTGCACCCTTCTCACCCCATCTGACCCCCAAGCAGCCTGGGTTTGGGTTAGTCCCCCATCTAAACCAATCTGGGGTGGGGAGTCCTCCCTGACCCGAAGGTAAGTGGGGTAGGGGTAGGATTAGGGCTATATCCCCCTCCCATCTGCACCAATCCAACCGTGGGGTAAAGAGTCCTTCCTGACCCCAAAGCAGCATGGGTTAGGGTTACAGCTACAACCTCCCCCATTTGCACCAATAAAAGTCCTTTCTGACCCCAAAGCAGCCTGGGTTAGGGTTAGGGTTAGGGTTAGGGTTAAGGCTATGGCTACCACCCCCCATCTGCATCAATTACAGTCTGTCCTGACCCCCCAAAGCAGTGTGGGTTAGGGTTAGTGTTAAGGCTACGCCTACCACCGCCCATCTGCGTCAATTAAAGTCTTTCCTGACCCCAAAGCAGCATGGGTTAGGGTTAGAGCTGTGGCTACCAATCCCATCCCCTCCCCCCCTGCATGGATAAAAGTCTTTCCTGACCCCAAAGCAGCCAGGTTAGGGTTAGAGCTACAACTCCCCACCCCAAAATCTGCACCGATAAAAGTCCTTCCTGACCCCAAAGCAGCGTGAGCGTGACCCTGAGCGAAGGGCTGAGACCCACCCCCGCCGGCCGAGATCCTCTAGCTTCGCGTGGGAGGGGTGCCGTAAACGCATGAATCCCAAGAGCAGCCTCTTCCAGTAAAGTTACAGACTCCATCTGCACAGGTTTGCGGCTCCCACTGGAAGGCTGCTCCAGGGATCAGCTTTCTCATCCACTTATTCGTCCTGCAGCTTAAATAGTCCTATCTCCTCCGTCCATGGTTTATCCTCCCACAAACACTCACACCCCTTCTCTGCCTTTCTTGGCCAGGCTCTTGGAGGCTCCTCAGAGCTGCCAGATCATTTGTGTAGCCTGATGCCTAAAGCGGGTGACTAGTCTTCCAGGTGAGGTCTCAACAGGGCTAGCATAAGGGCATTAATGCTTCTCTGGTAACCCCCCTGCCTAATGCTTTCTAGGTTCCTGCCTTTTCCACGTCTGCATCACGGTGATGGATCGTAGTCCTCCTGTGATAAACTTGTGCATCAAGGTGCGTCGCTGCCTCCTTCATTTCCAGTTGCAGAGCTCTCCACAAATAGCAGGGGGAAAAAATTAACTTGTTCCCAATTGACCTTGCCTTTTGTACTGCTGACTTTCATCCCGCCTCTGTGATTTCCCAGTCCTCCTCTTTATCGACAATGCCTTGCAACTTCCTCACCGGCCCTTCTGCCCTGTCCCACTGTCCTCCCTTCTTCCCTTCATCTTTCCACCCCTGCACAGATGTCCCCATGCTCCCATCCTTCCATCCCCACTGCTCTCTATTAGCGTGTTTCCAGCAAGGGGAACAATTGGAGCAGAAAAATAGCGAGCCCCCGGTTGTCTCTCAACGCCCCTGAAAACCCCTTCCCCCACCATAAGCCTCCTATTGAAGGGGACAGGAAAACCAAGGGAATCCCTGCTGAGTGCATCACAATAGTCCTGGCAACTTCCATCTTTGCCACAACCGGTCCAGGCCCTTCCCTTTCCAGTCGCTCTTGAGAGTTGGCTGCGAGTTGCCTTCGTTAGCTATAATAGGCAGAGCTGGTCATGATGCATATAATTAAGGTTGCCTAACTCTGCATTAGAAGACCCTTGCCTTCAGGGGATTATATTTCTTTCCCCCCAAACTTTACTCAGACAGAGCTTTTCCAAGCTGGGTGTCTGCCTCGGGCTATTTTCCTCCTTCTGCTTTTATTGTAACTCCAGCAAAAGCGGTTCACCCATTTCCAAAAATGACTCCAGGGGAAACAGTCATTGTTTGCCCCTGCTGAAATGTTGGTACCGTCATTTCCCTGAGCTTCATGCTTGCCCCTGGGGTGGGGAACACGCCTGTCACGGTTCTTGTGAAAAAGCTACCGAAGCTTGGACGAATTGTAGATCTCCAAACGGTGTTCAGCAGAGCTTGTGCTAAATAACGCAGGGATCCTTTGAGGGGGAAAAAATGCTGTATAATCATGCAGTGGCTCTATTATCAGACAAGTTCAGAAGGGGGGGTTATAAGCGCTTCCCCATATTTTGATGTTTTTCTAGTCTTAATAATGTCCCTTTAATGCTGGGGGAAGGCAGGGCTAATGAAGATAAATAGAGATCAAATGAGCTGTACTAGGTTCTGCCTTTCAGGAAAGTTGGTGTCATGTAGCCGGGGCCAAGCTTCTCTGGAGCGTCTTTCACCGATGCAGGACAAAAGCAGCAGGGCAGTTGTCCCTCGCTGGGCAGGCTCTGGACTTGCACCCAGAGCGGTCGAACAAAGCACTCCCCGTGAGAGATGCTAGATACGGCGGCCGAAGGAAGACGCTGGCCGTAGTCCAACCCAGCCCTGGGTGCTGGGCAGCTGGAACAGAAAAGGGATCCTCTATATCCTCCACAAACAGAGCATAAGAGTCAAAGTTGCCGTCCGCCATACGTTTGTACCAGCCCTGTAGCAACCTCCCCTCACGCTTCAGCTCTCTCTCAAGCTGTTGGGATGCCAAGGTGACCTTTGATGCTGGAATATGAGAGGAAGGCACTTGGGAGCCCACGTGCACGAGCTCACTATCCTGCCCTATCCTCTTTTGGGTAGTCTGGTGGCTGGCCGCTTTTGTGACTCATGGCTACCTGAAACCAAATAGTTTCATTCCTCTCCATGAAATAAGTATATCTATTATTTCATACCCTAATATAAATCTGAGTAATAAAGCAAAGGGGATGGCAGCTGTTCTGTTTATCCTTGGCTTGTTGGGCTAGGGGTATGATGCTCACTTTGGGTGCAAGAGGTCCTCAGTTCAAATTCTCAAGGAGCCCATTTTGGGGGTCGGACCTGATGATGTTTAGGTCCCTTCCGACCCTAAGTACTATGATACTATGAAACAGTCTTTCCCCTGGTTTGTAAGAGGTATCAGATGTACCGCAGGTCGTTATTATTGCTATAATTGGTACCTGCATTTCAGCTGTTCCTCAGGTGAGACAGGGGATCCTTTCTTCTAGGTGCAATATGGACACTCAAGAAATAGCCTCGACCTGAACAGCAGGATAATCTACACAGAAAACTGAAAATGGACCTGCCCGCAGACCCTGGAGGATGACTGTAGGAGAGCCGGCTCCATCTCCTGGGCCTCCGTGCAGCGGCCTTTCCATGCACATGAGCAGCCTGTGCTCACGGCTCCAGAAAGATGCTCATGGTACAGGATGCTCAGCACCTCAAACAGAGAAAGGAGGCATAAAGAGGCCACACATCTCTAGAGGGGCTGCCATACAATTTGCAGTCAGATCGTCAATATTACGGGCAAATTTTCAAGGGGGATAAAGAAACCCAAACAATCCTAGGTTTCTTAGTCCATCGCTCAGTTAGGTTCCATCTCTCTGTAAGCCTCCTCTTTCCATAGCTGAAGGTTTTTCCTTTAATGGCCGAAGTCTGTGGCTGCCCTGTGTATGCCGAATGCGGCGGACTCTGCAATGGCTCAGTCTTCAGCGCTCAATGGCTGCAGCTGCCGCTACCACCAGTCCCGTCCTAGCACCAAGACAGACGGAGCAGAAGCTCGTGCAGCTCAGGGCAACAATCCGGACCGTTCAGTGCAGCTGAAGGAGTGACCAGGCCAACTAAGGTCACCCTCGGCCAGTCCCTGAGACATCGGAGCTGCTCCATCCCCTTCTCTGTCTTCCTTTGAATCCTGCATCAAAGCTGTCCATGCTGTGCTTTCTACATGGGGCACAGAGGTCTTCTAGGACTTGTTCGGTCAACTTACTTCCCTGTCTATGCTCACCTCCAGACACGGTGGGGAGGAACAAGAAATAGGATGCAGAAGGGCTGGAACAGAAAAGTGTAGGCTCTGGACTGTCCGTCCTGTGCTTGCAGACTGCAGACCCCAAGTGAGTTCCTCACCTAGTGCAGGGACTGAACCGGGGAGATTTCAGTGGGCGTGAGGACCTTCTGCAGGAGAGGAGACCGGCTCAGTTCTCTGGGGAATGCAGGTGGAAGCAGACCTGCTAAACACGGCCGACAGCAGCACAGCTAGGGGAACAGGGATGCTAATGTTATTGGTGGGGGTGTCTGCATGCTTGCTGCTTAGAAAACAGACCCTGCGAGCAGAAATCTCGCAATAGGCCCCAGTCTACAGGGAGGAGAGATCGTGCTGCTGCTGCAAGCAAGGGGCGGGGGGTGTTATTTCCATCTTTACCAGTTCCCATGGTGTGCTAACGGTGCCTGGGCTCCATGTGAACATCATATGAGCTGTGGCTGCACTTTCCCGCCGGCTGAACGGATCCGAGAGAGCCACTGCTGCTTTTCCTGCTTATAAACAAGTCTGCTAGCATACTGCTCAGCATAGCCGTGTTTGTTTTCACTATTGCTAGGGCATCAGGAAGGAAACAGGTGCTGTTCCTGTCTTGTTGTATGCCGGATACCCTCATTGCTACCTCAAATGACAGTGAACGCTAGCCTCAGCCACTTGCTCATTAGGCCTTGCTCTTCACCGTGCCGCGCCTCGACTCTCTGCCCTTCGGTTAGCTGGTCCATCGGGCTGGCTGTCGAGATGCACCAGAAGAAAAGCTCTGGATCTCAGTAGGGTCCTACAAGCTGAGGTTGGCTGAGACAGGTATGTCATAGCCAAGATGTGATTGCTGCCCTGCCAGAAGCCATGGCTACTTAAATACTGGATGCTGCAGCCCCAAGGGAACCTCAGGACCACCTGCCCAAATGCCTCTTCTCTTTCAAGGGCAATCAGCCAGCGGATAAGGGGCACCCCTCCGAGACATAGCACAGCAGTTTTGATGCTGCCCAGAAAGATCCCAAACGCCACCCAGTTACCCAGTTCCTTGCACAGCCTTTCTCCGGCGACCTTCAGCTGGTACCGTGAGTCTGGGGAGAGCATGGCCTACCTTTGCAGGGGAACAGACCTGACGATCTACCAGGGCTCTTGCACCTCTAACTGTTGCAGTGTCTAATAATAATCATCTCCTGCTTGCAGTTAACAAACATTAATTAATGGAGCTTCACAATGCACCTGGGAGATAGTTAAACATTATCACAGGGGCAGCAAGAAGCTCGGCGGTTTCTCTTCTCAGGGGCTGGGTTGGCTTCCAGTCGTTGCTAAGCTGGCAGCTCCGGATCTGAGGCCTTGCCTCACGTGGGGTTGCAAGGCCGGTGTCCTGTCTGCTGCCAGCATACGAGGTGGTTCGGGCTGGCTCAGAGCCCGAACGCTTCACCCTGCTACGTACAGCTCCTTCCCGCTGGAGGCTCTCAACGAGATCGTGATGAACGCGGGTGAGCTGAGCCGCACTACATCCCTGCAGAGGAGCTAGGGAGGCTCGCTCCCCTCCTTGTCGCACCTGGCACCAGGGAAATCTCCATCTGCTCTTCCTCAAATGCACAGGCACCAGCTCTGCACATGTCTGAGCACCTCAGCCTGGCGTTTCAGGCTGTGCAATCCTTAGCTTTCAATACTTACCTACAGTTTGGGGACCCCCCCCAAAGGTTTTCATACCTGGTTAAAATTTTCGTCTCCCACCATTGCTAAAAACCCACATTTTATTGCTCCCCCTTGTCTGCAGCTGTGTTTGCCTATCCAAAAGGGGAGAGCTAAGAAGTCCGAACAGCTCCTTGGGACAGGCTGTGACCGCGGGCTCTGTTCACCTGAGCATCCCTGAGCTTTTCCTCATGTCTCGGTCCAAACCACGTAGTTCTGCTTTGCTGCAGGCCAAAAGGATGGGAAACTGCCACACTTTGCTGATTTGGGAATGAGTTCAGGCAAGGAACTTTACAGAGGTGCTACCCATTCACCCCAAAGATTGACTTTTAGTGCTCAATGGCCACATGCGGGTTTAACAGCAGCTTCAACCAAATAACACACGAGTTATTTAATGACAGCACGACTCATTTTTCATTTCCCAGCTCCTCGATTCTTTCATTACCATCACCTCCGGGACCTTCGGAGGCTGGTCGTTACAGAAAAGCGAGGGAAGGGAAACTTTATAGATCACTAGGCACGCCCCGCCGTCGCACACGAGCTGCAGCGGTTGCTGCTGAGAGCCCCCCGTGAGAATATTTTTTATCTTTAGGCTTCCCACTCAGCCCACAGCGACCCCGCCGTACCTCTCTCTGAACGGTGTCAGCACGCCCTACCATTATGCTCACGCAGCCATGCATAAATGCTGTGTTGATTTATGGCAATAAGAAAAAGTTTGCTTCACCAGAACAAAAATACATAGCAGTGGCCCTTGGCTGTGGCCACTTATTCCAGAGCCAAAGTGGTGGAGTGGCGGGAATGCACCCGAAATCTTCATTATCCAAGGCGCCGGGGTCCATTTACAGTGTAAAACCTCAGGACTTTAGCCACAGTGGCCAAAACCAGAGCAGACCAGGCATTACCTCTGCTCTCTCACATGCAGCTCTGCCAGTGCTCCCCCGGCAGACCAGCAGCGCCCAGTTGGGTAGAAATGGCATCACTGCGGCATGCCCCGCCGGAGACCCCAAAGTCAGCCGGCGATCCCAGGATCTTGAGAGAGGCAGCAGAGAGCCAGGCCCCACAGTGTCACCTTCCCCTCCAATTTATTTCAATAATATCTTACACAACGGGATTTAAAGCTGGAGATCAATCTCATAATCATATTAAGACACTCCAGGGTGTGTTTTATGGGGCCATTAATACACTTCTGGGGTGGTTAAAGCTATCCGCAGCATGAATTAATGGGTCCATAAAGCATACTCTTGTCATATCTTAGGGCTTAAATAACACACAATAGGCAATGTATTTGGGGGTCTTTATCGAGTGCCTCAGGTGGAGATATAAGGCCGGAGAACAAAGGCTTGCAGCCACCTGGCAGGAGATACGATCTCGCAGGAATGTGAGCCTGTTTCCCCCGGTGCTGGGAAATGAGCAGCTCTTTGGAAAAGAAAACCCTCCCTTGCCCCCACTAAAGGATTTAGGAGTGTGAGTCACATAGACTTTCACTAGCAGTTGTGCATCTCAATCCCCTGGGTGGGTTGAAAGCTCCCCACCCTCCCAGCGGATGCCCTCGCAAGGTATCTTGCCAAGGGTGCGGCTTTGCTGGCAGTAGCACAACTCAGCCTGCTGCTAGCGTGCACAGGCCGGTGCGGGAGCGTGTAACCGAGTGGTGAGGGCACAGCCTCTTGGTTAAGGATCAGATGTGATTTGCAAGGCTGGCTGAGCCTGTCTCATACTGCAGCCTGCTCAAACCGGGCTGGTCCGAAGCTGCCGTCGCAGGTATCCTTCCAGCACGTTTCACGAGGGAGGGTGTGAGGCTCAGGAGGCCTGAGATGCTGGCCCACCTTGCATGTGTTTCAACCTCTTGGAATAGGAATAAAACAGGCCTGGAGCGGGTTCGAGTCCCTCCTTCTCTTGTACATCATGGCCCAGCCCTGCTACCCCCAGTGCATCTGCTCCAGAGCCCTTTAACATCTTCGTGTCTTTGCTTTGCCTGGTCCAATTGCCAAGACGACTAACGCCTGTCCAGTCCCATTTCACCACCCCCCAGTTGCTCCCGTGCACACATGCTCCCAAACTAGGGAGTCGTGCAGGGCACGCCATCCTCACCTCCCTCGTCAGGACTGAATAAGCAATCTCCCCAGGTCCCAGGGCTAGGGCTTTTAAGCACGTATCACCAGCAGTGCCCCCACCGACCAGCCCATTTCCTTCCCAGGGTCTTGAGTCACAAAGGGGAGCGGTCAGAGCCTGGGCAGGGTGTTTTGCCTTGCTAGCAAATGCCTTGGTTGAGCTAAGAGGGGAGGACTAACACGGCTATGCAGGGATTTGGAGGTCCTGGAGTTGCTGCAGCGCTCGCCGCTGCTGAGTGAGAAGCAGCACATTAAGGGATGCGTGCAATAGGAAGCAGGAGGCTGCAGCTCTGCAGCATCGCCACTGTTCATCTGTCCACCGGGCACTGCTTGGGGGACAATCCTGCCCTCTGGTTCACCAGCTCCGAGCCAACGCGGCCTCACTGAATTCAGCGCAATCACGTGGCGAAGAGCAGTTGTGCATATCCACCCTGTGCCCTCCCCGTGCCCTGGGCCTGCCATCTGTTTCTGCCTCTCAGCCCATCGCTCACTCCCCAGTAAAACCCTTCAGACACCACAGACCCACTAGGTTTGGGAGGCAGGCTTATAAATCCAGGGTTGGATTTTTGCTATCCTCACGGCGCCATAAGGCAGATGCAAAGTTGCAGCCTGTCTGGAAAGGAAGTGGAGAGTCACCTGCCTGCCTGCAATACAGAAAGCCGGTTAGGAAGGGGTGGGAGACAAGATGCAAATCAGCCAAAGGATTACAGCCATGTAGTGAATGTCGCTGACCCTGCTTTCACCGTCTGTGTGCCTGCTCTTCCCCAGCAGCAGATGCAAACTAGATGGAGACGGACTACCCAGCAATCAAACAGGAATGAACTACCACGGCTTAGCTCCTGCTCACCATGCACGGGCGCCTGGATGGCTACTGCAGAGCAGCTGAGGCACAGTAAGCCTCTGATAGCTCCTAAATCACTTTGACCCTTGGTTCGCCTGGGCCCATTTTCACCTGGTATAAATCAACCTGGTTCCAGCGGGTTCTGCAGGGCTCTGCTGAGTAGCAGAGGAGCCACGTTTTTGACTGAAAAAGACTTAGAGACTTTCTCAAGACTGAAATCAGAGCAGTCGCTGGGTCTGATCTGAACTAACGCACGGCGCTGTATATCATCCATTATCTCCATTTTGGCAGCTACTCATCCATGTCCGATACCCCGAGCAAGTCTCATCAATGGTGCTACAGCGTGGAAGCTAACTACTGGAAAAGTACCTTTTTTCCCCTGGCATTTGGGAAGCCATCTCATCTTCCCGGGGAGAATGTCAGCAATGTTTCTGTGAATGCCCTTCATGTGACTCAGAGGAGTTAACACAATATCAACACGAGGATAAGGGAGAGGGGGAGCATTCCTCGCGCAGCGCCTGGGAGAGCTCTCCCAGCCGCAGCAGCAATGCTGGCAACACGGACACGGCGTGGCCCCGATCCTGCAGACGCTGCACGGGCTTCGCTGGACATGCATGAGCAGCGTCGGGGTATCCGTGGGACGAGTCGCATTAAAGTGCATGCATCAGTGTTTCCAGGATTAGCGCCTACATAGTGAGCACGAGAAAGCACTCAGGGATGTGGGAAATAGACCGTGTCCTATCTGCTAAATGCACCGACACAGGAAAACTCTTACCGCGCTGTCCTCGCAGAAATCACGCTCGATCAGCACGCTACGGACAGCTACGGGGCCTATCTGAACTCATCTTCCAGCAGAGTCCGGTAGGAAAGACAATGGTCCTCCCAGGTCACGCGATATTTTTAATGGCATCTGATCCCGAGCAGACCCTGAGGGACGGGGGTGCCCCTGCAATGGTAGGAGAGGAGAATACAAGTATTACCGGCCCATGGTAATAAGCAGCCCTCACTGAGCGCAGCGATTCCTCGTGCTAGTCCTGTCTGACCACCGTAAGGGATGATGCTCCCTGTTAAACAGACAGGTCAGACACCGAGAAGCAGCCTGCCAAAGGTCTGAGAGCCAAGCCGTGGCAGAGCTGGGGGCATTGCTCCTGACTCTGTGCCCACTCCCTTCAATGCTAGATCACATCGTCTCCTCAACACTCGTGCAAGTCTTCTGCATGAGCTACGGCCCCCGATAAATGCATCTCGCCGCATAATCTGCCCGGCTGCCCCTTGTTCTACATTAAAGGAAGATTTAACCGTCACGACACGAGCGATGAGGCCTGCGTATTTTCTGTGGGCTAATTTATCGCTTGTCCCACGGTCTCTCAGCATCACTGCACAAACACGATAGGCGCAGCTTGGAGCTGCGCTGAGTTACACCTGCTGGGGACGCCGCCCCACATTTCACTTGGAGATAACACGGATGCAAAATGAGCCTACCGCCCCTGGGAGCCAACTCTGAGACAAATCATTGCTGGCTTGCACTCCAGCGAGGTGCTTCAAGAGCAATCAGGAGGCGGGTGCGAGCTGCGGAGCGTGCACGTCCTCACCGCGGGAGCAGAGCATGCAATGTTTGCAAGCGCTCCTGTCCCCTGATGCTTTGCCACTCACCCCTGGCTAGGCTGGGACCTCTGCTCTCCACGTGGACTGGTGACATCTCACTGCTTCCTAGTGCTCCCCCCTTGCTCTGGGATTGACCCGGTGTCTCTCCTCTTCAGACATCAGTAATACACTCCAGGCAGAGCCGGTGTCTTTGGGGCGTGTTTGTACAGCAGCGAACACAATGGGGCTTTGGTCTATAGCAAGCTGGTCCAAGGTGGTGCTGACTGCTATTATCCCTTGCACTCACATTACTCGTGAGTCATGGCCTATCATTATTCACTGAGGGAGCCATTGTTCGGTCAGGCTGCAGCCCTCTGTACCGCGTGGTTTTCAATGGGGCAGCGTTAATCAGTGGTGACTTATTGGTAGCCAGAAGGGGAGGGAGGATGGGTATCATTTCTAAGGCATCCAGGTCTCGCTGCACTGAAAACAAGGGGCCGTTCACTGAGGATTCGCCGCTCACCTCTGGAGGAATGGTTTTGGGGAGCAGCACTTCTCCTCTGCTGGACTCCAGTGCAAGCGTGGAGTTCGAGTAGACAACACCAGGCTACAAAAGGTGATTCTGGGCTACACCAAAACCACTCCCCACCACCCATGCCTGGCTTTCTCCTGCTACCAACAAAGTCCCGGGCAGCAGCAATAGAAGGGCAAGGGATTTGTTGGGCAATGAAATGTGGCAGGGGCTCAGGGCCTCGGCTGCCCCCTTGCTTTTAAAGAGGACGGCAGAGTAGCGATCGTGTGCAAATGTCTGCTCCGAAATGGTTTCTGGGAGGCTTCAGCTGGCCCAAGATGATATATTCACCTGTTCATTTAGCCAGGTGTCCTTCCATGCATTACTCTTGTGTTTGCTCCAGGGCCACGACTCGCTTTCTTCCTCGTGCGAGTTCAGTGCGCGCAAGTCAACGTCTGGAGGGAGGAAGAAAAGCTTTGGGTTTTTTGCCTGGATGTCAAAGGGAGGATGCCCGGGGAGAGGGAGTGCAAGGGAAAGCCCTGAGTGATCGAAAGAGCGTCCCAACGGCATTATCCTCGAGCGCGGGGTGTTAGCGATGAGCGCGTGGTCCTCTGGAAGTAGCGCTTCCTCGGAAGTCAGGTCTTTCACCCCCTCTCTCTCAGCACTCGAGTCCCGGCCCCTCTTTCCCCATCCTCCCGGAGACAGCCTTGCAGCTCTCCCCTGCCCGTTTCTCGGCCAGCCTGATGTGGAATCCAGGCCGTCTCGGGCCACCGCTTCGCTTGGTTTAACAGTCTGCCACGGACCTAGGGCTTGAGTCTTGCATTAAAGTAGTGCTCTGCTCCTTCCCCCAGTGCAATGTCCATGCATCTTCTGCATCGCTCCCCAAGAACCAGTCATCTTCTCTCCTCTGGAAAGAAACCTTGCGTGCGCTGTTGCACAGCACGGCCCCGATTGTCTACCAGTGAGTTCTGCCACTGCATTTCGCTGCGGTCCCAGCCTGCTAAAATCCCCTACATCTAAACCTTTGTGGGTCTAATCGCTGCTCCATATCAGCCTCTCCAAAATGCCGTTTTTCTGCTCCCTTTTTCTTTTGTGCGTGGCGTGTGTGTGACTGCTCACTGCCGTCTCCTCCCTAGAGCCCTCCGGTAATGAATGCAGCATGCTGATGACTTCTCCGTTATAAATACTTTAATATTTTAAAATAAATATGGGACGGTGCCATGACTGTGTGGATTTTTCGCGTAGCCTGCAGCACTGTGAACTTGAGCTCACAAAGGCAGCCATCGTTATAGGCTTCGTTCTGTCCTCCAAGTATTACAGATAGCTCCTAGAAGGGGCCGGCCCTGTAAGCGGAGACTCGAGGCAGCAGATGTGTTATCCTGCGTGCGTCGTAAGGAACCGCTCCTCGTCCGAGCAGAGCAGATGGATGCAATAAAGCAACTTTCTGGCTGTTATTAAGTTTCCTCAAACCCGAAAGGCGGTGAAGCCATCATCCAAGCTGTAGCGCAAGCCCTCCGAAGGCGGGTGCCGGGAAGACGTTCTCGTCTCTCCCAGACTTTTTCCCCCGCTGCATTATTTGAGGATCCTGGTGCTGCGCTGCTAGGATTCAGGGTAGGGGGAAGGACTGCCAAGTCTCTGCTGAGCAACAGTTTGGTGGGGAGCAGGGGGCAGAATCTGGGTCCAAGTCAAACTTTGCAGCATTGCAAACACTGTTTTCATCCCGGCTGCACCTCTCCCTGGCTCCCCGGCTCCCATGCTGGCTGTGGCTGGATTTCAAGCGTCACTGGATGGTATGGACCAGAGTCTAGGCACTTCTCCCAGCAGCCGGTTGCAAAAAGCAGGGAGGAATGGGGTCCTAAACTGGCTTCAGGGGACTTCCAGGGGGCAGAGCACTGGGTTTCTGCATAGTTTCCATCATTCCCAGGACCTCTGGGCTGCTGGGACATGGGATTAGACCCCAGGCAATCCCTCAGGGCTGCTGACATTGGCATAACTGAGGGCATATCAAACCAATCCCCTGCACCAGGGACCTTCCCTTCCTCCCCACCTCTCTGCTGGCAGCCCAGCATTTGGCCCAGCGTCTTTCATGAGCTTGCCAAGTTCATGCCGCTTATGTAAGGACGTCTTCTTTCCAAGCTAGAAACACTCCTCTGGACCCCTCACTGCTGCCTTTCCACCACATCCACAGGTCCGCCCTTGTGTTTGGCTCCCCTGAGAAAAACCTCTCGCCTGCATCTTTACTGTTCATGTCACAACGGATGGATGTATCTGCAACTCTGGATTCATTCCTCAATGCCACAACTACCCTAGACCCAGCATAGATTTCCTAGATTTTTAGGGTCGCAAGGGACCTTTGCAGATCATCAAGTCCGACCCTCTTCCCTGGGCAGGAAAGAGCGCCGGGGTCAGACGACCCCATCAGCCCATCCCAACTCTCTTCACTCCCTCTGAAACCTCCTCCCTGCTCCTCTAAGCCTACTGGGGCCATTATTTTTGCAATCAGGGTGAAGCAAACAGTGCTGTTTTCCTGCATGATGAACTTCGCTGCGAAGCAGGCACTCGTGTCTGCAAGGGGGTGCATGGCACATTAAAATGCCATCTTCTGTGCGGCCTGGGTTATTGTTGCCGGTATCAGAATTTGCAGCTAATAGGCGCTGTTCGGGGGAGCTTGTACATTAAGGGAAATCTGATTGCCTGCAGGGCCTCTATCAGGAGGAGCCGAGATGAAGAAACACTGTGCGTGCCACGAGCAGCGTTGGCAGCCAGCACTCGTTTTGCTCCTTTGGCAAGCGAACGGTCCAGGCAGGAATAAGACCTGCCGGAGTCGAGGACCCTGGGAACAGAGCATGACCCGCAGGCCAGAGCCCAGTGCGGGGGATGCAGCTAAGCTACTGCGTCTCGGTCATCTTCCTTGTAGGATGTGGATTCTGGGAGCGCTCCCATACTCTGGGCGCTGTCCATATTGACAGGGTTTGGACAGCTTCTCTTCTATAGTCGGAGTCTTTGCTACGTGCAAAATCGTTCCCAGACGCCTGATCCGGGTAGAGCGGTGCAGAGGCTGCAAATTTGCACCTGTTGGAAACAGTCCTGAAAAGAGCATCCAAGCATCAGGCGGGTCGCAGGTAGGCAGATGTCTCTTCCTGCCCACCATGGAAGCCCTACCACATAATCGGCGCCCCTCTGACTGCGGACACAATACGCAAAAGCAAAATGTTTCTTCCCTCTGGGAACGGCAAAGCAAACACTCATGTTCATTCTGGTTTGCCGGGCAGCTAGAGGCGGAGATGCCCTACGGCTTTGACCTTCCCTTGGGAAATACGGTGGGCATGGGTAGCATGCTAAAAACCACCGACGAAAGGTTTGGACATAGATTACGGGATGGGGAAAAAACAGCAATAACCGTCTTTCCTACTGTTTCTGAGACTGCGTTCACAAACGTTACGTGTCCCATTATCGAACTGTTAACGTAAAAAGTGGCTTGTGAGATGACATATCGGTTTCCCCACCCGTTAAAATATCCGGTGCAGTTTCAACACCCTTATTTCTAGTCCTCTGAGTCTTCACAGGGGCAAAATTAGTCCAAATGAGTATCTCACATTTGGAGAGTGAAGGGCTAGCTGTACCGCGGCCTGATGCTGCAGGGCGCTAAGCGCTCTTCGTTCTCCTGGAAGGCAGCGGGAGCGACGTGGCCTTTGAACCATGCCAGATCTACGCTTTGCTACTGAGAATTGAATGCTACAAATGCACATGGCCCAAATATGCCAGGAGGAGGGAAGATGTTGACCCACCACTCCAGAGCAAATACAAGAAGCAGAGTTTCTGATAACTCTGCAACGCTCCCTGGATGGGAAGCAGGCTTCCTGCGCAGCCCTCAGCTCTGCATAAGGACAGATATTTTTCCCTAAAAGAGGCATTTATAGATCCAGGCATTAGGTTGAGCAATACTGGCTCTCTAAACATTAGAGATGTATGTCAAGAACATCCTGGCAACCTCCCACTGGCAGGAAAGGGGAAGGAATGAGGTTCTCCTCTGCCATTAGACAACTCTATTACTGTGCATGACAAACATGACAGCTTTTATGGAGATGTCTTCCCGAGGAATAGGAACAAGCCTGCTGAGCAGACGGCAGCCAGCAAAAATGCATCTCTCTGCTGCAGGGGCTGCGGGAGCAGAGCTCTCTTCCCCGTGATACAGAGGGGGCCAGATGAGCCGATCACTGCGTTCCCTTCTGGCCTTAAAACCTAACCGAAAGCTATTTAACGAGGCAATTTGCAACAGGTCTCCAGAAGGGAAAGATGGGTGTGATAGAATAAGGTCGCGTTATAAACACTCTGTGTTTCATTTGATGATGGGAAGCTCACAACTCTCCTGGGAGCCCCAGATTGGGGATGAAGTGATTTCCCTGGTTCATGCAGAAATGCTGTGCCCACCCATGGCAGGCTTTCTCAGGCTTGAATGAGATCCAGCATGCTTTTTACAGCATTGTTTCTAATCACCCCTAATGGAAAGAAAGCAAAGCTGGCGTCCCAGTCTCATCTCAGTCACTGGACACCTGCTTTAGTTTTGCCACCTGTAAAATGGGGACAATGATTCTTGCTAACACTGCTCCATCCAGGATGAAAGCCAGAGCTGTTTTGCCTCAGCTGGTTTGCACGTAATAATTAAAACGTACCAGCTGCTGCCCTTTTGAACCGGTCCCCTTTGAAAGACTCCAGATGTACGTGTCCACACCCAGAGGCTAGTCACCGGGCTTGGCTGGCAAAAGGGTTTAGGCGCCCCAACACTACATTACAGAGCCTAATTTGAGGTGGTCAGCTCACTTGTAGGTTCAATGAAAACTACACGTCCCCTCTCTCAGGAGTGCTTTGGCCACTAGCCCACAAGCTAGTCTGGGATGGAGGCCCCTCACACCCCCTGGCCCAAAGGTGCACTACCAGTGCGAGCCGGAAGTGCCCAGCAAGAGGCTATTTCTCGGAAATAATGCCCAGCCATCCGGCACTGCGGGAGCAGCTGCTGAGCGCAGAATGGCTCGTCTTCCTGCCTGCTCCAGCCAGGAACAAACTCATTTCTCTGCAAAACCAAAGCATAAAAACAAGGTATAAAACTAAAAATTATCTCCTCTTTATGCACAATGATTCCCTGTGCATCTGGATAAGACTATGCCCTGTGGCCCACATTACACTGCATCTGATTCTAATTAGGCACTTGTGATTCTTTCTTGATATGGTTTTGTTGCTGCCTCGGTGTCAGGCGCAGTCATTGCCTGAGCTGTTTACTTTCTCGGGCTTGGTCGCGGACTGGACCGCCTGCTGTTTTCTTGCAACATGCCCTCCTCGAAGGGATGCCTATCCAGACAGTTTCTCCTGTGACAGCCCCAGGTTATAAATAAAGCCTGAACTCCTTGTAAATTGGCTGCCACGGTTTCAATGAGAGGGACGGAGATTGGAGCTATAGCAGGGAACCCCTGCTGCAAGGTAGGAGGGGGAGAGCAGGAAACGCCGGGCTAGAAAGGGCAGCCAGCACTAACTGTGCAGGTGGACTGAGTCTAGCACTGAAAAAACCAGGTGGTTAATAATGCAATTAGCTGCCCCTGGCCCCTGGCTGCAGGAAATGACCAGATTGGACTTGGGCACATAAGCTCAACCCCTGACCATGCACGCGGTAAACGGGTCCTGGCTGCAGGAGGGCAGGCAGCTCCCAGGAGAGATGGCTGCAGCAAGGGGTCACACCAGCTAGAGAGACACTTTGGGGCTAGAGGGACAGAAGTGAGCCAGCCTGAGAAGCAGGGCCAGAGCCCCAGGTAGGCTTGTGTTTAACTCAGGGTGCTGTCTTGTGTTGGAGTTTTTCTACTGGAGGACTCGATACCGGGGAGGAGGAGACCACGGGAAGAGACGCCTGGGTAGCACTGCCTGTTACCAGTGACAGACGCTGGCCCCAAGTAGAGGGGCTGAGGTGGGGAGGGTGAGACTGGAGCCCTAGGAGGGGCTGCTGCTAATGCCTAGGAGCTGAGGTCTTAGACACTGGACCAAGGCTGAGGATGGGGGGCCAAGACTGGGACAGGTGCTCACGAGCCTGAAAGAGGAAGCATTCAAGAAGGGGGCCAGGTCCCAAATGGAGCAGACCTAGCTGCAAAGGCGCAGCTGACCATCGAGGGAAGCAGCGAGACCACCGCAAGCCTCAGGGCCCACCTCCCCAACGAGCCAAAAGATAACGCCGAAGTTCAGGCAGGCGAGAGACCGGTGGTAAGAAGGGGCCAGGAAAGGGCCAGCAGGTGGGTCGGATCACGGGGGCACCTGGTGCCGGGGTGGTGGACCCCGAGGCCTGCTCTAGCAGCATAGACGAGCCTATGAAAGGTGCAGTAGGCATTTGGCTTCGGGTCAGGGAACTGGCTGAGTTCAGTGGAGCTGTACTGGTTTCCATAAGTCCAGCACCCAGGCCTCTAGATCTGGAGGGCAATTTTGCCCAAATCAGCTGCAGAAAATGAGAGTCAAACTGCATGCTGGCTTATGGCCGTGGTGAGCTTATTGACTTCAGCAGGATGTGAATTAAAACCTGTGCGCTCAAACTACATACAACAGCTTTCGATCACATATTTATTGTTATTCACTGGAGTCACATTTCCATCAGGTTTCATTTACTGCATGCAAGCGTTCGGCACGCCCTCTCTCCGTACACACTGCCTCACCCAGTCCCCGTGCCTCGATATACTATGTCACCCGGTCCGGATGAACCCAAGCAGGTTTTAATACGTGCACAAGTGTGTGTTTGCAGTTTAAGGAGGCACAGTGGGAATGGGGTTGATTGGGCATTTGAATTTTAAAGCAGACCTTTGGACACACATAAAGCAGTCTTGGGGTTTTTCACACTTTTATCCTCCCCGTCAAACAAACGGAGCATTGTCAGGTATAACCTTTGATATCTATCAGAAACATGTATGCAGATGGTGTCCCTACTTGTAAAACACAGATTTACCTTGAAGTAGGAATCCCTCAGCTCACAGTGATAAAACACTGGATTTAAGAGACATTCAGGAAATTCTTCCAAATGGGAATGGTTTGTACAAGCGGTGGATGTCAGTTAAATCCGAATCCCATTCGTTAACAGAGGGAGGGAGCGATTACCCTGTACACAACCAAATGGCACGTGTTATGGGTACAGCAAAGTATGCCTGGACTCAGGCTTGAACATTGCAAGTTTTCTAGAGCTCAGCTTGAAGCCTTTTTGCTTTTGAACCCCAACTTGATTTGCCATGAGTGGTGAATACCCACTCTTTGTGAACGAGGCATCCCACGTTGTGATATGAGGCCGACTGCTCTCAGAGCTCAGGTATTTGAAACTCTGCTTTTGAATTGCAAGGCGTGATGCATAAGGACGCCTGTATTATGTATCAGGAATTCATTTTAGTGCTTGACATCAGCGTGTGGGGAACCACTGTGTCGTGAGAGCGTTTGATTGATGAGGCAACATCTTCCACAGAATGAAGGATGTTCTGGAATTATGTTTTCACAATGCTGTGCGTTTCAAACAGATGATGCTGATGTGGGGCTCATCCCGAAATTCACTAAGGCCTAATGATGATGATGAACAGACAGGGATGCACACATTCAGTGATGTGTCTCCTGGCAGGTCCGGACCATGCGGATAGACGGGAACAAGCAGAGGGAACACGATAACACCTGTAATAAGGCATCCTTACCCTGTTACAGGTCGGACCCTTTAAGGGAAGAGTTTTTTTGTGAACCAGACAGCGGAAGCCAGCAAGGCTGGGGTTAATAAACAGCCCTGCAGTGAGGTCACCTGACCGAATGTGGGCAGGGCTTAAGCGGTATATAAGACTGAGCCTGAGCCAAGCCAGGCAGTCTAGCCCTGCAAGCCATTGGATGAATCGCTCCTGGCCAGGAAGACTGCAGGTGGATGCAGGGCTGCCATCAGAGCTACAGGCACCTTATGGAGGAACACAACCCCAGATAAGGGGAAGTCTTGCTGCAAGACAATGAGTAATTGTTGTCGTTTGTTATACTGAGAGCAGGCTCAGTTTACGTTACAGCCAGCGCGCTCTTTCCCTCCATTACCATTTACTACTGGCAGTTCGGGTGGGACTAGAAAGGGGTGGCTTGCAGGTCCCATTAGTGCTCAAGGAGCATGGGACTGCCTTGAACCCTGCCGGGGTTCAGGCTCAAAACTCAGAGAGGGGCCAAGGAAGCTAGTGTTACCCAAGAGGGGCAGAAATAGGGCTAACAGGCTCACAGACTTGGGGGGAAGGGGCTGAATTTGGAGCCAGAGGGTCCACAGCCTGAGAGAAGGGCTTGGTGCAGTGCATTGAGGCCAGAGGGACCAGCCAGAGCAGTGGGGTGGAAGTCAGACAGCATCGTACCTAGACTCCTAGGTGGCCCCAGGTGAACTTTTAGTAACGGGCCCCGCTTCACCGGTGATATCAATAATAATAATCATTTTTAAATTACCATTTTTGGGCCCTCTTTCTGTCTGGTCCCCAGGTGGATACCCGGTTTGCCCATGCCTGTGTCTGGCCCTGAAGCTAGGCAGGCCAAGGCCTCAACAAGGGAGTAGAGGCTTAAGCAGTACAGCCTAGTGGCATGTAGCAAGGTGCCCACTTAAGTGATGACCAGAAACACCAGCGAGGCATGAGCATGGCTGCAGGGGATTTTTGGGGGCTATGATTACTCCAAAAGGCACCAGGTGGGCCAAGAGGGCCCATCTAGCATGAAAGAGTGCTTGGGAACAGCAGGGTCTGGGAGAGCCCTGTGCATAAAGAGGACAAGCTACGGTGTGCTTTAAGACCCTTGGGCAGCCTCCCTTTCCGAATGTCATTAATAAGATGAATGCGTGGCAGGCGAGAAGAAAAGGAGGGTACCTTAGTAGGAATTCATTCGCTACCAGGGGGTATGATGGCCACCCCTGGGGGCACTGGTCCTGTTACACCATCTGTGTCTTGGGGAGTCAGGCGTGCTGGGAAGAGTCAGTGCACTTTCATTTCTGACAAACTCCCCAGCATTGCATATGGGGTGCAGGGCAGTTTAGGGTCCCCGTAGGACCCTGACTTACTTCAGTCCTATTCTTAATCCTGATACTCCCCTCTGCACACATCCAGCCCTACACCTTATGCTGCTCTGGGGCATGATAACAGCTAGAATTGGGTAAATGCTCCCAACACATTTCAATGAAAGCTCTTTTGGCTTTTTAAACAAATGTCCCTCAGCTGGGCTCAGGCTCCTCCTATCTTTGCTTTCAAAGGTGATTCTCTCCTGGTGGCAGAAATGCACATGGAAAGAGTGAGTACTGAGAGACCTCTGAGATTAGGGACATCTTTGAATGTGTAAACGTTTGCACTGGAAATCTGATTGGAAAAAAGAATGCAAGCAGGGAAAAGAATCTAGCTTGCGATTTGCGTGTCCTGCTAAATCAGCTCAGGCATAGTCAAGTGGAAACAAACTGTGAGCCGGCTGCAGGTCAAGACTTACTGGCAGAAATTATTAATGGAAATACTGTTTAAATTACAGCTAATCCCAATCTGGCCACTAGTATGTTAGTCAGGCAAATGGAGCAGGGTAGGAAATTGTTTTCTCATCAAATTTCGTAAATTTTGAATTTATTCATTCCCTCCCTGTAACTTAGCGAGTAATTTAAAAACCTGCCAACTGAAAATGTCATGGTACATAAACACAGAGCAGGTCAACTGGAATGGTTTCTTTAGACATTTTTTAAACATTGCATTCCAATTTTGACCAATTTAATCTTTTTTTTTCTGTGCAGTTAGTTTAAATTTCAAGATGAAAATAAGCCCAATGGGAAAATAGAAACATTTTTCATGTAAATGTTGAGTCAGGACATCTTGACAAGTTTAACAACCGTTTCTTTCTCCTACTTTTTTCAAAGACAAGAAATTTGTTGGAACTAACCCTTTCTGACCTTCTCTGCAAGTAACTTACCCAGCTGCAAATTACCCACTGTTGGCAGAATGTCACAGCTTTGTCAGTTATATTAAGTGAAATAAGAGAAACAAGAGATTAAAGGGGAAAAAAGATATATATACAATGCAAAGGGCTGGTTGAGAAGATACGATTTCAGTTTGACTCTAAGAACTGGTATTTAGTGACTCAATGTCTGATGACCACAGACAGTGAATAACACAGGCGGGGTTCAGAAGGCATGTACTAACCTCAACAAATTAATAGTAAGGAATTGAGTAGCTAACCCCTAAAGGAGAGGGCCACACGCTGCATAAAAGACAATAAGGGGCTAGTTCGACTAGATGATTATGGGCAAAGGCTATAATAGGGCCCTAAAGGTTTGCTTCTGCTTATGGTTCTAAGATAGGCATTGGCTGAGGCTTATTAGCGTTTAAACCATTCAATATTTATCTTCACGTAACCAACCAGTTTAATCTGGACCATTGCAAAAGGTGCTGGTCTGCAAGGGAACTCCAGTGACATCTCATGGAGCCTGCTCTGGGGAACAGTTGATTGGGTGATCACACTAGAGGAAATGGACCACGGCAAACTTCGTTAGGATGCCCATCAGGGTAGCTTTTAATGGCCATTTCTTCCAGTGCAGTTGGATTAGGACCACAGTACGATACCTTTATATTGAGGAACAACCCATTTCTCGAATGGCCTCGTTGACTTGGACATGACGACTTTGGGGCGTAAGGTGGAAGTCAACCTAAAAATGGGCTAAGAACCAACAGTCTTTGGGAGACCGCCGGGACCATTTACTAAGCATACAGAGAGCCACAGTTCTCAGCAAGACTCCATCCTTACCCAAATTTGGGATGCAGGAAGCAGGAAATGAAGCTTCAAATCCAGATCTCTCACCTCTGGAGTCCATCACCTTTATTTTTATCTATTATATGCTATTTATTTATTTTTTGATTGTATGCCTGATTGCTATGTCTCTTGCTCTGGCATAAGTGGCTTGATAAAAGTGATTAGCAATTTTTGATTGCTTCTTTGATTAAGGTAAATGAGAAAAAGCTTTAACTAATGTCACCAAAGCCTTTGAAAGGATGAATCACGCTTTATTGCTTTCGAGTTGCTAAAATTATCCTGTCACAAAAGGCCGCTGGTGGAAAAAGCATAATGTTTTAATAAATAATATCTCCTGTCCTTAAAGTGCCTTTTGCTCCAAGATCTCCAAGCACTTTAATTAAAATGCATGGATTTAATTAAGCCTCAGCAATAGAGATGGGCATTATATCGACTGGGAGGTTGTGCACGCTGCGGCAAAGAGCCCGCACCGCTGGTGCATTCATGACTCTGGTGCAAGGACTCCATGCACTGACACTCCACGCCCTGAGCACGAGGTCTCTTTGGCCAGCGTGGAGCTGGCTCTGCTACTGACAGCAGCCTCTGTGGCCACCCCAGGCATTTCGCAAAGCACCCTGGGAAGAGCCAGGCATGGGTAGCAAGAGAGAGGGTAAGAGCCGAGGATCCCATCCCTGTTCCCAAGTAGCAAAGTAGATGGAGGCAACAGTTTAGTGGCCTCCCCCGAGGAAGCATACTTGCAGCGCTGTTACAGACCATCTATACGAATGACCAACCAATCCATTTGGAAACCAAATGTTTCATTTAGGCAGATGACCTGTGTATAACAGCCCGAAACACTGGCTTTGACCATGTTGAAAAATCTCTAAGTTAGGCACTCGTTGGCCTAACTTTATACTACATTGAAAAGCAAGTACATGCCAACCCAGCGAAAGCACAGGTGTGTGCCTTCCACCTGAAAAACCACGAGGCCAACCACCTGCACAGTATTACGTGGTCTGGGACCCCACTATCCAAACCCAGTTCACCTTGGAGTCACCCACGATCGGACCCCCTCATACAACGAACACATCAGGAAAACAAAAGGAAAGGTAAGTACTCGTAACAATGCTCGATATAAGGTCACCAACTTGAAATGGGGGGCTAGCCCCTCAACCAACTGAACCACTGCCCTGGCTCTCGGCGTCTCCTCTGCTGAGTATGCATGCCTTGCGTGGGAGGGAGCTGTACCAGCTAAGCGCCTTGGCCCCGTTCTGCACAGTACCTGCCATGCACCGCAGGGTGTGGATGTGTGATGCCTACCAGCCCAAACATTGTGCCCCAGCTGGCTGGCATTGCTCCACGTGCCACCAGAAGAGCAGTGACCAGCAGGATGAAACCATCAAGACAAACCGAAGATGTGAGACACTCGCTGTACGATCATCCCGCAGTGCTCAAGTCATGCAGGAGTTTGCTTACCAGCCCCCAGCCTCTCGATATCACACCCGAGAAGACATGACTACAGATGTGGAACAAGAGGGTGAAGAAAACACCTGGCAGCAAAAACACGGGCAGTCCAGTAGCCAAGTCCTTGCCATCAGGGGCTAATGAACCGTGGCAAAGGTGATGATGTCTCAACCGCCTGCGTACCGGAGTCAGATGCTCCAAGGAACTAATGAAGAAGTAGGGCTATGCATTGGGTTAAGCACCAGTGACCACGGCACAGAGACATGAGAAGTAACAGCAAAGCACCGCGAGGCCGCGAGACGGCAGAACGAGCCTTTGAACCAGCAACAAACAGGCTGCGTTGGCCGGTGCGTCCTTGGCTCCAGCGCCTTCGCTGAGCTTGCAACAAATGGAAATCAGGGCAGGCTTTAGCCTAACCACTCCGTGACGTGGAGCTGGGGAAAGACATTCTCGTTTTCATCCCAGCGAAGTCTCAGGAGGAGGAAAGCTGCTTTCAGGGGCAGGCTACACAGCTAATCTGTGGGATCTGATGCCATTTTTTTCCTGGCCCTTGACACTGCCCGGCTACAGTGGCCATCAATTGGCCTGATCTAATAAGGATGCAAAGGTTCATGGGAGGTAATTCCTCCAAGAAGCCACTGCCTGTCTAAGCACACCCCGCATGTGTGCACCCTGCGGCATGCTCATGCTGGATAAACAAGCACTCCTGCTTCAGTAGTTTCTTCTGCAATATCAATTTGAGATGCAAAATCATAGAAAACAAGGGTGGGAAGGGACCTCAGGAAGTCACATCTAGTGCAACCCCCTGCTCCAAGCAGGACCAGCCCCAACTGCATCATCCCAGCCAAGGCTTTGTCTATTGAATCATAGAAAACTTTACCTCCTCAATAGTCTATGGACCCCAATTTCCCCACCACTATCTTTAGGGATGATTCTGCCTCCTCCATCTCTCCCTGCAAGCACTCAGACAACGTAGCTCCTTTCTTCACTCGCAGGAGGATTGAGCGTACCCCTGGGGAATAAGACTACCTGCATCTTGTTCTAGTGGAACGAGAATAAAGGAACGGCTGTTTGCAAAAGGCATGGAAAAGAATAAAAGGTGTCGGAGGCTTCGCACCTGGAGTCAGTTGAGCTCAACCGCTTTGTAACGTGGCATCCTAAATGGACTGGGTTTTACAAGCAGAGGCAAAGCTGTTTACTACAAAGCAGACCCCAGGGTGATCTGGGGTTAAGGTTTTACTGGGCTCTTGCTAAATCTTGTGCCCTCGCCCCGGTCTGAATGGCAGCACTCGGTGTGCGAGTTCGCACGCAATACACAATTAAGCAATAAGCTGTTGGATGCTGCAGTTCTCTGCAAGACAAAACTCCCTCTGCAATGAGTGGGAGTGTTGCCTGATTAATGAGAGGGCTGGCTGGGACAGCACAGGCAGTGAGGGATAAAAAATTTGGTCATTAGCAAATATCCGATAGGTGGAACATGCTTTATTAAAACTAAAGAAAACGTCTTCGTTCTACGAAATATAGGTGTTTGTTCCGCTCCGGGCGCTTTATATGAAACAGATGCACAGTCGATAAATCAGCTTGTCCTGCAGTACGGATAGACTGCATTTTCTGTATAAATTATCGTTCCCTCTGTAGGTAAACGCTGCAGATGAAAACAGAGCTGCTGTTCCTGCAAAAACCCACGGATGATCGTTTTTGGGGAAGCGCTACCTTATCCATTCCTTCGTCACCTGCGATGTATCGGTGGGAGGGGGACCAGAGTGAAAAGTCCCCTATCGATTCTCGTTACGGGCCAAGAGTTTAATTATAAGATGAGACGACAGGGATATCTGCCGTCCAGCAGAAGTTTTGCTTCCCCTGGTTTGTCTTAAATCAGCTTTTTTCACATGTAGCCCCCCCCAAAAAAAGGAACACACATCCAGATATTTCTTCTTCGAGACCACAGCGGCAGCAAATCAGTTTGCAGAACCATTTTTTTTTTGGCAATGACATTAATCAGCGAACCAGCAGCGGGTAAGATACCGCTAGACTTGGAGTGATGCTGTAAGGAGATAGAGCAGGGGAAGCAGTGGGACTTGACAGCTGAAGGAAGAATATTTTCTTTATTTGAGAAGAGCTGGGATTTTTATGCAGGACGACATAATGTCGGTGTCTTTCAAGTGGAATTCAGCAATGCAATAGGATAGAAAAGCTTTTCAATAAAACGAGAACGATGTTATGTGAAAGGATTTCCCCAGAGTCTGGTGCTTACGAACGATCAGAACATCAAATACAAAACAGAGTTTCACCTGCTGCAATCTCTAAGCGGCTGGACGAGAGCTATATTTTCAAAGGCGGCTTTTCCTTGCCTTTCTGAACGGCATCGTGTTGTACTGATGATCCTGACTGCCTCACAGCACGTTAGTTGAAGCTGCATCCTGATAGATGTCCATGCGTATTCACATATCCCTGTCATCCCTGGGCACCCTGGAATTCTCTGACGGGAAGGGATCTTTATTTGTATCCCATTTTTAAAAACGGCATACATCACGGTGGAAAAATATATAAATAGTTATTCTAAATATAGCCCATCGATAAAACATGCTGTTCATTTATGACAGTTGACAAATCTATAATGGGCAACGTAAGAGCATTACAAGATGATTAAACCATAAGTTCTCTCCCTCTGGCTATGGGACTACATTAACATTACATTACCCCCTGAATAATGTAATATACTGCAGTTTTCTGCCAGGTCAGAAATATAGCCACGGTGCCCCTCTCTGTTCTATTTACAGATTGCATTTAAAAAGTCCATCTTCCTTGCGGCACATACACTTTTCACTCGCTGTCATGCACCCAGGCTCAACACAGCATGGACCTTGCACAGCTGGAGTGGATTCAAAGCGCCGTCTTGGTTTCAAACCACACAAGTGGTGCGTGCGCTCAGGCCTTTCTGCTAATGGGATTTAAGAAGTATCAGACTTGGTAGCCTGTGGGTCAGGAGTGCAATCAATATTGGGTGCGAGTGAGAGAGGGGAGAGTTGTAATGGATTCGATCTGAGCGAAACTTTAATTACATTCTTCATTATGATCCTGACTTGATCTGCGCGCGGGCAGGCTGGTGTTTAGAAAGGCCCAGAAGAAAGTTGCAGAACTTGACGGGGATCTCGTTTTCTCACCGCTTTGCTGGTGTAGCGGTTCCGTCATCAGCTAAAGAAAACCGCGCAAGGCAATTCGGGAACAGATCAAAAGGCCGATCAGTCGCTTCCAGTTCTCTCGGCTGTTATGCCGTTGCCTGAGCTCCTCGCAGGACAAGCCATAACCACCAAAGTTGGACTCAAAGTAGATCTCCTCTTTGTCTTCGTCCCTTCTTCATCCGCCAGGCTCTGAGGATTTTAGCTGCAAAGAGTGGTCTGAGCGGCATTTATAATGCTCCTAGCACATGAGGCCTTTGCAACGCCTGGTTTTTCACCCCCATGTCTGAAGCGGGATGGGTCCGGGAATCGGTGCAAGCCAGTCCCTCCCAGAAGCAGCACATGGCCAGGTCCTGGTAGCCTCCCGGCCACATACCTGGGCGCCAAAGAGATGGCTGCCACTAGATCGAACTGTGTAGACCCCTGCAGTGAAATCACCCGAGCTCAGCAAGCAAGGAGCACTTGGCCGGTCTTGTCTGCATGCCCTTCACTGGAAAATAAAGCATCCCTCCGCAGGAATAGAATTGCTTTCTGTCAACAATGCCCCTCCAGTCACTCGGATTACCTGTCAGCTTCAAAGGCTCAGCCAAGGCAAGCCAAAGTCAACTAGGTATTAAAAGCCCGCTATGAAGTAGATTAGAAGCCTCAGATGAACCTGGCATGAACAATATAGTGCTCTCACTCCGGGTTTCTTCCGCCGCTGATTTTATCTGCGTGACATTGATCTCTGTCCCCTCGGAGAGCCCCTGAAATGACACACGTGGGAAGGACGAGCCGAGCGAGAAAGCAGGTTTCCTGTCTCCTGCACTCGCCCAGCAAGTTCTTAGCACTGCCGAGGGGTGGTTTCGATTTGTGTCTGGATTTAAATGGTGTGTCCTCACTAGAAGACACTCAGTGCGTCTACAAGCGCACTTTAATGTGCATTAGCATATTTTAATGCACATTAAACAGTCATTTAAAAAAAAAAGGGGCTGTTTAGTTAAAGCGCATTAAAATAGGCTTACGTGCGTTAAGCATCGCAAAATACCCGTGGATGCCTGTACACAAGTGCAGAGGCTGCTCCAACTCACTGTAATTACTGCACTCTGGAGCAGACTTCATCAATCAACTCTGCTGGAGTGTGGCACTTCCTGCGCTCCAGCAGTCTCATGTGTCGGTGTCCCATTGAACAAGCTCTAGTTCAAGAGCCCCCTTCACCACGTTTAAGCAAAGGGCACTTGACCGTTTTTAAGCTGGTGCGGGAGATGCTGCAGTGCTTTAATTAGAGCGGCTCTGAGAGCTCCCCTCACCCCCAGTGTACGTGTAAAAATGCCCCATGCTCTTTAGTTAAAGACAGGCTAACGAGCATTTTCCTAGTACCTCACCATGGAGGTACTAGATTTAATGCGCATTAACTAAAGCCCCTTAATGCACATGTAGACACACCCACTGAGATGGAAGTGCCTGCACTAGCTGAGGGGAAAAATAATAGTGATGACTTATAAAAAGGACACAGAAATGAATGTCACTTCATTGCCAGCAGACTTTGCTGAGTGAATACCTTTGAGCACCAAGACATTACGATTTCAGGCTGGCCCGGTAGTCTGGGAAGCTACCAGCAGTACGTCACCGCTCTGCTACCCTGCTCTGGGAGACCGTTGGCAGCAGAGATATGGACTGTCATATCTGATATTGCTCAATGGCCAAAAGGTCATCTTCACTGGTTTGCAGACTCTCTGGGGGGTTTTCCTGCTAATTGTTCCCCGTCTTCAGCTTCTTCTGAGATGTCCTCCCAGCCTGCAGCTCTCTCTCAACCTTCCCTAGTGCTCAGCCATGCAAACCTAGCTTTAACCAGTAGCTTTAAGCTATTCAAGAAGCTCCCATTGCTGCAGAATGAGGGTTTATCGCATCCAGCCCATAACCACCAGTCAATGCCCTCGGGCTGCTCCTGCATGCAGCATACCCCAGGTTACAGCATTCAAACATCAATCCAAGGCCTCAGCGGGTAAAACGCATGGCTTGTACTACCCCTGTACGGCTCAGCTTTGGTAGCTCGCTACTCATATTCCGAATCCTTCCTGAGTTGCTCCAGGTCCCACGTCAAATCCCTGCTGAGTCCCTACAGGAGTGTGAGAAAAATGTCTTGTCACCCACTTCAGAAGGAGCCCAGCACCCACCAGTAAGCCCCTGGTGATGCATCTCCCACTCATCCTAGTATCCTTCCTCAGGCACAGGTCTTTTAAATAGTTCCCCAACTGAAGCCAAATCCATCCTCTAGAACAGGGAGAGAGCTAGCCATCCGTTCTCCCCCCCGGACAGCCCCCAGCCAAGCTAGGCACCTGCCTTTTACCTCTTTCTTCAAGGCAGGGCTGACTGAACTCCCAGCAGCTCGTTAACACCTCCCTTGACGTGGTAGGGTAGATCCCACCAAGGGTGGAGGACCGAACTGGATTCACACCTCCTTTTCCACTCCCCTAAGTCAACCAGCCATCTTTACTTGCTCCCCTATGCCTTCCCCACCAGCACATCAACCAGTATATCTTGCCCCTGGTTTTCAACGTGCATTTTATGCTTCAGGAAATATTACGCAGAGCTGTGCGCGGTACTTGCCAGGCAACAAATAGTTCCCTGGTTTGGAGCTGGCAGATATTCCACGCGGGATTTTATTTTATACCGGCAGATCTATAGCTTAAATGACGGCAACAAGCAGCAGAGCCGCGTCTCGGGTGCAGACGAATGCAGAGGGGCCGGAGCGGCTACCACGGCCTGTCACAGACAAAACCGGCTGTAAGTAATCACATTTCTTACATGTCACGATTCCATTTTGCTCCACGAGCCCTCTTCCCTTCTTCGCTTTACTCGATTTCCCTCTGTCTCGTTATGTCCTGCTGTAAATGGTGCCGGGGGACACTCATCACGTAGCAAGGCCAGCCTGGCTTCCCAGCTAGGAATTAGCAGTGTTGTGCAACGTAGCACCTCTATTGTCATCCCGCGGTCCATATCGGGGATGCACACGCCTTTCAACTTCTGCTCAAGCTTGGCCTCAGAAAAGTCAGCTGCCATATTTTCACGGAGAGTTAATTAAGCTATAATCCTCCCGAATCCCTCATTACCAGCCATTTTCATCAAGCAATTTGCTTGCCAGCAGCTCAGGGTGTTATTGCTACCATTAACGCTGCTCACTGGTTCACAAGAGCCACTGTTTATTTATCACACAGAAAGAACAGCTATCGAATTCCCGGCCGTTAGGACTTACTGGTCCTTTCTTTTGCAGACTTGGTGGGAATGCCCCCACTCACCGCAAATCGGGACACATGGTATGAATGGATTGTCACATGGTGACTAGTCTGTGTTCTTGATGTGGCTTTTGAGGTTTTTCTTCAGAAGCGGCTCCAATGGTGAGAAAGAAACATAGCCACCGAGGGAGCCGTTCAAGGCAGGATTTGCTACACCAGCTCAGACTGCAGGCTTGTCAAATCCCAATTTTTGCCTCCAACCAGTAGCTGGTACTTCAAAGGATGGTACAAACTCTTAAAAGGCCTCTTGTATGATATCACACGCAATCTTGATGGAAAAAGATGTTGTGAAGAACCCTGACAATTTCATCTGATACCCCAAAACACGAGTTCAATAATATCCGGGTTTATAACACAGTAACTGGCAATGGCATTTCATCCGACGTTTTAAAATACAGTCTTTTAAACATAATTGAGAGTAGAAAATAATGAAATAAACGCTCGTACGGAGAGATTGCATGGGATAGTTTGGATAGAGATGATCCTGCTTCAGGCAGGGGGTTGGAGGAGATGACCTCCGGAGGTCCCTTCCAGCCCTGCTTCTCTATGACTCTATAACACAAAAAATAAGCAGTAGGAAGAGCGCCATCCATCTCATTTAGCTATGGGAATTGATGTGAGAGAGGAAAATACTAGCGTCTCACAACAGGTTGGCTCATGAACCTCTGTCCGTTGCCCTCCCATGAGAAGGGGTCAGGAATTTTTTGGACCAAACTGGATTTCAACAGAAAGTGCCTATAACCAACGAACCTTGTCTGCCTATTTTGGGAAATGGAACTTTGGCAGGAAATGCTGGTTTTGATGAAAAGTCTTCTCAGGTCCCGGATGTAATTTCTTGCGAGATATGCACACCAAAATAGCAGTTAAGGCTCTTGCCTAGGACAGGGGAATTGTAGGGATGTGAACATGAGTCTCCTGTATCCTTGGATAGAGCAGTAATCCTCCCCTTTTCAGGCCATGCAGTCAGTCTATCCAGCCTTCTGCCCCAGTGAGTACACTACTTAGCCTAAATGAACAGCCCCAACCAGACAGACCGCTCATGGGTCTCAGATCTCAAGCCAGTGCCCACACCATTAGGTGATCTGGGGTGCTCTTGCAGTTTATTCCATAAGAAATATTCACAGAACCTCCTTTCTTTTCCATTTCCAACACTAATGGAAACAAATATCAAGTCCTCAACGCATGCCATGAATCTGCAGTCTTATTTTTTAGCCAGCCCTGCTTCAAAGCAGGATTAAGCCCTCTAGAAAGCAGCATACGTTTTTGTTTCTTCTCAGATCAAGTGAGTGGTTCCTTATAGGACATCTTCTTGAGTTGTCCTTATGCCAGTGCGATCCTTTCTAACTCAGCCAAGTCCCTGATAACACGATGGTCGAGAGGACCAGGAGTCGATGCTAAAGTCACAAGAGATTTCTGAGAAGTGAAGAGGTCCTTAGGGCGGCTGAGCCTGCTCAGCGCCTATTATCATCAATGAGAGAGGAAGGCATGTAGCCCTTCGTGCAGGCGGGATCTTCTTGGGTAATGGTTAGGATAGAAAAAATATTCTACATAATGGTTAGGATAGAAAAATATTTCCAGATGCTGGACTCAATAAATTGCTCAATAATGATAAATATAAAATCAGGTAAGAGTGTTGGAGAGACAGCCTTTGCAGGGTATCAGCTGGGATTAGTAGGGTTCTTGAATGCATCCCTTTTCTACCCCATCGTGGGTAGTATCATATTGGAAGTCCTCTGATATTCTGAGGAGGAGATCGATTTGGGAGTTTTGTAGAAAGCCCTCCGGTCTTTTCAGGACAGCGGCTTTGAAACAGTAAGCAGTGCTCGCAGGAAAGGACGCACAAGCTACAGTGATAAACCTTCTGGTAAGCCTCAAGATACCAACTGAGATACTTGGCATGCCACCCTAGCAAAAGACAGCTAGAAACGGGTCACCGTTCAAACCTGCTCTACTATAAAAGCGTGCAGTTCACCACTTACATTCCCGAGCACCTCGTACGAACTTCATGCGTCTGCCTGTTACGATAATCAAGGATGTTAAAGAGATGAACAGCCTAGAAGAAGGTCGACCCCCCACAGATCAGGTCTGTAGGACTCGGTCACAATGTCACGCACACCTGCCTCTGGATCTGAAATGCATCAGCTGGAGTTTTGCTGCACGTTCACAAGGAGACTAGGGTAGGGGAACCCTGAGATGATTCCCTGCTCAACCACAGCTCATTTCATCTTCGGGAAGATGCTCTACCCTGTGGCTCAGCTGCCCAGCTAGAGCTGTGGGCCACACTTCCCAGGCACACGTAGATGTCGGGCGGGCAAGCCAGCCAATTGACCGGTCAAGTAGGGTCAACCGAGCAGTCAACTGACTGTATATTTTTTGACCAATCAAAGATCATAGCAATTTTACCAAAAAAAAAA
>JAGPOW010003182.1:11244014-11257247 GCA_030014935.1 Caiman crocodilus | reverse complement strand
ATTTAACCATTCAATTGACCAGACTTGATTTGACCGGTCAAATACCCAACCCTACGTAGATTATTTCTCCATTATTTGCTGCCAACATATTGTCCCAAGATTTCTGAGAAATCCCGTCTCCCGATTCAGAGCTCCCTTGCAGGTGAAGGAGCTCATCCCCTTCTCCTGCTGCCCCTTGTTTTATTTGAATTGAGCGTAACAACTCAGGCAACCTCGCCGCTGCTCAGCTTCCAGTGTGGCTCTCTGGGGACTGGTAACAGGTAGGATCCTTGCTCAGCCCCAGACTAGTGGTGATATAACCTCCAGGGCTGATCAACAGGCAGCACATCTGGAAGGAAGGGCTGGGTATTCCCTGCAGCTGTGCACTAGGGGGGTGCTAGTGCTTGTGCACTTGAACTTCACACTCATGTAAAATAACCACGGAGAGTGAAAGGCAGTGCAGCAGCCAGACCCTGTTTTTAGCCAGCTACCCTAAAGCGTGGGGGACAATCTACAGAGCTGCTGCAACACATCCCAGGCCTCCTTCACCTTTAACAAAGCCTTTCTATTTCTTTTCAGGTTAGGGCAAACAAGGAAAGGCCAAGATAGCTTCTATTTTACCAGCTCTTCTGCCTTCATTGGTGCAAGGCGAGCTGCTGTGCTCAGTTGTAGCGCAGGGCCGGATGCTACTTGCTATATGCTCAGAGCCAGTGCTTCACGTCCCAAATTGTAGGGCTGCTATATTGCCTGGTGCACACACAGCTGCCCCGTCACAGCCTGAGACGCTTAACGACGTGTGGGTGAAGTGCAATAATCTCTTATTCCCGTGCACAAACACCAGCCTGGAAACATCTACTGTTCGACACCTTGCAAGCAAGCGCTCCAGACAGGCTGTTGCAAACAATTGGCCATCTAGATTAACAACCTCAATCTGAATCTAACTACGAAACCTGTGCGTTGAGGAAAAAAATCAATAGAAAGTCCCGACTAAATTACACTGGATGAGATTATCCCAGCCTTCAAACTCATAAAGAAGAGTGCAGGAAGAAGGACGAAGAGAGGAGCCTGTTATGCTGAGCATGTTTTATGCTGAAGTTTGCTTTTGGAAAGTTACTTTAGCTGACTTTCCTCAGGTTAGAAGAAAAAAACCCACATGTCAAAAATAATTTAGTCTCATCAGTTCCTATTTAAACACAAAGATCCTGGCTTGATAACCTTTGGTCTGTTGTTGCATGGCCACCATAAATAATAGGAAAGACCTCCAGTCTCTAATAAAGTCAGTTCTCTTCCGCCGCTCCTGAAGAGCACAATGATTAATTGCTTTACACTAAAAAGTTTCCATTTTGCCTTGACGAGGCAGAACTATTATTTGTGTTCTCCCAATGAGAACTGAAAACTAAAATCATTAGCTGCCTTACGTAATTTAAACCACAAAGAAACCACAGTGTGATTAAAAATATGACACTGGGAAGTGGCTGTAAAATTGAAATATAAATGAGCAATTTCAGAAGACCAGCTTAGTCCTACCACGCTTTGTGGTCTGTATTTCACCTGCACTAAAGTTTTATTAAAAGTATGATGCTGTCAGCACTTAATAAATATTAATGATGATAATATATGCCATAATTACTTACCAGACATTACCAACGTGCTCTGATCTGCATAGAGCTGGATTTTCGACTACGCTCAGGCCTTAAAATGGGTGAAAATAGCTCCCTTCTCGCAGCTTTATGGAGCTGTCAGGCTGGCAGAAGGATTGCGCGCTGGCCCGGGTCCCAGCCCCTGATGCAGAAGAAAGACCAAGAGCTATTAGGTGGCTGGTAATAGGTGGCTGTGCTTTCTGCTTTCCAGAGCCTGAAGGGGCTATAAATTAGAGTAACATCCACACTGCTCTAACTTACACCCAGTGTCGATCGGACAGCTAGGTCTCCGAACACCGGCAACATAAAGGCGTCTTGAAGGACACTGCTTATGCACAAGAGCGGCATAATTGAGAATCGGGCGCATCAGCTCGAGGGCTGCCGTGGGATTTAGGTGCCTAAGTACCTCCCTTCCAGCGACGGGGTGTCTGATTACCCCGTGCAGCGGCAGCATCTGCCGAATGGGTCAAAAGACCGCGTGCCATGCGATCAGCGTGCCTGATATACTGCTTATTTACAGGCACACATTTCCCCTGGATGCAACTCCTGCAGGCGTCAAACTCTGCCCCTTTTTTTTCCTGGGTCCTGCAGCATTCAGCGTCTTAAAGCGCCAGCTCCTGGAGTCACGGGAAGAAAATGAAGCGGCCCTATCTCGGAAGTAAAACAGAGATGCATGTGGCAACTGCTTTGAGTGAAACATTTCTAGTGAGAGAGCTTTTCCTAATATCCAACCGAACCTTGCCTTGCTGCAACTTGAGACCATTGAGAACAGCCTAATTCCATCCAGAGGGGAATAAATACCCTTTCTCTTCCCACACAAAGCCCACAGCTCCTTTCATGCACCTCAGTGCAATTTCTCAGATGACGACAGACCCGGTGTTTTGCAGGATCCTGCAGACTTAGCCCAGGACGTCAGGGGACTTCCCCTGAAGTAGGTCTTGTGGGTCCCGAAACCCACCCTAGATATGATTAGGGCCAGCTAGCGCCAAGGGACCCGAAAGAAGCCCAGGACCCGGTCCTCCGCCAGCCTTTTGCTTTCCTTTTCCTGTTTATTTCCAGCCAGAGCACCTTCCCGGGGCACAGCACACCCATTTACAGATAGCTAGGGTGGGGGGACTGCTTTACTGTTGTGACTCCAAGGACTGGGCTGCGAGGCAGGGATGAGGGAAAGACCCAAATGTCCAGTCTAAACTGGGGAGGACTCTGGATGACATAAGCAAGAGGAAGGGGAAGGGTTGGGGACACCATTGTTCTCCAAGGTCCATCACCAGAGAAATGAGGACCAGTGATTTATTGGTCAGAGGAGGCCTACCGCGCAGCTTCCTGATCTCACACATGCGTCCTGCCCTGGCTCCAAGCTGCCATCCCCAGGAAGCTTTCAGGGGAGGAAACTTGAAGGTGCGGGGACAGGCAGCGCACGGCAATCGGCCAACAGGAAGAGGGTTGCGGCATCACCGGGAAGTCGGGGTCGGCCGAGCTCTCCGGCTTGTACAACCTGCGTGTCGGACGGTGGTGGCGTCCACCGCGATGAAATAAAACCAGGCACGCTCGGAAAAGATAATAGCTTTCTACTGCTACCGGCATGCAATGCTCCTAGTCTAGGATAGCATGGAGGTCTGCATATTCATTAAGGGGTCCCGATAATGGCTGCACGAAGGGGACTTGGCCAGGGGAGGATTAGGTCCTGAAGCTCAAACCCTTCTACTTAAAGGAAGAATCTCATTGATCTCTAGTTTTTGGGACTAGTTACATGTTGGCAGATCTGTCTGCATGCCTGGAGACACACAATCCTAGAAAATGAGGGTTGGAAGGACCTCAGGAGGTCACATCTAGTCCACCCCCCTGCTCACATCTAGTCCATCACCCCAGCCAAGGCTTTGTCTAGCCAGGCCTTAAAAACCTCCCAGGATGGAGAGTCCCCCACCTCTCTGGCTAACCTGTTCCAGTGCTTCACCCCCCTCCTAGTGAGATAGTCTTTCCTAATATCCAACCTAAATTTCCCTTGCTACAACATCCGTGGTCCATCTTTCCTCAGCAGACCCGTTGGTACAGCTTACTCTTCAATTTTGCTACCTTGTATTTTCCTATTTGCACTTAATGCCGTGCAGTTTAATTGAAAAAAAACAAGCTTTAAAACTAGGTGTATGTTTTACATGCCAGATGCGATGACAACAACAACTCTAGAGGAAAACCAAAGGATAAGACAGAAAAGCCAGGCACGTTTGTAATTTCCTCTCCCATAACATACAGTAATTCAGCCACCCCATCAGGAGATAAGAATTACGTTAAGAATCTTTTTCTTTTAATAGGTCTGTCTGAAACAGAGCAAATTTCTTCCTCCGTCATTATGGCTCTTGCCCTGCAAAGAGCGGCCGCAGACAGAGCCAGAATGTGAAGGAAGGCTCCCAGCACCGCATAAATAAACAATGAGCGCCGGGACCGTTTCAATAGAGGGCTTAAATAAGCATTTCACATGCTTGGCCGTGATGTTACTCAGGCACTGCCTATTTAAAAGAAGACATTTAAAGGCTTGGGAGCATTAGCGCCTTCACAGAGCCATTAATTAGCGCAGCTGATTTGTGCTTTACGCTAGACATGGGAGCAGTGGGTCAAAGCAAATTATTATTACGTGCAGTAATATACACAGCGAGAGACCCGGAAAACCTTTACTGGGGTAAGCGCTTACCGAGGAGGGGACACATGGCCGAGATCGCTGAGCATTCACGGCTGCGGTGCTCCAAGGAGGAACATGCGATGTCAAATGGGACCCCGCGGGTGCATCCCCCGATCAAGGACCGGCGGAAAGACCAGCACAGGGCAGGTGTGCAAAGGGGTTTCCAGACTGCAGTGACGCTCCCATGCTGATTGCATCGACCAAGGGATCTGCTTGGTGAGTCTCAATGGGAAATCCATTGCAAATCAGTGTGGGTCCTGAATGCGACTGGTCCCATTGGACCCACTGGAAATCAGTGTGGATCCTGAATGCGATTGGTCCCACTGGACCCACTGGAAATCAGCATGGATCCTGAATGCAACTGGTCCCATTGGACCCACTGCAAATCAGCATGGATCCTGAATGAGACTGGTCCAATTGGACCCATTGGAAATCAGTATGGATCCTGAATGCGACTGGTCCAGTTGGACCCATTGGAAATCAGCATGGATCCTGAATGAGACTGGTACAACTGGACCCATTGGAAATCAGCATGGATCCTGAATGCGACTGGTCCAATTGGACTCAGTGGAAATCATCATGGATCTTGAATGAGACTGGTCCAATTGGACCCACTGCAAATCAGCATGGATCCTGAATGCGACTGGTCCAATTGGACCCATTGGAAATCAGTGTGGCTCCTGAATGAGACTGGTCCAGTTGAACCCATAAAGAAATCAGTGTGAACCCTGAATGAGTTTGGGGATCAAGAGCCACGAAGCAGAGGGAGATAGCAGCTGCTAGAGCCAACCTGGGGGCTCACAAAGACAGCAGCTCCCATCTGGCTTAAGGGAGTCGGATGCTCGCATCTGATTGAAATCCAGTATAAAGTGCGTGTCTAGCCCCCACAGGCCCCTTTCAAAAATCTCAGGCTCACCGCTCAGCTCCGAGGAGCAAAGATGCCGGTCACACATGAACTACGGGAAACCGCCCAGGAAGCCTGCCACTCCTCCACAGACAGCCTGAAGGCAGTGTTTAGACAGATGCCCATTTATACAGCTGTGAATGCCTGTTGACAGACTCCCAGAGCCAAGGACATTTGCACTCCCCTTCGCCTGGGGGCTCTTACCCTCACCCAGGTAAGAAAAAGGCTAGATGCATAATGTGTCTGGCATCTACCATGGGCATATGCATACCCAGTTTGGTCTCTGCAACAAATGCATTCATCCTTGGAGCCCAGAAGTCAAAACACTGACTCCTCCCTGCAGCTAACTGGGTTTGGTACTCAGGAGAGACACGGGCTGAAGTCATCGGGACATTTCTTCTGCAATTGTTATTTACTGAGCCGCATTCATTTCTTCTGTTCCTAAGTGCAAATTAGTTTCACTGCATCATCTGACTCTGATGGATGTTTTTAATCCATAAATGATCCCATTGAACTGACATCTAAAGCAGGGAGGGGAGGCACATTTTGTTCTTCCTAATGAAATGCAAGAGCAAAGCCCTCAAGCTTATGAAAATAAAACATTGCTGGGAATATGAGCAAGACCTTAAGAGTCCTTCTGTAGGGAAGTGCATCATTTTAAGTCAGTTCCTCTGCCTGATACAGCCCATTACAGCTTTTCGCTTGACATTCAACAGACATTCTCCATCCAGCTCTCAAAATAAAGCTGACTAAAGCCTGAAACGATTATTCCTGTTTGAAGACCAGAGAGCCATCCTTCTGCGTGCAGTACTTTTGATCCTGATCTAGGGAGACATCAAGACCAAAATACCACCTTATCGTTTAGACATGTAGCGCGGGTACACAAAAGAGAGCCAGACACTGATTTCTGAAAGAAGGCATATAAATTAATATCGTGCCCTGATCTGAAGCTGCCCAGCTTCCTGACTACACGTGACAACAGGGACACGTATGCCTCAGATTACGCACAGTGCCATAACATTCACTTTGATCTTGAACCCTTCCCCTTCCAATGACCAGGCAAATAGTTTTAGGGAGTCAAGATGTTCCCCAAGACGTTTTATTGGTGATCAAAGCCCCACAGCAGTTTGCAGTTAAGTTTGCAGGGACCTATGCAACTTTTGGGCAGGGCAGAGGGGTCGGCTCATCTGCACCCAGGCAGTCAGAAGACATGAAATCAGCCCACATTCAAATTTAGGCCAAACTGGATTTTAATCACAGTATCATAATAGGTACGGCCAGAAGGGACCTAAACAGATCATCAAGTTGGGCCGCCTGCCTTGGGCAGGAACGGATGCTGGGGTCAGATGACCGCAGTCAGGTGTCTATCCAGATGACTTAAAGCCGATTGTAAGGGTCATCTAGTCCAGCCTCCTGCGCAACGGCAGAACGTGCGATTCCCGTATGACCCCATTGTCAAATTGTTCATGTGATGGTCCAGCCTCAAAGGCTAGGGACAGACATTACACATAAACCGGTTTCAGTGATCAGAAACTGGTTTAAACCTGTAACAGAGCAGATGTGCAGTGCACATAAACCAGTCTGAAAAGGGCTGAAACCGGTTTGAGATCAAGCTGGCTGAATGTAGTATTAGACTGAACTGATCTGGGTCAAACCGGTTTATGCAACGCCCACCCCACACCTAAAACTGAATACCCTTAACAGGCACAGGAAGTTTTGGGGATTTGAACCCAGGTTTCCTATAACCTAGCTTAAGAGCCTAGTCTAGCCCATCCTTCCTGAAACCAGAGGCTTGTGCTACACTAAACTTGAGGTTTAGGTTGTTAGGAAGCTAGCATTAGCCTCTTCCATCCCTATATAGACAACCAGGGCCAGCTGTTGTATTCAAACCTATGTTTCCACAATGCGCTGCAGGCCGGATCCTCAGCTGAGGCTGAGCAGCCTTCTCCATCGCCTGTCATGGAGCAGTGCCAACTTATATTGATTGAGGATCAAGGTCTGCATTCATCCCAGGCTCCCTCCCGTCTGCGAGCCTCGGCACAACTGGAATTTCGCCCGTGGAGGGAGAGCATGGCTTGTCTCAGGGTATTATTATTTTAACCTTGTTCCATCTCGTTATTTCAGAGAGCTGAGCTTTGGCAGCCAGTGACCAATATCCACTCCATAAATTCAGGCACATCCTGATCACTGCATTAATTATAGCACCGTAGGACTCGGGCTTGGAGCTAGCAGAGCTGTAACTTTAGCTGTTTCTCAGGGCACTGGCTTTGGGAGCAGCCTCTGCTGGGATTTCTTCCCTGAGCATTTCACTAAATAACTCTGAGTTCTGTGGACAATTAAGGCAGAGGGATATGGCTATTTTAGAAGGAAAGCTTCTTCGCATGCAAGCAGGAAGCATTTTATTACCCATGAGCAGCTTTTAAAAAGCAAAGAAGTGGATGAACACTCCCAGATGAAGGCTGAGCCCTGGAAGATGAAGTTCATGGCTTTTAGACCCATGCAATTTTGGAAACTTCAAGTGAAGGCTAGTCTTCTAGATGGACTGCACTGCCCAACGTTTCACTTACATCCGTTCAAACCCTGGCTCCAGCTCAAAGCACCTTCAAACTCTGGGGACGTACCCAATCCAAGCCTAAATGCTGAAAGCCGTACTGTCTACACCAGTTCCCAGCTGCATGGGAATCTGGACTCAGAGGTGAATTTTGCACCCTGAGCCCATCCTTAGCTTCACGGTAAGGGAAAGGCTTCCAGTTTTAAACCTGTTGCTGCGTGGGAGGAGCGATAGCAAGTAAAAGCAAAGGGATTAGTCTCGAGGTGCGACGTGACACAGGCAAAAAGGCAAAAGAAGGTCTAAAGTTCGAGACAGTGATTCTCAATCAGGTGCCACAAGATCCTTTGAAGGGCGATGTGAGATATGAAGACATAAGCCAAGTGTGAGGAGATATTCAAACAAGACTCAGGCTTTTCCCTGCCTGGCCATTTCCCCCACCCCAAATGCCCAGTCCCTCTACAAGGAGGTGAGCACTATAATAAATAAATCAGGTTTTGAATGGGGTGCCTCTCCAGTCACAAAAGTTATGGAGGATACCTTGAGTCTAAAAAGGCTGAGGACCAGCCTCAAAGAGCAGAGCCCTTCGCTTCCCACCTTGTGAAAAGTCCCGAAAGAACAGGAGTTAAAACCTCAAGGCGGTAAATGTGGGGCTGTCTCGCCTCTCCAAACCTAGCCCTGACCCCAAGCAGAGCGGAGGGGGCTCCCACCTCCGCAGCAAGCGAAACAATGACTGGAGGGACTGAACAGCAAATAAAATCCTGCTTTCAATGTCATAGCCACAGTAACTATGAGAGACACTGGGGTATGTATTTTATTGGCCCCGTTAGCTGAAGGATTAGCGGATCCATGTCTTAATGCATCAATAAAACAAGCCCGCTTGTATTTCAGAGGTGATAAAATAATCTCTTCGTTCGCAATGAAGCCAATTCTTTTTCCTGGAGATTGTAGGCTGACTTTCTTTTCCAGAGGTGAGTAGCACCTGCCACATCTGTTATCTCGAACTAGCATGGCGCTTACTTTTGCAGCCCAGGGCACATCTTTTTTTTCTCTATTTTTTTGCTGCCTGGTTTCTCTAGTATTCGTGACTACTGAAAAGTGTCTGAATATTCCTCCGAGAAATATCTGCCCCCTCCACTACAACCTGGAAGTCAATGCTCACGTGATGAATAGTTTGCATGCTTAACGTAAGATTGGAGATCATCGAGCTCAATACGTAGAGGTCGATCCAGCTTGAGGTGGCGACCAGCCAATTTTGTGGGCAGATTGCCGCTAACCACCGTTTTTGAGGACTTACCGTGGCAGGGTGCCCCTCCCCCCATGCCTCTGATTGGCTATGGGGCCCCAGCGGCTTCGCCCCTCACCACTGCTTGGAAGAGGGCTGTCCACCATATGGCCCCATCCCTCACTGCTAATTGGCTGAGAGCGCTGTTCATTGTGTAGGCCCACCCCTCTCCACTGATTGGTGAAGAGGTGCAGGGCTGCCTGACAGGCAGCCCTCTCAGCCAATAAGGGGCAAGGGCAGCAGCCACCTTGCCTATTCCAGCAGCCCGCTTCGTGCTGGGCTGCACGGCCGGGAGGAGCGCTGGCTCCCACTGGGCAGCCAGCATTTTATTTTCAGTAATTTTTTTTCCCGTACGTATTTCATGGAGATCGCCCAATTGCAGGATTTCCCCCAAATCCGTACAATTGCAATGTGGCTGGGTCCATCCCGTTTTATAGCCGGTAGGGGCTAGAAGGGACGTGGCAGGTAGGGGCTAGAAGGCACGTGGGCAGGAAAGACCGCTGGGATCAGATATCAATAACCATTGCATTCATTCTGGATACTTTCCTTCCCAAGAGGTGTTTGTAGAAAATGAAGGTTAATATTGATCATTGCGTTAGTTTGAACGCACATTTTTACGACGAAATTTACACTGACCTCCTCGTCTAAAAGGAACGTTCTGAAAATCAATAATAATTAGGGGAACTCTTAGCGGACACAGTTGATACAGCATAAAAGTCACTTTTACCTCCAAATTCTCCTCTTTGTCCTACCCAGTCCCTGTCCCTTGAAGCTTAATGAACTGCCCTATCCCAAATTGGCTTGCTGTATCGGCCAGCAGTAAACAGCCATAATCTATTAACTGTATGTGCTTATCATAAACTTCTGTCTGCCCCGAATGCCTCCCTCTAGGCCACGGAGAGGCCGTGCTTGCAATCCACAGGCACTCGAGACCTTAAATGATCCTCCTTTCAGCTTGTTCACAAGAGACTCTTTTCATTGCCAGTTAAAATCACTTTAGGATCATTTATGTGGCGCTGCAGTGCCATTCAGTGGCTCATTCCCTATCCACTCCCCTTTGGGTATCATTTCGTTCCCATTTTCCAAGGAAAATAAGACAGACGCGCAGTAAAATGCAGATCTAACTTGCCCTCTAGCTCACGTTGCCTTTGCACCCCTCACCGACACTCATGTGTGCACAGATCTGTTGGATCATGGACCGAGAGGCAGGGGCTAAGAGTGGCGTGTATTAAATAAAGCAGCACCCAGCTATTTGCTCAAGATTTTTTCTGCCGTCTGCTGAGAAGAACAAAGCCTTTGTGGAAACCAGGCCACAAACTTCCAAGCCCCCCTGCAGACTCCAGCTGATGTTTCTTATGATATCCGAAGAATGCCTAATGAGACGCTTGAACTCTGAACCAATGCAAGCAGACATCAGTGTTGCGCGGATCAGACAATTATGCGTGTTCTCTGATCCTGTTACTCGCTCGGCCCCCCCCCTCCTCCAAGAGCAAAGTGGAAATGCGGGTTATGTATTTGCTTCTGATAAAAAGCGGAGCACGTGTTTTTAAAGGCTGCCTGAGCGTGAGACAAGTAAGCACGGTATAATGTTTCACAGGGGAAAGATTTGTATTATTTCATGCTTTCTGATTGTTCTTCGTGTCTATCACATGCTTTGATTTTAAACGAGGCATTGCCAAGACGAATATAATCCGTGCCATCCTGGTCCTACAGGAGTTAACAGCAAACATCTCATTGATTCCAGCAGAACGTTTTCGAGCTGTTTTTGGCCCTGGCTTTGTGCTGCAGATGCGTAAGCGCGTGCCCACGGGCTAAGCACATGACATAGGACCACTGCCTGGTCAGCTATGTACACCACGAATGTCAGGGCCACAGGAAAAGCCAGAAAGCTGGGTGCCGGCGGAGTATGGGCTAGCCAGGATTTTGTGACTTTGCACAGCATGCACGTGCCTGTGTTCCCACTCTATTACTTTGTTCCTACCTTGCAAACAGCATCCCCCGTCGGTTGCCCCTCGCAGGTAGGGTCGCCATCCCTCCTGGATTGGCTGGGAGTCTACCGGAATCGGCATCCATCTCCCGGTGACTATTGAAAGCAATCCAGGAGATTTTATGTTATAATGGGGGGAAAAAAATCTCCTGGAATAGCTTCAATCAGAGTTGGCGCCCCTGCCCATGGGTAATATGGGGCAACCACCTTGTGGCCCCTGGCAAGGAAGAGCTGGGTATTTCCCTTTGTAGCTGCAAGGTGTAGCAAGTTGTATCACGGGATGATGCAGTGCTCTGTATTAACTCCTGCATCTTGAACCTTTTAATTCAAGCAGAGCTTGCTCGCAGCTTTACCCAGATGTTCGGCCCATCCGTCTCCCACACCGAGATACCACGCTTCCTCTCAAAATCACGAGCTGTTTAAGGCATTCATTCATATATCGCCTGCTAATCTAGCATCTGTGCAACGATTCCCCTGCCAGTAACCTGATCCCTATTTTTACAGTAATGCATGCGATATTCTTGCCCCAAATCAATTCCTGACGTTCCTTCAAGAGAAAATATAAATCTGATTGTGTATTTCCCTAAAGGTTAGGCCCGTATGTTTCTGATTGAGCCAGAAGAAAGATACAGGACATAAAAGATGGATTTTATTACTTCTCTTATTGTAGGATGGAGGGGAGGGAATGCGAGCCTTACGGGAATGGGAAATAGGACCCAGACCCCTTTCTCTGTGGATGGCTGGCTCAAATCCAGTCTGAGACAGCAGACTGAAAGGTGTTCAGCAAGCTATCAGGAATGACGTGCCACCTGGCAAGCACTGACACCAAAAGTGGCCACGGGGAATGACTGAGCTAACACTGGGTAATAACCCACCTGTATGGGCAGTAGCTCCTTGTGATGGCTGGGCGACATGAATGAGGAGCAGACACTTATCTGAGTAATGTTCTTCCTGTCTGTGGAGGAACAGAGCCAAATTCAGTCTCTAAAACCAAGTTCAGTCTCTGAAAACACTCCTCTATACCAGTACCTTACTCCCTGCTGAAAACAGCCTTTGCAGCATAGCTGTGGGATTATAGTGTAGAAGTTATTAGGTGCCCTATGAGGTCTTGGAGTGGTCGAAATCTTGTGTACAGCAAGTAATCAACCTATTCCTTTAGCTTTCTGTAGCTGGGATTATTTCTCTGCTATGTGCGTGTATGGCCTTAAGCATAACAGAGGCGACGAGGAGCTTTGTGGCCACTGCCTCGGCGCTCCTACTGCTCCTATTCCCTTTAAGATGTATTTGCCTTCAGCTGGACCTTTTTCACAGCGGAGCTGTAACTAATTGCTTCTGCTGTAAACTGCTTGGGACAAGCAGCACACTAATAATAAGCACAATATTTCCCCCCTCTTCTGTACCTTTCTGCTGCAGGGTAGATATGAACTTAAGTCTTTTTTTCAGGACTTTGGTGTATTACACGCAGGTGTGTACATTATATGGTCGCTGTACATAAATACCGTGCATCGTTTATGTGTGCTACACACAAGTAAATCCCTGAGAGAATGCAAACAGCACAATGTCTACAAACAGACTACTACATTTGCATATAGATAAGTTTATCTACATCTATATATATGCATATATATGTGCATACATAGCTGTTGATTTATAATCCTTAAAACCATCGCACATATCATCAATTATGATTTTTAACATGGGGCGATTGTTCTTACGTCTTAATACTTGCTATGACGGTAACTGGCCTCTTGCTGTATGATTCCAAGTCTGGTTTGTAGGAAAAAGCCGGTCCAGGTAATAGCATAATACCTAGACTTTACTAAGGCAGACAAGATTCTTTGGGTAAATCCTATATCTTTTCTTAGACCAACTCAGATAGTTGGGAAAATTCTTCTGAGCAAGTTTTTGGGCACAAACACCCTTCAGCAGGCTGAGGAAGTGCCTGCAGACGGTCCGCGCTCTTCCTGGATGGAGAGTCTGCCTATGTCCTTAGACCAACACGGCTACAACCTACACCCCTGAGACTTTGCTAAGCCATTTGAAATTCTCATCAAAACTTACATTACATGGAATAAAAGAAATTAAAAAAAAAAACCTCAGTAATGGATCTCATTATGTCGTTAATGGGGAGAGAAGAGTGATGGGGACAATTTCTAGTGGGGCTCCCTAGAGATCATTTCTTGGTCCAACATTGCTTAATATATATATATATATAT
>JAGPOW010003182.1:11222123-11243000 GCA_030014935.1 Caiman crocodilus | reverse complement strand
TCTTGGAAAGCAGGGGCTCAGAGAAGGTTTTGGGGGTCTCATGAATCTCAGCACGATGTCTCTTGTGCAATGCCATGACAAAAAGGGTGAATACAATCCGTGGGTGCGTAAAGAAAGGGAGCTCGAGCAGACGTAAGGAAGCAGTCTTGTCTCTGTGCAAAGTTTCAGTTAAGATTTCAGCTCAAACATCTCATCCTGCGTTCACGCTTCAAGAAGAAGGCATAAATAGCAATCACTGATCAAAGTTCAAAGGAAGACCATGAAGATGATCCAGGGGGTTGGAAAACAAGCCTTGAGATGTGAAGCTTAAAGAGCTTAACTTATTCAGCATTTCAAAGAGAAGGTCGAGACTGGGACCCAATTGCTGCATGCAGATATTCGCACTGGGAGAATACGGCAGGTAGCGTGGCGTCTCTTTTGACCTTGCTGACAAAAGCATTGCAAGCGTCAACGCCTGGAAATCGAGGTGCCAAACAGTTCGAACTAAAATGCAGGGTCCCAGCGGGGAGGGTGATGAATAAATAGCTGAGTGGCTTTCCAGGGGAGGTGGCGGACTCACCACCTCAGGGAGTCTCTTAGCTGAGGTTGGGTCTCTCTCTGAAAGCCGTGCGTTGATACAGCTGTTGGGAAAACCACTCTGGCCTGAGCAAAAAGATTTGAGGGCAGAGCTCAGGCCCGGTGGTGGTGGCAGCCTTGGACTCTGTGGAGCTGAGTCACGCTGTTCATCCTCTCTCATGAGGCCGCAAACATCCTCATTCATTAAACTTACAGCTACTCATTAAGATAATCTGTATAATCAAGCCTCGTGATTCAGGACTCCAGTGGGCGTCAGTGAAGAGGTTTCATCCTCCCTGCTGTGTAATTTGGCTTCTGTGTTACTCTCCACCTGCCTCGGTTGCTTTGGAAGGGGGCCATGCTAGCGACGGGATGTTGAACGTGGGTCTTGGTACTCCGAGCATTGAGAATTGTCTCAGGTGCCTGGCTGGTGGGTCTTGCTCTGTTACCTGAAGTCACAAAAGCCACCAAGTTTGGGGCCGTGGGTCGGGGAGATTCGTCATCCGCTGTGACATGGGGCATGGTTCACCTCCAGGCACAGGAAAGGAAGACGGGCATCTCTCACCGAACCAGCCCCCGGCCCTGTCAAGGGCACTGGCCATGCTCTGGTGCCTCCTGCCCTCCACTTGCTGCACGCATTTGAGGTTTGCGCAGAAGTGAATTATTTCGTGTCGCTGGAGTCCTTGGCTCTGTTACAGGGAACGCTGGCAAGGCGTGGTCTCCGGATTATGAGAGATCATTCTGGAGCAGCGCTCTCCTGGCCTTCAGGTCTGTAAATCAATAAAACCTCAAATGCAAAATACAATTATGCATGCCACAGATCTGCCCTGCAAGGGCTCTGCTCCTGCTGGACTGACCCAGCACAGGCTGCCTGGCAGGGGACGCAAAGCCCCCGTACGGCACACCGTGTCCTTGAAGGTAGCAACATGAGTCCTTCTGGTCCCCTTGAACTTCAGCGGAGTCCTCTGCAAGGACCGCCTGCCAAGTGCCCAGCCCGCTGAGCCATCAGTCCCCGTCGTCGCCAGCTGCCACCTGCATCCAGCTGCACGGGGACATCCCGTGGCACACGGTCTCCAGGATGCTTGCTCCCCACTCTCGATGCGACCTCCTCCTGCTGCTCCTGTGCCCCCATGGGTTTCACTCTGGGTCTGGGCAGCCTGGAAATCACTTAAGGCACTTCAGCTGCTCATGAGTGTGCCTAGCGCTTCCCACGCCCTGGGATGCCTGGCTGCCCTCACCGCCCAGGCTGCGGGAACACCGCATTCCCCCAGAATGGGTAGAATTGTGCTTTTTTTACTAACTTATGACCCCAAATACCTTCTTGGCCTTAAAAAGGTGTTTGTTCTGATCCTATGCAGCAATCCCACCCCTGGAAATAATGACAGCTGTTAATTAACTTAATTACTTAATGGCACCAGTCACAATGATTTCAGTGGTACAGGACCAGTACCATCACATGCTTAAATATGCTTAAATATGTGACCGAATGAAGCTGGGCTATGCATGGCATGAGAGACTGATATTCCCAGTAACTCAGCACCTTGCCCAGGTCTTTTTCCAAATGTTCTTCCTCTGTTGCTCCCCTGCAAAAAGAGCAGTGGCTCGTCTGGTCTTTATTCCATATATAACTTACAGACCTGCCTTTCCAGCTTCATAACCAAAAGTGCTGATCACCATCCACCACCAAGCATATGGCACTGAAAACTAGCACCATGGATTTTTTTGATTGATTGTTGTTTTGGGGGTTTTTTTTTGCCATAAATGCACAAATAACCCCTTTCAATATGTTGCGAGTTGCACGGTGGAGTACGGCTCTTAATAGCAAAGCGATGATTCATTTATGACGGCACCAGAACAATCCAAGTGAATTTGGGCCTTTTATCTTAAATGTAGTGCACGCCGTTCATTACATTTTCAGCAAGATCTGAGCAAATTCAATAATCAGATCAGTGCTGGCTGCTCTTGATGTACAGATCTAAAACACATTGCTGCTAAAAGTTTAACGAGACCAGACTTTTGCATTATTTCATAACAAGAAGCAGAAGGTTACTGTAGTGCTGTAGCTGTTTTCTCCTCAAAATACCTGGAGGTCTTTCATTTCAGCATGTAGAGCACAACGTCCAGTGCACTTTAATGCGTGGGAGCTGAGATAAATGGGCTATATCAGAGGCTCTTAAGCTGCCGTCAGCGGAGCAGCTGTGGGTGGTACATGAAAGGTGCAGTAGCCACATGATGCTATGGCTGCTCAGTCCCATCAGAAAGCAGCTCAACTGCATTAAATACATTACATACATCATATTCATTTATGCACCAGCGTCATTTTTCCATGTAGGTGACTGTGGGTGTTGTCAGACAGAGGGTATGCAATCAGGAAGAAGCAAGGCCTCCCTAAGAAAACCCTTTTCTTTCCTAAGGTGTGGTCCACGTTGGGAAAAGCGGGCTGGAGAGCTCGACAAACATTCCTGACATTCTCAGAGACCAGAAAAACTTTTGCAGATGTTTCCTCAATTTAATCTCTCTCCCCCCCAGCCCTTTTCAGGAATCTCTACCTTCTCCTCCCTCTCTAGGCTAGGACACTGAGAAAAGAAACGAATGCACATTAGCACTCTAGGGTTGGTTTTGCTTTTAATCTGGCACTTACTAGATATGCAACACGTAAGGATCTGTGAGAAACCCTGGGCAAGCCTGCCCACCTTGGATGATGATATTTCTGCGATGGCCATAGGAGCCTTATTCTGTTATATATGCTGTCAGAACAATGCAAAGGGGCTTCAGCGTAAATGAGAATCAGACCCGGGATAGTTCCCAGGTGCACTGGTTGTTGGTGAGGCATCTGGATATGCCATGGGGGTGTGCTGGGTTAGGGCAGTTTTGCAAAGGATAAGCAGTGATCCACCCAAGTGAGGTCCAAGGATGCCAACAGTCCAGCGTGGAGCGAATGCATCCTGGGGTAGCCTCTGGAAGCCAACCCCCAAACTCTCATGCAGGATCCCAAATGAACGGTATCAACCCTGGGAAAGGATCTGGGCACCACATAGACATCTGAGCGCAGACCTTGACTCCACATGCACCACGGTCAAAGTACTAATGAGATGCCAGATGCATAATAGATGGGACGGAGAATATAGCAATGACATTATACAAATTGATGGTGTGACCTTACCTGGACACTAACGGCAGCCCAGCTCAAAAAAGGATGCTGCCTAATTAGAAGGGGCGGAGAGACAGGTGACAAGTGTGATCAAGGGCATGGGAAAAAAAATCTCAGGGGAAGAGAGAATGAAAAGATTGGGATGGTTTACCTTAGAACGGACGTGAAGAAATAGCTTGTTAGCTAATGAAACAGAGAAGTAAATCAAACTTGTGCCTTACCGGCCATGCACAATGGGAAGCTAGCAAACTACAACTGGAAAGAGGAAGAGCTGTTTCATGATATGGATGGTTACACGGAGGCATTCGCTTCCACCAAGATGTTGTCGATGGCTGAGAAATCAGCAGTACTCAAAAAGAAGGCGAGATGTCGCTACGATGGGGACAGTGGTATCATTTTATAACAGCTAAGGCAAGCAGAAAGTTTGGGAAGGCATCCAATGCTCCAGATGCAGGAGATGGGAGGAAACCCCCGGGGGTCAGTCTTCCCACAACTGCCTTGTGCAGGTTTCTTGCATCTCTTCTAACACAGCCGGGGTTGGTCGCTGCCCCAGACGTGACACCAGACTATATGGGCCATGACCTGAGCCAGCCACGCAGTTCTTATGTTCTTAATGGCAAAGCAATGCATTGAGGGTCTCTGGTGGTCCCATGTCAGCTGTGCTCTGGGCAGGATAAAATAACCCCAGCAAAGCGTGCGTCCAGTCTCCCTGTGACGGTATAGCCCGGGTAGAAGTGAATGGTTTCCCTTTTGCAAAATCGATGTAAACTTTTAGTTCCCAAATGGCAACAACCAGCCTTTGCTATCAGCAGCAGAAAGGGGCAGAATGCATACACGCGGTCTGAATTACCAATCTTATGCATATATATATATTATGCATCTCTATGAGTCCAGAGCCACCACACAAGGGATATTCCAGCTCGCAATGATGTCAGCTGACGTACGCGGGCAGAGCCTGCTTAGCCTCTTCCTTGCGGATACCTACCACTGACTAGCCCTGTATGTTTGGTCCCACCTCAGTTTGGGTTTTGAGGCATTACCACGCTACAAAGAAAAGGACGGCTACTAATCACACCTGGCAAACGCCTTCCAGGGATAGCGCTGTATCATCTCACGTGCACCGAGACATCATAAATGCACCGGAGCAGACCTTCCAAACGGCAGGGAAGGCATTCTTCTTCTTCTTCTTCTTTTTTACATAAAAACTTCATTGATTTTTTTTTTTTCTAAAGAAGCAGTTGATCAAACAAGTTGGTTACTTGGCTCATCCTTCCAGCGCTGCTCTTTCCAGGACGGGGGAGATGACGGCGTCATCTAACGCGTTTGCCTTCCGTTGCGGCACGAGTTGGTGTGTGCTTTTGCCCTCTGCTGGAAGCAAGCAGATCAGCTGAAGCATTTCCGAGGAAGTCGCTTTCCAGGGGTAGGTCCTACAAAGAGCAAATGCTATCAGAAGTCTTTGCAAAATTACACCCTGGTGATACATGGTTTTGCTTGCTTTAAAGTCTGTAGCATGTTCCATAAAGCCTCTCCAATGCAGATAAATATAGATTTTTAGGAGCCAAAGATTAGGTTGGTTCAGCAGGGAAAGAAAAGTCTAGTCAAGACGATTGAAAGCAGAGGGACCGAAGGAGAGAAGAAAGCTGTGCTACTTGTAGAAGAGGGAGGCAAGCTGCCTCTGGTGTCCTTTCCTTGGGACTGTCCTTGATCCTGCACAACCTGATGTACTAATGTCAATTTAACGTGAGCGTATTGGGACAGCAAGTCTAACAAGAAATGGGAGCGCTATCGATTTAAATAAAACAAATCAAATACAGCTGACTTTGAAACCCACTTGCTATAACTGAATATGCCCATATGTGTCTTGGAAGAGAGAGGCCAAATAGGAACTCGGTTCCAGTGACAGGTTGAAAAATAAACTGAGTTTCATATGTATTTTGACCCATGGCTTCTTTCCCAGCGAGACACACAGCGTTGCCGGAGAAGCCACACACCGGGGCGGACGCTTGCCAAGCAAAGCCAGGCTGCTCCTTACAGCCAGGAGTCGTGGACGCGAGGCTGTGCTCGCGCACTGCATCGCGAGGGGCCTGCAATCGGTGTCAGCTTTCCTGAGCGTCTCCGGGAGACAAACCTCGGCGTGCGAGAGATCTCCTCCCATCTTCACACCCAGCACCATGTCTCCCCATGGTCTTACTGGTAATTATTACAGTACCGAGCTCTTCTGAGCAGCGTTTTCTTATGAACTAACATGCCGAAGGCAGCGTGATGTGCATGGTCTTCTACGGGGACATGCGCATACTGCCCAGACGCTCGCCCTGCTGCATTGACTCAGAGATGAGCGATGCCTCCTACCGATCCCGGCTGTAGCCACCCTGATTTGCGTAGGGGGGTCACGGCTCCCAACTACACCACAGGTGAGATCAATATGAAACCCACTGAATCATCACCTGGCTATTTTCAGCCAACCATGAGCTAAGATTTTGCTTTGATCTAACAATATAGGCTGCTTATAATAGATGTGCATGAAAACAGACCCTTTCATCTTGTAGTCTATAGATCCTTACCGGACCAATCCATCCTAGAATCAATCCTAGCTGCTATTATATGGTTTCTATCTAGATCAACAAAAGCACCTAAATCATCAGCCCAAGGTCACTCGATGAAGAAGTGAGGCATCAGACCCAGGAATCCAGACTCTAGCCTCCACACCAAAGTGTCACAACCATGTTTTCTTATTGCTCGTGAATCAAAAAAGACCTCAGCAATGCAAATGCAAACGCGTCTGAGGCAGCATCTCGGCTTGCCTGGTTTTGCGGCCGATGCCGTTTCAAACAGCTGCGGTAGGAAACCCAATGATTTTATGCTCGCGATTCAGCACTCGGGAAGACAAATACACTTGTTTTTACTGTAACAAACAGCCTTAATTAAACTTGCAAAATAAATACGTAGTTCTGGATGTTTTCTCAGCGTTAGAGCCCCGCATTCATCTTTATTATTGTTATTAAGTGTTAAGAGACAAGAGAACATTTTGATAAATAATAATGGAGCGTCCCCGATTGATGCATATTTAGTGTACGTGTTTACAAAAGGCAGTGGCACGAACATATGACTCACGAGTTTGGAAGGCTGTTATGGCTAGGTAGATTGATGCTGGTAATTCGTCACGTGCTGCTAGGATTAGGTAGAGGAATAAGGATACTTTTACGGCTTTCTGGCACCCAGTGAGAGATCCTGTGGCTGGTCCCACACGGACTCTCTTTGCCCTCCGCGCTCACCCTCTGCTTCATGGAGTAAAGAGCAGACATACGGTAAATACGTGACTTTGTGCTGGAGGACGTGTCCGGCAATCATTTCACACGGAGTCAAACTGAGAACAAGCCCTGCCTTCCTTGGACGGTTTCCCGGCCAAAGATATGAGCTTTCCTGAATAAGTGTTAGAAAAGCCCTCGTCCCTCCGGCGGGAGCAAGTGGGTAATAGTGGGATTACTGTGCTTGCTGCAGGTCGCAGGTAGCTCTGAGCCAGCGTTGGAGAGCTAAGCCCCTTTGCACCTTAGGAGAGGTGAGAAATACAGAGCCGCGTTGAGATCACAGCCTAGTATCAGGGTTTATGAGATTTGGATAGATCCACAGGCTTTCAGGTAAAGTGATAACCTGATCGCCTAAATTCGGATGTACTGTCCGCTGAACCTGTCCCCGTGGTCCCTACATCTTATCCAAACCCACAGAGGTCTTTCGGGAAGACCTCCCATCCAATGCGAAGATTGGAAGCAACCAAGAATCTCATCAGATCATATACTCGCCCCAGCAGGGACTTTCCTGTATACGTACAGCACCTAGCACACTCGCCGTCAGCTGTAATCTCCATAATATCTCATAGAAATACTTCATCCTCAACATGAGGCATTTACAGCTGGCCTGAGTCCTCCTCAGAGGCTCAAGCAATGGCTACCGGACTTCTAAAATTCAGCTCTGAGCCTGGAAAATAGAGTTCATGCCCATTTTTACCCATTTCTTTAGATCAGCAGAGAATGAATGATACTATATTAGTACACAAAGGGACTCGGTTCACAGCCCACAGCTTCTTTACAGTGTTCCTCAATCCCAGAATCAACCCCAAGAGTTAATCTTGTTATGCCTCTTCTGCAGGCCAGTCAATTAACGCATGGAGCAAGCCAATGCTCGACTACTGGGTTATTCAGGGTGTCCTCTGTGAAGGAGGAAAGGGACCCAAAAATGCAGACTGCAAAGGAACCGGGCAGTCTTGAGGTCAGCAATTCCCCTTGTTGGGCATTCAGCGTAGGGGACGGAGAGGGGCTGACATCCGTTTCTGCTTTACCCTTGCTCGCTGCCTGATTTTTCTGCACCTCCTCTCACTGGGGGCATGGGGTTGGCTGTGGCTTTTCTCAGGGCATGGCCTCCATCCGGCAGCATGCAGAACACGTGCACTTAATACAGTGCCCCGTGACCTCTCGTGCCTTACACACGTGCCTCAGAGGAAACACATGATAAGGCCAGAGCATGGGTCTATTATTGCATGACGCTTGCCCCCTATCTGGTCGTTTGCTGGCTCCTGCGGGTCTTGCCTGGCTCACCTTGGCCTTAGGGGTTGTGCAGGCTACCCCAGAACTGGCAGCTCGGGGGGAAATCATGGGATTTTGGAAACCAAAGGTGGAAGCTGGCTTCTCTCTGCCGCACGCTCCACCATGGACCGCAGGAGCTGTCACTCAATCTGCAGGGCCCAGCAGCAGCACCAAGGAACGTGGGCTACTTGGGCACAAAGCTAGGCATCCCTGTCAGAGGAAATTCCCTTTGTGTGATAAGCAATGACTTCTGGCTGATTGAAGAGCCAGGCCTTCATTTAGACAGGCTTAAATCAAGTCATGTGGTGCGAATCTATTGATGGATCGCACGAACTGCCACGAGTTAAGCATCTCATGTTGATGTAAATGCCCTTGTGCAGACAAGCCCCGAAGCGCGCGTTTGCTCTTGGCCAGACATAAATGACAGCAGTGGGTGAGAATCAGCACGGCTCCCCCAAAATCACTTTAACTGGGCACGTTTCCATCAGCCAAGGTGGAGGCAATGAATATTTTCTGCAGCTCTCTATGCGAAGGACACGCGGTTTTGCACAGGCCTGTCTTCCGCAGGAAAACTTTCAAGGACCTATCCGTGACCTGACCTATAGATTTCACTAAGGCCACGACTTCTCTCAGAAGGTTTTAAGTAGCCATTAACAAACCAGTCCTAATTGTGTTCATAAGTGGTTTTCTTGCGGAAGGCCCATAGGTATTCTATATACGTACAATTTACGTACCTTCATATTTCTCCAAATCCATTACTCTAGGTCAATTGTTTTCAACCTTTTTTTGCATTTGCAGAATCCTAAAAAAAAATTCAAATGGAGGTGTGGACCCCTTTCAATTGTAAGTGTGGGTGTCCACATGCATTTGATTGATCATAGCCATCTTTTATGGACCCCTTCAACATAGCCTATAGACCCCCAGGGGTCCGTGGGACCACAGGCCGAAAACCACTGCTCTTGGTAATGTATGACATGTTTATGCTGCTATAGTACATCATTTTGTGATTTTTGGCAATAAAGTCATAGCACCGGCTTGCCTTGTTTCTTTATTACTTTTGAGGTCACTGAAAAGGGTAATTACATCTACCGAATGTTAAACCCTGCAATAATTTAATACGTTCTCCAAGAAAATTTGTTGAATTGCACAGTTGCTCATCCGGTCTTACCTGTTGTGTTGCGTACTGGCCAGCCTTCCTTTACCAATCACGCCGTAACCGTTCAGGGCCTGCGTTGGACCTGCGTTGTTCTTAGCTGGAAAGAGGCTCACCGGTGCGACAGCAGATAATCTGGCCACCTCTTAAATACTGAGCTGATGCTTGAAGTGGTGTGTATGCACCAACGAACATTAAATAGAAACTGGCCGCGTCTAGACGAGACACTTTACTGAGCAGTGAAGTCATCTACTGCACAGTAAACATCACCATCTACACATGCAACTGAGCAGGAAATCAGTTTACTGTGCAGTAAATTTACTGCGCAGTAAAGCCACACTAGCATTAATTGCACATGTAGATGTGCCAACTGTGCAGATAAATGTGGGCAGGCCGACTGAAGCCAGTGGAAAGACTTCCATTAATAACAGTGGGTTTTGGGAACAGACCTTTTAGTGCCTGATCTAATCTCATTGGATTCCTCCCAGAAGGCCTTTCATGTTCACTTTTGCATGAAGCAATGTGTTGGAAAAAGGCAGAGGGCTGTGGAGAGTCTCTAGAGCAGTTGGGATTGTGGCTGAAATGCTCCAGGAAATACGGGACTGGATGCATGAAGACTAAGAGGAAACTTTCCCTAATTTTATTGCATATCCTAAAGCCTCTAGGTTGTAGCCCGTGGGTGCTAGAGGTATTCAGGATGGCCAGAGCAGAGGGACAAGTAGCAGCATACCAGGGAAAGTGATCCCGAATGCCTGGCAACCCAATGCTGCTCCAACTAACATCCAACTGCATTTGGAGATACAGAGGGACATTGCAGCGACGAAGGAGTTTGGGGAGGAAGAAACAACAGGAGGAAGTAGACAAAAGCTCCTCCAAGACACCTTGCCAAGGGTCTCTCATGCCAGAAGAATAGAACAAATCGGCGGGGAATGAGGAAGCGGGGAGCAAAGACTCCTGTAATGAAAGCGGCCGCTGAATGAGAACCGGTCAAGGCAAAGCAAGCCAGTGCTGCAAATATATTGCTAAGGTCACTGCCACCTCCAGCTTCTAGTGGGTTCAGAGAAAACATGCTGATGAGCACAAATTGTTTTAACCCAGCACTAACAGCCTGTGCTGGGTTAGGCTGTTAGCAGAGGAAACCGAGCTGGTCCGCAGGACCTTCCTAGCAGAGCTGCGCCACGCCAGCTGCCTCCATCGCCTCCCTTCCATGCGCAGGTGCACGGACCTGTTCTCCGCCGGACCGAACTGCTACAGAGCCATTGCCTTCTCTTTGCAGACACAAGAGGACTCTGAGAGCACTCAGTACTGACGTGCACAGCTCCTTTGTACCTAATATATTATTAAACATAACCTGAGGCAGGCTTTACAGCCTTTCCCAAAAAGCAAGAGATGATCAGCCTCAGGGGCACGCTAGACAAGCGAGCGGTACTTTCACCGAGTACCTTTCACATCGAGTTCAGCTCATCGAGATCATGGCTGGGAGGGAGGCCTGTGCCCTCCGATATGTTTGCTCTGGGGCTGTGAGACTGCAGGGGTCCAGGAACAAGTAATACACCGAGGCGGTATCGGGAAGCTGCATGCCTCCAGCAGCCACTCAGAGCACCGCGGCCAATATTGCCAGTGCCCTACTCTGCCCTCAAGTATTGTTCCTTGCCATAAAAACTGAAGCTGATTTTTCCCCTCGCTGTCTTACAATAGCACAGTGGAAAGGAGCATGACTCCCGTTTACAGCAGCGAGAAAGAGCAGACTGGTCCTAGCCCAAGAGGCCTAATTCTTTCTGGTGGCTTTTACGAGAGGAAGAGCAGCTGCATGAGCTACGAGTTAAGGGTTGCTTGTTCCCCTATGCAATTGGGCTTTGAAAGTCCTGTGCCTGGCTGCAAAGGAAGCACTGCGGAAGACCCGCTGTAAAGCCGCCTTGCTGCTCAAATATTCGGGGAAGGGCTGGGCTGCGGGTCTGGGGTCCACTTGCAGCAGGCAGAGCGCTGAAGGGAGCAGGCAGCATCACACGTTGCAGGGCAGCCCAGAAAGGCTGCTGCAACTTAGATTCCCAGGACTAAGTGATTTAGGGGCTCAACCCAGCCCTTGGAGGAGCTTTGGGCTGGAAGGGTCTTGAAAAGCAAGCCTCTTTCTCTCTGTAGGCTGAGAGCGCCATGCCAGACCAGCTCTGAACCAGTTAACTCAGGGACCAGAAGCGGACTGAGTGCATTACCCTTAGGCCTGAATTAACCTGGAGGAGAAGCAAGGCTGGTGAGCTTGGGTGAACGGTGCACCCCCCCTGATTCTGGGACATGCGCCAGCTCTTTCAGAGTCAGCTCAGGGATCCCCGCACGAGCCCTGCTGCGCGCCGGGTACACCTACCCTCTGCGTACAGCGCAGCTTCTCGGGGCTGCTGTGATGCAAAGAACATCAGCGATGCAAATCTCACATCGATGCTGGGATGAACATGCAGCAGCTTTTGGAAAGCAGAAGTGCCTGGAGCTGAACAGTGCTGTCTGCTCTGCACATAATTGCAAATGAAAGCCCATAAAGCATTCCTCTCCCACCTCCCCATCCTGTCCCCTGCAGATCTTGCAAAAAGTGGGAGGTGGGAGGGGGTGCAAGAGAGACATTTTAAAGAGCTTTCAAAATGATTATTGGCACTACTTCATTATCCCTCCTGCTGAAATGCCCCTAGTATTAAGAGTTCAACGGCATGGGGCTCAGAGAGAAAAATTATTACTAATAAAATTCAGAAGCCTCTGAAGTGACATGAAATGGATGGTTTTAATATGTAACAATGTGCCCGGTTTTTAGGTTTGATGACTTGGGGATTTCCACAGCTGGAAGCAAGTATTGAGTGTCTCGTTAGGTAGCTTTCTAGCGGCCTCGGGCCCTTCTAAAAAGGCCCACCGTGTCAAGCATCGAACCGGTTAGCGTCTCTTCCCCGCTCTCCCACTTTTTTGGCCCCCTCCCACCTTTTCCCTACCTGCTGCTCCATCTCTTCAGTTCTCCCTAGCACCCATTTTCTTTACTTCCCACCTCCTGTATCTCACCTCTTGTCACCTCGCCTCTCTTCCGACAGCCGAAGAGGCAGAAGAGAAGGGGCAAACCCACCGGGGATATGAGAATAACCAACCCGGCAGCCTCACGCTCTTGCTGTCTGCCTCGGGCCAGGGCCACGGTGCACAACCCATAAAAGCAGTGCATCCTTGTACAACGTGGTGGGAAGGAAATGCAAGGAACAAGAAGCTAGTGAAGTGCGAGGGCCGTCGCCCTTGCCCTTGGCTGTACTATTCCAGCACCGCGCTCACCCCAAACCACAAATCCGTCTTATGTGACTGAACAGGCACGCAAACGCTCGCATGCCCGAGCGACTTGCTCTTTGCATCTCATCCATCACCTGCAAGGCTTACCTTGCTCTGCTTAGGGGGCAAAAACCAAACCGGGCCCCGGCTGCTCCTCTCACAAAAGAAACCCAACTCCCCCCACATTTACTTCAACACATTTGCTGGTCTCCCACAATCATTTGTACCCCGTCTCCAATCTGGAAGAGTCTGCGATGCCGCTTCCTTCCGCGTCTTAATTAGGTGCCATTACTGCTCGCTGCCCACCTTTTGCTAATCGTAGATGCCTGTTCCTTTTGCAATATTTTGGAGGAGTTTAACGTAGCGAACTCTGGTTCCCCTCAAGACTTTGAATGACAGTAAGTGGCTTTACTTTCTGTCTGCTTTTTTGATTGGCTTGCTTTTCTTTTATTCATGCTGTCTGCTCGAGCCATTAGTTTTCTTGCATATAAATTAGCACTACCAAAAGAGTGCGATCCCATCAATAACATACTGATAAGGAGCTCTAAATATGGACAAAGGTCGCAGGTAGAGCTCAGCAGGGGAAAACTAGTTTTACTGGAACAAAACACCCCAAATTATAATGATCCAGGTGTGAGAAAGAAGCAGGGTCGGGGGTTGTGTTTCAGCCTTAAAACAAGGGCTCGGTTGTGTGCGATATTTTCTGTATGGAAATCTCTGTCAGAAGCGGTCTGAAAGCATTTCTTTATGACACATCGCTGTCAGCATTCAGACTGCATTACAAGGAATTTATCTCAGGCACTGATAAATCCTGTAAGGGTTACAATAGCACAACCGGCTAAAATTTACTGCCTTTGGCTTGGGTTGCTCAGAAGGAGTCGGTGATTTAAGTAACGAATGCACACTCTCAACAATATGCCATCGATGTTTACACGTCTCCGAAGGTTGAAACCTGTCTGTACCGAAGGCTATAAGATATTTTGAAAACAAAGAGGGGGAAAAAAAGTGACACTCAGCCGATTTCTATGATCCTCTCGCAGGTAAGATCTTCATTGACGACAACAGGAAAGTTTTCCAAGTCGGTGCGATGGAAACCTCCTGATCATTTCTTGTTCCGGCAACGAGTCAAAAGGTAGATCTTTGTATGTAACAAAGTGCTGAGCAGGTTTCTCGTCATCACAGGGCTTGACTCAAGGCTCACGGCCTTGATGGACAGACTCCCATTGGACTCAGCAGGCTGCGGATCAGAGCCATAAGAGACGCATGCCCGGTATGCTTCCACCCCTCGATGGAGAGTTGAAGAAACCCATAAAGAATTGCTGGCAGAAGGAAAGGGTTGCAACCAGTACTGTGAGATAGGGTGGAAACTGGGTCTGCCATCTCCTGGGTCTGCACTCCATGCAAAGGGGTCGGTCTGAGAAGCTGCTTCTCCCCCCTCGCCCCTCCAGTGACCTTATATACTCTCTACACAAAACGATCTTAAAGCTGCCCAGCTCCTTCCAAGTTTGGGACTATCTGCACGGGCAAGGCCAAGACCAGGAGGCTTTGCTATTTGGCTTCCCTTGGCAGCTCACGGCCAGAAATGGGGTGGTGGAAGTGACGGAGGGCTCAGAAGGGGACACTTCATTTCTGGGAAGCCACCAGGAGAGTTAATGAGGGGGATCTCCATAGGGGTCAGTGGGACAGGGCACTACCGAGCCTACATTTATGAGTCCAGCCCAGCAAGAGGTCCACTAGACGGCAGAGCCAACATATTAAAAAGAAAGCTTCATCTCTCATTGGTCTCAGAGGAGCTGTGCTTGCAAAGTTTAGCCTTGGATCATAATCCACACCCCACGCATGAAGTCACTGGGTCCTGGGAGCAATTAATCAGGCCTGGTCAGAGAACAGCCTCCCCCCATGCCGAAGTCTGGATTCGCGTCTGAGGCTCCCCGCAGCTTCGGGCTTCTGAGGTCTGACATTATGGTCCAGACCTATTGCTAGTTCAGAGGCTGCATTGCAATTGCATTACTCATTAAATAGTTGTTAAGAGCCTGCTTCCTATAAATTTCTAGGACAGGGGAGCAGCGGTCTGCTTTTTGACAGCTACGATATTCCCTCCTCACCCTTTATAATGCCAGCAGGAGGGAGCTTTGGCTGTTTGAGCGTGATGTCACTGATGGATGTGAATGGAAAATGCTGCGGGAGTCTCACAGACAGACGTGAGGCTTTGCTCATGGCACAGGCAAGCTGGAGCCCAAGCTCCGTCCCTGGATCCAGGCACCTCCTTGATCCCAGGGACGTTTGGTTCTTGATGTGGCTTTAACATCTCAAAGAAACATCTTCCTAAGCAAAGCATCCCGCTGTCTTACCGCATCGCAACGCTTTTTTTCTTTTGCCTAATGGGAATAGCTTCAGAGAGGGGGAAAGTGAAATCTGGTAGTGTTAGGCACCACTACTCTAAGAACACAACTCATCCATTTGCACTTGCATGACATGTTATAGCTGTAAGCGTCTTTGCAACAATTCCCGCAGCTGGGAATTGTCAGAGAAGAGGAACGTTATTTGTAAAACACAAGCAAGAGACCCAAAAAAACCCAAACCAACCAACACCCCCCCCCCATTGACATTTTCATTATTTTTAAGGAAAATTTCAAACATCTCAACTAGTTCCACGCAAGGTTCGTCGGGTAGATGTGTTACCTTTCACGCCCGTGTGCAGACAAAATAAGTATTAGACCAACCGGGTCGCTGGAAAAAAGGTCTTAGCAAACTTCCAGGTGCCATCACCCTTCATCAGGCATGGGAGTCAACTATTTCCAAGCATTTCAGGCCAGAGGTGGTCTGCAACACATTCATTGGGATGCCAGTCCCCTTCCCATATGGTGCCCTCACAGAGGCCGAAGCCAAGAGGCATGGGCAGGCCTTGTGCAAAGGTTTCTCTGCTAACCAGGGAGTCAGAAAGCTTGAGAAGGGCAGGGGACTCTCCTGGTAGAAAGGAAGGAAGAAAGCACCTGGCAGGCCCTCAGCTATTCATGCACTGCAAACACGACCTGACAAGAGAGGACATCTTAGCACCAAAGCCCCACTTTCTTGGTAGCAATGATGCCACAGCGATGCATAAGGCAGGGTAAGAGGGTCTTTCTCCCAAATGCTGCAAAACCAGGGGTAGACACAGTCCCCCCCCCCCCCACTGAGAGCACACAGGCTAAAAGACGGCAAGCTCCAGGGCACTGTCGGACACCCTGCACGCGCATGGTGCCAAGCTCAGAGGTCCAAAACCAGGGCTGGGGTGCTACCCTAAAATAAGTAATAAATAACAGCAGATACAGCGTTGAAGATGGAGCTGTGTCAAACACACACGCACCAATACAACAGTCACTTAGACTACACATTTAGCTGTAGTGGGGGTGTCGGGTTTTTCTTGCAAAGGGTTTGGAGCAGAAGAAAATATAGCATATATCTGATTGTTCGTGCTGTTCGAACCCTGCCTCCCAGTCAAAACCATCCATCATGCTGTGCTGTCCCGCGCCCACGTGTCATTGTGTTTGTGGGATAGGCACATTTTGTACCATGGTTTCCCATTTGAGTCCTTATACTGTCTGTGGGATAGATTAATGGCACCCGATTTCCTACCTTAGTAATCTTTGTCACAAAAAGTGAGTGAGAGCACACAGTGAAAATGAAGATCTAGCAGGCAGGGCCAGCGGAGCAATAACTCATTCTGATAGCTAATGCTGAGGAGAACAGAAGATTAAAGCAAACCGAAAAAAAAACCAAACCCCAAACCCCAGCACCCCTTCTTACTTTAATCCCAAGAACAGAGCGCATTTATCCGTGGTGGTCATGAAGAAGATTATAATAAGAACGGCAACGCGCTAGAAAAGCATCTTCTTTCAGCGGTAGGGCTGTCCTCTCGGGTCTCGCCACGGTACTTCTGGTGCCCAGCAGCCTGTCTGCAGGCATGTGCACTTAAAATGCAAGGGGCTTGCTCTGTAGGTTTATTGGGATCACCTTGATAACATTTCAAGCCCCAGAAGGTACATTGCACCCTGTTCTCCATCAGCTCGTCTGCTAGAAATGGTCCTTGTGGGTATTGTTTGGAGCACACCTGTGTCTGTTGCTGCCAGCTGCCTCGGAGATGCATGTTGTTAAACCAGCGACAGCTGGGCAGTCCCATCTGCAATGGCATATCTAATGGAAATGAATGCAGTTACACCCATCTTCACCCTTTTGGGGGACAGCCAAGCTCCTTGTTCAGCATCTGCTCTGTTTTAAGGACAGTCGCACTGTGAAAGGATTAATAAAGAGGCTATGAGTCTCCCTACTTCCTGGCACTCGTGTTCTTAGTAGCTTGCTCCTTCAAAGAGAATTGTTCTGCATGCAGAGGTGTCTGTGTGAATAGGGCTGGTTTTGTGAGCAAGAATTAGGAGTTGGGAAGCCACACTTCGGCTGAGTGAGACCTTTTCTGAACCCTGGGCCAGTTGCTTTGGTCTGGTACAAGGGAACTTTCCTCCTGCCTTTCATAAGACCCAGACAAGCCCCCAAACTCTCAGAGCCTTTGTTGCCTCTAGGCAGGGTGCTGCCGGGTGTGCAAACACCTACATATGATTCCCAAGATGCACCCAGAGATTTCAAATAGAAACCTGGAGCATTAAAAACCATTCTGACCTGTTGGGGTCTGTAACAGGGTCCCTCTCCAGGGGTTGCCCCCAGCCCTTGTCATTGTTTGGGCAATTGCCCCTTCCACTCGCCTGCCACACCTTGATGAATTTATCTTTGCAAAAGAGGGGGGCTGCCCCAGGGCTTCCCAAGCCTGATCTCACACTCCTGAGTGTTCCCCACCTTAAGGGCCAATTACACCTTAAGGACCAATTACATGGGCTCCCCAGTACTTGCACCCATGCCTCACCCATACTAATCAGATCATAGTCACCCTATGGGCTCCTGGCTCTGTTCCTCCTTAGACCAGCCCCTTTCCAGGCTATGGGTACTTTGGCCCCCTTAGTCTCCAGCTGTGGGTCTTTTGGCTTTCAGTCCTTCTCTTTAGACCCTGGCCCTGTTCCTAGGCCAACTGAGACCCACTTGGGCTCTGAATGTAGCCTTTTCTGGCCTTCCGCCCTTCCTAAGCCCTGGTTCTCTGCAGATACCCTGGCCCTACCTGCTCGCTTTCTGAGCCCTCTAGCCCCTGCTCTCTCTGGGCCCTCTGGATCTCCTTATCTCCCCTTAGTCCTTTCCACAAAGCACAAGAGTTGCTTACTCAGGCAGATGCTGTTCAAAAACTCCTCTTCCCATAGCTCCTAGGGCTAGACTATCTGCCAAGCTCCACTTCTTGGCTTATATCCTTACAGCTCAGCCCCTGTTGGCCCTATGACTCCTAATTGCCCCGGGCAACCTGCAGGCTGCTTCTCTTAAAATAGGAGGAGCACCAAGCCTCCTGCTATGGGGTTTCTCTAAGCTCCTTGCAACAGAATAATTGCTCTAGTGTTTATCCATAGCCAAAGAATGAGAGGAATCAATGTTTGAAATGAGGTGCAGTTAAATCCAGATGAGCGAGGGATGGGGTGGCAGTGAGTCTGAAAAGGAGAACCACCACCCGAGGTGAAAGGACGAGGAGGATTGCTTCAGACGAGTGCCAGGAGGAGGTATGCGGCGTCACAGCTGCCACATACGATGGTGACAGAGGTGACGAAAACGGTTTCACGGGAGGTCGAAGTGGAATAATGCCACAGTAAACTTTTTGTCCATCCTAACTCTGCTGTAGTGGATGGCGCAGGGATGAATCTGGCCCCGAACACCTTCTCCTCTAGCTCTTTCCAAAGGGATACGGTCCCGCCAAGGATTTGGCGCCGACAGGCTGTTCGACACAGTCATTATTCCCTCTCTCTCCAGCAGGATGGAGGATTTGGCAGGCGTTCAGGTACCTTTGTCAGGGAGACGTCCTAACCTTTCAGCAGATCAGGGCGTATTACTCCCTGCTTGCCTGTTCCCTGCTCCAGATGATGTACATAATAGTTATGCAGTCCTTTTTCTGTCATTCACTTATCTGAGCACGCAGAGAAGACAATGCGGAAGAGGAAGGGATGTTTGCTGAGTATTCCTGCACTCCCTTGTTTGTTCCTATCGGTGGCAAGCAGCAGCCCGGCTTGGCAATGGTTTGCAGACAGCCTGAAATACTCTGGGTTTGCACTTTCCCTGACTCACTCCATCCCCGCTCCCCAGCCCAGGCGAGGAGAGAAGACCACTTGTTTGTCGAGTATTTTGGTGCAAGTGTATCTTGCAAAAGGTTAATTGCAAAGGGTGTTTCTATGCCAACTGGGGCTGAGAACAGAAGGCTGAACTTGGCGATTCGGCCGCCCCCACGCACACATTTTTAATGCATGCGTGATGCAGCAGGGGATCAGGAATGGGATGAGCGAGCAGGAGACACGCGTTTTATTCCCGCCTCTGCCACAGGTCTGCCGTGCGACCTCGGCGGAGTTCCTTCTGCTCCATTTCCATTCCCAGGCTTTATCCATCATATCTTAGATGATTAATGTCTGTAGGACATGGATTTTATGCTCAGTGTGCGTCCGACACAACAGCGCTCCAGTATCATATCAGTTGGAGCGCGGCTGTAATGTAAATAGCAATATTGTGCTATCACTTCATTAGCCATCAAGTCCTCCCTGTATCCTAGGCTTTTGGGTGACGTACAGAGCGTGCCTGCAAAGGGCAGCATTTGCTGGGTGGGCAGTCTCAAAGACGCAGCTCTTTTTTCCAAGACCTGGTTCAGACGTGAGGAGGGGACATGAGGCCAGGTCCTTGCAAAGGTCTCTTGAAGCCATGAATGCAGTGCGGAGCTAAAGGAGGAGCTCGGGACTGCTTCAGCTGGATGTAACCTGGGTCTTTTGACTTGGGCTCAGTACAGAAGTGTGCACGAGCACCCAGTCCTAGAGCAGCAATGTCACTACCTGCTCTCGCTTCTGGCAGGTGCCCGACACCTTTCCAGCTGCCTGTGGTTTTGTACGCATCACTCAAGCATTCACCCACCAGTGATGTGCAGCGGAGGGTTGAGTGCCTCGAGTCAGACGGCCAGATTGCCAAATAGCACGTCCAGGCTTTTGCACACATGATGCTAGGGTGCTTGCCAACTCTGCTATGAACCCAGGGTTGTATCAGAGGCCGCACACAGGAAGGTCAGGCACACACACTATTGTCTGTGCATGCTGCTGCAAATCTGTGTGCAAGAGAGACGCTTTTCAAGTGGTTCTCACTAGAGCACGCAATACAGCAGAAAAATAAATGGCAGCTCCTTATTGCGCACGGCAGCTCCCAACTCCTATAAAGTTAACAGCCAAACAAGGATGATTAAGAGCAGGGCTCTAAAGCCAGTAACGAGTTTGAGATTGGAAGTCTTGCCATTGACTTCACTGTGAACAAGCACAGGCATTCTGGATGCAAGAAAATCAGCGCTCAGGGGAACGGGGTCGGAAAGCCACAGGTGTATTTAAAGCTGTATGTGTTCCCCCTGCTTGGAAGGTTAACAAAGGAAAAGCATCTTCCCCGCCAGGATTCACCGCTTGCGTTAGGCTCAGTTACCCTCTGGAGCAATGGTACCGTCGGTGCCCTGCCATTCGCGTCTTGTTGATTCGATGGCAAATACTTTCAGTTTTCAATCTCTACTTTCCAGACAGCCTGGGACCTACACAAGGTTGAAAGGACGTGACGGCTCCTATCCCCGGTCCAAAGAGTTCAGTTCTCCCTTGGTCTTTCCAATAGGGTCAAACAGTGCCGTCGGCCAGGGTGGTTCTCACGGGCGTCTCTGCGGGAGCCTCGTAAATCATTCTGCTAATGGTGCACATAGATGCCAACTCTCTGAGCTGGGCAAACTTTCCAAGGTGAACAAGTGTATAATTCAGACTCGTGTCACTAGCAGACCTGCCTCAGAACAGCAGATCTGGCAAGCAAGAAGGTGCCAAGTTAACACAAGCATTTTTCACGTGAAATTAGTGACAGGGGAATCTCAAGAGGTTCGTCTTAGATAAACTGTCAGACCCTGGGGGGCTGTCTGGCCCACCTCCAGACTGTTTGCATGTCCCATCCACTCGCTCGCGCTCACCGGGTGCATCTACGTGAGATGCGAACTGCACAGAAGCCTAATCACACCGTGCAGTAGTGTGCCAGGCAAAACCCAC
>JAGPOW010003182.1:11195755-11216667 GCA_030014935.1 Caiman crocodilus | reverse complement strand
GGGGCTGGACTAGACGTGACCCCTGAGGTCCCTTCCAGCCTCATCTTCCAGGATGAAAGAACCCCGTATCATCGCAAGCAGCGACAAACACTACGAGCACACAAAACACTAGTAAACAAGGCTTCCCAGGAGAAACGCAGAACTTCCTCCCTCTCCTTTTGCCTCCCACCTTCTCTTCTCAGGCAGGAGAATTTAGCGGAGAGCCGAGATTTACAGCTTTAATTATGAACTTTAGCGCAAGCAGTCATTTTCTAAGTATCCTCGCTGGGGAAATGTAGATTGGAACGTCGATGTATGCAGCGATGCATACAGCTGTGTCTTCAGTTAATTGTCTCTACTTCTGGTCCTTCATTAAGTTGATTCCATACGAAGGGACGTGTTTCCCCACCTACTGCTGGTGACAAGCAAAAAGACAAAAAAAAAAATAATCTTCATCTTTCATGGCGTTATCTAATAAAGCTAAGAAAGATTAGGCTTCTTCCAGTTCACACACCTTAATTAAACATGCTGGGCTCTTTCGAGGAGCAAAACTAAGCCATTTCACACTGTTAAAACTTATTCATTTGTTTTACCAGCCAGTCTTCCTAACTCTGAAACACAAAGCCAGGCTGTTTTCACAGCGGTAAAGAAACCCCTTTTGAAACGGGGAAGAAATGTTAAAATCTCTTAGTTCGCTGCTAAGATAAAAATCGAATGATTTAGATGGGAAGCAACCAGTTGTTTCTTGTACAAGAATATAACTCTGTCATGATTTGCTGCCAAGGACTGCAGACTACAATGAATGGCCTGCAAATCTCAGATTCAAGTTCTTCTAAGCACGCACCATAATCCCGAGCGTCACATTTAGCACTGCATTGCTCTTCGGCTTCCCTTTCAACATTAGGCCCCAAAAGAAAAGGTGGAAGCGTGTGACAACGTATTTGCTGGAGCTATATTACTTAGTCGCTAGATGGTGCCATGCACTGTCCAGCATTTCACACGGGGCATGCTCCCTGGGAAACAACCGTGATCCAAGTTCCTACAAGCTAGGTGCAAACCCACCGGTGACACTGCTGGTAGGTGTTTCCAGCAGAAAAGAATAATTTTCCAGTTGAAGACTGGGTTGAGCCCATGCAGTAAAACATTTTCATGACCTTCCAGATGTTTCAGTGGCGGACTACATTGTCTTCCCACCTCCAGACTCAAAAAAGATGCCCAAAAAGAAGAGAGAAGCCCGAGCAAGGAGGAAGAATTTCTGCCAATGAACATGGCTACCGGTTGCAGCCGTGCTGGTCCAAGGACATGGGCAGACAAGGTTCTTTGGGCAAGTCCGATCTCTTTTATTAAACCAACTCAAATAGTTGGGAAATACACCCGAAAGCTTGCAAAGACGATTTTTTCCAACTATTTGAGTTGGTCTAATAAAAGAGATCGGACTTGCCCAAAGAACCTGGTCTGCCAATGCACGTGAAACTCAGCGCTGACTGCCCTCCCATCCTTACCCAACAAGTAGGGTGAGAAAGAAATCCCTACCGGCACTACGGTGCCCCCAAGCTACCTTTTGCACTGAACAGCTACAGCAACCAACTGGAAGTCTGTCCCCTGGTTTGCAGAGGATCACAAACCACTTCCCAAAGGCATCTTGCACGGTGTTTATAGTTCAGTAGGTACCAGAGAAAAGGGGAGCGCACCGAGCTTCCTTGTGAAGCCTAGTCGCATCTGCACCCTCTCCGCCTGCGGCAGGCTGCACCCTCAGGGTATCAGATCCTCAACGCAGAGGCTGAAAAGAGCATTTTCACGGCATAAAGATGACACGTTGGGAGATTTCATCGTGTCACATTTGACTTTCCCTGGTTTTCTAATAGATTAGCGTTGTCATCAGACCCTAATGAGACATGCTTCTCTTCTGGCATTTAGTGCCTGCCATTCAGCGGCAAGCACGGGTCGCTAAAATGTCCTCGCTTCATCCTGGCACGCGGCGCTCCGACTTGGAGAGGCCACATGCGCTTGGAGGCACTGAAGTTTGATTTCTTTCCCCTACCGAAAGACCTAGTTTAACCACTTCTTTTAACCCAATTCCTATATTTTCCTACAAAGAGATTGCTACAAAACGCCAGACAAGGGCAGCACTCCTTACCCCCGTACTGCCGAAAATGTGCCTTTTCTCTTCTGCATTTTAGGCCATGCTGCAGTACGAATTACAGGGATTGTCCCATGGCACGTGGCCTTCCGGCATTTTTCTCTGTGCTTGCCCTGCTTTGCTTCGACAGCTGATCACGAGAGACCTCTTCATTTTCGCGATGCTGACTCTCATCTTCACCTTTTAATGCCTGTTTTTCCGCTGCGGCCAGGGCGGACTTGTGCTTTGGCCCCGTCTTGCTGAAGTTCACTGACGGAGGTCATGTTATTTTTTGCTACCTATTTTAAGTGCTACATCACTTCTGGATGTCAGTCTGGCTGGCAGTCCCATTACTCCTGAGATTGCTATGAGCGTGGCTATTAACACCGAACCCGCTCTACCACGGGAAGGTCAAATTCCTCTAACCTTATTCTTCTCATGCCCTTTCATAAACACTGCTACATGCGAGTCCTTGGTACGGGTGTCACCCTCCAGAGGATGCCAGTCAGCAAAGAGGACATAAGCCCTGTTGCTACTAACACCGATGGTGAATTATTTTTCAGAGTTATTAATGCCTTTAGATCTAAGGCTCCGTGGTAAAAGGCTGGGAAAGACTCACCCGGTGTGACAAGCCTGCCTGTACAGACCACCAACCCGAGGCCTACCAACTCGTTAAGACCTTATGGACTCATTAAAATTTGCAGACTGAAAATGACTCTTAAGTAGCCCGGACGTGAATTTCACCAATCAGGTTGTTCCTGCCTGTCCTGAGGAGGAGCAGTCTGTGCACTGGTAACTTGGAGGTGAGAAGGTATGAAAGTCTCCATGCACCGATGCAATAGGTTATAATGCATTTACAAATACTGTAATAAATAAGAGGACGGTCCCTGAACAAGACCATTCCTGTGCTGAAGTGCATCAGACATCTCGAGAACAAATCAGCAGAGCTAAAAGGCCAGCTTGGTAAGGGCAAGGTGACATCCTGCAACAGGAAACAGGAGAGCCGGGGTCGATCTAGACTTTTGAAAAGCGGGTGCAGATGGTGGCGTGCGTCACCACATGTAAAACAACACCGATTTTCCTCCAGTGAAAAAGAAACTAGAAGCTTTATTAACACGCTAGGGGCCTACAGTTGTGTTACTCAGTTTAAGACAAAAGCAAAAGCAATCACTGGAATGAGTTAAAAACAATTTTCAGGGCTGTGAAATGGGAGCTTCATTATGAGAAGCCCTATTTTGACATGTTTGCCTCAAGCTATTTTCCAAGATTGCCTTGGCTTTTGCTTAGCTTAACTTTGGTTTCCAATGGGTTGGGTTTTTTTCTGGGTTATTAGCCATTGATACACTAAATGTAGTCCACGCGTGCAACAGGAGCGCCGTCTTGGGCAGCCCGCCCAAGGATCGGAGAGCAAGGCAAAACCCACAAGTGGCACAGCGGGGCCCTGGAGGGATGATTCGAATAAGTGCCTAGACCAGGTAAAGCGAAGCAGGTTTAGGTGGGCTGCAAAACTTGCTCCCCCGTGCATAACTTGGGCCTAGCCTGTGCTTGCTACTACATCAAAGAGACGTTCAGGAGACTTTACAGGGCACCAAACTCACCCTAGACCCAGCTGGTCTCACTGCCACTGACTCTGGCAATGCAAATGGATCAGCATCAGCCCAAATATAGCACTACAGCTCTTTCTAGCAGCAGACAGTGACAGATGGGAAAGGATGACGCAGGAAGGGAGGTAAGAAAGGCAATCTAGCAAGAAGGAAGAGCTCTGAAGTCTCTCTCAATCCTCCACCTATTGATAGTTATGTTTGCCACATATTACTACTGCATCTCTGTTTCGAACATCCCTGCCCTTTCTGGGGAACCGGCATGAAATTCGGTAAAGCTGCTGCGTTTCCTTTTCCAGGAAAATCAGCCGACAGAAATATTGTACTAACTGGAGCTCACGAAAGCACGGCCAAAACCTGTCATTAAGTGATACATCACGCATTAAAGATCAAGTTCTAGGCTCCGAAACACATTTTTGCAAAGGAAAAATTTAACTTGCGTTAAATTACCTATGGAAATAATTCACCTAAACACTGACTTAATTCATTATGACCGGTGCTATTGTAATAAATATCAAATGTATTCATAATTACATGGCATTTATCTTGAGTTAATGACCTGCGAGGAAGGGTACAAGATAGGTTTAATCTGTTTATTGCTGTAAATGGAAGTAGGCAGTCGATGGTAGGGACTGTGCTTTACCGTTCAGCTCCGGGAAGGGGTAACACAGCTGCTCTGAGACCGGCCCATGGGCCAGGTGGGGGTCGGGAGTCATCGTCCAGTCCCCCGTCTGCATCCTGACACCACGGACGGGGGATGTCCTAGTCACGTACTGGCAGAGCTGACCCCTGCACCAGCTCAGCGACGCCGGCTGGTAAATGGGGCAGGGGCCAAGGCAAGGCGCTGCCTGCTCTCTCTGCCACCTGCCTAGGATGGGAGGAGAAGTCTGGGATGTCAGATGAAGCTGGTCTACCCTTCACACTGACTTGGCGTAGGAGCGGATATTTCTTCCCCTTATTTTCCTCGGGGGGCACACAGCTGGACTCCTGATTCAGCTGGCTGGGGGGGTATCGCTCCCTTGCAATGAAAACCCGCCCATTGCCCGAGGGCTGCACAGAGTCTGTGCCCACGGGAGACCAACAAAAGCTGTCCTTCTAATGCAATTTCAAGGGTGCATTTGGCAAATACTGGCAAGGTGCATCCTGTACCCCTATGGATGGCTAGCCCGTTGGAAAGCACTGGCTTTCCGCCGCTTCCAGCTAATGGGGCTGTCCCTTTGGCTCCAGGACAGATCTCCGCTGGAGCGCTGAAGACCCGGATGGCGAGGTGGAGAAGCAGATAGCTTTCTACCCTACGTGCCACAGTCAGACAGAAGGAAGAGCCGCACTGCCCTCAGCTTTGCTCTTCCAGGGGAGGAGAAAGGACGCAGATCCATTCTCTTTCCCTGCAAGTTTCGAGCAAGCCTTCCTAGAGAAAAAGCACGCACCAACTGCAAGGGCTTCCTCAGCCGGACGAAAGCTTGCGAAGAATTTTTTTCCAACTATTTAAGCTGGTCTAATAAAAGCCATCAGATTCACCCAAAGACCCTTGTCTGCCTACGTCCTTAGAGCTACAACCTACAGTCCCTGGAGTAGGTGTTTCTGCACTCAGCAGACTCCCCACAACCACATCGCTGGCTTTAGCAATGCAGAGCAGCGCAAGCAAAGGACATGCTCCTTACACGACTAGGCGTTGTGGGAACACTGCAAGGAGCTCTGGGCCTGAAGGAAATATTTAACCTCATTCATCCTCCAGAGCAGCTTTTGCTAAGCTTCAACATAAGTTTCCTGAAGGGTTGTCTCAACAAGCACAGCTGTTGGTGGTCCTGCCTTGTTGGAAGAGCTTTGGTCTGCATTAATTCACCTCCAGGTTTCTTTGCACGGGGGGTGAATCTCATCTCAAGGGCAACGCCTGACCTCAGGCATCTCCTCTCCAGCGCTGGCTTCCATGCCGTGACATTTTCAGTCACCAGCCACTATTAATGGATGCAAAGTGAAGGAAGTAGCAGCCACGCTCTGCTCTGAAAAAATAATCTATAGCTCATCTTTGGCTAGTGCTTTGGTTATTAATCCTTGCCTTTCCAGCTTTATTTTAAAAGCTGGAACCGACACCAGATTTTTCATTAACAGCTGATATACATTAATATGATATATACGCAACACAAAGTCTCTCGAAATAATAGAATACAAGACCATATTTGCAGTTTAAAAAAATAACTTAGCCTGTACTATTCTCCAAGTGTTCCTTCCCTTTCCGTCAGTGCTCCCAGCCTTTCCTTTCCCCTGGATAGATTTGCTGCTTCAGCCAGACAGGCATTTCAAAGCACTGTGGAAGGACGACCCTGTTCAAAGGAATCAGGGCTTGATCCTGGATTAGCACTCACGGAAAATCACCGCCGCCGAGTTGTAAGAGGCAGGCTTTGAATGGAGCCCCCTGGTATTTCTGAGCCGCCTCGTGCCGTCTTGCCGACGCGTGGCGTTGCTTGGCATGCTATGTGGGCACGCTCCTTTTAAAGAAGAGGGGGTAACCTTCTGTCTTCCTCTAAAGCAAAACTCAACTTCGATTGCAGCGGGTTTGGTTTGGCCAGAAGACTTTTCACTCCCCGCTAAACTTCTAAGAGAAAAGTTCTTCTTGCTTTTTCTAACGTACCGTGACTTCCACACGCACTTCTTCCCAGGAGGCAATCTTTTCTGCCCTATTAATGAGTCTAATGAGGCAGTAGCACTGCTCTGAATCCAAGTTTTTCACCTTCCTCTGCAGCACGGGGCATGATCCAGTTCTGGGTATATTCCCCCGCACCCCCAATTAGTTTCTTTGGGCCAGTGGTAGCGTTCCCAAATCTCCTGCTCTCTTCCTGGGGCACGTGATGGGGTTGCAGATTTGTGCAGGGGGTGCTTTGCAGCGAGAGAAGCTGGCTTTCTCCTTGGTATAATGGGACGGTCTTCTTCTCTGCAACGCATCTGGGATTTTTTGGAAGCCCGAGGAACTCTAGGCCTCACCTGTCTCGTGGGACAAGCAGCTGCACCGTCTAATTGCGAAGCATGCAGCAAAGTATTTCCCTTTTAAAAAGTTCTCGGCCTGGAGGCAAATCATTGTGCTGAAATTGGTTTCAGCTCCTTGCAAAAAAAGAAAAAATCCGAGCCGAGGGCGAGGGAACAGTGGGTTGACCCGCCGTGCCGCCCGACCCCGGAGATCCAGGGAGAATGAAACCAGCCGCCTTTCATTCCCCCGCCGCTGTCGTTCTGCCTTGATGCAAGTGGGAAGGCAAGGGGCACTGGGAAGCCGCCAGTGTTAATATTACAGCCTCTGACAAGGCCAAGATGTAGCTTGAAAAGCTATGCATCTCTTCTTTCACAGAGGCAGCCACAGCCCTTCCACGTGGAAGCTGAACATCACCCGAGAACAGATCCTGGGAGCGCGAGCGGCCGAGACGCCCGGGACAACGTGCTCTTCCAGGTCCCGGGGAGCTCGGTCATTTCCACCGCGACAAACGCCGGCTGCAGGAAGGGGCGGCGGGAAAATTGACGAGTTTGCGTGGAATAATTGCCTTTGGCGCTGCAATGCGCAGCGGCAGTTTGTTAAATGACGGCTAATGTTCAGCTTTATTTCTTCGTGAGGGATGGGAGCCAGTAATGAAGCCGAGCATTTAGTCAATAGTAATAAATAAAAATCATTTCCTTCTCCACCCAAAGAAATGAAGACATGGGGAAGGGAAGCAGAGTGCCGTGCCCCTAGTTAAGCGGTCGTTTCTACCCGAAAGGATTAAAGAGCGCCGGGGCGGCGTACGCCCCAGTCCCAGATGTCTAGTGGTGCAGAGGTTACAGATGCCTGCAGGGCTTTATTATAGAGCACCTTGACGCTGCGTGCAGGTCGTTGGGATAGCCCCCTAAGGGATCACGTTCCCTTTTTGCCCATCAGGGATGGGGAGGTGGCACATGCCCCTCTCCGTCGAGCTCTTGGCATATCCAGGCATATGCATTGAAACCCCTGCAGCGACCGTGGGCCAGTGCCATGTGCCACTAAGGCCCCTGCGACTCCAACTACAGCTGGAAATCATTGCACCTCCTCAGCGGCGCTGTGCAAGGAAGGGCGAAGAAAGCCAAAGCTTGGGGTACTTCCAGGACCTCTGTGTGCAAGGAAGAGCGAAGCCGAGAGGGGCACACTTGTCCGCTCGTTCGGTTTAGTCGGAAGCAGATCTAACCTCAGGCAAAGGCCTGGCTGTTTGGCATGTTTCTAATGCTTCCAAAAGCAAATTGCCCCGGCAGCTTTCTTTTGCTTTTTCCATAGTGGCTGATAAGACGAGGCTCCAGGTCAGTAGCAGGGACCCTTCTCAGGACAGCGGCAGACTCCCACCTTTGGAAGAAACATTCACCCATATACTACATTTCTGCTTAGGCTTTGCACACCCAAGAGAAAAATAAAGATCCTGGCGCAGTATTATTATTATTATTGCTTTGGAAACAAAGCAAGGGAACTGCAGCATCGTGGCCCAGGCTTCTCCCTTTCTCCGGTAACAGTAGAGGCGGCGTCTGAGCTCTTGTTGCCCATGCAATGGCAACGTCTCTTACAGGAGAGATGCACCCTGATGGGTTGCCCTTGATGTGATCCTGGTCCCACTCCTTTACTCAATGCACTTTCTAGATCTCTTAGGATTTGCTCAGGTAGAGCATCTATCTGGAAACATGGCATGAACCTTAGATGGACTCAGCTTTCTCTACTCCGAGGCTCCTTAAACGTAGCTCTCGGCACGTTGATCAAATGTGATCTCCCGGACAAGCAGAACACACGGTACAGTTGCCTCGGCGTGTGCTATAACCCCAGGCCACTGTTTCTGTGGGAAACAATACTAACTGGAAAGGATAACATCTAAAACACGCTCGTGACATCTCTTAATGCTGCTTGAGCGTCGCCGCTGTGCAGTGAGAGCAGGTTGGAGGCGATGGCTCTGGCAGATGCGAACACTTTCCTAGGCCCAAAGTAAGCGAGGTGATTGATTGCAGCAGAGGATTTGAAGCGGCAAGTGAGCTTCAGGTGATGCTGTAGGACTGGGGAACAAAGCACTGGAGTGGCATCTTGCTAGGAGATGTGAAGAAAGTACTGGCCTGGTACTTACCTGTCTCGCATGGCAGGCGCGAGGACAAGAACTCCTGCAAGTCGGATGCGGTTAGTTTTGACAGGGCGACACAGCGCGGAGCTGCAGGAAGACGGAAGAAACGTTGCCCATCCTGTGCCATGGCGGCTGGTAAGATACCAAAGTCCAACATCAATAGCGAGGGTCTCTTCCTAGGATGGCTGCAGGCTCCCCGTGTCCACAGCCAACATTGTACTTAGGCGTCAGTCACCCTTTGTTCCTAGGATGGTATTTTTCTTTCTGGAAATAAAGCAAGGGAAGTCCAGCATCACGGCCCGGGCACCTCCTTTCATTCGAGCAGGCTGGGACATCACTTGCAGCCTTGTAACAAGTGGGGACCTGATGCTGCCTGGGACCGCACGTTTGCAACCATAGCTGAGCCCTGGCATAGCCGTGCCGTGCCATTTGCAGGACCTGTTATCCACTAATAAGCGACTGATTTGAGAGGTCTCTTTTGCAATCACCTCCTCATTAAAATCCGCTTCCCTTTGAAGCAGCCTCCGGGGCACATGCTAATGGGAGGTGTGTCACTAACTGCAGGGGAAGCAGGATGAGGCCGTCGGGGACAGAGCATGCTGTAAGCACCTGACAAGCTGCTGTGGTTACAGGGAAGGCACATATCTTCCCTGGGAGTTAGGAAAGGGCTTTCACTCGCTGCTCTCTGCTCACCTGGCAGCCGCCAGGCCAGGCTCAGATGCTTTCTGCTCCGTGCTTGCCCCCTGCACGCCTCTCCTCCTCCTCCTTCCCGTCCACATTTCAGTGGGGACCATTTGCTGGACCACAAAAACCTGCTTTTCTTTTCCTTCCAGCTCTCACGAGAAAGGGCGCGGAGGTGCTGGAAGGAGCCTGCCTCACGAGAGCCTTCCCAAGGGCGCCGTCTTTCTGGCTCTCGGGCTCCACCTGTTGCAATTCTGCAGTCGCAGAGCCTGGATGGTGCATTAGCTTTGCGGGGAAGGACAATCCGTGTCCCCTTGTTAGTCCTGTCCATTTACAGCTGTTTCTCGGTGCCGATTTCCAAAGCAAACCTGCCAGCTTGCCTCCACCACGTTTAATGGGGCCTGGAGTTGTGCCCTGTGAGTTTTGGTTTTGCAGCAAAAGCCAGCCGCTCCCAGGCCTGTCTCCTTCGCCGCTGGTGCTAGATGGGCTCCCGGAGACCCAAGCAGGCATTCGCCGAGTTTAAAGCCACGATCTTTCTATGCCTGCCAACAGTCATATTCCTGCAGGTTGAGCGCAATATTTTGAAGCGTGACAGCGAATGCCCCTGACCCCTCTGCGTCTCTTCAGCTCAGATCAAAAGCAGTCATCTTGCACGGGAGGAAAAAGAAAAGGCTTGCCTGGTAACAGTCGTGTTTCCCTCAGGCCGAGAAAGTGGGCACTCTGTCCCCTGACCCGACCTCCCCGTTCAGGATCGTATCCCGGGGATAAAGTGACTGCAACCCTGGGCAGGAAATTTCTACTTTTTGCTCCCCCCCATAATGAATTTGTAGACGGCTGCAAGATCCCCTCTCAGCCTTCTTTTGCGGAGGCTGACACGATTCAGGCCCCTCAATCTCTCCTTGCAGGATCTTACCTGCAGGCCCATAACCTCCTCTGGACCCTCTCAAGGTTATCCGCATCCTTCTTGAAGTGCAGTGCCCAGAACTGGCCTTGCCAACGCGGCATGAAGGGGAAGCATCACCTCCCCAGACCTGCCCGCGATGCACCTTCCAATGCACGAAAGAGTACGGTTGGCTTTACCCATCACGCCGTTACGTTGACGACTCGTGCTCATTTTGGAGCCGACTGTGACTGAGATGCCTTTCTGCTGCTGCACTGCTGAGAAAGTCACTTCCCAGGCTATAGGTGCGTTGGCGATGCCTTGTCCCGACGTGCGACACTTTGCACCTATCCTTGGCAAACCGCACCCTATTCTGTTCTGCCCACTTTCCCAACTTCTCCAAATCCACCTGAAGCTGCTCCCTGCCCTTCAGGGCGTTTACTTTGCCCCATAGTTTGGCATCATCTGCCAATTTGGACAGAGCGCTTTCCATGCCCTTATCCGAGGCACCGATGAAGACATTGAACAGCACTGGTCCAAGGACCGACCCCCGGGGGACTCCACTGCCCACATTTTTCCAGGACAAAAATGACCCGTCCACCACCCCCCTCTGTGTGCGCCCCATCGGCCAGTTCTCCACCCACCTGGCCCTGCGGTCAATCTACGCCACAACTGCTTGTAAGTGTGGGATGCGACACTGCATCAAAGGCCTTTTAAAAACCCAAGTAAGATGACGTCTACCTCAGCTTCGGCACCTGAGCATGTTGTGACCTGGCTGTGAGAAGAAACAAGGCCAGTCAGGCAGGATCTACCTGCTATGAAGCTATGCTGGTTGCCCTTCAGCATTATTTTCCCTACTGGACTCCCACAAATGCAATCTCTAATCATTTTTTCAAAGGTTTTCCCGAGGATGGAGGTGAGACTAACTGGTCTATAGATACCTGGATCATCCTTTCTCCCCTTCTTGAAGATAGGGGCCACACTGGCTCTTTATCTGGGACCTGTCCCGAGTGCCGCGAGTGCTCAAACAACCGCGCCAGTGGCTCTGCTATGACACCGGCCGATTCCTGCAGCACCCTTGGATGAAGATCATCCAGGCTTGCTGACTTAATCATGTCCAGCCCCTCCAAATGCCCCTGCACTAATTCAGCACTAACTGTCAGTGGGCCAGAGTCCCTCCTACAGCCCCCTTGGGAGACGTGTCTTTATCCATGTTCAGGAACACGGATGCAAAGAATTTGTGCAGGAGTTCAGCTTTGTCCCTCCTATCTGTTACCAGTTACCCTAGGCTATGTTACCATGCACCTCCTTTTTGCTCCTTATGTACCTAAAGACGGACTAGTTGGTATTTGTAGATACTGTGCAGCAAGGCGCATGTAGACACCTTACTGCGCAGTCACCCTGTTTGTGTGGACTGACTTGGGAGTAACTTTGCTCCCAAGTTGGTGCACACACAGTGTTACTGAACTGTAACACCTGCGTGTGTAGACACCGGTCTAAAAGTGACCGCACCGTGCACGCATGTGTAGACACACCCACTAATGCAAAGCAAACAGTGCAGCTGTCGAGAGCTCCCATCCAGCTTGAAGGCCGCGGCGGAGTCTGCACTCCTCAGTCTGCAGCTGGGTGAAGTGGTTCATCTCTCCTCTAGCAAAAGTGTTTTATGTTCTCCATGGTGGGGGGGAAAGGAGAATAACAGCATAAATTACCAGTGGAAGCAATTTCTTCCCTGACAGGCTTTCCTGTCTTCTCTGCTCCTAAAGGAACAGTATATATAGATTCTAATCAGGCCTGCCTGCTCGTGTCGGGCATGTTAACCAGACCAGGGATTGGAGAGACTCCGCTTTCTCACCCGGAAAGCCTCCTCCTTGCAGAGGTTGCTCCCTAACGATATGAATCCTTTGCCCTCATCAATCTGCCAAATAAGTTGTTTGTGGGCATTCTCTCATCTCCTTGGCCTACATTTTCCTGAGCAACTAGGAATCCAAGTGTTTTTGGGTGTCCACTCTTTTAAAAACCCGTTTTCAAGGGATAGCTGCTAAGAACTTTCTGAAGAATCAGGTCCCTCTGCGCTGCCTTAAGCTGAGCTATCCAGCTTGCTAATTGTGACGTGGAAAATGTAGGCTTTTTGCTGTCAGTACCATGCATTTGCAACTGTCCAGCTGTGCAGAGCTGAGCTGCAGCGACTGACATCATGGGGGGGATGGGGGGAATCCAAGGAGGCAAGAGAAAATTTTGCTTATAGGATCCTAAACCAGCTACTTATTCACCCTTTGACCCAATGTTGCTTCTTTTACAGCAAGCAGATGCCAACCCATGGTGCCCCTTCAGGAGTGTGCAACCCCTCGGACGGTTTTTCACTGTGTTTCAGCAGCTGCCAGCAACCACCCAGGTGAGAAGCAGCAAAGCCTGACTTCCTTGTGCACGTTCTCAGTGAGCAGGGATTTGCAACCCATGCAAGGCAACGTGGTGGCGTCATGTTAGTCTTGCCATGGAAATAGGAGGAGACACAAAAATCTTTCCCCCTATATTTTATATATAAATGAACACACATACACACGCACACACATGCACTCATGAGTGCGCATATATATACATGTGCTTGCAAATAAACACACGCCTCTATATGTATGCACACACACACACATACCTTATATATATGTACACACATGTTAATATATAATAATTTTAAGTATATATTTTTATACACACACACACACACATACACACCCCCCCCCGTATCTATCCACACACACACACAAACTGTGATGAAAGAGATCCAGTTATTTCTAAAAAACAAAGAAATGGGGCGGAAGAAGGACGATACTCGCACCCCGCTTGAAAACATGATACAATTATCTCTGTGAAACTAGGGAAGGGAGAAGCATGGGAGACGCTCCCTTGGTCTGGAACAAGATTTATCATCTTTATTTATACAGCACCTAGCATAAGGGCACCATGATCTGGGGGTCTGGGCATTTCCATCAAGTATACTTTTAATAAGAAACCAGAGCACTTGTACTATGGACCTCCACATTGGCCTAAGCTACTCTTTGAAAAAGGAAGGAAACTTGCAGAATGTGGAGAGAAAGAAAAGAAAGAAGTTGGCATTTCCTAGCTTGTTCACCGTTTTGAGGGCAAGGTGCATGGGCCCATTTTCCAGGTGGAATCATTGAGGCACCAAAAGCAACCAGACTTGCCAAAGATAACCCAGAGCCCTGCTCTTTGCAGCAGCAAACCTTGACTTTCCACTATTATAGCCGACTAAAAGTGCTTTGAGATCAACAAGAGAAAAGCTACAAGGAACGTGCCAGGCGCTGCTGTCTGGTACATCTCTCACACGGACTGCTCAAGGCCTCCAAAGGCGTAACGATGTTGCCAGGAGTCCTTGTACATCAGGCATAGTGCATATGGTGGAGCGCGTTTCTGTTACCTTGTGCCTTATAAAAGCAGAGAGATTTATCTCCTCTTGGCTATTTAATCAGGAAGTTTCCTCCCTCGCAGCCAGCTTGTAAGCAAAAAGCAGGCCCAAAGTTTCCCTATTTGATGCATCAAATTTTTGATAAATGGAAGATTTTTTTTTTTTTTAATTGGCAAAACTCCCTTTTCTCGACCTACAATTTAATTTTTTTTTTTTAAATCACCCAGGAGAACACATCACAAGAACGCACCAAACAGAAGCCTCTACAGATGCTCGACGGGGAACAATTTAAATGGATCTTTGCTCTAGGAAATGAAACTGTTCCAATGCAGCCGAAGGGCTGAATGGAATAGAAAAGGGCTGAGGCAAAAGAGATTAAACAACGCCCCCGCACAAAACTGTCCTCTAAAAGATCAGAGGTCCCTTGCACAGTCGGATACGCAGTGCAACACACCCAGCCACAGGCGGACTGGGCTTGGGCAGAGCTGCGTTGTCCAGCAAACACCTCTTCTTGGAAGCGTGGCATTTACTGAGTCCATCCATGCTGCGTAGGTCAGGGTGCCCCATTTAAACACCAACTCCTCCTGCTATTTTCTTTTCCTCCTTTCCTCTAGCCACATCTGACCAACCCAGCTGGCCAGCTGAGGGAGCGGGAGGGCTGGGAACCTCGAAGCAGCTATTCCGAAGCACCGAGGAGGGGAAGCACCGAGCCGGTGCAGTGCAAGGCATGGCCACCTATTAAGTCCTCTATGCAACTTTACTTTACTTTTCTTAAGTTACTTAACTTCCTTCTCAGCAAGAAGAAGCTACAACACCCCAGGATAGCCCTCGCTTGCCCTGGGTAAGAGCAGGCATGCCAGCAGTTTTACCACGGGGCAGCAGATGAGTCCACGGTCTGCCCACACCTTGCCGCGGTCTCCTCCAAAGAAAGGGGATGCATCAGCCGCTGCCCGTTTCCTACAGCGCAACCCCAGGACTTACTGCCTCGCTGAGATACCCAACATTGCTCCTCTCCTCCCTCCCATAGCAGTCCCTATTCCCTCCACTCTCACCTGCATTCGCTTATTTTAATGGGCCTTTTGCTCTTGATCTTCTGCCGGCCTGAATGGCATGAAATCCGGTCTGCCCCTAATTTCCCACCACCTGTTTCGGTCGCAGCTAAGCACATTGTTCTGATCTTTTATTTTTCCACCCCACCCCAACCAGCCCTTTTCAGCTTGGGCCGTTTCACCTCTTTGCTTCCAAATGTTTGCAAAATGGATATAGCCGCCCTGTCATTTCCCCTTAGTCCTCTCATCAGCCAAACCCTGAGGTCAAGAGGGTCGTTCTCTTTCAGCCAAGTAATATTTTAATAGACCAACTAGTGAACTGCAAGGCAGCAAGCTAGAAAGCTGCCGGGTTAGCGCGGAGAGAAGTCTATCCAGCCTTCTGGACAAGCCGTCGCCTCCTCCGCATTTCTAGCAGCATCATTTAGTTGGTCCAGTAAAAGAGATCAGATTTGCCCACAGAACCTCGTCTGGCAGCATCAATGCACTTAGAGTAAGGAAAGAAAGAAAAGATAAAACCCCCTCCCGTGTCCGAGTCCTAGGGGCTTGTGAATGTTTTTTCCGGGGCTGAACGGCAGAAGCATGACTCAATTCCTGCTCGAAATGGAGCCCTGCATTAGGTAAGAGGACAATGGTAAATCGTTTCCTTTTTCCTGCTCGTGCACCACCTGCTGGCATGTAATTAAATCAGCATCGTCAGCCAGATATTAAAGCCGCCGCAGTCAACGAGAGCGTGCCAGGTTTTTCCAGATTATTAAGCAAAGCAGACAGGAAAAAGGGTTTCTGTTTTTCTTCCTTTTTAAAAAAGAAAAAAAGAAAAAAACCCACCTTGCATACATCGTGTACCAGCTTTCAGTCACTATCAATACATCTCCTTGCATGCCCCGCAGATCTCTGCCAAAAGCTCTTGCAAAGAGCATCTTTCTGAACCGTACACTGACAACAGGCAATGACAACTAGCTGGGAACCGCAGCCCCCCCCGGATGCAAGGGCACGAGGAAGGCTTGACCGCTCGCTGGACATCTGCGGCTACTTCATGTTCAGCTTTGAGAAACACATGAACAGGGCATAGAAGTGCCAGCTCTTGACCCCGCAGGGAGGACCTGGGCAGCGGTATTTCCCCCCGAGCAGGTAAGACAGACTCCTTACGCCTGTGGGATCCGCGTCAGGACAAAGGGTCAACCTCTAATGCGGGTCAGGAGAAGACGTTTCCCCCGCGCAGCTCTGATCTGCTGCATTTCCACCAGTCCCTGACTCGGACCCGATGCTAGAGGGGAAAGACTGGCCTGCTGTACCGATCCAAGACCGAGTCGGTAGTTATTGCCTCCTTCACTTTGCAATGCCATCCTCTGTAGGACTTGCATCCTGCGTGTGTGTTGGGTGGGGGATAACGCAGCAGATCCGTATATCCAGGGGTTCCTCTAATGCTTCCCTACCGTCCCCTTGAAAGCGAGCAGGCACAGGGTTGGGGGTACGATCCTGAACAGCAACAGGTCCATCTGACCAGAAGAGGAGATTTCAACTACCTACCCCACAAGACTATCCCAGAAGGGGCAGCACACAACCCAAAGCTATCACAGCAAGAAGACGGCACTGGAAACCACTAGCCAACTAGAAGGAATTGATGTAGAGGGTCCCTGAACCCCACAGGGAGAGAAAGGGTGGGTGCAGGACATGCCCTACCAGCCAAAAGCAGGCTTGGCTCGCTGGGCCCAATACAGCTGCAGTGCAATCCTCTGCCAGACTTTGCCGAGGGCTTGACACGATCCCCACTGGAGAGGAAGGCTCAGATGCTGCAAACATTTAGCCGTATTCAATAATGCCTGGGCTGCTTGCCTGCATTGCATTCCCCGGGGGTGGAGGCTTACGGACCAGTGCTACTGGGCAAGCAGGATGCTCTCACACTGGTGCAGAACAGCCAGCAAGAGGGAACGAGGAATTAGCCCCATCAGGCACATACCTTGGGACTCAAGTCACCGAGCCAAGGACACCGGTGCAGTCGATACAGAATGAGCAACTCCTTCAGGGTCCAGAAATTTTAACTGGGAACTTCAAGTTCACCCATTGAGAAGCAGAGTGCTTCCAAAGGGAGGGGGTCCCATGCATAATTCATTAGCTCATTGATCACCTGTTTAAACAATGCCTCTTTTCCTCCCTCTGACTTCACCACAGTGCTTCCCTCCATCCCCAGTAAGGTCCAGCTGACCCCCGAGCAAATAGGTTTTGCTTTTGTTTCGTAAAGACCTGGGCTTTCTTCCGGCCCCTGTTCAAGCGAGCCGCATCTCTTCCCTCTCCCTACAGTCTCTCCAAGGGCAGCTGCTGCCAAAGCAAACAGGCAGGAGCGAGGCCTTGTTGCATATGATTTTTTTTTGGATCCAGAGAGTTCACGGGCGGCATGGACTCCCTGAGAAATGCTTCTGCCTGCAGCCGATGCCAAGGGGGTAGGAAGCGGGGAGGAGGCAAATTAAAATACAAAGCCGCGTATTCTTTTTTTGCACATCTCAACTACGGCGGGGCCAGAGCTGCAAGCCTACCGGGCCATATACGTAGCCTGCCCCAGAGTGGTCACAGTCCAAAGACAGCCAGGTGGTGAAAGGGCTAGATTATTATTCCCATGCTGCAGAGGCCCGCAGAGATTCAGAGCAAGGTTTGCAAAGGGATTTATATCCCTAATAAAGCAGGGAGATTTACAGAAGTGCATAGGTGAGCTGGTGGGCCTAAGTCCCATAGGAACCAGGCGTCTGATTCCCGTAAGCATCCTCCACCCCCTGCCTCTCCTGGGCTAGGGACAGAAGTTACACATACACCAGCTTACGTGATCAGAAACTGGTTTAAGCCTGTGGCGGAACAGAAGTTCAGTGCACGTAAACCAGTTTGAAAATAGCCGAAGCTGGTTTAAGAGAAACCTGGTTGAATGCAGTATCAGACTTAACCGATTTGGGTTCAACCAGTTTATGCAATGTCTGTCCCAGACCTTTGTCACAATTCGGTGTCTAGCAGAACGGGGATCCAATGCCAATCTCCGGTCCCGAACCAGGATTTTAACCACAAAACCAACCTCTTTTAGCACCTTGGACCCAACTCTCAGCTGGTTTAAGTTGTCGTAGCTCCATGTCTATATACTTGTTCAAGTGAGCCAGGCAGGGATACGCTGCCAGCAGTATGAGGACAAGCAGAGGTCGACGGGGTTTGCCAAAGTAAATCTTGCACGTGATTTACCAGACACAGCGTCAGGCTCTGCCGCTCGATTGCAAGCTTCTCCCAAGGACAGAGAGGTTCAGTGGGTAGTTTTGGACCGTCCCCAAATTGCACCCAGCTTGATGCTTTCCCAGTACTGCACAAGGGATGTTTGCAGTGGGACCTAGCTAAGGGAGAACATGTGTGCCTCTGACCAGGGCACGGCCTATTTTCAGACCACGTCCCAAGATCCCAGCAATACCTCTGATGTGCACATCTTTCCTCCCATGGCCGAATTAAAAACGGCTATAAAATGCTTGTGCCAGGTATCCAGGTTGTAGCCATATTGGTCTAGAGGCAAAAGGAATCGGGACTCGTGGTAGTGGGGATATCTTTTATTGGACCAACTAGAGATAAAGGAAGCAAAGAGTTTTTTTTCTTTTTGCAAGAATCTAGTTGGTCCAATAAAAGATATCCCCACTACCACGAGTCCCGATTCCTCTGACAAAATGCTTGTGCAAGATTAAATACAGTGGGCTCTGTGTTGATTTACCAATATAATAATTTTGTTGCAACGAGCAGCTAATAGCACGCCAGGATGTATTAACAGGAGCAGCGCATGCAATCCTGGGAAGACAATTCAGCCCCGGTGAGGCCACACCTGGGGTATTCTGTCCGGTTTGGGGCACCCCACTTTAAGAAAGAGGTGGAACAGGAGCCCAGAGGCGTGCAACGAAAATGATTAAAAGTCTAGAAAACATGACATCTGAGGAAAGGTTGAATGAACTGGGATAATTTAGTCTCGAGAAGGCCGAGAGGAGATTCCATAAGTCTTCAAATACAGAAAGAGTTGTAATAAAGAGAGTGGTGATCAATTGTTCTCTACATCCACAGGGGACAGGACAAGCAATAATGGCTAAAACTGCAACAAGGGAGGTTTTAAGATAGATATGAGGAAGAACTTTTTTTTTTTTTAAACTAGGAGTATTATTAAGGAACCCATTTCCGACAGAGGCTGTGGGACTGCAATCTTTTAAATACAGGTTAGACAAACGTTTGTCTGGAAGCAATTCTGCCTAGCACATGGGGTTGGACTAGATGACCTCCCGAGGTTCCCTCCAGCCCTATTTTTCTATGATTCAATAAACCATCCAGTGGAACAAGCATTCAGGATGATGAATAGAGTTTGCAGGAAAGGGAAAAGGCAGATGAGTGCAGATACTATTTGTCCTCGGGATGAACAGATGTCATCTGTCCAGCATTTCATGATAAAAACTCATTCAAGTAATGAAACTTAAAAAAAAGAAAAAGAAAAAAAGTGCTTGACGCTTTTGAGCCAGGACATGGCAGGAGCAATACTGGGATTACGGGCTTCTAAAGGGAACTGCTGTTTCTTGTATGGATCTCTCTCTCTTTTTATTTCCCCCCGCCAAGTGACCTGTCTTGGTGTTTGATTTTGAGAATGGGGTCGCTACCGCGGTACGTTTTCAATGCTCCGGCCTCAAATTCCTATAAGCAATATATTTGGCTCTTCCACCAAGAGATGCCATTTGACGGCTACCACCAAGAGACAAGAGCTGGCTACAGCCAGTGACTCTATTCACTGGAATCGCCGTTCCGATCACGTCAATATTAACGCTTGACATACAGCTTGGTACCTTTTACCGCTGGAGAAATTTGCCGCTCAAGAGAATGACAGGGCCAGCTCTCGTCATCCTAGACGTTAGCTAAGGGGTGGACTGAGCACGTTATATTCTGCAAGCAAAAACAGAGTTCAAAAGTTTTCTACCTCAGCCAGTTTTCCTTTTCACTGCCGTGGAAGGCTGCCGTTCTCTTGAAAGCAGAAACCACGTCCATGGAAGGACTTTATTGTTCCCGTTTCCACGTATTTCACAAGACTCCTTCAAGGAGCAGAAGCACGTTCCCGAGGGCCAAAAGAAACACATGTTCTGTTTTGGTTTTTTGTCCATTGAAAAAACAGGGGTAAATCCTGTAATCCAGCAGTCTCTCTCTTACGGTACCTTTGCAAAAGGTAGCTTGTCCCAGGAATCTGCAAGAAGCCGAAAGTTAGGGGAGTTCAAGTGGAAACGTCCCCATTTTAGCAGAACGACGGACCTAACCCTGCAGTGCTTATTCATGCATGTGGCTTCCAGTGGGACAATGTGGATCCGGCTGCTGTCTCTGAAAGCCAGTGGCGATGTGCAGGGGGTGCATGGGGGTGCACGTGCATCCCCTGACTAAGGCAGCACCCATCTCCCCTGCTGAAAGCAAAGGAAGGACCCCCAGAAATACAGCGCATGAGACTGAAGGTGGCATGGCGAGTCCCTTCATTTATAACACCTAATCCTTTCCTTTCAGAGACCATTTTACAGACGTATGGGAACCCAGCCATCTCTATTTGGGGGACACAGGAGAAATAGTCACACTCTCTGGGAATAACCACTATCAGTTGCTCTTCTGCAACAGCAGCTCTGGATTAGGTCTTTGAAAGGACATACCGGTAATAAGTTATGACTTGCAAGTTAACTCAGGGTTCTCCAGAGCCTTGAGAACCTATAAGCCAATTCCCAGAAAGCAAACCTTTTAAATACCAGTCTTAAACCATCAATGCCTTCGTGTTCCCCATGACCATGCCCCTGAACAGGGGGCCGTACACTGCAGGGGGATGTATGATGGTGATTGAAAAATGTGGCAGGCGTCTTAGTAAAGCTATTGCCACAGTAGACTGCAAGGCTGTTCATTGCTGTCCCCTGCTTGGGGACAATGCCTTTGCCACGCATGCACACGTATGCCTTTGGCCACAACGTTCAATACATCCAGGCAGTGGTGACCTTAGGGTAGTTGGGGCCCTGGACAACAGAGTCATTTGGGGCCCTTTAGAGGCTTAATTTTGATGACCTATAAGCAAGTCGGACATTTTT
>JAGPOW010003182.1:11167275-11186267 GCA_030014935.1 Caiman crocodilus | reverse complement strand
GGAGGTGGTGCTCTCCCCTGCCCTGGGGGGCTTCAAGAGGAGGTTGGATAGGCATCTAGCTGGGGTCATCTAGACCCAGCACTCTTTCCTGCCTGTGCAAGGAGTCGGACTCGATGATCTATTGAGGTCCCTTCCGACCCTAACATCTATGAATCTTGCTCCCTGCCAACAAGCAGCCAGTCTTGTAAAGTGGCTTAAAACCAGAGATGGAAACCTCCTGGATTATTCAGTCCCGACAGCCATAATTAAACTGTCAGGGCATACACATTTCTGAGAGCACACAGGGCTGGGTGGCTTTTCTATTCTAGTTCAAATGGAAAGTGGGGGGGAAAGAGAGGGAGAGAGAGAAAGAGATGGGACTTTGTGGTGCACAGAGTCTGCCTCACTCCTGTAAGTACTTCACAGGAGGGAGGTAATCACACGTAATGCGTTACAAGAGCAATCACAGCACTGTGCACTTTTCGCCCCTTGAATGCTGCTATCTGTCTGGAGAACGCTAGATGGTAGTCTCAGTCCAGAGAAGTTGCTGTGGGATGCGGGATGTCGCTCAGACACAGCAAACCAAACTCCCTGTTACTTACTGTCCCCCTGCAAGCAGGCTGCGCAGTACTAGCTAGTTCTTTAGATAAATGAGTCTTCATGCATTCAAACACGTGAGCTCTTCCGGTTTGGGCCCCGATTCTGCTTTTGCTCAAGGGAGCAACAAACCCCCAGGTGATTTTGTAGCCGTAAAATGTGGGTTTTAATCCTATCAGGGAAACGACTCCAGTTTTTAGTCCATTAGAACTGGTGGATTGAAGATATTCTCAGGTCCAGGATGGATTTCGGGCCAAATACAGGGAGACGTCTGCCTACAATCACTCAGCAGAGAGGCGGGGGGCAAGCCCTTCCTCTGTTTGATTTGGGACAGAAACACACCTGGCTCTTCCTCTGTCCATGCAGTTCCTTAGCCAGTAGGTCACGGCGTCTCAGTTTCTCCTCGGGGAGCTGGTCCACTTAGAGAGTGATTATTATTTAACTGTTATCCAAGCCCACACAACTGGGCAGGTCTGCAGGATCCCCACGCTCCAGGCTTTGCTCTACATCAGAGCGAGCAGGGAACTGAACCGCAGGAAGATGCCCCGGGTTTATTCTGGGTCTGGGCAGGGCAAGGGTATTTCTCTTTCCCAGGAGAAATTTCAGTTCACATGGAGAGGAGAACCACTTTAAAGAAAGTAGAAAAGGAGTCCCAGGAGGGAAAGAAATTAAGGGCATCAGAGATGGTGAGCCATGAATTATAATTATGACTGGGTATTTATAAAATCCACGTACAAATTTAATAATAGCTCTGAAAGAGAGTCTCTCACTTAGCCATATCCCCTAGTGATCAATAGTCTAGCAATTTCCAAGGGGCAGGCTGGAAAAAAAGGCTGTATCTAACTTCCACCAAAAAAATCAATGAAAAAAGGATTTCTGTTGATTTCGATAGGAGCTGGACAGGACCCGTGGCCGCGCTTTCGCTTGCTCGATTAATAATTAATCCCAGAGCTAGAATTAAACCAATACAGACATACATGAGCATGGAAGCAACTTTTCTGTTTTAATTGTATGATGACACTGGTTCACTCGAAAACAAATCTTATTTGCGCTCTGCAGAGTGGATGGGAATATAATGCAAAGAGAAACCAGGAATACATTAGTAGTAACTTGGCCATTTCACAGTTTCAACAAATTGCAAACGAGTATTGATTTCTATACGTAAGCCACGAAAAAAAGAATTACAAAACTTTTCAGAAGAGTGAAAAGCCAATATCGACCCACCTGGAATGACATTTAGGAGAGCGATGCTTAGCTGATGAAAATAAATAGCAGTAAAATAGCTTCTCACTTGTAATTTTTATCTAATATTGTATCAGCTCTGTAACCCTTTGCAAGTGTCATCCAATGTATCAGTGGCGGCTGCAGAAACATGCACAGAATTAATAAGAAATGAGGCATCGACGGGGAGCAGCCCGACAACGCCAGGTCTGAAATGGGACACGAGTCTGCTGTTTTCTGCAGAAAGTATTAGTTCTTTTGTGAAGCAAGTTTTATTCTGGACTTCCGCAGAAACAACCTCTTTTCTCAGTCCTTATTTACTACGGGTATTTTGCCTTTGAGCCTAAAAGATTTTTTTTTCCAACCATGAAGCACTTCAAGAGGAAAGGAAGAGCTCACACATCAAGTGCAGATGCTTCCTCAGCTTGACGGACGGTTTTTAAGCCCAAAAGCTTGCTAAGAACATTTTTTCCAACTATTCAAATTGGTCTAATAAAAGGTATTAGATTCACCCCAAGAACCTTGTCTGCCAAGAATCACAGCTAACTTTCTTTTTTAAATACTCAGAGTATCCGAGTACATGGTCTAATCCTGAATAAACTAGTGGTACAGCTGCCCCAACACACCCATGCTCTGCTGCAATACAGTAGCCTCAAACATAGCACTAGACAGACACAGGATACAAGAGGGAGAGAGAACGAGTGCTGGATTTTAGGGTTTTCCCTCTATGTTCGGTGTTGCATGAAGGAACTGGTTTTACCTGCATGTCAGCCAGCAAATATTAGCATTTTCCAGCCAGCAAAGCAAATAATTATTGAAACAGGTTGTGCGGCAGCTACAAACCACACACCTGAAAAGGCTACCCCTCTGATCAACATTGGCGGGGACTTTTGCCTCCATTTGTTGTTGTTCATTTGTATCGCAGCCAAACTGGGGAACCCGGCCACAGAGCAGCAGCTTGCTGGGCTAATTGCTAGAAAAACACAGAATAATACCAAGATGGCTCCTGTCCCAAAGATCAGACAGCCTTAGCATAAGACGAGAGACTTGATGGAGGCGGGCAGGCAGGGAAATGCACGAGGAGGGTCACGCTGTATTTTGCCATGCTTTTGTTGGAAGAAACTGCCAAGAGCAATAGAGGAAAGGGGTTGAAGGAGTCAGCAACGCTGCTCACAGATCTGTCTATCCCCAGCACAGCCGTGCCCAAATCTAAACCGATCCAAGAGGCTGCCCTTATCTAAGACGTACCCCTTACCTGAATCTAAACCGATCCAAGAGGCTGCCCTTATCTAAGACGTACCCCCTACCTGAATCTAAACCGATCCAAGAGGCTGCCCTTATCTAAGATGTACCCCTTACCTGAATCTAAACCGATCCAAGAGGCTGCCCTTATTAAAGAGGTACCCCCTACCCCGCCGGGCCATACTGTTATTAAGGATGCCAGAGTTACACACATGCGCCCTCCCTCCCAGAATAACATAGACAAAGCCTAGCCTCTCCTGTCTCATCAGACCAGGACAGTGAGTCGATAAGCAGTCCATGGCCATGTGTGGAAGCCAATCTGCCAGATAAGATTTGTTTTAGGATCAGAGCAAACTTCTCTTTCCAAGATCTTCTGGGTGCTTTTGGTCTCTGCTATTCCACTTCTCACCCCTCCAGATGTGCAAAGCACCACGTGGCCCATTTGCTGCATGCAGGCAGTAGGTGCGCGAGTGTGGTGGGTCCAGGGGCAGCTTTCCCAGGACTCTGGACTGACTTGGTGCTGACATACTTATTTCCAGCCATCAAGACCCAGTACACTTCCTGACTAGGCTCCATCCCATAACTTCAAAATAGTGCTGTTCACTTTGGAGCACCATTTGACCATCGATACAAGTACATCGGAAGGCAAACGGAAGCTGTGCAAGACCTGAAAAAAGTGTCACACAACTCTGGCAGACCGGTTCTTTGGCTAGAGGTGCAATTTTTTTTTATTAGACCAATGAAATAGTTGGGAAAATTGTCCTTTGCAAGCTTTCAGGCACAGCCGCCCTTCTTCAAGCACAGGGAAAGTCTGTCCTTCGACCAATGCAGCTACAGCCAATGACTTGGAAATTCAGAGCCAACTTAGAGACACAGTTGGCTATTGTTAGAAGTTTCTCTTCCCCTGCAGATATGCAAATTAAAGCTAATTCAAAGGGGCAAATCTAATTAGAATGTAATTTTCAGCTTGCAGATTCACTTACGCTCATTGTAGAGACTAAAACCAAGTTTCTGATTACAATATCAGGAATTGCACAGGCTTAAAAGTTTCACCATTTTCAGAGCAACAATACACCTAGTAAGGAGACTTTTTGTCCAAACCCAACTGGGAGAAGCGCAGTTATTGATGGCGGTCATTCACATGCAGATAGGATCTTGGTTCAGACACCTTCTCCTCCCGCTTTGCAATTCTATTTACCAACACGAGAATCTAATAAGGTTAATGAGCTATCTATTCCTCTAGCGTACCGTGTATCAATGGAAAGGATACAGCATGAAGAGAGCCTTCCAGTTTTACTAATTTGCTTTCAAGGCATCCAATTAATTTTTGCCGCACGGGTAATAAAAAGCAGCACTTCTGCGTATTTTTGTAAACAGTGTATGATTTAGAAAGTGCGTCCGATTTTTTCTTAACAATGAAACTTAAACTGTGCACGGTTCAATATCAGCGAGTAATTTCAGAAGCGACTGAGGCATGTAATTGAGTTTGTCAGTGTAATTGTATTTTGGAATAGATGCTTGCGATTTTTATACATATATAAAAACCTACCAAGTCCCATATTTAGGTTGCTGTTTAATTCTATTAGAAGAGTTAATTAGACAGAGAAGCGGGGAGGAGCAATGAGACAGGGAACAAATCCCTTTAAGCACTGTATCTAACTCCAGTTTGATTATTCTGCGTGGGGGGAGACATCAATTTTTGCACTATCGTGCATGATTATAACTCATTCAGACAACCCTAATGCCATGGGGGCAAGGACAGACTTATGAGGATTACCACAACTGGCTCTCCTGTGCAACGTGAACTTCCAGTTTGGTGCATTACAACGTATAAGACAGACCCGGCTTTAAAATAATGAGTCTGATTATTATGCAGTGAATAACAGAGATAATTACTGTCTGAATTTCTGGTGCAAGCTATCGGGCTTGCTCCCCTTCGAGAGAAAGGGTGCGTCAGGGAGAAGTACATATTTATTCAATGGTCTGTTGTGGCTTGATGGAGCTCGTTGAGGTTAATGGGAGTTTCTGAAGCACGGATCTGGGAGTCCAGAGAGAAGGAGATGCAATATTAGTGCCCGGACATTGTGCTGTGGTATAGAAAAGGGGCACAAGGATATGATGGGTTAGAAGCACACAATTATTTCCACTGCTTTTAGTGAGCAGCCTGATCCGGCGTACGTGCCACAGGCATTTCGGAGCACACCTCTCTCATGGGAAAGGGGGGAGTGAGTGACATCTGGTCTCGGGATCTCATTTCAGCCTAGGAGGAGGAAGCTGGGTACCAGGATGCTTCTCACCCCGTGAAGACTGAAGTACTTCACAACACGAACACACCCTCACTTGCCCTGCTTCTTGCTTTCTCTCCAGATGTGCAGCACACTTGAGTTGGGACACTTCATTTTGCCATACAGTGAGGACCGGTGCCTCACGCTGGACCACCGGCAGGGTCCTCTGCAAGGTGCAAGGTGGACAGGTGGTCCTAAATGCGTAACCCTGCCTGGACCAACATCCAGTTCCTCCCGTAGAAATACGACCACCACCAGTTTCAGTGGGCTCTTATGAGACCCTTTCAAAGATACAGTTCCCCCCCAGGTCAATGAAGTGGAGTTACGGACTAATTATTAGCGCTAACAATGTCATTGCCCCTTGTGTCATGGCTGTCCCCCATGCACGCATGAAGCCACCTCACACCCCTACCCCATCAGCAAGCACGATGCTAAAAGCCAATCTGCCCTGCACTGAAGTTGCGTCCATGCGGGTTGTGTTGGCAGGGCCTAGCATGAGGAGACCCAGCGCTCAAGGTACCCCTGCATGATGCAGCCAGCAAGGACCCCCCCGGCCCTGCCGTCTAAAGCATCATCTCTGTCATTTTGGCACAGGCATCCCTCGGTGACAGGCTCTGTCTGCAAACACCACGCTGGCTTCATCAAGCTTGCAAGGGGCAAGGTGCAGATAATGCATTTAGCAGCCTGGAGAGCACAGACACCGCTCTCCCGGGTGATTAGCCAGCTAGAAGATCTTCATGTTTCCCACCAGTGGTTTTGGTTTCCTGTACACCGGGTGCAATTTAGGGGAAACACATACCAGAGGGAAGACTCTGGTGAAACACCGAGCCAGAGAGACCCCTTCGCCTGGGAGAGGCATCTAGACCACCGGAGGAAAGGTGAAACCTATTCAACCATTACATTCCCCACCTTGGAGTGTCCTACCTTGACCTGTAGGTTGAACCAGCAGATAGTCTTTGCTAAACGCACCTAAATTCAGTCTCGGATGCAGGCTCTTTCCTTGGAGAAGGAGCTGCTTCTTCTGTTGCTGCCTGAATGACCCATCCCGAGCCTCCAGCTGCCCTTGGTTTGTAATTAGCGCCCGCGAGACACCTGTGACACTGCAGCAGCCGAGCCTGATTTCCACAGTGGCCCCTAATAGGAGTCTCAAAAGTCCCTCAACTATGCCTGACTTGCCCTGATACCAGGGTGCTAACTAGGCAAGGGGGCTATTGAGATTCTCCCGAATTTGTGCCCAAAAGCTTGCAAAGAGCAATTTTTGCAACTATTTAGTTGGTCTAATTAAAGATATCCCACCTACCTGAAGAACCGTGTCTGTCTATGGGCTATCTATGGAGATAAGTTCATGTGCATGTTCCTCCTCGTGTGTGAACTCACCCCATGCAGCAGGGACCAAATCAGAGTTTCAAGATTAAAGTGTAAATCAGTGCATCTTAAGCTAAGGAGAAAAGATTGTAATTGAGGGACGTTAACAACTCCAGTCCTCTGTGGATCAGCAGGGTGGCAGAGAGCTGGAGGAGCCCTGCCCAGGGATCTGCTTGTACCTTGGGTTTTGAATGGATCATCTCTCTCTGGCGGGTTTGCTCTGCGATAAGCACAACACGCTTCAATCTCCTTGCTCTTCTCCGAAAGCCCAAACCGGTTAGAAAATAAGGGGCTTTTCCATGACTTCAGTCATTGTAATAAAGAATTACACCGAGTAAACACTGCCCTCTTTTGAAGGCAAAACGCCTTCTTTCTGCAGCGTGAGTTTTCAGGAAAATAGTCTGCTGCTAAGGTCCAGCTGTTCAAATAAACCCCCAGGCCCTTGTTTTCTGGGGCATTTTCCAAAAGGCATATTGTTTCAGCTGGGGCAGGTCTTCTGGAAGTCATGTCTAGCCATTTCTACCGGGCAGCGCTTGCTGAGATCCAAGGCAGGAATTCAGCTCGCAAGCCTCTGAGCTGAGCAAACAGCTTGCAGCTTTCTCGGCACAGGAATAACGGTGAGCTGTTTGCCAGGGATCAGGGATGGTGTTTGAGCTCTGAAACTCAGCCTGCTATTGAGGGCCCTGCAAAACTCGATGTGTCGGCTGGAGCCCGTGTTTATTCCCACAGAGGCTTTGCAGGGTTATGTCGCCAGAGTGAAGGCATTCAACCGCTCTGGGGCTTCTCCCCGGTTCAGGTGGATCCCAGAGGGTGGGGAGGTCTGAGCCATGCTGTTGGCTTATTCCTAAGAAGTAGGAGAGGGTCTTTTGCCCCTTGAAGGAACAAGCTGGAAACAGCGGCAGATTTATTTTATTGCTCCCCAGTGGGTGTTCACACTGGAACGGATAGCCCTGCTGCATGTACCCTGGCCTCTTTGTCCTGCTAGGGTAGCAAAGGAGGCTGCGGTTCAGTTTAGGGGATAGTGCCTTGGGCTGGGAGATGGAAAGCTGGGCTGCACTTCTGGCACAGCCTCTAAGCAATGCTTCAGCTCTGCGAGCAGGGACTCTCGCTTCGACAGATACGCAGGCCTGGATGGCAATGCGCTCCTGCTCCACAGCAAATGAAGGGCACCGTTTGGAGCATCTCAGCCCTTTCTGCATCTTCCCACGCTGCAAGAGGCACGTTGTCCACGTGCACAGACAGGACCTGGAAGCCATGAACCCTTTCAGCTCTGGAGGGGGAGAAGGCAGGTGTTCAGAAGCTGAGTTACATAAAAAGCAGCTCACAGCCGTCTGTGAAACCCAAGTCGCCTGACTCATAGGAGTATACAAAAAGTGCAAGGAAACCTCTCCTGGGTGCAGCAGAGAGAGCCCCTTGGGTCTCCGTGCTGCCAGCACGGACTCATCTCTCCTCCCAGAATCAACTGAAGACCCCGGAGCTGTTCGGAGACTGACTAACGTCAAGTAGGGATGCCAAAATGATGGTGCGATCAAGGCCTTGGAGACTCGCCAGTAAAGCCTTGGAAGAGATGTTGCATTTGTCCCTGGACAAATGCATGTCCATGCAAGATGTTGTTGCTTGTCCCTGGACAAGCTTTACCTGTTTTTATCCCAAAGGAGAAATATCCCAGGATTAACGTGTATACACCTCGCCCTTCTAATCAGGATTTAGTATTGTGTTGCTGCTTTTCTGCCATTGATTCAATGATGCAATCCTGGGATCACTGTTCGGACACACTTTGCAATGTCCTGGGATAAACCGTTAGTCCTTCTTATCCCATAAACCTTTCTAAGATTTGTCCTGGGACAGCAGACGTGGACAGCTAAATGATCACAGTTTATCCTGGGACAAACCATTTTGACCCAGGGTCAATGCAACGTCTGTTTGTAGCCTAAGAGATTTTTCTCTGTGTTCTTTATGGGCTGTATGGAAATACCAGGTGGAGCCAGAGATAAAAGGGTGAGCTTCACCGTGAACTGCAAAACCATTGCTGGGAGATGTCTATGTCGATAAGACTTTTACATCTCTGTTTACCCTGCTGTGTGATGAGTCCTGTGCTCCCCCAGCCAAATGGCCAAAAAATGAGATTGCCCAGGCAGTCTGTAAGGCAAAAAGAATGAGGACAATAGAAAGTTGTACAATTTAGGTTTTTCTATAATTATGCAAAAAAAAAAATACATCTTCATCAATCATTTTTTTCTTAATGAATTTGGGGACAGGTGTTTCCACTGGTAAGTACTCAAAGGACTTATTAAATCTCTGGCTGTCTCCTTTCCCCATCTGCTTCCGTGAAATGTAGTGCAATTAGTGTTGCAGCTAAATTCCTCACAAAATGCCAAGTTGCCTTGGAACGGGGGCAAGCCTTTGTAAACAGTGTGGCGCAGCTTATGGTCTCTGCCTGGCAGAGCATACCCAGATTCGGTATTAAAACAAGGGAAAGCCAAAGTATGTTGCAAGTGGGTTATGACTACAAGAGCAAAGCCATCAAAACTGGGCAATGCCGAAAATGAGGCTGCTCATCCAAAGTCCTGGGGGAGTATTCGTCATTTCTTATGGTCACGACCACATATTGCTTTTTCCATGGACTGCCTGCCTTAGTCTGCAAGCGCTGTGGACAGTGAAGACGGTCGGGTGGTATTGTGAACGGGGTTGCAACTTGGGGCACCTCTGCCCGACTTGTTCCCAATAAGTAACCCGCAGCGTGCGGTAAATATGGCTGAGAAAACACACAGATCTTCATATGCTATGCAAGGAGGCAGACAGTGGTGTTGTAATTGGGAAGGAAGACACGGCTTCCTGTTTTTGCCCATGTAGACTTTCTCCATTAACCACACCTCCCTTACAAAATCCCCCTGAAAGCCCTGTGCACACAAGCATTGAGCCAATGAATTCATGAAAGATGCTGGAAATGTCCTTGTAGTTTATACACCTGCATATGAGCCACACTCCTACGACCTTGGGACATCATTCATTTTAACAAAGGATGGCTCTGAAACCTTTGTCATTTTTAATATCATATCTACAGCCTGGGGACTCTGCCCTTGCCAGGTTTTAAGTTGCCATCATCACTGGTTGAAGAAAATCCTCAAAATCAAGTTCCATTCAGTTTTGAATCGCAGACACGTTGCATTTCCCCCCATCAATCTCTGGCTTTGTAGCAACTCGCTCCCAAGCCATGCTTGGATAACAGCATTTCAAGCTATAAAGGGCTGAGGCAGGTGGTCATATACAGATTTGCACCCTCCAAATGGCCTCCCTACCAGTATTTTAGCAAGTCCTAAATCTTTTGACGTCTCATCTCTACACCAGGATTTGAAATGTCAAAAAACCCAATAGCAACAGCCACAATTCCAAGGAAAATGCTGAATTATTCCATCTGTTTCTCATAAGAGTGCCATGGACTGGGGTCCTTTGGACTAAAGGATTACTGGGTATTTCCAGCAAGTGAGGCTAAGAGGTGATTCAGGAAGGTCTGACACATTGGAAGGGACTGACTCAAGTGCTCAGGAACGGCCCAGGAGAAAGATAATAAACAGAAGGAGGAAAGTCATTGCTTCAACAAGTAAATGGGAACATGTGTGCAGCTGATACCGCCAGGGGCTGATATATGCCAAGCGGTCTGTTTTTAACATCTGCTCTTCAACAACCTTAATATGCTATGACCGGATCAATACATCTTCGCTGCCGGTGGCAGGCTTCCTCTTGCACAGAGACTCGGGCTCGTCCCCCACTGAAAGGATTTGTAGTGACCATTGGGAAATAACGAGGCTGCAATAGCCCAGATAACCACGGCCTATCTCTAGCACTCGTCAGTCCCCATGATCTATCAATATTTAGTGTGGTGTAAGGCAAAGGATCGACAGGCTGCCGGCAACTCATCTCCCATTCAGCACGTTCGTAGGCAGAATATGCCGCGTGTCATACTGGAGTTAAAAAAGGGCTTTTCATGCCTTGCCAGCTCCTTTTGTCTGCTGCAAAGCGGAGCGCAGGTGCGGCTCAGTGGGGATAATAGCCATTTTCAAAGGTGGTCCTAACACCCTGCAACCACGTACAATGGAGGAGAGAAAGCCAGGAAGAGGGGGGCTACCAAGCAAGGAGATGAAAGGAAAGGACTGGTCCAGAATATTTAACAGCAGGTGAAACATAAGTGAAAGACAGAAAAGAGGGGACTTCTCTAGGAGACGAACGTACCGGCGATCTGAAAGCCAAGCGACTGAGACAACGGAAAAACTCAGCAACCTCCAATGGTTAACATCACAGCTGAGAGCAGGGCCAACCTATGCTAGATGCTGTCAGAGAGAGTCTGTGCCTCAAGGAACATACGGTTCAAGAAGGCGATGGGAGAGGAGATGGTGTGGGGCTAGGTGAAGTGCCCAAGGTCACCGAGCAGCTCAGTGGCAGAGCCGGGAATGCAACCTCTCCCTAGGCTTATTCACTGGCCTTTCCACAGTGCATTAGAGAAATGGACTCACTGCCTGGTCGGAGTCCAGATTCCACCTTGGTGACTAATTTTCCCCTTAAATTGTACCCGAGGCAGTGGCAGTCCAAGGGAGCCCGTGCAATGGCTGCATTGTCAAGGAGTTGGTCCTGGCGACAAGATGCAGAGCTGGCATGGAGCCTGGGCTTGGGCTACCTGGTCTCTTGAGCAGCCTCTTCCTTTGGGCAGGAAACTTTTTCCCTTCCCCTGCCCTACCTACCAGAACAACTGGGGAGAAATCAAACCGACGTCGTGCTATTTCTCCAGAAGAGACGGCGTCTTGCGGCGGGGAAGACCCTGACGGGGAGATGCAGCCAGTGCAAAAGCAAATTACCTTGTTCCTGGTCGGTGCTAGAAGGGAACCAACTTTGCAGGTGGCATCTCGACGAGGGGCGAGCTGGCCTTTCTGCTTCGCGTACTGGAAAGGAGGCATTCTGCAGCATCAGCGGTGCTTTCCCACGAAGGACACCGGAAAACGAATCCCTTTCTTTGCTCATCTCATTCTGTCAGCTTGGTGGGAGTCCATGGAGGGACTTATCAAGAAGATGGATGTTGGGCCTGTAGCGTTAAACAGAGCTTGTTCGTTTAAGACAGGGCAGCGGCTCAGAAGAATAGAAGGTCGTGGCCTCTCTAATGCCATACTGCTGTTCTTCTGACAGAAGGCAATAAATAAAAACAGTCACCGTGCCACAGAGAGCATTTGAAAGCTTCACATTGAACAATGTGAAAAATAGCTGCCGAGACCCCGAAGAACCTTTCCATCAAGGGACGCTGGGGGGATAGATGGAGAATAAGGTCTCATATTAAATGCTGGCATCAGTGGAGTCAGAAGAGGCAGCAGGAACTTGAAGAGCATGCTTCTTTTATTGCAGTTGCATGAGTGTATGCCCCGTCCCCCTCCAAAGTACCTGATCTAGTGACAAACAGGCATCTGGGGGGTGAAGAGCTTTTCCTTGATCTATGTGGTTAGTTATTCACCATAAGAGCAGCTACCATAATAGAGCACGGTTCATTTACACTCTGGTGGGCATGCTGCCGGGTGTCTGGTCCCCCTCTAATCCGTCTCCACCCAGCCATTTCTGTTCCTACGGCTTGCAAAAAATGGTTGCAAGAGCACCAGCATCTTTCAGGCTCAAGTAATTGTGAGTGAACTCCATGAAGAGTCAATAAAAGTGAGTCTGTTTAGACTCGGGGGCCTTCTTCAGGATTGATGTGCAGAGGGAAAGGTTGGAAGAACGCCCTGCACTTAGGACGAAGCAATCCCATGCACTGGGACAGGCTGGGGGCTGACTGGCTGGGCAGCAGCTCTGCAGAAAAGGGCCGGGGGGGTGGTCACAGGGGACAATATGAATTGTTGTGTGAATATGACCATGTATTGTTGTATGAATATGACAATATGAATTGCTGAATGAGTGGGCAATGAGCCAGCAGTGTGCCCTTGTTGCCAAGAAGGCCAGCAGCATCCTGGGCTGCATTAGTAAGAGCTTTGCCAACAGATTGAGGGAAGTGATTCTTCAGCACTGGGGAGGCCAGACTGGAGTCCCCTGTCCAGTTGTGGGCCTCCCCATTCACAAACTGGAGACAGCCCCGTGGAGGGCAACAAAAATGGTTCAGGGGTGGAGAGACTTATGAGGCTGAGGAAACTGGGCTGATTTAGTCTAGAGGAGGGAAGACGGAGGGGGATTGAATAGCAGCCTTCACCTCCCTGCTGGGGGCTGCAAAGAGGATGGAGCTGGGCTGGTCTCAGTGAGTGCAGACGACAGGACAAGGAGCAATGGGCTCCAGTTGCAGCAAGGGATGTTGAGGATAGATATCAGCAAGAATTTTCTTACTAGGAGGGTCGTAAAGAACTGGAACAGGTTACCCAGAGAGGTGGTGGACTCTCTATCCTTGGAGGTTTTTAAGACCTGGCTTGACAAAGCCTTGGCTGGGATGATGTAGCTGGGGCTGGTCCTGCTTTGAGCAGAGGGTTGGACTAGATGAGACCTCCTTGGGTCTCTCCCAACCCCCAATTTCTTTGATTCTGTGTAAAGCTAGCCAGATGACAATACTGTGCATAAAAGGGCCAGTCCAACCAGAAGGAAAGGAGTTCACTTAGCTTGACCATGCTATGAATCAAAATCAGAAGATAACTGAAGGTGGGGCCAGTAAAACCAAACATGGCCTAATGTAAAACAGTACTGACACCCCTTAAAAGCAGGAGTCAGCCCCCGCCCTGTTCGCCCTGAAAATTTTGGGACTGGCTTAAAAGTCTTGAGAAATGGAAAAAATAATAAAGGTCGAGATCTTTGCATCACTGAGTTGGGCATCACTGGTGCACCCCTGATTTTTTTTCAGCCTTCTCTACAAACCTTGGAGCAAGAGATTTGATCTTCAATGGAAGATGAGATGCAGTACCCGTGAAGTGGGGCTTCTGGAGTCACAATGATATCACAAGAGCTGGCAACACTGCTTCTGTGTTGGTATGTATGTTATGCCAGTGCATATTGCTCCCAGCTTCCTATCTATAGGCTTACTCGTGCACCCTAAAACTTGCACCCCTTGTATATCACCTCTGGAGTTGGTCTGCCTGGTTGAGCTTATATTGGTGCACCCTGACTAATGAGGGCCAGGAGACAGCTTACATTATACCAGCTTAAGATCCCTAATCTCTTGTCCACACTAGGTCCTGTAGATACTGCAACCAGTTTAGCTGCATCAGGGATAACGACAGACAGGAGAGTTAGCAGAGACAAGATGCAACTTGGGGTGGGGACAGCATTTTAAGTACAACTTATTATTACAAGGTCATTTCGAGATTTCACCGTATTCCTATTGTTTTCCTATACCTGTTAGAGACTGGACACTAGACAAGCAGGCCAAGCATGGCCTTTCTCCACCTGCACAATGTTTTGAGTAGCCAGTGTCATGCTTTCCAACAACCCCATGCTTTTAGTTTCCTGTAAAAGTTCACGGAAAGTCCAAATTAAGACCATGTCGTTAGCTCTCTCTTTCCAACTCCAATCCCTTAATCTACTAAATTTACTATCAAAATGATCTCCAAGTGCCTTTCTAACTGAGTTCCCTCCAGCCACGTTTTTCTAATTTATTTATTCTCTATTTGCTTTAGACAGATATCAGCTGCAGGGAAGGATGCTGGCTGGTCTGCTGGGATTTACGTTTACTGTGGTTGACTTTCTTATGCTAAGTGGGCTAGTTTATCCTTATACATTGAGAATACAGATTGGAGGACTGAACTGCAGTGTGTCTTGCAAGCAGGAAAGTGCAGGCAGTTCACAACAGAAGGAAACAGCCCACAAGATGCGGCGGAGAGGACGAAAGCAGTAATGATGGGCGGGGCATGCAGGCCCATTGCCACAAAACCATAGCATGCTGCCTAGCACCACAGTGCACTCCCCATCACCGTTTACAGCCAGGCAGCTGAGCCCGGGTCCCTTGGCCCATGGGTGGTGACAAAAAGCCTTTGGAGTGCCACCTGGTGTCATGCCCAGACTTTGCAGCCCTTTCTATGCATCCACACACCCAGCTGGGCTCTGTGGCCAGGGCAAAGAGGCAGTCAGTGGGTGTGTCTCCACGCGCTTTTATGCACGCCTAAACGTAATGTGCATTAAGGCAATTTAGGAGCATGCCTCCGCATGCACGCGCAAAGCAGTATCAGATGTATGTGCAAATAGCTAAATTGCACTAGCAAACATGTAGGTGCGCTAATGTGCATTAATGTGGGGTGTACGGACTGAATTGGGACTAAAATCCGTTATGAGTCAATGGGCACACACTGCATTAATGCTCATGTTCACTAATTTAATTATTCACATATAAATTTGATACCTGCTTTATGCAGGTATCAATTGTAGGCTTGGATAGCCTCACATCACCATTTTTAAGGTATGTAGGCACATGCCCTTAATGCACCTTACATTGGGCTACTGCACATTAAACGTGCACGTATAGACATGCCTAGTGTCAACCATTTATTGGGATCAGCTGGTGCTGAATGCCAGTGGTTAAGGAGAGCCTTTGCTCTGACCCAGCCACATGCTGGCTTCCAGGGCAAGTGTGAGGCATTGCTATAGCATTATAAAGCCCTAACTAGCTGGAGAGCTGCCTGCCTAGGAGACCTTGAGAGCTTTTTGCAGCTGAATCCCTCAGGATAAATGCCAGCAGGGTCATCTCTGCAAGGAAGGCCTCTTCAGTCCCAGTTTAAAGTGCAGCCCTGCTGCAACCCCTGCCTGGTTTTATAGGAGAGCATGGCTTGAGCTGGGCCGTTTTTTCTGCCTGGGTGGGGAGAGCGAGGGGTGATCCGAAGATGCTGGGCTTTTGTGTTACTTGGGACATTTTGAACTGATGGCAGAAACACCTGGAGCTTGAGATGGGTCCTTCTGCACTCTGCAAATCCCAGCGAATTGCACCGACAACCTGCTCTCTGCAAGAGCCATTACTGCTTTAACTTCACACGCTACACAAGCTGGGCTCAGTCCTATTTCTTGCATCCCTTTCAAATTAAACTGAAGGAGCCGAGGACCCACTGCAACTGAACAGAAGCGGAGGTGATTGTTCGTTGCGTTCCTCCCCAAGGAGGCCTGGCCGGGCAGGAACTGCTCCTCTTCACTTGGCTTCACACCAGCAAAACATAGGCCACTTGGGGAAGAGATGTATTTCCCAAGGGGCTGTCAATGGAGCTCTGAAATAAAAGCTGAAGATTTTTCCTTCAGAAAGAGGGGGGAAAAAGAGAGAGAGAGAGATTTAACTTGTCTCCCTGCCTCTGACAGGCATCGGCATGATTCAGTATGCACCTGATAAATTAAAGTCAGGCCCAAGGTTACATTCAAAAAGTTTCACCTCCGAAAGCAAACATCAATCATTCCACCGAGCAGAAGGAAGCAGCACCCTCTTTAAAATACTTCGGCTAATTGTTAGGTAGGAGAACAGGTGTCAGTTTTTATAATACCACCTGGTGCCTTTTTGCCAGTCTGCTCCCAACAAACACAGCATGGATATATTGCGATAATCTTGCAGGTCACTTTGAACACCTTCTGCGCGCGTGTGCGCACATGTGCGTGTAGCTAGCTCACGTTCCCGATGCAACACTAATTTAACACAGGCTAAAAGGCAAAGCGTTGAGCTTTCCTCTGTGCTTGTGAGCTATAACGCTCCGGTGTTCATTTCCCTTGTCATCCTTGTTTCCCACTAGATCCGTAGAGCCTTGGAATTCATTCGTTCTCATTTTCCAGTGGGATTTGCTGCCTGTCTCCCTGCCTTTGTCCCTAGATGCCGGGCGAAGCTCCAGCATGGGGGTCCCCCATGGCAGGGGTGGATTCAGGGGGGTGCATGTGCACCTCTCCTGGAGCCCTGCTCCCCCCAAATTTTAAAACCAACTGCCTGGCAGTGGCAAGAGGTTTTCTAGTCAGGCAGTGCTATGGGAGTCATTTGACTTCACGGCTCATTACAATCTACCTGATCCTTTCTCAACTCTTCATTTCACAGGTATTAACAATCCTCTTTTCTTTTCGATACTCGTGATGTTGCCTCAGTCCTTTGTTAGCTGGCCTTTGTACTGCCAGCACTGCCCCTGGTAAAGAAGCTCCTAGTCCACATATTATTTTCAACTCCAATCAAGTTACATACTTTTTTTATTTATTTTTGCTCCCATCTTAAACTGAATTATCCAGCCCTGGATCCCTGACATATGAGTAAAGTTTCTAGTTTCTTTTTAACTGGAGAAAAATATCCGTTGTGTTATATGTGATGACGTAAGAACATAAAAATTGCCATTTGCTGGGTCAGACCATAGGTCCATCTGGCCCAGTAGCCTGTGCCCCTTGGAGACTAAAGGTGACAAATAGGCCTGTGCCCCTTGGAGCTCTTGTTCTAAACCTCTAACCTTCACTCCCATCCTTGTAACCTCACGTCTGCCCTGTTTTATCTTTTATTTGTCCCACAAACACAGCTGATGCCTACCCAACAGCCACCTCTGATAACAGGAGGGGATAACTGTTGTTCTGTGGGCACAAGGGATATAAGAAGACAGACCCTAACATCACTACTGGCAAAAGAGGCAAGAGATGATGAAAATCACTTGTTCTATCAACTGTTCACTAAAGACCTGAATATATAGAGGCTTAAGAGGCTAAAAAGTTGCAAACCACAAGCTCCTGAAAGATTTCGGACGTTGAACCAAACCTGTGGGCAGCAACCGAGTGGACCAACCACTGGGAAAGGCCAGACCTATTCCTATGGCACTTTATACCAACGTCGAATGAGTCCCCCATCCGGCCTGGCCTTGACGTTGTCGGGGTCAAGCTGAACGAACTGAGACATGCACTTCAAAACAACACGGTACAGGATGGACACTTTGGACAGCCCCCGTGCAAATGCGGTGTCCAGCAAACAGTGCAGCACTTCATCGAAAGTTGCAATCTCTGTGCGTGCCCAGACGGGGCAGATGCACGCTGAGTGACAATACCTGACAGCGGGTACGTCTACATGGGAGGTTTACTGCTGACTAAGTAGCTCTGCAGTAAAGCATCAACGTCCTCACATGTGGCCTTACTAGGCCACAGTAGAATAATGAACGCTACCCTAGGATAGCACTGTCTGACACAAGTACTGTCTGCTGAATGCTGGACAGGGACCTTTGGGCAAAAGTGATATCTTGCGGATAAACGTGATATTAGACAAGGACCTTCGGGGTAAATGTGATATCAGACCAACTAAATTGTTGGTCTCTTTGAAAGCTTTTGGGGCACAAATGCCCTTCTTCGGACACAGGGAGACTTTACTGGGGTTTTGTCTTCTGCTGGGTCGAATAGAAGCCAACAGGCCGACAAGGATCTCTGAGTAGATGTGACATCTTTTCTTAGACCAAGCACATTGCTGGAAAAATAGTTCTTTGCAAGCTTTTCAGGCACAAACGCCCTTCTTCAGGCATAGGGAGAATCCGCTGGTGCTTTGAAGCCAAGATGCGTTATACACTTAGGAGTAAACTTAGAGGAGTCAAGATGCTTTGAAACCAAGATGCATTGTACACTTAGGGGAAAAGTTTCTTTCAAAGCATTTTGACTCCTCTAAGTTTACTCCTAAGTGTATAAATACATCTTGGTTTCAAAGCATCTTGACTCCTCCAAGATGCGTTATACACTTAGGAGTAAATTTAGAGTCAAGATGGTTTGAAACCAGGATGCATTTATATACTTAGGAGTAAACTTAGAGGAGTCAATGTGCTTTTGAGCCAAGATGCATGATACACTCAGGAGTAAACTTGGGTTTCAAAGCATGTGGACTCCTCTCAATTGACTCCTAAATGTTTCATGCATCTTGGTCGTGACTCCTCCAAGACACATGATGATACACTTAGGAGTCAATTGAGAGGAGTCCGGATGCTTTGAAACCAAGTTTACTCCTCCATGTATCCTGCACCTTGGTTTCAAAGTATCCGGCCTCCTTCAGGACGCGTGATACGCTCAGGAGCCCTGCTATAAAGGGGGACAAGACACTTCAAGCTCGTCCTCCGTTTCCTCGTTGCGCTGAAGGAGACTTCTCCTCAGCCCGACCCCGCTGCCCCGGCCGCCGGCAGCGCGGCGCTGCGCTGTGCTGGGGCCGGGCGGAGCCGAGCCGAGCCGAGCCGAGCCCCGCCGGCGGGCCGCCCCTTGCACACGTGCGCGGCGCTGGGGCCGGGCAGAGCCGAACCACGCCGGCGGGCCGCCCCTTGCACACGTGCGCGGCGCTGAGGCCGGGCGGGGCGGAGCCGAACCGCGCCGGCGGGCCGCCCCTTGCACACGTGCGCGGCG
>JAGPOW010003182.1:11098672-11164888 GCA_030014935.1 Caiman crocodilus | reverse complement strand
CCCCCTGCTTCACCTGTGGCAGGTTAGGGTGTTATGTCTTGTGTTGCATCTGGGCTATGTGAGAGAGGACATTGTTGTCATCATCTCCTGGTAGGAATCCTAAAAAGCACAAGAAGATTACCTTGCTGACCCACGGTGAGAGAAGGAGTGTCTGACATGGTCCAGATTTGAACCTAGATGGGTTAAGTCCCTTAACTGCAAAAGCATTGTTCCTCAGCTTTTATTATGAAGGTTTGCTGCTTGATATATTGTTGGACTTTCTGTTTTGTGCAAATAGGTAGGATCCTGCCTCGGACGGGGTTGGACTGGATGACCCTTGGAGGTCCCTTCCAGGTCTAGTGGTGTAGCTCTGCTAGGAGGTTAGACGCTGGTTTGGATAGGGACGATCCTATCCCAAGCAGGGGCTGGAGTAGCTGACTTCTCGAGGTCCTTCCAGCTTTGTGTGATCTTTCCATGCTACTTGCACAGCTGCCTTGTACGTAAGTGAAAATCTGAGCTACTTGAGCAACACGCTGGTCTGGGTTAGAGGGAAGGGTTTTGTCAACGTTGAACTGGAAGAGCAACACTCGCATGCAGCCTTGTGGGAAGAAGGGTTGTCCGGTTGACGGAGAGTAATAAGCACCTGGCTCTGCTTTCCCCCTACAGTCAAGTATTTCATTAGTCTGCCTTCAGTATTTTTTAACTGCAGCAGCACGCTCTGCAAAACCTGAACTTCAACCCCGCAGCCAGGAGTCGTCAGCGCTTGCTCATGCAGGGCTCATGGGTCAGTAAATCTGCCTCTGAGGGTGGCCCGGCCTTGACCCCTCTGACCTGTTGGTTCGGTCTTCACCTGCCTCTGAGTGCGGTGGTGCACGATTCTCAGAACAGCTCAACACACAAACTAAGTTGAACAGATTGAAACTCTGCTGGTTGCTTCCATGCCCGGGCTCCTGCTTCCGAGTCACTCGGGAGCCCTGAAACGTCATTCATTAGCATCAGTCTTGCTGCTCTCCCCCAGCTCTTTCCCTCTACGTCCCCAGGGACTCGGGGCAGGTTGCAAGCCTTCACCGTAGGGTGTGGGTTTGAATGGAGATGCAGTGGATGATGATAGGGCTGTAGCTGGATGCTTTCAGGGGAGAGCGCTACGTGGTGGAGAGGCTTGCAGGCATCAAAGAAGATCTGGGTCTGAGGCATGACTGGTTATGGCTACGGCTTGCAAGGAAGAAGCGTCTTTTCTTTCTGTTCCATCCTAAACTTGTGTAGCAAGGTCCTTCTGGCTGTGCACGTGCCCTGGCTTGTGTGATGGCCCCTTTGTGACTGCATGTGCATCCTCCAGAAAATTTCAGTGGCTGAGTAAGGCCAATATCTGTTGGCCCACATCTCGCCCATATTCCCTCCCGCCTCCTTGATATTTTTTTTCTTCTTCTATTTACCCCTGCAAAACTACAAATGAGCAGTTATGAATGTGAAGGCTACTCCCTTCTGCATGTATGTAACATTGGTATAAATACAATCCCTGCTTTTAAGTCTTGTGTTTTAAAACTGGGTTTTTGGCTGTAGCTGAGTCGGTCTAAGGACATGGGCGTGCCAGGTTCTTTGGGTGGATGTGATCTCTTTTATTAGACCAACTGACTAGTTGGACAACAGTTCTTTGCAAGCTTTTGGGCCTGAAGAAGGGTGACTATGCTTGAAAGCTTGCAAAAACTTCTTTCCGACTACTCAGTTGGTTTAATAAAAGATATCGCGTCTACCCAAAGAACCTGGCCTGGCAGTGTTTAAAACATGTACAGAGCTGGGTTTGTGCCTCTGAGGTGTGTCCATATTTAGCAGCACAGTTGTACTTCCACTCAAATATGCTCAAGCCACACTCTGCCTATTGTGTGAGATAGCATGGTTCAATGTCTTGGCATTAGACCCTGGCTTTATGTAATTGTGTTGCTGGATTTGGAGTTGAACAGGTATATCTAACTCCCTGCAAAGATTTTCCAGCTGTTGAAGTCCCAGTAACGCTAATGCTGCTGATAGGGCTGTCGATAGGGCTCTTTAGTTGGCTTATTATCTAAAAATCATTACGGTTTGCTGCCCATGGAGTCAGTGCTCAGGTATTCTCGCTTTCCTGCAGGTGCTCTATTAGCTGTCTCATGAATTTAAATGACATTTAAGATCCAGAAGTTTGAAATCCAAAGAAGCAATTAGTAAACTTTTGATTCATGTTTTGCCAGATGGTTAGATTAAATCTGATCCATTTTATTTTGAGCAGATAAGAATTCTGATGGAAGAAGAGATAGAAACCATGAATGCATGCAAAATAACCAAAAAGATTAAAAGAATAATTAACTTTTATTGATTAAAATTTTAACAGCAGATAGTGAACACCTCTCTAAATCCTGTTCCGTGCTGGTGGAGAAAAGCAAAGTGAAACACAATCAAATGTTATTCAGTAGAGCCAGACACCCATTCCAGTATTTGCTCTTTGCTGTGATATGCAAGGCAGATTTTAGTACATACCTGATATTCCAAATAATGCGAAGCAAAGCAGTATTTCATATTGCATTAGTAGATATATTATAACAGCCAAGGTTATTTCAGTTCGAGTGTGAATGGGTGGGTTTTTGTTTACCCCGACCTGGCATTCGGATATTGAAATTAGGATTCCTCGCTGCACAGCATCCCCATCTCCCATGAACATCTTCCTGTCCGTATATTTCTTTGAATCAGTTGAAATTCTTTACAGAGTTTTCAAAACTCGTGGAAGAGGTGATCTCTTTTATTAGACCAACTAGATATTTGCAAACAAATTATTTATTTGCAAGCTGCAAATAAATCAAATTGTTTTATTTATTTGCAGCTTGCAAATAAATAATTTGCTTGCAAACATCTAATTGGCCTAATAAAAGAGATCACCTCTTCCACGAGTTTTGATTCCTTTTTTGCCTCTAGACTAATACGGCTACAACCTGGATACCTCACGAAGTTTTCCGAAAGAACACTATTTTTTAAAAAAAATCATAAAACCTTCATGTTTTCCCCATAAACTGGAAAACTAATTTAAAAATGATGGGTTGCTTTTTTTTCCGCTTAGACTTTAAATTCTGCACTCCATGATTTGTTTCCTCCACCCTCCTTTCCCCTATGAAAACTTGAAATGTTTCATGGAGAATAAAAATCATTTCCCCTCGAGCTTTGACACTGGCACAGTACCTCATAAAGCTAATGGCAGTACTGTGCTGTATTGTAGTGCTAATTGGGATGTCCCAGTGTCAAATGGTTGGCTTGGGCTGGTTCAGTGTTGCTAGGACCTTGCTGTGTGAATTGGACGAATGCTTCAGATGCATGGTTTTTATTCGTACTCTCTTTCTATAGTGAAAAGAAATGATCAGGGAAACCAGCCTATGCACGACAGATCAGCACTTCTACAGCAGGCGGATAACATTGTTCCATGGGTGGGTTTTTATCCCATGCGCACACGTGTTGTTATCTCACTCCCTACATAACCATAAACTCTCTGTTCATCTTGCAGGCTGGCGGGATTGCAGGAGTGTGCGTGGATCTGATATTATTCCCTCTGGATACCATAAAAACCAGACTGCAGAGTCCCCAGGGCTTCAAGAAGGCTGGCGGCTTTCGTGGCATCTACGCTGGGGTCCCTTCCGCTGCTGTCGGATCGTTCCCAAATGGTAACATTCCTGGATTATGCTTCTGTTCATTCCCCGTCATCGGGGAGGCAGCAGCACATACAAGCATGTGCCTTAATGCATAAGGGTTGATTCTGGTTATCCCTGCCCCAGTCCTCCAAGCTGCTTGGTGTGGTCAAACCCCATGCTGAAGTGTGCAGGGCTCTCTCTGGCTGCAGGGAGGAGCAGCTTCCGGGATCTGGATGAAGCCTGTGGGCGTGTGGGAGACGGATAGGTGTTTGTCAAGCGTTCTGCAGTGCCAAGTGCTGTACGACTTCATTTTTTTAGCTGCCAACATCAGCAGCCCTGGCATGCTGCCTTAGCTGGTTTGCCACCAGGCCCTGACTCTGTAAGCCCGTGTGCATTAGTTGAAAAGGAAGGATGCTTCGATTCTTAAGGTGGGACTCGGGAAGTGTCGGGGTCAGCTTCCTACTCTGACGCCAGCTTTGGTGGGCCAGTTAGGCTTTCTGTGTCTCAGTCCCCCACTCCCTGTAAAATGGGAATGAGAGTCCCTCCATGCCTTTCCAATCTGTTAAAGGTGGTTGGGTGCTCAAATACCAGGGTGCTGGGGACATGCTGCACCTTGGAGAAAGAGAACCCTTCTTTCTCGGGCCTTCCTTTCCCTGGACACTTGTTGCCGGTTCCTTCTGGTCCGTAGCAGCACCTGCAAGATCACATGAATTTTCCAAGCATAAGAGAGAGCATTGCCTCTTGCCCTGGACACACACTCCTTTAAATCATGGCTATCGGCACTAGGCATGAATAAGGAGGTCTGGTGCATCCCCCTAGGCTCTCCTCAGTTCTTTGAGTCAAATGCTATCCATGGGATAGATGGGACATTCTTTTCCATCTCTCTAGAAAAATCATTTTTTAAAAAAAGCAGCTTTCTGGAGGCCTTTGGGCACTGGCACTTCTTAAGCAAATAGTGTTAATCTCTGTGGAAAGCATCTGAAGTGCCTTAGGTGTTTGTGCACTTCCACGTTGTAGCAAAAAAACGCACCGCGGGGCTGTCTGTGGGAATACCGAGAAGTTTGCAGGTATGTCCACTCACGCCTTCAAGGGTCTAGAGTCCTTCATAAGATGATATGAAACGTTTTTGTTCTTTATCTTCCCTGCTTTGGTTATCTCTGGAGGTGATAAGCATCTTCTGATTAACAGCAGAAGGTGACGCACGTATCCCCCTTGCACAATTAAAGTCTGCTTTCCCCTTCATCCCTCCCTCCGGGACAGATGCCAGCTTTCTCAGGATTTGCATCTTTAAAATCTAAACTGTGATTTATCTTGTGCTGCAGCGTAAGACTGAAAACTTAAATTCCTTAATGTGATAGAAAGCAAATTCTTGTTCGTATAAAAATTCTTCCTGGCTTGCTTTTTTTTTTTTTTCCCCCCCTCTTTCTGTAATACCCCATTGGGATGTGGGGATGGGTTTTATAAATGACGAGACTGACCCTACTACAAAATACAGTTCTTCCTTGTCCATTAGATTAGGGTGTAACAAATGTTTCAAACACTCAGCAGTTCTTTGGTAAACTGTAAAGATATTTGTTGGATTTTTAGCCTGGAAGATGGTGCTGCTGTTTGGGACAACTAGCAGACGTGTTAAATTAAAGTACCTGCTCCTAATACTCAGCTAATCAATCTGCCAAGGAGAAAAGCATAGGCTCCTTGCATCTTATTATGCCAAAAAGACACCGGTGTTTGACTTTACCAAAACCTGAAATCACTGTAATAACAATCTCCGCAAGAAAGCCTGGTCCCAGTGCAGTCAGTGGGAGTATTGATCCTGGAGGCAATAGGGGTGCCCATGAACCCTACTGTTTAGAAGGGTAGCCCTATTTTGGGGAAACGTTTTACTTTCTATTCCTGGATTATGGATTTGAACAGCTGGTAAGATTTTTCTGGATCTTAACAGCAGTCTGCTAATGCAACCTTAGGAATAGCTTCAAGGCAGCATCTTTATTTATTTATTTATTTTAATTTCAGCTGCTGCATTTTTTGCCACCTACGAATACGTGAAATATGCACTCCACAGTGACTCCTCCTCCCAGTACCTGGCTCCGGTGACGCACATGGTGGCTGCCTCCTTCGGAGAAGTGGTAGGTAACAGTTCGGTCGATTGTATTTTCCTAGCAAGAAAGAAATGTGGAAGCCTGAAAGCTGAATCTTGGAGGAACCTGTTCACCGGTTGATTATCAGACGGCAAGTTTTTCACACCCCGGGTCTTCACAAAGCATCTATCCAGGGCAGAAATACTTTAGCCAAGTGTTTTGTAGCAATGTATGCTAATGAAGCGCTGATGCCGAGTGAGAATTTAAGGTGAGGTTTTTCCAGAGCACCCAAATTAGTTAAAAGCATGCATCCCTTTGGCTTTCCAAAAGATCTCGGTGCTTCTGAAAATCCCACCCTTTGTCCAGATTTGTGGCAGCCAGATCTGCTGCCATTACTTGCATTGAGAATGCTCTATCTGTGGGGAAACCCGATGGGACAAAGACGCTTGGACCTCAGGCGAGCCAGGCACTATTCACCCGAGTGGTTCTTTGCAGTCTGACCCTTCACGTTGTGCCATTTCCAGTGCTGAAATCATAAATGCCAGTAGCAGTCCGCGGGAGCCAGAAAATGTAACCAGAGCATGTCTCAAAGGCAGTCGTTCCTAAACTTCTGGATCAGTGGCCGACCCTGTTTCCTGCAGATTGCCCTGCACCATTTAGCTTTTCACTGGTAACAGTTACCCCATGGCCTTGCATTTAGAAATTGCAGTCTGGAAGAATAAAGGCTTTTTATGGTTGGTTTCCTAAATGCCAGAGCCAGGTATAAAGTGAGCTTTCCTATGCTCATTTATCTGACTCTCAGGTGTTGCCTGTGCATCATGTGCATCCCGTCACTCTCATCCCTATTCTGCTGTCTTACCATATTGGTGTTTTGATGTTGTTCTTCCCCCTGAGAAGTGCCCCAGGTGACAAGTAGTTCCTTGGATTGGTCTCATTGCTTTCAGTGCACGTGAGTTGTGGGGCTGGGATCAGCCCCCATGGGTGGAACAGGTAGTGAGTGACCTTGTGAAAGATTTGCACAGAAGGGCATGACCAGAACGGGGCCTGTGGTTGTCATTGTCTTCTCGTGTCTCTGTACCACATGCTTGTGCTTATATATTGTACTTTGCAAGGTCTTTCGTTATATGTGTGCCTTCAAGCAGCAGGCATTGCAGCAGGTGGTGCATCGTCTGACTCTCTGTGCCAGTCACAGGTGCCTGAACCAACGCATAGCTCCACTTCTTCATTAGTTCCTTGGAGCATCCGACTCTGGTTCGTAGACGGTTGCGACATCGGCACCTTTGCCGTGGTTCATCAAGCCCCTGGTGGTAAGGACTCGACCGCTGGAACGTCCATTTTTTCGCTGTCGGGTATTTTCTTCAGCGTCTCATTCAACATCTGTTGTCGTGTCTCATTGGGTGTGGCATCGAGAGGTTACGGGCTGGTAAGAAAGCTCCAGCATGACTTCAGACGGCCGTGCGCTGGTCATACAGCAGGTGTCTTGCATCTTCAGTTTGTCTCTGTCATCTTGCCCTGCTGGGAATAGGGTGAGGTTAATCTGGGTCCCTGGTAAGGAATGGGCAGGATGTGTGAAATCATAGAAAAGGAGGATTGGAAGGGATCTCAGGAGTCTCATCGAGTCCAACCCCCTGCTCAAAGCTACATCATCTCCAAGGATGGAGACTCCACCACCTCTCTGGGTAACCTGTTCCAGTGCCTTACCACCCTCCTGTTGAAAAAGTTTTTCCTAATATCCAACCTCAACTTCCCTTGCTGCAATGTGAGCCCATTGCTCCTTGTCCCTTCATCCACCCCTCCTGAGAACAGTCCGGCTCCATCCTCTTTGCAGCTGTGCTGCAGGGAGTTAAGGGCTGCTATCAAAGTTAAATGATATCCAAGAGATGTTGAACTGAAGTGAGGAACTGTGCTGCTGCAGGGATTTTCTTACAGGGCTGTAATCGGATCCCTCTGCAGAAAAGGTGATCTGGCCTCAGTAAATACCATACTGCGGTGCCTAAGGAAAGATGAGGCAGGAGGTGGCTGCTGTGCTCTCCTGGCCACTGCTCTTTTATTGCTCTTTAGCCTTCTTGCTGGCTGCCTTCATACTTCCCTGTGCCTCCTTGATAAGGAATTTTTGTCCTAGGTTTTCCCAGGAGTGGTGACGAGCCAGGCACCCAGCTAGACTGGATTGCTCTGACAGGCCCACCTTGGATCTAGCTTATGTTTGGCATACTGCATTCTTCGACGGAAAGTATCCCTTGCTGGACACTTTGCACGATGCGCTCCTGCCCACATCTCCTGGCTGCTTCTAGTTTGTAATTCATGCATAGCTTAAAAGGACAGGAGGCATTTTAATCATGCTGCAACCTTGATTCTTCAGTATGTTCATTACTGCCCCTTAATAGGCACATACCCTGCCTCTTCTGGCTGCTAAACCTGGCACAGGTGCCGGTTGTTCCAACATCCGCATTGCCTTCGTTAGTGTGAGCGAAGCACAAAGGCTGACCTCCCTTTGGCTTGCAAGTCAGCAGGATGCAGGAAGTGTGCATCGCTCAAAAACCCATGGCCAGTTCACCTCTGCCTCAGGCTGGTTTGGGGACTGTGCCACAAAAGAGTTGAGCTCTCCTTACCATTTGCAGCTCTACAGTGTGTGTCACGGTCGGGAAAAACATCTGACTTTTTCCAAAGGTCTTATCATCCTGTGATCATAAGCAGAACATATGGATGCAGTTGCTTAAGACAGCTTTCTGCCTGGGCTGGTAAGTCAGGAGCAAAATAATCCCTTTCCACTCTATGTGTGCGCATCTCCTGCGAAGGGCAGTTTGTTGCACTGAAGAAAAGTTTGCCTTTGATAAATGAACTCTGTCAGTGGATGCACAAGACAGTAGAGAGCAGTGTGAGGAGCTGGGAGGGGGCAACTGAGAGCTGTCTTATTTTGCAGATCAAATGACACCCGATTGCCAACGTCTGAAAATGCTCCCTGCAGCCGCAGGCCCGGTAGGAAACCTGATCCAACTCCTGTTGCGTGGCGGCATCCATCTGCCTCGGTGTCACCTCTGTTTGAGAACTTGTCACCGTTCGAACCTGCAGGACTTGCAGGAAGGGTGCATCCTGCACCGGTTGCAAAGCTCAGGGGTTTCAGTGTTTTGGAGTGGGCGCACCGAGGTTTAACCTAAACGGAGAGAGTGGATTAGCTCTTACAACAACTCTGACTTGCTTAGAGCTGCAGGAGCTGATGGTTTCCGGGAGTGAGTTTGCTCTGTTAGCGATGAGTGGTGACTTTTTACGTTCCCTTTCCTGGACTGTTTATGAGCAGTGGGCAGCTTTTTAGTAGCAACCAGCTGGAAAAAAAGCAGGTTGGTCTGAAGGCAGACGGACCGTTGCAGTTCTGCTGCCGAATTGCCATTGATACTTCAGCCCTGACTGGTACTTCCCTACTGCTGAGTCCAGCCAGTTTCCATGACCGCGGGCCGTAGTTTGCTAACCCCTGCATTATAACACCACTATAATATACCAGTTTATTGTCAAGCCAGGCCTCTCTTGCTCTGCTGTCTGGTGCCATGTAAACCAGGACAGCCAGTTCCATGGTTGGGTTAAACCAGCACCTCCACCAGGGCATGTGAGAAGGGCATGTGGGCACCCAGCAGGACTATAAACAAGACCTGTCAAAGGGTAGATGAGCTCCCTGAGAGCCAGCAGCCATCCATACCTAGAGAGATGTTTGCTACCAGGTCACTATCCTCAAAGACTCACTAATGATGCACAGCAGCTAAGGCGCCCCCACCCCCATGGTCATAGTGGCCTTGGGACTGACTTGACTTGAATATGCCAGGTGGAGGTGTTGCACAAGTATATTTATACCTATTTTGGTTGCTTTTTTCCCTCCCCCTGCATTTCTTTTCTTTTACCTCTTCCAGTCCAACTGTAAAGGGCAGGCTCTAAGCAAATAATAAATTAATGATGACCTGCGTCAAGTGGGCCCTACTGCTTTTGAGTGCCATCTTGTTTTAGTAAGCAGTTTTGCAAGGTGAGCTTCTCTCATTTTGGTTACTTTAAATAGTTCCTACCTTGCCTAGCTATACACAGCTTGGGGCAGTTAATTCATTTCAGTACAGTACTCTTCACAGCCTATGCACTTCCACATTCATCTGATGCAGGGCCGTGTTGACTACTGCTATTTGGGAGAGGAGAGCAACAGTTCTTCACAGCCAGGTGAAATAGCAGTGGGCTTTTGGGAGGAAACTTTATCAAGAGCACAACATTCATTTAATTGCCAGCATGCATTACTGGGAGAATAGGATTGCCCTTTAATAGGCATAGATCCCTCTAGTTTTGGGTTGTAGAGGTGAGCGTGGCTAGCGTCTGATACTTGAGCAGAAACTTTGCGAAGGGCCAAAGGCAGTGAGGATGGACCAGAAGCTCATTTAATGCGACTGGCTGGTGGGAGCCCATCTTGAATACCGTCTCGGTGCAGCCAGCTCTTGCATGTCAACTTCGGGCCTTATCTTTACAGTTCCCACAAGTCTCCCCAAGCCTTTTGCATTGGTGGGGGCTGCATTTGTGGATTTTTCAGTCTGTTGCTACATGCTTTGGACCTGGACTTTCAGATTCAAGAGATGATAGAGATGTCTGACCTGATGCATCTAATTCCAGGACTGCGTGAGACGTGGCATCTTTAAGGCTGGACGTCATTAGCCACGGTAGAAGCTGGAGAACAGCCTCCCCGTTTGAAAACAAAGTATTGCCACGTCATCCTTCATTACACAGGAATCCCATTTTAATTAAAAAAAAAAAAAAAAAATACAAGCCAGCTGAGAAGCTTCACAAACAGTGGACAAAAGGAAGTCAGATGCCTTGCACACACTTACAGCAAGTAATGACCTGAAAACGTGTTACCAACACTCATCCCCACAACAGTAGGTGGAAGAGGAAAATCCAGCCGGGCTCCTAATAAAAACAGTACGAGCGAAGCACCCTCACAGCGGTCTCCTATCAAATCTGAACTGATCGATTTTGTTTTTCTTACTGTATCCCAGGTGGCAAGCAATGAGGGGGAAGGTTGTAATTAGAGTTGTATTGATTAGCCGTTAAGTTTTTAATCGAGCTGTAACAATAGGGAATGGTAGTTATTTTGTCAGTACTTTGCATTTGAGGCACCTTCTTATATCTGCAGCCTTGCTTTCCCCAGAAAGCTTAAAATAATTGCTTCGCTAGAATGACCCCCTGTTCAATATGGCATAATAAGCTGCAAAATCAGTCATGTTAGGATCCCCAAGGTATCCTGTTACACTTCCAAGCTAATTGCCTACTTCATGGAGTAGCAGCCCTCTCATTGAGCATGGTGGGCAAGTAGGTTTACAACAGGAAACCAGAGTCCTGAGTTAAGGCTGGGTTTGGATTAGCTGCCAAGTCTTTGGTAGGTAGAAGGGTGATGCTTACCTTTCTGGAGCCCTAAAGCAATAATATAATATAATACTTTACCCAGGGAGGTGGTGGGCTCTCCATCCTTGGAGCTGTTTAAGACCCGGGTAGATAAAGCCTTGGCTGGGATGACGTAGTTGGGACTAGTCCTGTTTTGAGCAGGGGGTTGGACTAGATGTGACCTCCTGAGGTCCCTTCACACCCTCATTTTCTGATTCTGTGATACTTACCTGTCTGAAAAGTCATGTTTATACTGATTGCATTAACACTTTGAGATTAATAGATGACCAAAAGCTAACATCTTGCTACTGTTTTTAATAAGGCAGGGGGGAATCAGGATGTGATTTAGTGATTCGGATTATGATACAAAAGACAGAATATTTGAGAGATTTCTGCCTCGCAGGCCCCGTATTGATGTTTCATGAGTTGGGAATCCCTACAGGGCAAGATTCAGTTACAGAAAAGTTTTGTTATACTTTAACTAATGGGATAAATTTTGCATCTGGTGTCGGGAGGTCACATCTAGTCTAACCCCTGCTCAAAGCAGGACCAGCCCCAACTCCATCACCCTTGCCAAGGCTTTGTCTACCTTGGTCTTAAACACCTCCAAGGATGGAGAGTCCACCACCTCTCTGGGTAATGTGTTATGTTATGTTATATTATGTTATATTATTGTTCTAGGGGTCTAGCCTGGTATTAAAAAAGATCCCTTTTTGGGGGGTAATATTTGCAACCTGAGGAAGCACACAGAAAACCAACTCAAAGCCTGGTGAAGTTTTGCTTAGTTCAGCTGAAGCAGAAACTAAATAAGTGGCCTTTGTGCTCAATGTTTTTCACTTTCCTTTTGGTTTCCGGGAACTGAGGGATGTTCAGCACAAACATTATTGGGGAGAGGAAGAGTATAATTTATATCTGACTCTAGATGCAAAATTTATCCCCCTAGTTAAAGCATAACAAAACTTTTTTGTAATTGAATCTTGCTTTGTAGGGATTCCCAACTCATGCAACATTGATACAGGGCCCGTGTGGCAGACAAGGATGTGCTTATGGATGTACAGGCAAAACAAGGGGAAAGATGCATCGTCCACCAAGGAGGAGGAAGGAGGCGTTGCAGACATAAATGGACACTACCCAGTCCAGCCCTGAAATATGGAGATGGAAAGCACCTTTTTATTGCATCCAGGGCATCAGACATCTTCATCTTTGACGACTCGCTATTGCTCTGCATGTTTAGTCTGCATGTCTTTCTATAAAGGGCTGCCAGATGTGCTTGGAAAACGTGATATCATAAGTGGTGGAAAGGAAAACCAGATGTTCTCGGATTATTTCACTTTGAATAATCTAAGGTGGCGCTAGTAACGCAAACGAGCACTTTTTTTTTTTTTTAGCTTGGCGGCGTCCATTTAAACCAATAGTGCAGTTTTTGTTACAAATCCTACCTTGATGGATTGATCCGTGCCCCCTTTTTGTCAGGCTTATAATGATGTCAGGGTTATAATGACGACGCCCACTGCGGCGAGGAGAAAGTTGGCTAAGAGGTTTTAAAAAGGAGGCCTGAACAACCTGCTGCAAGCTTCAGTTTATGGTACAAATCCCAGCTTGGCTGACACAGTTTCCTCCGTAAGAGCCAGTAACACCGTTGATTTTTTTTTTTTTCGCCCTGCCTGCTTTTTTTCCACAGAGGCGAGAAGAAAGTCGTTTGGATCGCGGCCCGAGGAAGTTAGCGAACAAGTCGACTTTTCCATGCAATATTTGGATATTGTTATGGTGATGACCTGGGGACAGTCAGGGGCGGGGGGGGACACGGACTCTCTTGCAGGCTCTGTCCCTTGCTGACAAATCTCAAGACTGAGCGGCTGCCTTCTGCATCTGTGTCTGGTGCTTTGTTTCCTTCTCTTTTTTGCCTCCTTTTCTGGAGTCTAGCCACAGGACCTACTCCCTTTCCTTGCAAGTGAGGGAGAAGTGAGGGGTAGGAACAAGCCCTTCTGACCTTTTGGAGAATAAGATCAGAGAGGCTTTTTCAGCCTTGCTGCTGGTGCACTTTGAATACCTTTGAACTTGACCATTGCGGGGAGTGTCTTCCCCAGAACAGGAAAGTACCAGCAATAACAGACCTCGGGGAGCTGTTTTTGATGCTGCAGGACAGGTGGGAGCAATATATAGACCGCTGAACTTGCCTGGATGATGTGATGGAGCAGGTTGAGGGGGGAACCAAAGCCTGCTGGCTCCCCAGGAAGAGCAAAGAGGGAGGGAGCAGGTTTGTAGCCATCGTTTGAGTGTGCCAGAGGGCAAGGTAACATGCCGAGAGCATTGTGTTTCTCTCCAGGTAAGGGAGACTGGACTCTCACCTGCAAGGTCTGCCCTGACCGTGGGGAGGTCTGAGTTGTGTTCTTCGACAGCCCTGTGGGTTGAAGGGAAGGCGTCAAACAGCTGCTTGTGAGGTGAGAGGGTGGGTCACTTTGTGTGCCAGCTGTTTTCTGCAGAACGACACAGTTTTGGGTTCCTATAGTGGCAGACTGTTGAACCCACGTGCATTGAGATGCCCCAAAAGCTTGTTATCTCCAGAAAGGCTGAGGTCAAGCGAAGCCTCAAGAACAGCAGACAGCAAGGAAGCAGAGTGGGACCAGCCATTAGAGCTGCAATTTGGTATTTAACCTACTAGCTTTGTGCACCGTGGCATGGCGCTGTTCTCCAGCTATCTCCATGCTTAGGCACGGGAGGGCAGGGTAAGGACAGACCATTCAATGCGAGATCCCAATCTTGCTTGTGTATTCCAGTCTGCTGCATCTGGAGGTATCCGGTGGTGAAGATAAAGGCGAAGCGTGCGTGGCACATCTGAGATGACCATCTGATGACTTATGGATAACGACTTGGCATTTCCTCGCTGCTGCCGGCACGTGTCAAACACGGGCGCTGCGTATGAGGCAGGCGTCTCGGCTGCATTTTCTACTGCAAGTCCTTCCTGAGAAGAAGCAAAGTGATTGAAAATCAATGTATAAAGCCACATTTCTGGAGCACCAACTTCCTCTTGCTGAGAGTGATAGATGTCCTTCCTTAGTTTCCTCCACATTTGTGCCTGTTTTCTCTTCTCTGGTTATTTCGACATGTCGGCGGGCGGCGTAGTGGGTGGGATGCATTCAAAGTCTAGCCTCTGAAATGCTTTTGGAGTAGATAGAGCAGGGGGTGAACAAGTCTTCTGTATGTAATGTCCAGCTTGGCAGGAGTAGAGAGACCTGGGAAGACTGCAGATGTTACACACTGCCCTCTTCAATGCTTGGGAGGGGTTAACATGATTCGTAGCTCTTCATTTGTGGGGAACGCTTGACTCCGCTCTGTTCCTGCTCAAGTCTAATAAAAGATATCAGATTTACTCCAAGGACCTTGTTTGCCTATGTCCTTAGACTGACATGGCTAAACCAACGCCTTTGAAATACAAGTGACATCAATGGCTGGCATAGGCAATGGCCCAAAAATGGAAAAAGTAAACGCAGATCTTTAGGGAAGGAAACAGGAGGGATTCTCTAGCATTGATGCGCTATAGGGACTTGATGATGAATATTCATCCCTTTGACTGGCAGTTCTCAGGCTATTATTGCTAATCAGTGCCCATCACTTTGGTCCTGATCCTTTTATACAGTGCGTGGGAAGCGAGCGTAAACTCATTTAGTTCACGGGTGTCATGTAATTGAGCGGTGGTCAAAAGGTGGCGGAGAAAATGAGATTGGTGCTATTAAGACCTCGTGAAGTACATGGAAGAGCACAGTTAGATCAGAAGGAAACTCAAATTAGAGCTGCAGCTGGAAATTGCTTGTAAATAAAGATGAATGGAGGCAGAAATCCACAGCCCCTGCCAACAAATTCATCATACAATTAAAGGCTGAAGCAGCAAATTAGGGACTGTCAGCCACCTAGCCAGCCCCTCGCAGACTCTCGTGCCTGCTCTGCTGTCAGCGCACGTGTTATCCCCTCTCCTTTGGCTCCGTCTCGCATCCATTTTCCTCTCTTCCTCGGCTCCGTTTGTCTGCATGAATGTATTCAAGCCAGGTCTTTAAAAAGACATAGCCACTTCCTCAGCCCAGTGTGTAGCTAAACACTAAATTCAGGCTCTTTGAAACTCCTTCACACGGGAAGGGGGAGTGGAAAGTGTGCAGTGCGGGACCGGGGCTGGAGTACTTGTTTTAGTGCCGCTGGTTTGTCGATGGAGGGAAGTCCATTTGGACCGAGGTAGGGAGTGATTTCAACATGATGGCTATTCCTGATCAATCCCTGCCGAGACGCAGGGTGGACTAAGGAGTGCGTGCTCCACTTTAGAAGTGAATAAGTCTTTAAAGCAAAGCATTCTTATTCCCTGTTGAGTGCATCCACACAGAAAGAGGTATCCCCAAAAGACTGCGTAGAGCCGTGCACCACTCCTGTAATGACCTTGCACAGGTATAGTGCGATTTCAACGTAGTCTTATCAATCCTAACCTAATGCTTTTGGAGGAGGGAAGCGATCAGCTCTCCATGCTAAAATTAAACCGCTACAAGAGAACGGTGCAGGTGGGATATATGTATTACAGCCCTGTTCACAAGGTGCTGAACAGATTGTAGGACGTGCACAGTTTGTCTGGCGACCTGATGCAAATTCAGAAAACGAGGATTGTGTTCTCCTACCCGCTTTCCCTTGGTTGCATTTCCTCCTCCCTTCCTGCCCGACGTCACCGTAGCTCATTGCTAATGTACTCAGAAGAGTTGAGAGCTGAAGTACCTTTGTGGGTAAAACAGCCATTTTCTTCCAGCGTTTAGGAGAGCTTGAGCTATGACTTCCTTGTGATGTCAGAACTGATGGGAAGGAGGCGGCAAGGGCTAGCTCTGATCCTCCTCATGTGCTGTAACATAAGGGCTTGTCCCAAATCCAGCGTGGCCGACCTATAGGGTCCCACTGCCTCCAGCTGGGATTGCATCAAGCTGGGGATCATTTTGGCAGAAGCCCAGCAGCGCTATCTATGGCTGCACTTCATAGCACTGGAAGGTGGTATCCGAGGTCTGGGATAAGTTTAGTGCAGCATTCGGGGATTTTGGAAATGCATATCCTCCGTTTTTTCTGAGCTGGGTCTATAATAAGCATGTCTTGGGTGCTGCTATCTGTTTATAAGCATGTCGTCGGTGATGCTATTTGCTCTTTCCCTGGCTCATTCCTGCTTAGGTAGCTTGGCAAAAGTGAAGTGGACTTTGTGATCCATACCTGCGTTCGTGGAGAAAAAGTGCAAACAGACGCGTGTTACAAGCCAGTGCCTGTTGCACGTTTCTCCTATGGGTAGCAGAGAACATGAGCGATGGGGAACTTCACGTCCGACTTAGGACCTTCAAGTCAAGCTCCTTTTTCTCTTCTTTTCTCACTTCTCTGCTAAATGAATCTATGAATCCAAGTAGTTTCCCTTATCCAAAGGCCCAGGAGGTCAGGGTTGTGTTCCCAGCTCTGCCCGTCCTAAGCCTAAGTCCGTGTCCTTTTTGGGCTGTAGTTTTTTCCCCAGTTGGCTCCCATAATGTTTTTGCACAGGTACAGTGCAATTAAATTGTGTTACACCTTGTACCCAAGGGGAGAAATTCATTGGATTCTCATTTGATTAAGTGTCAACGTATGCAAATAGCATCTAAAAATGACTGTCCCCAGCTTGGAAAATGTTCCCTTAACACCATTTTGATTGCTAAATTATATTTTCCTGGTGCTCATCAACTCGGGCCTTCCCACCCACTCATTATGTAAACTCATTAACATTAATTTTAGAAAACAAAACCTTTGAAAGGCTGTAGCATCTGGGGCCCGAGCTGCTAGAGCAGCAAAAATAAAGTCCCTAGGTGACAGCTCCCCTGTTTCATTTTCCAAGCAGATTTAGCATTGATGGAAGTCAATAGATTAACAAAGAGCCCTTGTGAAAACTTCATAGCAAACCAGGTTACTTCTCAGCCTGGGAACTGGCCTTCTCCCCCCACTTTATCTGGCCTCTCTCCCCACATACAACATGCATGATCAAGGATCAAGAGCATGGAAACTGGGTAACTATTACATGGAGAACTAACACAGATGCATGCACGAGCAACCAGCTAATGAACAGAACAAAGCAATGGGGAAAGCCAGAAACTGCTCCCCTGTTTCCTGTTCACCTCGGTAATTCCCATAGGGCACTAGCTGGGGATGCCAGAGAGAGGCCTTGGGCATGGGAAGGCGGTGTTGCACTAGTATACTCTTGTCACCAGCACATGTGTTAGCATTTACAGGCTTGAATGAGAAAGGAACGGCTGCAGTCTGAAGTTGAAAGGAGGAGGGGCTCAAGTTTCATGGTAACGCAAGGGGCCCGGGACAGCTGGATCACCTAAAAAGCAAGGGTCGTGCCAAGCTACTCTCCTAGGAGTTAAGAAGCATTGCACCACATATATTTCCCTTTCCTAGGGGAAGACTATCATGCCTATCAATAGCAGCAGCAGCATAACTATCAATAGTAGCTGGTCTCTGGATACACCTTGTTCAGGGGTCTCCCATATTGGAATAATAGGCATAAAAAATGAAGGTTAGAAAGGACACCATTTGGTAGCAACATCTGCACAAGCCCCTTGGAGCATGGGCCTATGAACAATTAACAGCAGGATAAAATAAAATGCGGGACTTGACAGCACATCAGATGCTCTGTGATTACCGCCCGTATGTGCGCTCATAACCTGTGTTCAGTGGACGGTAACCCGTAGTCATCAATCAACCTCTGTTGAAGGGAGGGGTAAGCTACCATGGTGCAAAGGATGGTGCTGGTTGAGCTGCTAAAAGGGTTTTAAGATCATGGAAAATGAGGGTTGGGAGGGATCTCAGGAGGTCACATCTAGTCCAGTCCCCTGCTCCAAGCAGGACCAGCCCCACATAGCCTCGGCTGGGATGATGTTTCTCAAGCCGGATCTTAAAAATTTCCAAGGATGGAAAGTCCACCACCCCTCTGGGTAACCTTCCAGTGTTTTACTACCTTCCATGTAAGAAGGTTTTTTGAAATATCCAACCTCAACTCCCCGTGCTGCAACTGGAGCCCATTGCTCCTTGTCCTGCCGTCTGCCCCCACCGAGACCCGTCCAACTGCATCCTATTTGCAACCCCGCTGCAGGGAGGTGAAGGCTGCTATTCAATCCCCCTCGGTCTTCTCTTCTCCAGACTAAATCAGCCCTCTTCCCTCAGCCTCTCTTCAGGAGTTGCATGCCCCAGCCCCCAAACCAATTTCATTTGCATATTTAACTACGAGTCAATCCGCAATAGTGAAAACCGATCTGTCCTTTGGACTAGTTACTTTCTAAAGTGCTACGGAATAGGTTTTTTAAAGAAACTGGTTAACCTGAAAGCCGAAGGGATAGAGAGAGATAATCCAGAAAAAAATCTAGATAGGATCAGATTAATGTTTTTGTCCAAAAAAACCAATGCAATAATAACAACAAGGGGAGGGTTTTGTCTAAGTCGTGCTGGCAATTTGAAAGATCTTTGAAGATCCAGATTGATAGCTTGCCCTCAATCTCAAGTCAAGAGCAGAGTCCATTGGAGACTGAAGCGGAGACAAACTTGCTCCTGGGGATTTCTGGGCACGGTGGCTATGGCCCAGCATCGGTGACACTTTGTCGCTGCAGGAAAAGTTCTCCTGGACTCCAGCCTAAACCTCAGATGCAATGTGATGCTTGAGCAATGGTGTCAGGCCCGATTGGGTTTCTCTGCATCGTGGGACGTAGTGTACCTGGGTTGCTCAGGGTGAAGTGAAGTGGGAAACGGGCAGAGTGCCTCTAGCGTGAAAAATGGCCAGACACTTCGAAGAAAACCGACGTTCCTAACGCTCTCGGAAGCAGCAAAAGTGGATAGATAGACGCACGAGCATCTCTAACGCCATGTAAGGGGCATATCAAATATCTGGGTTCTCTATTCAGTATCGGCTGAACTTCAACTAAGGAGATGTTAAAGTAATGTATTGAATGTTATTGAACTTTATGACATTATGTTGAAAATGGGCAGCATTTTTGATCTCTTCAAGATGGGGATGGGAGGCATTGGCCCAGAGATTGCAGTTAGGTCAGCTTCCAAAAACTCCAGGCTGTAAGCTGGACTGGTCTGCTGGAGAAAGCTGCTGTAGTTATAGCTCCCCCCTCTTTTTTTTTAATGTCTTTCCTTCTCTCTCTCTCTTTTTAAACAATTTTAGTTAGACCGGTGCCAAAGTCTGGATAAACAAACATGCTTATTTTCATTTAAACCAGACTTTTCTTGGCGTAGCTTTTGTCAATTAGGAACAGATTTCCCCTAAATTGAATTAAACCACTTAAACCAATATATGTCTCCAGAAGAGGCTTTGCCCTGATTTGAAATAGAGCTACACAGTGGGTATTAATTTTGCTAGGCACTGTCCCACATGGGACTTTGCTGCTACGACCCCAGCAGTGCTGGAACTGCAGCAAACACGAGCCCTGTTCCGACCAGGAGATGGCAGCCACGATACGCTCTTGAAGCCTTCAGAAGCCAAAACCATTTCTGTCTGTACAGATAGAAAACATAGCGCTTTTTCACTTAATGTAAAGATATGCCCCTTTTTGCAAGGTGTGAGCAAGTGCTAATGACAAAATAAACATGCGTTTAGTGTCGCTGGCCCCGGCTAGCTAATGCAGGTAGGTAATGAGAAGTGCAGTTGGATTTGTAGCTAACTGCCCAATTCACGGGGTTTATCTATCTGGTAGTGATTTAAGACCAACATTTTGAAATTCAGGACTCTTCCCAGCTGTGGTTTTAACGCTAAATGGGGAATGAGACAACAGGTGCTGTCATTGTCCCATTAAGCAGGCTCATGCCATGAAATACGGCTACATCCAAAGTGATGCCATAAGACCATTTAAAAAAAAAATTAAGCTTGAACCTAAAGCCCTTGCACCCTTAGGTAGAGTCCATGGTTTAAATAACATGTGCTTGCATGGAAACACATGCATTTGACATATTTCTAGCAACGTGCTGAAAGCTGCCTTTCAGTTGCCTGCTCCTATTCACCTTCTAGTCTTGGCATTTTCTTTCCCCGAGACCCCAGTAGACGCTGCAGGTGTATTAGGGGTGCGGGGGAACGAGGCCCATCTTTGTGAGCTTATTGGGGGAACAGGTTATACAGATAGGGTATTGTGCATCAGGCACTGCACATGCCACTGTGGTAGGTTGGGCACAGGACAAAGACAAATGCAGGGGGAACAATTGCCGCTGCATAAGTTAAGATTGCTCAGTTTTTCTAACAGTCCTTTAAAGATAAAGGTCAAAACCTTTAGATCTAAAGTGTTGCCGATAGAGGGAGCAGGAGAAACAAATTATAGGAGGTATATCGATCGGCATTTTAGTTGGTGCCGTGTTCCCTTCAGGGCACCAATGCGCTTTAGGTCTCAGCACAGTCAATTAACGGCAACGTTTTCCCTCCCGTCGGCTGGGGTTTAGCGAGCTCCGTTTTTACCCTCTGGCCGAATAGACACGTGCGAAATTAGTTTTGCATACCTGCCTTGAAGACCTGGCCCTGGATCACATCAAAAGAATGCTTAATTTGTTTTTGATGGCTAGGTACACATGTAGGAACAAATAATTGAACGAGTCAGGAGTTCAGATGCGCAGTGAAAATGTCACCGTTCGGTTTAGCCGCCGCTGAGAAAATGCATGAGCCTATGAGAAATGCATCAGCAAAGAGTGCCCTATGGAACCAATCTGACAAGAGACCCCGGGATGACACGAGCTTTTTACTTCCTTTCACCGCGCTACGATGCAATAACTCCTTTTTGTTCTTGTGCAGTGAAATATTCCCTTGTAGCTCAAATTCAAATTGGAGAAACATCAAAAGTTAATATGAAACAAAAATGCAATGCAGGTATGGGGAAGAAACAGAGAGATACATTACTTTGTAGCCACCCCTCTCATGCCCAAATTGCAACGCCACAGAAGTCGGGAAGCCACGCTGGGCTCTTTGTACCCCCTTGGCTGGTGAGATTGTTTTTCATCTGAGAGCCTTTTTAAAGTCTTCCTCCTGCCTCCTTATTTTTAAGGAATAAAGAGCTAATGTAAAGACACCGAGTGTTACGAAGCGTGAAGTTCTATAAATATTTATGCCGAACTACAAAAAAAAAGTTGACAATTCTTATTTCCTTGACATATTGGGGTCGTTTGGTTTTTTTGACCTCTGGAATTGAAGAGCACTTGGAGTTTTACGTCTTTGGAATAAAACTCCTGGAGATCTCTTAGCTCATCCGGTTATGCCCCTTACAAGTTACAGCAGACTTTATTTCATCGCTGCTTTATGAATATGGAGTTTGAACTTTACTCTGTTACCAAAAAAAAGCAAAGCAAAAGAAGTCCTACAAACAGTCGGGTCTGTTTGTACACTGATATAACCTGGCGACTGTAACTGTGTTCAGTAGTCGTATTTGTGCACAAGATAGCGGCTTAATTTATTGTACAAGCATTGGATCCTTTTGGGTTTGTTTCTGGAGATGCAGATTTTGCACAGGTGACATGCATGCGGATGCACTTCCAGGGTGCTCGTTTTAAATGGACTTAAATACGTGAGCCCCATGCAGGAAGAGATGGAAAGGGGTCATGGGCTGGGGGAGTACCTTATCTCCCATATTCTGGCACCATAAGCTGGGATAAGGGGGTCCCCCCCAACCTCCCATATTCTGGCACCATTTCACAGCACAATTTAGAGCGGCCCCAGGGCGACTCTAATTTAGATGGTTTGCTCTCTAATCTTCTAAGGGGCATTGCACCGGTACACTCTGGGCACACCTTTCTGCCTCAGAGTCGAGGAAGGAGGATGATACCGAGCTAGTCCATGAGATTTGTACCAGAAGGGGCATCCCTAGCTCCTTTGCACTGCTGATGCAGTATAAAAGCACCTCAGTAGAGGGTAGCATCTAGTCCTTTATCATTAAAGGCCCTGAGGAAAAAAACAACCAGGATTTTCCTGACGCGACAGCTCTCTGACAGTAATATGCTGCTCCTTGCCAGCTTCCATTGCTGTAGTTGCCTTGCCATTTGTAGCCCAGTGAGCTTGTTTAAACCTAGCTTCAGTACAATCTCTGCATTGCAGTGTAACCTCCCCGGGTTAGCAGGTGCTTACATATCGGTGTAGACCTGTGTGCCTGACTCGCTTGGACAGTCAGACCCAGCATGCCCTATTAGTACCAAGCTTGGGGTATAGCGTGATCCACTTGAAGCATCTTTATAGGAACAGAAGAATAATAGAAGGAGAAGCCTAGGAGTAGCCAGACTCAGGGGGAAGCTTGGATGAACCAAATGGGATGGGGAAGGAAGAACTGAGCGTAACAAAGACGGGTACTGTGTGGGGTTGGGTGTAGACTGGCTCTGTTCATACAGGTTACACAAGTTGCTGCATCTCCAAGGCAGGATCTGTCAGGCCCCAAAGTTATTTTGCCCACCTCTGTTGTACCTCTGCAGCCGCCTCAGTTACAAAGACACCTCCCAGTCCATACACATACAAGGCTCAAACCAAATTAAAATGTTTATGATCTAATCAAGTCACTTTAGGGCGCATCTACACATGCATTAACACAGTTTAGTTAATGCGCATTAAATCTAGTACCTCCATTGTGACGTACTAGGAGAATGCTCATTAGCTTGTCTTCATGCCTGTTAACTAAAGAGTACGGTTTTTAAGTGACGATGCACAGTAGCTGGTTTTAATGCACGTGAATGAAGTAGTACATTTTTTTAGCGGTACTTTAATTCTCATTAAAATAGGCTGATGCACATTAAAGCACATGTGTGGCTGTACCCATAGATCATTTGCATCGTGTGCTGAGCGGTGTCCATTCACAGTTAGTCACTAGAGGGCACAGTACAACTGGCCTACCTTGAAAACAGGAGCAAATTGTTCTAGAAAAGGTCCTCAAGTATCGGTACATGTTCTAACACTGCGAAAGATTGCCAGGGCTTTTAAAGAAACGTCCTACCTTTCCCCTATTTTTTTTTACTGACTACAGTGATTCCCGACTTAAATCTACTTCTGCTAAAACAGCTTTCAGAAGACACTTCCGTTGATTCACTTGTGTAACACGGCGCTATGGGACAGCGGGTTCATAAGCATCTTGCCAATAGCTTTCAGGATTGGCACACAAATATACAAGCCGTCCCTCTGTTTTGCAGACACGACTCCTTGGAAAGGAAAAAACAAATCAACTCAAATGGACTCAGAGGGATTTACAGGTTAAATGCTTGCTGTTTTTACAGGTCGCCTGTCTAATACGGGTTCCTTCTGAAGTGGTAAAGCAGAGGGCTCAAGTTTCGCCTTCATCCAGCACCTTTCAAGTGCTTTCCAACACCTTATATCAAGAGGTAAGGTTTTAATCAAAACTTCTGAAACCTAGCTGCTCCAAGCCATTCTCCCAGCCCTGTGCTGTCTGTTCCTGGGAAGTTTTGTGCAACTATCCTGTTGCTGAGAACTGTTGGCATGTTACAGGGACTGGATTAGTCGGCTAGGCTCCTTTTCTTAATGTTTTGGGGCATTGGCACTTAGAAATACTAATCAAGGCTTCCAGTTTCTGCAGTGCTCTTATCCAGTAACCCAACTCTTTCAAATCAAGCTGTTTTCCTGTTTTCCTGACTGTTGGAAGCAAAACTGTCCCCCCCACCAGAGCCAAGGTTAATGAGGCATTGAAGGTTTTCAAGGGGCTTACAGGGGGAATGGCACTGCATCCTTTTTGCAGGGCCGATACCTGCGTTTGGAAATGCCGCGTCTTTCACATGTCTATTTTGGATCTGGGGAGAGGAACCAGAATGGAGAATTTACAAGATGGCCTTGCAAAGCACTGTTCCTTCACTTGATAATGCAAAATCTATCCTCGTTCCCTCTTCCCCTCCAGCACCTTGTTAAGGCCACTGAAGAAGGGATGAGCTAAGCGGATATTTGCATTTAGCTGCACTACTTCAGGAATAAGCACCTGGAGAGTAGGGTAGTTGCACTGAAGCACATCTTATACCAATGGATCGCTACCTTTTTACACTCCATAACATTTCTGAACTTAGCTGCATCCCATTTCAGAAGCAAATTTCACTCATCTTTTGACTGTGGAAAAATACTAGAGGAATTCTGCTGTTGCAGACACCTTGGGGAGACCCCCAAAAGTCAGAATGCTTTTAACGGTCTGGATTCTGTATTTTTATCCTGTCCAGGTGTTTGCCCACCAGACTGGTCACATTGAGCAGCACCCTTTAAAGGATCTTCCAGCACATTGGCTGAGAAACACGTCCTTAGGCACTTGAATAAGTCGGTCATCATGCTTACTGGTGGAGTTAACTTTTTGAATGCAAGTGTTAAACAGCATTGGCCTGAGCTTCCCAAAACAGCTAATGCTTTTTGGACGCTAAATGCAATACCGGTCTCAGAGTGCCTGTTCTTTTCTTCCCTACTCCTTTTTTCAATCTGACCCCTGATCTATAAAAACCAACTGGCAGTGGAAATACTCTTTTCAGAGCATTGGACAGGGAACCAAATCCTGATGCGTACATGTCATGCCTTTTAAACATTTTGGATGCTGTGGTCCTCCAGCTAAGAACAAAGCATTGAAAAGTCTTTCCTGATGATGGTTCTGAACCAGAGCAATTAAGAAACCAGACATCCAGCCAGATTGTTATCCTAGATGCCTGTTTTGCATTGGCCGCTTAACTTGAAAATGCTGCTGCTCTGCTTTTTGTATGCATTTGGAGTCGTGGACAACTTCTCAACCTCAGCTATGCTTGCCAAGTATTAGGCGCACAGAGTTTGAAATAACGTGTTTCTGTGCCTTCTTGCCCTCCTAATACAAAGTCTTAGGTCTACTTTCTTCTTTGTGTGAATGGATAACCCATTATTCCTCACAGTGGTTAAACACTCCTTTTAAAAGGAAGATAAAAGCCTCTAGTGTCATCAATCCTGGGATATGGTGCTATAATCAATATAATCTATTTGTTTTAGATCTTCCACTCAGTAAGGCTGTAATACCTGCTATGTAATCATCCATAAATTGCTGTCTTTGGCTACCTAATTCCTTTTAGCTGAAGCTGTCTTTTTTGTTGGTTTACAGGGTATTCGAGGACTTTATCGGGGCTATAAAAGCACAGTATTAAGAGAGGTAAGACAATTGGTTTCTTTCCCACCCTCTTTTCAAGTGCTTTTGTTGTACTTTTCCTAGGTAAGCTACACAGCTGGAACCACACACCTCCAAATATTTCATTCCAGATAAGTGAACTGTTTGGGGAAATAATGGGAACTTGGAAGCTATGCTGATAAAGTGCATTAGAAAGTTCTGGGACAGAGGTGGCTATTCCTGTACCTCTCATGCACTTTTTGGATTCATTGCTGAACAGATGTAATATGATAAAGACATATATGTTTTGCAAATCATGCAGTTTTGTAGTGCTTTATTTTGTGAGGTCTCTTGTTTGCCCTCTACTAAGGGCAGAGACAAAGGGTGGTGCTAAGTCTCTCTGCCCCGCAGTGGAAATTCGCACCACGCTCAAATCAAATGTACATGGAAAGGAATTTAAAAAAAAAAAAATGGTCCAAGTTGTCTATGCCCAATTTGTTCTTGCTGGGATTAGCAGGTGCCGAGGGAGCCTGAACTTGCTCTCCCAGAGAGGTGCCATTTTATTTTTGCTATTAGCTGTAGCTTTGACCCTGATCTTCTCATTATTGGCGTTTGTGCGATGCCCCCACTGCAGCCAACGTGAATTCTCCATGAGAAATCTGCCAATGGGAGTCGGACCGTGGGGTTGTGGCCTTTGGGTCTCTGATTTTTAGGTTTTAGAATAGATGTGCATGACTTCCTTACAGCTTTTACTTGGAGAGAGCAAGGAGAAAATGAACTTCTGTGCACTCCTTAACAGTAGGTTTAACCAGAAAAACCTCGTCCTAGGTTGTAACATACGTTAACATTTGGCACAACATCTAAATTAACCGGTGCATCAATAGAGGGATTTCATTTTGCCCCCCTCTTTTAAGCTACGCTTCAAAATCCCACTCCAAACTTTGCCCGTTGCGCTCCATGCAGCTGTCATTTTGCAATAGTAGAAACTGCATTGCAAACACTTTAGATAAGGGAACAGGGATTGGTTTTCTGTGAAAATAAGACAAATACCTTTCAGAGTCCTTGTTCTTCACTTGCTAGGATCAGTTTGGTGTGGCACGTGGTTCTGTCCTTAAGTTTCACCCAGCTAAGTAATCAGCGTTGGATCTTTGCCCATTTAATACTAAGTCACTTCAGTACCAATATTAAAAGAAAATTCTCTTGTTGCCATTGATAGTGACGCTAGCTACATAAGCATTTAAAAGCCTACTTTCAGCAGAACTCTTTGCTTTTAAAATATCTCCTTCATGCCCCTAGCTGCATTCAGATCCAGGACAGCCAACTCCTATTACAAGTCAGGATAAAGATGTATATTGCATAAGATAAGAAGTCCCAAATTTCGTATTGCTTTAAGCACCCGCAAATGGCAACGCTGGAGCTTATTTGAGCAACTCCGAATGTTTCAAAAATTAGTTACTTGTGTGAAGATGACACCTGCTTTTCCAAAACATAACCCCCACCACGGCTTCATCCTGTACTTATTTTCCGGCTCACTAAACGCATGTTATTCACTCAGATTTCATCTGGAGGCAGGCAAAAAAAAGGGCAACAAGCCTTTTTGATTTCTCCGAGGGGGTCTGAATAAATGAATAAATTTTGATGCCACCGAATACAGATTTTGCATACCACCAGATAGATAAAACACATGGCTACAACTGGATGCTGTTCTCTTTAAAATCTGTTTTGACATATGTCAGGACGGTAATTAATTTCCAGGCCATTCTCGTAGCGCGGGACGTGACCCTGCCGATGTTTGCTTAAAAAAAACCCCAAACCTATGCATTTAACACAGTGTTAAGACTATCACATTTTCTGACACTAAATACCACTCTCTGCAGTGAAGTGTCCACTCCACTGTTTGCATAAAAGCAGCGTATTGAATCGCGTAGCTGAAACAAATGCACATTCTTGATATTTCCCAACTCCCCTAAATGCATTTCTTTCCTTCTTCAGCAGAAGGTCTTTATCCTTGGATAGGAGCCTGTGTTAATTCATTATGGGAGTTGTCCATGTGATTCTCTACTTTGGAGCACACTGGCATTCAATTCTTGCCGGATTTGGATGCTTGTGGATTTTGTTTGCATGCTCCAGGTGTCGTGTCCCCCCATCTGCAAAGCCATTTGGCTAGCGATGCTAAAACGGTATTTTGTAGTATATGGGCTTCAGTAATGTGGTCTAAGAAAGGCTGTAACTTTTACTCAAAAATAAGCCTTTGCACATAATTTATAGTGGGGTTCAGAGTCTCGCTCTCGTTTCTGCATAGCCTGCCCTTCTTTCAGACCCTTTAAATGGACAGTTCAGGTTTGCTGGGCACAGGCCCAGTTGTTAGGCAGGGAAAAGGGCTTGAACAAGTGCCATGGTCTCTCTTGCCATACCATGTCCCCAGTCTACTGGCTTTCTTTATGCCGGTGCCATCCCTTTGATTTTTCATAGCGTTTTCTTTACTCTTCTGCTTTCCCCGTCCTACACAACCACACTTAAACCCCCCCCCCCCAATTGTTTTACCTTTCTGTGTCTGATTTGCACTCTTCCTCTACTTTTTTTTGCCTTCTTTTATGTGTGCCATGAAGGAGGACTTGAGAAAAAAAAAAAGTTTGTATATTTTAGTGCTATGGCAAATGTCTTAGCTTGGGGGGAAATTTCAGTGGATGAACAAAATTGCTGCTTAGCAGACCCTCCTTTTATGATTAGGGACAGGTGTGTGCTTTTCTTCCCCTTTGGTTTCAGTTCCTCTTCCCTCTTGTTCTTAATACCTTTGACCTGATTTTGCAATCAGAGGGAGAGTAGGTGCAGTGCAATGGTTTTATTCCAAGCCTAAGGACAGTAGCAGCCTGGAAGACAGTCCGGCCTTATGGAAAGAGCTACAAGACCAGAAGGAGAGTCCAGCTGCTCCGGGAAGCTAGGCTGGGTAAATGGCACAATAGAAAAGGCTGTGAGAAGATGCGAGCTTCCCATGATGTCATTTCAAAGTCAAGGCCAAGTGAAAAAAATCCACTTTTCCGTGGTAGCAACGCACCATTTTGTGCAAACGAGGCGGCGCTACTCGCAGCCGGCGGGAACCATACGTTTCCCCCCTCCACCACTGACAAATCCATTCGTGAAATCTCCAACCCTCCCGCAACGAGGCAGAAGAAAATATCCATTGTAAATCCTCCTGAAATGCCTTGATGGGAACTATAGTTCTTCTGCGGAGGCTTTGCACTAGCCGGCTGAGCCAGATTTTTAATTCTTGCATAATTCTTTTCATTAGCTGTGACCAAGTCGAACATCTGTTAAAATTCCATAATGCGAAGTTCATGGGAAAGAGAGGGAGAAAAACCCCCGAGTTCTTGCTGGAATTTTTCCATTTACATTCGCATTGCAGGCTTCTGACAGATGTCTTAAATGGACCCTGCTGTTAATGAGAACACAATTCCAGTGAAAATGAAGTGCCTTGTCCAATCTTGCATTTGCCGTCACTGGCTGCACAGCTACTAATTTCACTCTGTGTGTGTTTGCGTGCATATTATGGCTTTGCAGTAGCAGGGCGAAATACCCCTTTTGTTGTAAAATTATTACAGCAAAACAGGCACAGGCAAAAGCCCTAAGTGTTTTGTTGGTCTCTGTTGAAACAAATAAGGCTGTTTCTAAATATGGGATAGCTGGGGTGGGTTTGCAAGTGCTTTTTTCTCCTATTTCACTGCTTGGCTGGAGCAAACAACTTCAAACACCTCCCCCATGTACTAAAAGCCTTATGAGAATCTGCATAAGACCCTGAGCAGGAAAGAGGGGTTTTCAGCTCTCTTTTTGCTCACCCATAGCTCCAGAGACTTGCTTTGAAGTGTCAAATTGGGGATGTGAACGGACCTGAATAGCCATGCATTGTCACTTTGTTCTTAACCTTGTCGGAGAGAGTTTGAGACTCGGACAGGTGGAGCACCGAGTCACTGGAGCCACCTGTGCAGATCTGATTGCAGGACAAGGGGCTGGGCTCTGCTTGGGGAAAAGAAAAATGCCGGGGAATTCAGGTCCCCTGATGCACAGCCTGCTACGGACTTCCCCTTCAGAGATGATCAGTGCAGGCCCAGGTGCATTTGAAGTGATTGAGTGCACAGATGTGTCACGTCTACAGGCACGCTGGGACTGGGAGGGAAGAGCAGGTTACAGCTCTAGCCTTTCTGGGGGAGCAGCAAAGAGGGGATGTTCCTGCAATCCTGAATGGTAGCGCAACCATAAAAAAAGAGAGGAGCAGCTTTTGTGGCAGGAAAGGAGAGTATTGCCAGACTCCTACAGCTGTGGATTGTAAGTAAATCCCTTATGGCACAGAAATACTCAGCTGTGCGTGCATGCAATCGAAGCAGTATTTTGTTGCAAGGTGTAAACTTCTGGGCCTGGAAAGGATGGGTTGTGGCCTTGGAGGGGGGAAAAAAGCCTGACCAAGCTGCAAGAAGGCAGTGTAAAAAGGTTTGAAAGAGCTTGTTACCTGGAGGAAGGCAACGGTGGAGTCTGCAGCAGTTGGAAGCAAAAGGATGTTTTAGGAGGCTTACTTGCTGCTCTCTCCCAAATTTAAAGTCCCAGCTCCCAGAGCATGCTGGGAAAGGCTTGTATAAAGGAGGGGTTGGGGGGGGGAAAGCAGTGTATTTTAATAATGTGGAAGGGGGGGCAAGAAGTGGTTGCTTTTCTCTGGGCTCAAAATCTAGTCTAGTAGCTCTTAATTTCTTAAGGCTCAAGGTGCCCCTAGTTTGACTTGGGGCAATTCTCCGTGACTTCTGTGAACTGGGCAGCCCTCCCTTTTCAAACCCAAATGTGCTTATTGCGGGGTTTACCTCTCTGCACTGGAGAAAGCTATAGGTGTTTCCTTCCTATAAACTAATCTTAGTATGGGTAACCTAGGCAGTTGTTGGCTTGTAATTTCTTTGAGGTCTCTACACAGGGCTGATTATTAGTCTTTAATTTCTTTGGAGCCTGTCACTGTCGGACTAGATGATCTGCCCAGGTCCCTTCCGACTCTAGATACTATGATACTATGATACTACACAGGGGTGATTAAGCTTAGTAAGGATGCTTTCTTAAATTTGTGAAAAAAAAAAAAAAATTTTGACTTGGGCAGTTAAAATTTTGGACTCCCTTATTTCCTCCTTGGGTAGCCTTTGCATATCTAATGCACACGACTCACTTCAGAGACGAGCAGTGTAGTTTCTTAACCCAGCATGTGTTTACAAAAAAATCAACCTTGCAAAATGCCCAGTCCATTTCTTCCTCTCCCTCACTTTTTATTTTCAAGAAGCTCTTTATTTGCTGGATTTCATCAGGGATCTGCAGTGCAGGGCTCGTCCGCGTGGCTGTCCCTCGCAGGACTGGGGTGTGAGACTCTCTCTTCATAGGCAATCTTTAAGACCATTTCCCGGCAGCACAAACACTTGCACAGAAAGGAGGAGGAAGTGGAGGGCAGGTTTAAAGATGAAAAATGTGCAGGAGGCTTCTGGTTTGATTAATGGGATCTCCACAGGGACGAGATTGAAAGCTAAGTCTGTACGCAGCCTCGCTGCCCCCCTTAGCTGTTCCCTCCCTCTCGGTCCAACACTGGTTTGAGAAGCACATCTCTGGGGGGGCGGCAGCTTTGGGCTGGATGCTTCCCTCGCCCTGTGTGGGCAAGAGATTTTCATTCAGGACGGTCCATACATGCTCCAGGCAGTTTCCAAGGGGTGAGGGTGGGAGGCCAGCCTCTGTCGCTCTGGACTTTGGGTACCCACTTAGGTTGGAAGTGGCTTTTCTTTCCATCTCTGAAGCTGGACTAGCTGTAAATGGGGTGACCCACAGTTAATTTTTGCAATGTACTTAAACTGTACTCCTTTGGCACATCATCATCATCATCATTAAAAAAAAAAAAAAAAGCTTTGAAATAACTCTCCAGGCTCACAGAGCAAGCTCGCCTTTTTTTTCTGATTGATCAGTGTGAATAAACAGGCCTGGATGGTCAATAGCTTCTGGCTTGAGTAAGCCGACAGAAAAAGCCTGATATCCCCATGTGCAAATAATTGAGTCATCAGTCACTGTAGGCATGCTAGGTGATCTGACTAATTGGCTGCTCTTTTAAAGTGAGAACACACACCGGTATCTCAGAGCAAGGGAGCGGGGCATCCTCCTTTTCTTCTTCCGCCACTCGTTCATGGTTTAACGCTGGCCATTGCGCGTAGCCCCTTGGTTTCACAAGCACAGTGTGAGCTCTCGCTGCCCATGCTTTTTGCATGCAAATGGATCGTGCGTTTCCGACTCCAGACTCTGCGGGTGGAGCGGGCGGGCTAACCTGCGCGCACCTGAAACATGGCCGGGGAGGCTTCATGCAACTCCTTTGCAAATAAGTGTGGCTGCTTCGAACAGGGGCCCGCAGAGCCTTCCTGCGCTGTGTTTTCAGGGAATTTGGTAGCCTATTTTGCAGTCCCTTTTTCTGCAGTTGCTGTAGCGGGGAAGGGAGCTGCCGCTGCGTGGGGCTTAAGAATTTGAGCGGGAGGAACCTGCCTGACTTTGCTCGAGCACGCTCGCGCCAAGACTTTCAACAACCAAAGAGCTGTTTTCTTGACATTGGTTGCTCTTGATGCTACAAGTTTTTGGCACCCGTTCAAAGAACGCGCTGCATATCGTATCTCCAGTGGGGAATTTAATGTGATTTTTTTTTTTTCTTCCTCTCCCTTTCTCCAGTCCCTCCCCACCCAAAATAAATTTATCTGTGACAAGGGGTCACTAAGTGCAAGCAAATCTCTCTTGAAGGGGAGTAGGGGGGGGAAAAAAAAAATCCTCTGCTCCAGCAATCCTGGATGTTGTAACACAGGAGTGCAGACAGGGAGAGATGGGTTTCTCTTGTTCAACCGGGAGAAAAAACCCCACGTAAGGAGAAGTCACGCATGGTTAGAAAGTGGAAGGAGTCTTGCAGGTTATAAAGACCTTTAGGCTGTAGGCTTATCTGATTTTTGCAAACCAGGTATCATTAAGCTTGGCTTGTAATTGCAGAGGCGACTTCCAAGGTGAACCCACAGGGCTGTGGAAAACGGGGATGGCCTGCTGCAGATCTGGGCTGTGGTTATATTGTTTTAAATATTTCCCAATATTAAGAAGGAGAGGGGGAGATGAACATGCAGCAGTCTGGGAACTGCAAATGTTTTGGATCGATACGGGATTTTGTCAGGAATTGCTGCTGAAAGCAATCTTACCTCTTCCTGTCCAGCCTTGGGATAAGCAGTGGTTCACAAGCATCAATATATTGGGGTCATTAACCACTTAGTTTGAATAGGAGCAGTTAACTTGGCTTCCTCTCCGTTAAAAGCACAGCATATTTACTTAGCCCAGGCATGGAGGATGCACTAGAAATCCTAATCCTGTTTTGGAGCAGTTGCATAGTGTAGCCCTGATAGGACATTAGCAGATTTTGGGATACCAGAGTCCCTGAAACCACTTCATAGATACTATGATACTATGAACTTGTCGCGGACACGCGGCGCCGACTGTTTCTTATTTGTGGAGTGTTTGTCCATTTTTGCAAGCTACGCTGAGCCTTTCTGGGCAGCGTGGGATAGAAATCTTGATGCTGATGACGGTAAAGAGACAGACACCGACCGGGCCCTTCTTTCTCTTTGTATTTCCTCATTCTGTTCACGACGGATTGGGGCACACACAGCCAGTTCAGCGTTTTCACACTAGAGGGCACGCCAGGCCTATGATTTCTCTAATCTCCGTGGAGAGACATGTTATATGACATACACGTTATATGACATAGGATCTCATCTTGGGGTGGCCTGATCTTAGAAGTGACTTTGCGTTAATTGTGACCCTCCGCTCCGCTAAAGGGGGAGCATGGGGTGTGAAATCCTGTTTGCTGACTCAAGGAAATGAGTTCCCCACGGGAGGAGGATGGAGCAACCTTTGGTTTACGACTGTTTCGAGATTTCTATTTCAAAATCTCTAAGCTCTTATACGATATGAATCGATGGATCGAATATACCCCTTGGTCCCAGCTACACCCAGCCCAGGCTAGTGCTGCAGTCTCTATCACAGTTGCATAGTGCAACACAAAAGAGATGCCTTTTCCCTGTCCCGTTGCACGCAGAAAAGGAGTGTGCCCATATGGTTGTGAATCACTGAGCCAGGCCCTGGGCCTCGTGGGCTAATTCATTCACGATGATAAAGAATCAGCTCTGGCCTGAATTCTGAATTGGGTGAGCTGGCATGTTTCAACAAAAAAGGACAACAGGCTTCATTGTCCCGATTTTTAGCGTTGTCCTTGCACCGAAAGTGTCTGAGAATCTGAACTGAAGTCAAGAATCTAGATGGACTCATCCAGGGGCTCCTTCCCTTTGCAGAAAGGGAGACCCAGCCCCGCAAACTGCCCCGAGTTGAACAGCTGCGATGTCCAGACACAGACTCTGGACCCATGGCAAAATATTTTTCAGTGGTAGGAGCTTTTAGCCAGGCACTTTCTCCCCCCTGTAATATAAAGAGAGAATTTAAAACGAAAATATTAAGAGAAACAAGATAAGCTGCGAAAAGCAGAAGCTGTGAGTTGTTTGATTTTTTTTAAACAGCTGCTTGGCACTGCTTCCCCCATGGTTTTAAGTTGATGCTAGCTTTATTAAAAGCCAGGGAATCGAGGAGGTGGGGAGCAGAAGGTACCCACACACTAGAAACTTCAGATATGTGATTGTTATTACTTCTGTAGGAACTGCAGGCAGCATGTAGTCTGCAGGCAGAAATAGGATTATTTTGCTGGGCCCCTTTCTCAACAGGGTCTTATTTTTCTGCTGGTTTTTATTGAAGCCGTAAAGTTGAAATCCCTCCTGAAGTTATATTTTGCATTTTAACTTGTGCATCCTTGGTGTTTGGAGCGAAGGAGCGAACAGAGGTGGCCACAGCTAGGCACGGTTTACCCGAGGCGGTAAACTCGGCTTTGCAGACCCAACGGTGCGTGATCTGTGGCTCCATGCTCCCGGTCCTGTATTTGTTCTTCCTCAGAAAGCCCAGTGGTCTTAGGAGTGTGGACAGATGTCCACAGCTGCTGTACAAAATCCTGCCCTGTCGGCGCACACTTTAAAGTGAGTTTTGCCCCAATATATTTATGGCAGTGGCCAACTACCTCTTCCTCTGCCCCGGGCGCGCACACCACCCCTTCTGCTGCATTTTGCCTTCTGGCCTGTACAGCGGCACTGCTCATCGACCTTGTCCTCCTGGAAGTGACCCGTACCATGAGATCAGTTTGTTTTAGCTTTGTCCTCTGGCTGCGTTAGAGCAGCACATTTCCCCGGCCAGCGTGCAATCCACAGTAGACATCTCCGGTCAATACGATGGATGTGCCGCTCTCCTTTCGCTCATGCGCTTTGTGAGATCCTGTGTCCGTCGGAGCACGTTTCCCCAACTCCTTGCCTTTTATGCACAGAAAACACCTCATCCCTGAATTTAATCATTTGTATATCTTACTCACTGTTCCTGGTATAAGCAAACGATGTCACCCAGCAATGAGAATAGCTTATTCTGGGCGAGGACCAGCAAGAAAATAGGGCTAAAAATGCTGGAATGTGTATGTTTTGGACTGTTTTTTGATAATGGGAAATCAATTATGTGTGTCGACGGTGTGGCATGAAGGAGCCTGGGAAATGTTCTTCCTTGCCAGGGAGGGAGGACCTGTGGAGACAGGTTTCCAATGCAGCGAGTCAAATTTAGATCAAATCTCATGAAAACTTTCCTCTAAGAAGAGCAGGGCAGTAAAACGAGCGATACTCTCCTTCTCGGGAGGTTTCCAAGAAGAGGCTGCATTGGCCTCCGTCTGCAGTGGTTTAGTTACAGCTAATCCTATGTCTTTGCAACAAGGTTGGGCCCTTGGAGTTGCTTCCAGCCCGGTGATTCTGTGGTTTATTTATACAATTCATTTCAAGTGTATTGACAACGTGGCCACTCGCCTTGCTGAATGGGGGTCATTGTGAATGCAGAAGCATAAATGATTGTGCCGTATCCATTTGATCAGTGGAACGCACATCTCAGTAGGTTATGGATGCTTTTGCACCCAGTAATGCGACTTAAAATGCGGCATTTCTATAAAGGGTAAAAGGGACCAGAAAAAAAAAATCCTTTTGTTTCAAGAGGCATTTGATGTCTTTTGGGCTGTCATTTTTTCACAAACGGAGGGAGAGGCAAGTGAACGTTTCGTATTGTTTTGCAAAATGCGTAGCACAAATCCCAACAGTTGCACGATCTCTCTTAAATAAGGAAGAATGAAGTATCCAGAGAAAGAAAGCATTCATCTGTGGGGTCCGAGCGGCGCGGTTTGCATAAAGGCGCATTCAGTGGGTGCCTGCGAGAACACTGCTAATGACCCATGTAGGAAGTATTTTATGAATTGTGTTTTTGGAAATCAGAAGCCAAACTCTCGCCCTATTTGCAGAGAGAATTGACCTCTGCGCGGACGCCGAAGGAACTTCGTCATGACTTCTCAGATGATTCTTCCATGCGGTTATAGTTGCAAGCTTTTTAAAAGAGGCATATCGCCGTTCTGAATAATTGAGTACTAGTCCTAATAGCAAATAATCCCCTTGAAGTTGTGCTTTTTTTTTTTTTTTTGTACTGCAGTCAAAGGAAGGCTTTGTTAAGGCATTAACTAACAAATTAGCTGCTAAATACTTGTAATAACCCATTTCCCATAGATTGCTTTTTAATTGCAACCTAAGCAGTATGAGACCAGAAATCACTTATTTGTGGCAAACCAGTGCTTGTGTACATATCCAACTACTGGGACTAATTAGCACAAAAAGTCACCTTTTAAAGCCTTTGCTAATGTCAGAATATATTTTTCCTATCTGCCTGAGCAGTACTTTTTTCTCGATGATTTTTTTTTTTTTCTCCTGGTGCCTAACATTTTAGTTCAGCTTTTTAATTGCTGTGAAATTTGGTCTTTTTTATTTTACAATTTCATGAATGTCTGAGTTAATTTTCTTTGGATTCTGGAGGATATTTTCCATTTTAAAGATTACAAGAAGGGGAGGAAAGGATTTTGCTGTTCTGGGGAAGAAAAAGCCTACTTTGCTATATTTGCATTACACAGTATGGGTCAAAATAGAAATTCATTTTGTCTATCTGTGTCTCAGAACTATATTGAACAGTAAACACCTTTTGGATTTTCTTTTTTATGGTTTTGGGGTTATTTTGGTCATGCGTGGTTTGTCTCCAGATGTCAGTGCAGAGGGCTTTGCCTTTTCCCACATACCTTCTTGCTTCCCTTCATCCCATTCTCTTCCGTTATTGTGAAGGAGTGCAGCCATCAACATTGGCAAGCATTAAGCATGATAATTAGTTCAATATACTGACCAGTTCTGTGAATTATAAGTTCAAAGAAACATGTGGACATGGATGAAATCAGATTTTGGCATTTCTCACTCCAATTGTTTCAGGACACTTCACTGGAGCGTCTTTGATCTGTAAATAACTAATGGGTTTTCATGCCTTGCTCAGACTACATCAAACCCTTCTCTGATTTTTGTTTGTAGACTCAGCGCTTATTTCTAGTTAGGGCTTTGAATCGGATAAATACAATTATTCATGTTTTGTGATTTCATTGAGAGCACGAGTTACCAAAAAGAAAGCTCTTTTCAGACTTTCTGTTCAGATAGATGCAGCAGGAGGCTGACTCTTTGCTGTCATCTTGACCCTGGACTATTTAAATAGACATCGCAGTGACTTCAGAAGACTCTGCCATATATGTTCCTGTCCTGCAGCCTCGTGGCAATAGCGGTCCTGCTAAATTAGCATAACTCCCTGATTTGTTTTACTCCACTGGTCTCTGTATAACAAGACGTCGCTAAACATTCAATTTGAGCATCTTGCAAGCAAACTGGCAACTTTCTCTGGTTTTGGTCAGCAATCTTGGATTCAAATGTCGTGATGGCTTTTTGAGGACCACTAGTATCTAGTCGTCATGAGATGGAGACTATCAGCCCAAATCTGTTTTTTAATCTCTGCTCCGTATGAATTGAAAATCTAATTCATTGAGCAGCAGATTGTTTTGTGGTTTAACAATTTCTGGACTTTCCTTCTGCCTTGAAAGGGGGGGGCCTGATTTCAGTGCAATTAAAAATGTAGTTAAGGATTAGATCCTGGTATTTTGACATCTGCTGCATGCCTTGGAGAATCCCACTTTGCCTAAACTAAATGAATATAGTATCTTTAATTTTCTACATTCAACAGCACAACTGCAGCAAACCGATCCACCGCAGCGTCTCGTCTCATAGGTTCACTCAAGCATTTAGAAATGTGATGCTTAGAGTTTTAAGCAATCAGCTTAGCGAGGTTTCTGGAGCTCTTGGGGATCCACTTGGATCACATCTACTGTGTAAACCCAGCACGTTTTGAGTTTAAACTGAATATTTTTCTGTTTAAGTCCTTGAACCCTTTTCAGGCCCAAAAACAGGGCTGGCTTCTCATGCTAGACAAAGGGAACGATGTTCGATTTCCCCTCCTAAATCCTGGGAAGAAAAAAATGACATTCTACAAGTGAAGCATCAGAATATTGATTGTTTCGAGGAAGTCTTAATCTCCGCAGGTGGGTTTCATCCTGCCTTTTGAAGACCCCAAGAGTTTTCCTGTCGACTTCACCGGCAGCAGGAATGAATCATGTGTTAACGAGTCGGGGCACGATTTGAGAACATGTTTCTTGTAAAACCCCGTGCCAGAAGAAGATTCCAAAAATGACTGCACGGCTCTCCTTCTCCTTTTCTTTTTTTGTTGCAAAGTCCTTCAGACATTATCATGCATTGTCTAAAAACTAATAAGCAGAAGAATGGGCACAGCACCGTGTGAGCAGAGCAAACATTTCAGAGTGACGTCTTATTATGAGAATTCTTTTCAGCTTTGGAACAAATTCATCTCACACCTGCTGCACTTGGCAGCCGGCTAACTTTCCATGTCATGAATAAAAAAAGAAAAGCTGAATGCATCCCAAAACCCCAAGGTATATAGACACAGTATGGTATGAGGAAAGGGCTTAACATCAAAAATCCAGTCAAAGCTGTCATTAAAAGCAGGAGGGGAGAAGAAGCATAACCACAGCAATAGTTTTAACCTGCGGTTAAAACGAATTGATGCTGTTAGTACCGTACGTGGCGTTCGACTCCAGCCTCCATCAAAATCTCTTTGCTTTTTGGGGGCTTTTCTATGGAAGTTACCATGTTGATTTGTTTTATATGAATGTCGCTGATTGGTTGTAAGATCCTCGTATGGCTCCACCGCATCCCTGTATTGGTGGTGGCGGGGGGAAATACACAGCACCAATCATTTTTCAGCGTGAGAATTGCACAATGGCAGCTTTGCTTCTTGCAGGCTCTTGATTGTTTGACAGCTGCTGGCTTGATGCCGGTTGTAAACTGAGGCATCTTTCAAGTGAAAACGTGCAAGGTGGTTTGCTGGTCCTCCACATCTTTATTGCCTTTGTATGAAGCGTTTGGGTTTTGTCGAGTGTCATTTCCTTTTTGGGTATTGCATGCTGTCTGCATCAGCTTTTGCAATGTTTACAGAGCGTTTAATCATGGGCTTTTCTCACCCATTCATGCTGCTAATTCTCTTGAACGTTGGGATAGAATCAGGATTTCAGAATTTAACTGCTCATTTCCTGAGGGACGGGATACTTTTGCAGTTCAAACGACTCGTGGAGCGATCTGGATATTTGGTACCAGCCAGCATAGTTCCCTTCGCCGAACTGCTTGCACAACGCAGTGGGCATGTCTACACGTGCATTCACACTGGTTTAAATTTACTGCGCAGTGAGCGGGAATAGGCCTGTGTCTACACGTGCAGGCATTAAAGCACAGTAATGTTAAACGTGCTAAAGTTAATCCCAAGTCGGTCCACGCACAGACTGTTACTGAGCAGTACGGCCTCTACGTGTGTGTTACTGTTCAGTAACTAATTGGGCATACGTTTGATACCTTTCTGATACAGGTATCAAATTTACATTCAAGTCGGCATAAGTTGCCATACTTATTATGCATTAGAGGTGTGCATGTGTAGATACACGTCCATGCTGCACAGTAATTTTGGTTACTGCGCAGTAAATGTGCACATGTAGATGTGTGCAGCCAGGTGGGATTTTGACATTAAGACTCATGACTTGACCTAGCTTGGACAAGGAGGACTGGTGTCCGAATAAAGCCCAGTGATATGGGAGTCGTTCATGGCCTGATATTGCTGAGAGGTTAAAAGGGTGACCGACTTAACCAGAAAGCAGGGTAGGGTGGCACGTTAAAATATTTAATAACTATTGAATAGGGTTTGCATCAAGCCCTGCCGTGATTTCATTCCCTGGGGTATAGCAGAATTGGTTTCTGAAGATGAGCATTATTCCTGCTTATTTTTTCTATTTATTTTCCAATTTAAAATGTTTTTAATAGAATATTTTATACCATTTTATCCAGGTTTTTAATCCGCTTCCTACTCAAAGCTCATCCTGCTTTTACAAGGAGGCATACATTGTCCTAGGCTGAATTTTATCCTGAGTATTTCATAATCTGAAATGTGTGTGTTCCTGTTGGCACCTAAATTTATCTCCTAAATCCCTAGGCGTGCTGTCATATGGTTCCTTACTTTCAAATCCTCTTTAATTTCGTGTTTTGCTTATAAGTCTAGGTGTATTCTGTCCCCTGTTTCTGGTTTCTTCCAGCTTCTATTTAGTCATAATGAAGCACGTCTGTTTAACTTATGCTCTGTATGGTTGAGAGAGATTTATCCTGAATGTCTACCAACACTAACAATTAAGTTATAAACATCTCGTATTTTGAAGGAATGGGCTTGGTGGCCAAGAACAGCAATTTCGGCACACAGCTGCAGGTAGGGCATACATCTTTGATCTCAAACATTTTTGACCAGTGGAAGAATAAAGCCTCCTCCCTTTTTTTTTCGCCTGTGTATAGGAAAAGGCATCCCGGTGTCTGTACTGAGATCTAACTCGTGGACCGTGCATGTTACAGAGTGAACATACACCTGTGTGGCTTTTGTCACACAGTTCAAAGGTTATGTTTTAGGAAATGGTTTCACTTTCTAATGCAATGGGCTGACCTTTTTTGCAGAGAGCAGAGAATGAAGTAAATTACTACTCAGAGATTGAAGATACTAAGTGTGCTCAAAAACGTAGGTCGCAGCTCAGTCTTTGGACACTTGGTTTCCTTGGCCAAGAAGGTAGATGCTTTGGTGCATTTAGGGGATCCTCTTCTTTCCTCATGGCATGGCCTCTGTTTTCCTCTAGTTGACGGGGAGAGATTTTTTTTTTTTAGTTTTACGAAGAACCAACAAGATGTTACTGCACTGGAGGATGTCTCCCTACTGCTGAATTTGGTTTCGTATGCTAGAGATGGGTCAGGTCTGATTGAACAGCTAAGTCCTGTTGGAGTCTAGCCTCCAAAACTGTTTGGACACTTGCATTTTCTCTCTTTTTTTTTTTTCCCCCCCTGCAGAAGCCCAGAACTGCAGCAATGGCAAATTTGCAATTATATCATGAATCTCATTATTTGTGGGATCTTTTTCCCCATCCCCCCCATAAAGCCATGCATAGCTATGCGTAGTGATGTGACTCTGGAGACTCTTAGCTGTCCTATACAAATATAAAGACAGGAGTAGCCCTGGTAGTTGAGAAGGAAAAGCTCGAAAAGGTGAACCACTTGGTTTAAAATAAATGATAAATAAATTATAAATTGATATTGGGGTTCCTAAAGACTTTCAGCCAAACTGTCTTAAGACAGATTTAAGACTTCTGAATGCCAGTAGAAAAGCAAACATGAGGATTACATATGTGGGGGAAAAGTCAACCACGGAGTTAAAAATAGCTGTGAAAATCAGGAAGATCTGTGACATCTCAGCGGGCCATTAGGACCCAACCGGAGAAACCCCTTGAACAAAGGTGTGAGGCGTGCTATAGTCCAATCCCAGTTCAAGGGAGAACACACAGCGAAATGCCGACGGCCAGAATAAAGGAAGAAATAAGTGTTCAGGATGGTCATTGCAAAGGAACAGAGCCTAAAATGTCCGAGCTCCCAGAAGCCTGTTCATTGTGACCCAAGGGGGAAGACAATTGTTTAGTGGGATGCAGGCCTCCTATTGCTGTTTATAACCTAACGTACCTGATTAGCTTCGTTGTACAAATCCCGACTTCCTTTTTGAAGTGGAGTGCAAGCCAGTGGTGCCGCTAGACTTTCTCTGGCCACGCGTTCGACCTTTGGCAGACCCTGGCAGTGGTGCAGAATTAGTCTCCAGAAAAAGATGCACCCATTTCTCAGTCCGTTGGGCACGGATGGGCTTTTCTTCAGCCTCTTCATCCGGTCTCTTCCCCCTCCCTTTGGGTGTATGTCTTATGGTAATGCTACACAAATTCCACCCTCCCTTGGTGTTAGGTTATGTACGGGAACTCATCTAGCTTAGTCGTGTCCTTTAAATTCTCATCTCTCTTGTTCTGTGCCCAAGTTGCATCTATTTGTGTAGCATTTCTCTCTAGTTCTGATTTAAATATAAAGAGAGCTCTTTTCCCCAATTATTTTTGCTTCATTTATAAAGCGTCTCAGAGAACAAGGAAGGTTGTCCCAGCTCCTTGCCCATACACCAGGAAAGTCTGTTTCTACCTCTAGATTGGGTGCCAAGATCAATACTAATGCATGGGACCGAGACTCTGCTTTGTAAAGTATCCAACCACATTTGTGCCCTGAGATAGTGATGAGTGGTGAAAGGTGATCAGCCTACGTTGCATGTGTTGTTTCTCTTGGCAATCGGGCAATGTTTCTTTGGACGTTTCTAGGCTGGAAGGTGGTACAAAGCCCTGGATCTCATTGCTGTCGTGTTTGGCTATTCTGCTTATCACCAAACTGGTCTGGAAATACCAGGTCAATGCTTTCGTTCTCAACCCCATCATGAAATGTTAGCCTTGAAGTGATAGGGCCAAGTACTGGCCTAAGATGGGTTATTTTTTCAAGATACAGAGGATTGATTTTTTTTCTCTAGGCCAGCCCCAGTCCAATTTTTTTGTAAGCTTTTGCAAAAAATGTGTGTATTCAAAGTGAGATTCTTCTCTCTTTCTCTCAAGACAAATGTGACCTTGATCAAACTCTTTCTATTTTTAATCAACTTTGAAGTCCCCATGGCTTTAAGGCTCTCTGCAGCTGTTCCTCAAATGGCTCGCTGCCAGTTGGCCACAGAGATCCCACCCTCCGGACGTCTAAAATCCCAGAGACAGAGCAAAAAGCCAGCAACTTCTTTCTGTGGCAAGAAACAAAAACGTTTCCGCTGTCTCCTGGATCTCCAAAATGTTGCATAGATCAGGAACCTGCTGAATATCTGCAACAAGCTTGATGAGGTCGGAGTTTGCCGGTACCCTAATTAAAGAAAGCAGTGGTCTGACTTTCAGACCCGCACAATCTCCATCTATTTTTTCCAGTGGGTGCTCATCCCTTGTCCGCGTTCTGCTTTTCAGTCAACAGCCTCTCCTCTATAGATGCATCTTGAAGTTTTCGTTTTTTCAAAAGAACCCATTGAATCGCTAGCATTTTATTATTTCCTGACATGCCGACATTCATTCATTCTTTCTCTGCACTATACAATAATAAAAATACAAAATAAAAAGTATTTTATTGTAGTGCCAGATGGATTATAAGCCTGCAAACTTCCTACAGCTTCAATGCTGGGGGCTGCAAGCAGCAGAAACAGGGGGGGGAAATTGTGGTCATACCCAGTTCACTCTCCCTTTCAACATCCACTCTCCACCACTGTGCGTGACAGAGGAGACTAGGCACGATGGACTTACGGTCGGCCCGTTAAATGGCAGTTCTGATGTTCTCTGTTTGTATAGATCAGTGGAAACTGTATGATTTACCTAGCCAATTATTTATCCTCCAGAATTATATAGTTGGAGTCAATGGGAAGTCCTGGTTGACTTCACGGGTCTTTGAATTAGGCCTTGAGTGTGGCATTAAAAGCCGAAAGCGCTGAATTTTACCAAAATAATCCAATACTGTCACTCAAAACTGTTGAAAAGGTATATGGGATGTGATTCAAATACCAGTGAGAATTAAAGACTTTTTAAGGTACACCCAGGCAGGCAGTCCTGCGGCTTCTGAGATACCAGAGGAATGAGACCACTTAATTGGAGATTTACCATGAAAGATCCTTTGCTAGGAGAGGATTGCAGAGTTGATTATTTTCAGCGTCTTGAAATAGCAAGAAGAAGGCTTATCAAGCAGGATCAGGCAGCTTAAAGCAAACAGAAGTAGATCTCTCTATCCATGCACAGAGGACCGTAACATGTCTTGTGATGCCTGACTGATTTAATCCCTGTTTCTGCAGTTAATTTTTACTTTTTTGGTTTTAAATTTTTGATTAATACATGGAGAAGATTACAATGACCATGAACGCCTGAATGGACCTGCAAGCCCTCTTTTCAAGTGCATCTGGTCCTTGCATTTTAGTCGTGAGCTTTGTGCAAATCTGTCAGTGTTAATTATGCCACGTGTGATTCTTGTTTCTGACCCTGCCCACTGCTGTTGAAGTCTATCAGAGGTGTTTCTGTAACTAAATGTATGTTGCAGCTCAGCAATGGGGCAGAGAACGTGAAGTTTCCGATACGTTTCACTTCTGTTTGAAAATGAATACCAGGGCTGCAGTTTTGGATCAGAGTCCAGTAAAATTGGATAGTGTTTTCTGCCACGAAAGTTTGCTGTGTTGCACCCTTGCCTTTCCAAATGACCAATGTGTGGGGAAAATAGTTGGATAAACATAAAAATGATGATTACGCTGTAAAATTAAAAAAACCAAAACCGACGCTAAAATAAAGCCCTCAAGCCCTAGCAATAGCTGATCTGCACCCAAACCTCAGGGAGATTTTTAACATGAACTCACATCTGCTGTTTGCAGGATTAGATTCAGAGCAGCCATCCAGACAGGAAATACCCCGTCTCCCTTTCAAAAATCTCCAAGAATCATGGAGAATATGCACATCCAATTAACAGCACGGTCTCTCCCTCCCACTCCTCTTTTTCCACGACGAAATGCCACGAGACGTGTGACTTTTGCTTCTTAGGAAAAACTACAAGACGCTAAAATCTTAGGGCTACCTTAGCTCTTAGTCCTTATATTCAGTAGGACTTTCTGACAACAGAGGAACGATTTCTTACAAAATATAAGACTGCTAATTCTCCCAAAGGGATCAACAACTTTTTTTTTCCTCTTAAAGCTGGGCTGACGTGAACATGGAGTCACGTCCATCTGCTCAATGGTGAATGACAAGGAGTAAATGTTGTGCGCAGTGGCAATTTGTATTTTATTACTAGTGCGGCCCTGGTTTTTGCACGGTGTGGGGAGGCAAACGGCAGATTTCTCCAACCATTTATCCCATGTGTCAATGCAGTCAGTGCCACGGCGTGTTCTCCTTCCCTTCTGGAGAGTCTGTCCGATATAGATGAAGGCGGTTCATGTCCTAAGGAGCAAGCGTTCTGTAAATTCAATTTTAACCATGCCTTTGCTTTGAAGAGGCTTATCTGATACTTTAATTATCTGATATTTTAATATATATGCAGTCATCCTCAGAATCCCAACAAGCCCCTTCATTTTACTCCTCTATCCCACTATCCATCCTCATCCTAAGATCCAACCGTTGCACATCCAGTTTTGATGGCAAACCTGCTGGGTATTTAGGTCATGATATACACTTTCATTTGCTCGCTCTCTCTCTCCCCATCTCCGGTTATAACATAGGCTTTTACTCACAGAGAAGACTTTGTTTCTGATCTGGAGCATTGGAGAAGGATTTTTAATTTGGCCTCCTGGGAACTCTGGCCAGAGGACAAAGCTCTTTCATCAGCCTTTATGAAGCAGGAGATGATGTTTCACTGCCCCTCGAGTAGATACCACTCACCTGTGCTGCAACTGGGAATGGAAACAAGCTCTTCTTCCCACAGCAAACGCTAGATGGTCTTTTGCTTTTTATTGATATCTGAGCAACTTGCTCTAAAAAAATGCAGTGAGTGTGCACATAGCCCTGAAACTACATCTTCTGTGTCACTCGAAGGTCCTAGCAGAGATGCTGGCTTTAATTTTTTTTTTTTATGTTGGCTATAAAGAAAGACTATAATGGAAAGAAAATAACCTTGGGATCTTATTTTGCATAGCCATCAAAACTATCAGTTAGAATCCTGTTTTTTTTTTTCCAGGATCTAGCTGTTTAGTGGCAGATAAAGTTTCATGCCTGCAGCTGTCTAAAGCTACAGCTGTGCGCTTTCCCTCTCTGATGGTGGGAGGGGGGGGATGTTCACTGCCTCATTAATATCAGCCTGTGGGTCTATTTTGGAGCTGTTTCCGTTGGTATTATCATGTTGGCATGAGCAATGGTGAATCATTAGCTGAAGGTCAGAGGGCTGAGTTTGTTTCATTAGTTCGAGTGCTATTACTATCACTGGATTTCCAGTGGCTTATAACGTTCGTGCAAGAAATGTCTCTCTCATTTGGCAAGATGGCTTGTTAGGTTATTAGATTACTCATTTATCTTCTCCCACACACTCCGCTTCCTTCTGCCTACCGTTGTGTCTGAACTCGGCGATGCCTTTGTGCATCTTCCTGTCCAGTAGGCTGCGGACTTGGAGCTTCCTCGAAGAAGTTCTTAACTGAAAACTTCGTGAAGAGCTCATTAGGTAGACTAATTTGTCTCAATGCACCGAAGTACTCGAGAAAGAAGCAAGCAGACATTCAGCTGTTGCTGTCATGTGGGATCGGAGATGCTGGCTCTAAGGATTAGGTGCTATACCATGGATGTCCAAGTTCACTCTCCATGGAGTCAACCAGAGAGCCACTGGTGCCATGTGCGTATGCTTTGATATACCACTGGACAAACCAGTAGCTGCCTAACAGGTGCATCTTAAGTGGTGGTGTGGTCAGCATGTCCCCCCTCGAATGAATTTTGTTGCTTTAAGCCAAAATGCTTAAAGGACTTGACCAAGATCAGTGACCCATTGTGGCAGAATCGTAGAAGACTTGGCCTGGAAGAGATGTCAGGAGATCATCTACTCCCAAGCTCCTGCTTAAGGTAGGATCATCTCTTAAGTCATCCTAGACAAGTGTTTGTCTAACCTATTCTTAAAACCACATAAAAAAAACCCAACCAAGAATATCTTAACTCTGGACAAGGACAAGGGTTCAGCACGTGTCCTACCACGGGAAGGACAAGAAGTAGCTTGTTAAAATACATGCTCAAGAGATCCACAGAAGAGGACCCATACCTCTGGCACCAAAAAGGGCAAAACCCCTCCAGGCACAGGGAGAAGCAATCCCTTAATTGAAGAGCTTATAATCTAAATCACCAAGATGACCCCTTGGTCCTGAAGCACACTGAAGTTAACGGTCTTGCCCAGGGTCACTCAGGAAGTCTGTGGCATGGTTGGGAATTAAACCCTTTTCTTCTGATGGCCTGTCTACTTCTTCGATGGCAGGATCATCCTTCAAACGGTCTCTCTCCAGCTGCTCATTGAGCGTGCCAGCTGCATTTCACCAAGATGGAGCTGAGGGAGGAGAGCCATAGGACCATCTGTTTTCAAAACTACACATTAGTGGCTAATCCCATCCTCACTTTCCAGCCACAGGCTTAGCGCCGTTCTGTGGCTCCAGCTTTGTGCAACATCGCGGTGCCTGAGGTTGCGTGAGTTCGGTGCGCCTATGCCTTCTGCAGGCTCTTAGGGCGATCCTTGCTTCCCACAATTTTCTGCGCGTTTGTCTTAAATGAACCATGAAATGATTCAGTGCCCACATGTGGTTTTAATAACAAGTGCATGTGGGCAAATGAAAGAATGTCGAAAGTTCAGTTTGACATTTCCAGCGCACGGCATGGGTTCAGCTCCTCGGCGGGTTTGCAGTGCAGCACCTCGCTGGAGCTGGGTCTTTATTCCTGGGGTCTTCGCTGCTTCAGTTGAGCTTCTTTATCTCTAACTTTCAACAGCTCTTGAGGAGCTGCAAGTTTCTTTAATCAGGGACAGACTTTGGGCTGGGAGCTTGAATGCAGTGAATCACTGTAGTCAGGTTTTTGTTTCAGAGTGAGGCAACTCGCTTTCTGGTCTTGTCTAGCTGAGAGCTAAGTTGAGAGCACCATACCTCTTCAGCTGCAAAACCAAACTAAGCATCTGTTTCTTAAAGGCCACCGCTGCGTTTCGTTTTACCTGGCTCCCTTGCTTGGGAGCACCTAGCAGAGATGCTAAGGACCGAACGAGGCAGTATGCAGACTGAACGACTTCCTTATTCCACCCAGTCTGGGGAAGCTTTCAGTGCTGCCAAGCTCCTGGCGATAGGTTAAGGACCCGGTTGAGCTCATACTTTTTTTTTCAGAAATACCCAAAAAGAAAAATATAAGCTGCAAAGCAAAAGCCAGCCAAAGGAGGAGTTGTGCCTCCATGGTTATTGCCTGGGATGATGTAGGTGGGGCTGGTCCTGCTTTGAGCAGGGGAGCGGACTAGACGTGACCTCTTGAGGTCCCTTGCAGCCCTCATTTTCTATGATTCCTTTTCTGATATTTTCCCTAAAAATATTAGGTCATGATTCCTTTCCCTTCATTGGCTATTGACGGGAGACAGTGCCATCCCCATTACCTGAGGTCCAGGCAGGACATGATCTTTCTTGGCTCTTAAATGGGCGATTCCTCCTTGAATTGTTATTGGATGTTTCCTCCTTCATGCTGCCGGGACAGAGGTTTTCATCTGAATTCAGATGGAACATTATTTTATTAACAAACTTGAGTTTGGGGCTGGCTAGTGGTTGGACTACATCGTAAAGCTGACTTTGGCCAGACTTTGACATTGGTGTATGTAGGCGTAGAAAGACTGTGAGTGCATCAGGATACCGTGGGAATGAATAAGATGCAAGACTGTGGTTGAAGTCCATCAGACTCTGGATCAAATGCCAGGTCTTCAGGTCAGCAAAGTGTTTGAGCTCCTATTGAAGTCCCATTAGTGATGAGATGTAGGCACCTGCTTAGCCATAAGCATGTGGGTGAGTGCCTGAATCTGGTTGAACTGTCAAGCTGGAGACAGCAATTTTAAGGCAGAGCCTGGGAGGTGACCATTTCGGCAGTGAAGGTTCACTACTTAAGTCATTGCATATGAAGTAATGAGTTGACGTATCTCCAATCCTTTCCTTTTTTAAGCAAAAAACAGGTGCACGCATGATGTAGTTAGCAGGGCCACTGGAAAACCTCAGCGCAGCAGTGACGTCTCCAGAGGTCCATGAGTTTTCAGACAACCTTGTGCTGATTCATTTCAGGCAAGGGAAGATCATGGGAGGGGAAGGGCAGGAGACCCTAAGATGTTGGGTCCTTGAATCCTGGGTACTGTGGAGATGGGGGCATTCTTTGAAATCATATTAAAGGGAGACTAAACTGGATGGACAAAGGTAAACGGATGGGAGGTCCCTCTCAAAGCATTGGGTCTCCAAGTTTGCACGGCTAGAACCAGCCCCTGTGCAGGGGGTGATGCTGAGTGAGACTTCGTGGGTGCACAAATGCAATGAGGGATCCAGGTGGCCGTGCAGAGCTCATGTCCAGTGAAGCACTTGCAAGCATTGGCGTTGATGAAGTCAACTCCTGCTGACTTCGAGGCCCCCAAAATGTGGCATCGTGTCTGCTTTGAAACACTAAGCTCGACTGCTTTTCTGAGCCGAGGCTTGTGCGACTCTTCTCCTGGTGACTGTCCTGCTTCTCAGCTTCAGATGCTGCATTAGGAATAGTCATGTATTTATAAGGAGTGCACTTTCAGCAACCCCGGTATTTCATTGAGAAGACACCGCGGGCGGTTCTCCGTGTCCCAGCTATGGTAGAGCCCTGTGCCAAGAGCAGTCAGGATGTGGTGGGAGAATGCAATAGGAAATGGGGGTGAAAGGGAGTTACCGGGGGGGAAAAAAATCTAAGCTTCTTTCTGTAACCTGTCCATTTATCACATTTCAGAAACTTGTTTCCATGTGGATTTCTGTTCTGCTCGAGGAAGCCGTAGTAAGCAATGTGACGACCACGTGTGAACTCTGATTTTTAGCGGTTCAGTGGGACAAATTTGCAAACCTGGGGGGGGGTCTGTTTGATGGCTAGGATGTGATGTCTGGATGAAAACAAAGGGGGAATAAATTTACACATGGGTCTTATGCTTTGCGAAGAGGGTGCAGGTTAGAAACTTGGCGTATGGTGTTTTTTGCGGTGTGTGAGGAAGCAAACTCTGGTATCCCCATTTCCCCATCTGTATTCAACACCCTCTCACTGAAGAGTCATTTTTCTGTTGCAGTATTCACCTATGCTTCATTTGCAGGATGGCCTGCACCAGTTGTAAATTGTGTCCCTACACAGGTAAAAATTAATGTTGTTTAATCCTTATGCAGTCTGCACATAAGCTGCTCTAGGCCTCGTTTTATTGCTTTTCTTCCACTCCTGTTTCTCTCTGTGCTGCTCACGGACTGAAAAGGATCGGGTAAATTCTGTGGGTAAAGATCTGGTCGACAGCTGCTGATGTATGCAAAGCTATTTCTTCTGATAGCTTGCAGTCAGAAACCGTAGCCAGCAACCATGGGGTTTCCCTACGGTTTTGCCACGCTATGTTCCTCCACTTCCCACCATGTTGTGTCACCATCTTTGCCACTGAAATATGTGGAGCTTGTCTGGAAAAGTTCCTTTTTTTTAGCACCATTCAAGGAACCAGCCTTAGCAGGGGATACCATTGCTGCCTTGAATTCTCTCCCTACCAAAAATGGAGGTGGAGAAGTGTACGTTCCCAGTGCTCCCAGTCCTATTGCCTCGCTGGCTACATACGTGTAGACTTTCTGGCCCCACTGCTGTGCCAACAAATATCCCTTCTTCCATCAACAAAAGGGAGTTTTGAAAGTGGCAATGCATCTTCTGTCTTTTTAGGTTTTCAAACCTGTGGATTGTTGTTTAAAATGCCTTACCGTTGCCGCTCATCTTTGCAGACACTGTTGCTGTCTTTATAGAAAATCAGAAAAGGGCTGGAAAAAAGCATGAGATTCTTTCCTTTAAAGCTGCAATCTCCATTGCAAAACTACCTAAATAATTTGTCCACAGCTCTCAGAAAATGGCTAGATCTATATACAGTTACGTAAGGAGGCTGATGGGTTGCGGTTGGCTCACTGTGCATATAATTGTGTGTATGGGATGGGCCCCCGATGTTTAATGCACTGCTTCTTATGCTTTTTAGATGCAAAGCATCCCTCCTTAGACTTGAGACAGCCTTTGGAAAATACCAGCTCTTAGCTTCCATTCACTTTTTCAGCCCTATATGTACATGTGCTAGGAGGAGGGAGGTGGCTTTGAATTACATGCGTCCCAAGATGCTGGAGATAACAACACCTGTATTCAGTTATTTTATCTCTGTGCCCATCAGGCCTTAAGAACTGAGTTATATCTTAGAGGAGCTGTCACAGCTCTCCTCATTTGCCTCGGAGGCGTAGCCTGAAGGTAGTTAATCACCTAATAGATGCACATGTTGACAGTAGGTGGAATTCGGGAATTCATTTGCACCCTTCAGATGGGGCTTGCAGGGCTATAATTATCATGAAAGGCAGAAATGAGCTGTGTCACGTGTATGAATGATTTAGAAGAAATAAATGGTCACAAGCAATGGCACTCTCACTTGCAGCTTTTGGGTTGCGTGTTTTTTAACTGGCCCTGAAATGTTCGCTTCTCCAGTGGCTTTAGAAAGCGTAGGGCAAATCCACTTGTGTTGGGCATTAAAGTGCCCCAAAGCAAATGTCACTGGCTTTTCCCACACCCTTACTTATCTGCCTCTTGCCACCAGAGCTTCACGTCTCGGAGCACGCTGCCTTTCTCATGCAGCCTCACCTGCCTCTGCAACCACTCCCAGCTCGGGGAATAGCGGGGTCTATGGACCAGGGGAACTGGGAGCCCAGGAAGGCTGGAGCAGTCCCATTGACTGGTTCTGAGTGGTCTCATGGGCAGAAGAGGGCATAGCTCATGTCCAGACCAGTCATCACTGTATTCAACAGCAAAAGTTTGAAGACATCTTGTGTCTGTGATGCCAGCTAGATGCGAGTTGCAGGGGCTCTGGCGGATGAGCTTGGAGCAATCCAAAGAAATGTGAGAGTAACAGTGATATTTTGATGTGGAGCACTTAAAAAAAAAACCCAACACCCTCGTCTGGAAAAATTAGTAAATGCTTTGCCACAGCATGGCTTGGGGAAATGCCCTGGTTCTCAGAAGGGCGGTTGTCCTGAATTGGGAGACTTGGTTCAATTGCACAAAGGCAACACGGAGATTTTTCAACCTGCAAATCTCAATGAACCCTTAACCAGGAAATTAATACCAGCAACTCCATGGGGTTTGCAACATCTGGAAAACTTACTTGGTGTTGACTGTTCAACTTATTGGCTTGGAAGTGCATGTGTGTGATGGAAATGCTGCCACACCTACTCTGCGTGACATTTTGTTTTCACTGATTGTCTTTCTGACGCAGTTTAAACAGTACATCAAAGGATAAAAAATTGTTTTGTTCCCTTACTGCTGATGGACTCTTATTGGGGATGCCTGAGGGGTTTTTGAACCAATTCTGTAATATGCACATTTGCTCTGACTTCCCTGGGTGTTAAAGAGCCAAAGGCCACTGCATGCAGCAGGAAGACTTCAGTGGTGTGTAGCTCAAGTCCTTGGAGAGCCGCTTGTATGATGGCAAAGTTTAAATCATTTCAATGATAACTTGTATAGTATTGTTTCTCAAGGTCCGATTCAGCTCAGGCTGCAATGCATTGCCAACACAGACAAAATAGGTGGCTGCTGAAAAGCCCTTATGCAATGCTGTCAGTGTGAAGATGCCCTGCTCAGTTTATGGGACCTGACAGATTGCAGACCATTTATGCGAGCATGATGTATTTGCAATGCCTGCTTTTTGCTTACGAATTCAGGTTTGGATAACACCGAACAAAATTGTTTCAGTATAAACGAAGAGCCCTTTTCCCTTTCTGAAGCTCTGCTGCAGCATGTTTTTACTGGCTGGTCAAATTTTGGAAGTGCCCTGGCAATATTTTTCATGAGACAGGGTGGCAAAAAATTAAACGCTCTGGAATGCATCTGGAGGGGCAGTCCAAGTACCCTCAGCATGTCCCAGTTTGCTTGAAATATGGTTGCCCTTTACAGACCCTCAATTCATTTGCAGGCCAGTTTTAACAGGGCACAGCGCAGAAATGACTAACTGTTATGACATGCCCTGAAACAACTCTGGTTCAGCTTGTGTAAATTCTGCATGTGGGGTGCTTTCGGAGCTGACAGGTGGAATTTTATTGTGATTTTTATTTAATTATTCTGACACGCTAAAGGCTTTCGCCATTTATCTTATTAACTTACTATGTGTTGCAAGGCAGAAGAACAAAGGTTTTTTTTCTTTTCCTCAAATCACCCTAGCCTTCTATAAGTTCTTTTTTTGCAGAGACTCATGTACTGTATGGCAAGACTTCAAAAGCTGCTTCTCAACCTCTGGAAAAGGAAAAAGGGGTATGATACTTTCAGCATTTAACTGTACCTTCAAAGGGAAAAGAGTGCTAGATAACTCGTCTGTGATATAGGTAGAATATGACTCTGCTAGTCTGGGAGGAACTGGTACTGCTGGATAGAAAGAGCTGTGATTGCAGTGACTCTTTAGTTTTTAGACCCACTGCATGTGGGATCAGACTCAACCAAATACCAAATTGCCATTAAGGTGTAGCACCTTGTCTTGCTTTCTCATTTTTTAGTCTGGTATGAATTCAGACCTCTATTTTTTGATATCCAATTGCATAAAACCTCGTCCTCGACCCAGACACCAGCCCAGCATGCAACTGTAATGCAGGCAGGCAGGTTCGGTATTGTTTCCCTCCTTGACTTTTCAAATGAAAACCCTTGTTTGAACTTGCATCAGTGCACATGCATACATTTCAAAGCGAGGATAAGTCTTTGTCTTGCATGAAGCGTGTGTGCAACACCCAACTCTAGGCATGTAGGAACTTTCTGCAGCATGGAGAGAATTCCTCGGACCTGTTGGAGAGGCAAGTTCCTGACGCGCACAAATCTTGTACGTGAAACCAGTTAAAACTCCTGGATCTGCGAGCGCTGTGATTTCTTAATCGATCCCGACCCACGTTTTGAGATGTTGACTCCGCATCTTCCTTCCAGCAATCGCTGTTGGCCAAGCAACTGCCCAAGGAAGACTAAAGTTCCCCTAAAATGCATGTAAAGCCAAGCCAGCGCTGCTGTCAGCAGACGAGATCCACACCAGCGAAGCTCCAGCATTCCTGTTGTGAATTGTAAGAGCCGAGCCAAGGAACTGGCAGACCCTTCTTGAGCTACTTGGCTGGGCTAGGCGTTTGGGTAGGGCTACAGCTCCAGTGAGGGGAAGAGATCTGCTCGGTGCAGCTTTCTGGACATGAAACTGCCTTTAAATGAATTAAAGCTGAGAGAGCAGCAATTTTCCCATCCCCTTCCCCCTCCAAAGACCAAACTTCAGTGGGTGTGCAACGTGGCTTTCTCCTTTTGGTATCAATGTTTTCTACAGAAGTCGGTCTCTTAAAGGGACCCGGAGCACAACGGATGCTCTGTTTCAGGTGCACACACCTGTATTTAAAGGGGTTTCATGATGAAGCCAAAACCCTTTGGTGGAATCGTAGTTCTGTGCTCACTTACTGAAGACAAGGATCAACATTTGAGGCCACGCTTGGTTCTTTATAGATGTGGCTAACGCTAAGCCAACCACAGAAGAACTCGATGTTTTTGCTGTTGCTCTCTGAGTGCCGGATTCAAAGCCATCTTGAAGACCTCCCTTGCCAAGCAGCTGCCACCGCCTCGTCACGAGGGAATTGGCGGATGTGGTTCGCCTGATGTCATTCCCATAAGTTGCCACGAGCTAAAACGGCGACTCCGAGCTGGGAGGGCAGAGCGTCCCAGGCGGCCGGGGTGGCTCTAACCTGACATTACACAGCTGCTACCGCTGGGTGGGGGCGATGGAGGAAACTCCCTCGCTTTGGAGCCGAGCGCTGCCTTCGCAGCTGCACGGGCAGGAGGTCTGCCGAGGTTCCTGCTCAATAGGCTTTCGAGCCCACACAACGGGTTAACTTTTAAATGCTCGCTCTCTGCACGTCTATGTTTAATCTGCTTGTGCTTTGTCAAGTTCATCTGGAGCCCAGTCAGAAACCTGTTGGGGTTGTCCTTTCTGCTTGAATGGGTTACTCTTTAATGAGTTCAGATGGAGAACTAGATCAATTTTTGCAGGGCTGTAGCTCCAGCTCGGGGAAGCTCATGCTTAGCTTCAGTGAATACATTTTCAGGTTGGAGAAGAGGCCTTTCTGCTGGTCCTCCTGAATGATACAAGTCAGAAACTTAAAATAATAAGTAAAGAAAAAAATGATATATAGATATTTATATAGTCACAACTTGCAGCAGGGAGGTTTAAGTTGGATATTAGGGAAAACTTTCTCACTGGGAGGATGGGGAAGCACTGGAACAGGTTACCCAGAGAGGTGGTGGATCTCCATCCTTGGAGGTGTTTAAGGCTTGGCTTGACAAAGCCCTGCCTGAAATGATCTCGTTGGGGCTGGTGCTGCTTTGAGCAGGGGGTTAGACTAGATATCATCTCTTAAGGTCCCTTTCAACCCTTATTTTCTATGATTCTATCTATCTAGATATAGAGATGGATCTCTCTCTCTCTATATATGTGTCTGTATATATCTATATCTATATCTATATATATATAGAGAGAGAGAGAGAGAAAAATATATATATCTCCTACAGTCTTTCTTGTCAGGCTGTGCTGCTGCAGCGTATGGCCCTGTAGGAGCAGTTCTCCTGTTTAGAGAGCCATTCAGTTTTGGCTGCTGGCATATGGACCATCCCGTTGAAGTCCTGTGAACAGTTTCATAGTTTCTAGGGTTGGGAGGGCCCTGAACAGATCATCAGGTCTGACCCCCAATTTGAGCACAGGTTTCTATGCTTTGCTAAATAGGGATAGGGTCAGGCACAAGATTTGGGATGTGGAATTGGATCCTAGTGAATTAGCACTAAAAAACCCCAAAATTACACTTTGAAATCAATTTTTTTAAGACGCTTGTAAGGATCATTTTGACTAAAGCAATACCATTTGTACGTCAGCCTCACACACGGGTACAAGCATCATTGACTTCTTTCTCGAGCGGCCACCGAAACCACGTGCCTTTCTTCTGGGACCCATCTCAGTGCCTCGGGCTGTTGCGCTGCCTCTGTAACGAGGCCGTCCGCTGTCTGGGGACAGGGACCTCCTGTCTGTTGTGTAGCACGCTGCTGTGATTGCATGGGCATGTTTAATAGCACCCGCAGCCCCTGGGCACCTGGACCTGCGCCTCTTCCCAAACATCTCCCTTCTTTGTATGTTGCTAAAAAAGCAAAACGAACAAAGCAGCAGATTTAGTATTTTTAAAACTTGATATCAGTCTGCGCTTTTTCCCTCTGCCACATGATGGAGATAATGGTGTGAGCTTTCACCAAGATGGCTTTGCACAGCTCCTCTGCTTCGAAGAAGGCGATTCCAGCTGGATGCTAGTGGCTGGTAGGGCCACTCTTAGAGCGTAGGAGCTGTTTTCATGGTTATGGTACGTTGCTTTTTTTCACTTCAGACATGCTGGAATAATTACACACGCAATATTTCTGTCTTTTTCCTTCAGGGGCTATTCAAGAACTGATTTTTTTTTTTTCCTTTCCTGAAAGGGAAACATCGAAGACGAGATCCTTCCCTAACTCATCAAGGTGCTACTTAAGTCCATCCTTATTCAACACAGCATTTCAGCACGCACTTCAGTTGCAATGACTTCAGCATTTAACATGCTCTGAAGATGGAAGTAGGAAGCAATGTTGTAGAGGCTAGATCGGGAGATAGCCAAATCCAGAGCAGTTTGCTCCCCACTGCCAATTACTGCAAGTCAGAACCAAAAAGCTCTTTATCATCACCTGGCCAATTCAGGAAGCTGGCTACCCAGGCTTCCATTGTAGTGACAGCATGAGCCTCAGCAAAGCCCGTGTGCTGTGCATGAAAGCTCAAGCAGCTTCTCTGTTTCTGCCGTCGTGCGTGTGGAACCTGAATCCAAGTCCATTGAAGCCACGTGGAGAGAGACAGCAAAACTTTCGATTAAACCCATGGGTAAAAGGTGGGGAAAGGGAGAGATTTGCCCTGTAGGGTCTCTTCAGTGAGACTTCAGGAACCTCCCACCGGGAAAACTTATTTTTCTGCAAAGGAATTCCTGTACTTTATGTGCAAACATTTTGTAAGTGATAAGAAAACTATGATAAATTGTGAAATACTTGGTAAGGGAAAAGCACATGTTTCTTCTTACTCTAAATAATGCAATAGTTACTCTGAGGACAAACACCCCCATACTCATGTCGCCACTATTCTGACTGTGCACTGACATCCAGTTTAATTTGCCTGAATGCTTATTTCCCCAACCCGTTCCACGGACCCACTTACCCTGCGGTGACAAACTCGAAGTTTGTTTTTTTAGCTATTTCTTAAAATGTTCTTTGTGCTTCACTCAGAGCAACAACTGATTTCAGTGCTAACTGTTGTCCAAGAAAGGGGCTTTTTTCCAGAAATAGTCAGATATATAATAATAATTGCACCTGTACCACTGTACCACTCTGGGTGTCCATCGTGGAGGAATCTTCTTTGCATCTCGAGCTGCTTACAGCAGAGTTGTCTACTGAAAAAACTATACGTTTGGTTAAAATGCCTTCCAAGTTGTGGAATCGGATAGACACGTTCCGCTGCATTATACTACGTCATACCAGACGATATATATTTAAATCCCCGAATATGGGAGAGAACGTCTATAAATGTCAGGGTTTGTCTTCAGAAGATTTTTTTCCAGAAATGTTTGTTCCTTGCTTTTGGGTTCTGCTCTTACAGACTTTTCATGTGAACAAAGATTAGTCCTTCATGGTCCTAACTGGAATGCATGTGCATGACTTAAAGGCATTACCTACCAATAAATAGGAGATTAGCTGCGGCTTGTATATTTCCTGATCAGTTCACATTTTTTCAGATGGCTCATTGTTATCCTGTTTCCTTTAACGATGGGACACTCTAATGAGTTTGCCATCTGACATACATCTGCTTCCTGTTAAACAATACCTTCATTCTTCTAGAGCTGCTAAACTCATCTGTTATCCTACAAGATTTTTATCTGTGCTTTAAACAGCATGTACAAGTCGATGTTGGCATATTCATTTTCATTACGGTGAGGATTTTTTGTGCATGTGTGTGCGTGTTGCTTTTCAGACAGGAATTGCAAAGTGGACATTAATTAACATGGGGGCTGTGCATTGAGTCCCAAATTTTGCAAGCCTTTGGACAGTCGTTCCCCAACCCCTTTCCCACAAGCAGTCCTTTTGCTGCTTGAAGTCAAAGAGGAACGGGTTCAAATATGCAAGCTATCTCACTTAGCTTGGTCCTTTTCCTGCAAGCAGCTTTGCCTTGCCATCCAAATTTTGGGGTGCGGGGAAGGGATGGAGGGACTCAGGATCAGAATTTTAAAGGCTGTTTGAATACCGATCGCTTGAGTGACAAGACGATGGTATGTCATACTGTTGGTGAAAGGCTAAAGCATTTGGGTCTCCTTACCCAGATGTCTGTTAAATCCGCCTTTTTTTTGCTCTTTTTGATTTGTGTATCTGTCTCGGCACATCTTTCCCCTCCTCTTATGGGGGCAGACAACTGCACTAGGCCTCTGTACATGCTAGCCCTTTGCTTAGGAAGTCACAACTCCTTCTCTCCTTCCCCACGCTCCCCTCCCATCCTTCCAACAGAGAAGGTCTCCCTGGATCATCTCTCTTCAGTGGTTTTTGAAAAGAGAAGTATTGTGCAGCTCTGCACCCCGAGCTCTGGAGATAGCGCACGTGACAAGAAATACATGACCCAAAAACACTGCGCTTCCTCCAGCCTAATGCTCTGTTTTTTTTCATCAGCTTTAAAGACGCTAAGCAACGAGCCATCAACACGCCCATGTGTAGCACAGCAAGGGTCTCCCCTTTTAGAGATGGAGAAAGAGGCAGCGAGGTGCAGCATTGGCAGGTTACGGAGGAAGTCCACTTTGGAGCCAGTGACAGCGTTACGACCTCTCTGTCCTTCCCTTGTACGGGAACCACGAGCTGAAACCCTAGCTTAACCGGTCTGGAAGGGCTAACGGTGGAAAAGGGAGCGCTCTCAGTTGCATCTTGGTCTCTTAAGCCACGCACCAGCGTTAATCGACACGTAACAATTAACATCAGGAATGTTGATAGTAGTGGCATCTCGACCTCCATCAGCCAGCACCCCGATACGCAGGGCACGGGTCACGTGGCTCCTGTGATCCTGGTAGGCAACACGTGTTACTGTATCATCGATTTCATAGACGTTCGGGCTGGAAGGGACCTCGTGAGATCGTCGGGCCCAGCCGTGTGCCCAAAGGGCAGGAAGTCAGCTGGGCTCAGATGACCCCAGCAAGATGAGCATCTAAACGTTTCTTGAATGTATCCAGAGTAGGTGCTTGCACCACGATTTGGGGGAGAAGTCTGTTCCAGAATCTGGAGACTCGTACGGTAAAGAAGTTTTTCCTTATGCCCAGTCTAAAATGGGCTTTTACAGTCCAAGAAGCAGACGGCACTTCCAAAATTCAGCAGGGCGGGTGCATACTCTGCAGGTGTTACTTGGGCTGGACCCTGCTTCTACAAACGGCCAGCCTTGCCCAGACAAGCCAGCCAAGGTGGGTAAGATCCTGGTATAGGTTGGCCCATGCGTAAAAATGGGTTCTCTAAGAAACGAGGCAAGGGAGGGGATTTTCCGCCTCTGACTATTGTCACCGCTCACCTCATATTATTACATTTGTACGAAACCTTTTTGTTTCTAATTGCATCGCTATTTATTAAGTGAGCCTCTGCTCATTCATCTCACAGATACACTTGTTCTTCCGCCGTCCGAAATGCTTTCATCTCGCCAAGCCGGAGCGAGGACGTCTGCAGTTTGACAGCCTTTCAGTCATGCTTAAAGTTACAAATTACCTTTGTTAGGCTTCTCGAGGAGTCTGCAATGCATCAGCCGGAGTCTGGCTGGCAGTGTTAATTGCATGTAAAAATGAACGTGGGCAATAATGCATTTAAGGATATTGTGTGGAGTAGCTGCGCTTAGCTGCTTTCGCTATCGCCTCCAGTCAACGCTACAAGCTCTGATTCTTTATACCACGCTAGATATAATCACATCTATTGCTGTGACCTATGACATGGCCAAGGGAAAAGCTTACCTCATTTCATGCTATCTTTTCAAATCCTATTACGAGGAAAGTGTATTTATAGTTGGAATGTCAGTTTATCATAATCCAGATGTATTGTGTAAGCGTGTGAAGAATTTTAAGAGGACAGGACACCGAAACAGATTTACTATGATTATTAATTGAAGTGTTTTGGTTTTAACTCCGGCAGTGAGACACGGTTGTTTTTATTCTGCTGTCGCGTGAAGTTGTTGTGGAAAGAGCCTTTTCTCAGACAGGCAGGCTTCCCCGTTTGCAGTCACAATGGAGGTACTTCAGCAAAATCATTTTTTGCAGCCTTCTTTGTCATGCTCAGAAATGCATTCTTATGCTGTTGCGCCGATTCTACTGGAGAAACGGGGAGCTGAAAACTTTTTGACCCTTGCTGTTTAAATACCATGGTGAGGGCCACTTCTACCAAGGTACACTGCTGGCATCAGAGTGGGTGCTACAGGCATGAGCCTCATACATGCCTTGAAGTGAGACCGCAGGTGAGATGCTCAGAAAAGGTCACTGGGTGCACATGCGCTTTAATGCGCATTAAAGCATCACATTAAAAAACCCTGCTTTTTACTTAATGCACATTAACATCGGCTAATGTGCAATAAGCGTCACGTAAAAAACGTGCTTCTTAGTTAATGTGTATTAAGTCAGGCTCATGTACGTTTCCCTAATACCTCACAATGGGTGAATTTACACGTGTTTTAATGCATAGTAGCCTATTTTAATGTGCATTAAAGCATCAGTAAAAACTGCTATTTAGCTAATGCACATTAAAATAGGCTAATGTGCATTAAGCATCACTTAAACTGTGCTCTTTGGTTAATGTGCATTAAGACAGGCTAACAAGGAACTTATACACATGACAGAGCAGACATGATTAATTGAGTCTGCTGGAGCATGCTAATTAGCACACTCCAGCAGCCTCTGCATCACGTGTATTCAGCATCCCCACATTTCCAAATGGTGGCGGGGGCACTTTAACTAAAAATGAGCTTTAGTTAAAACACCTCTGCCACCATTTTAAAGCGCAGGACACTGAATACATGCGACTCTGCAGGCATTTTAATTAGAGTGGCTCTCAGAGCTGCTGTAGTTAAAATGTCCCCCTCCTCCCCCCCGAGCATGTGTATAGACGTCTATACACATTTTCATAGTACCTCGTCATGGAGGTACTAGATTTAATGTGCATTCACTAAAGCGTGCTAATGCGTGTGTAGACACTCCTAATGTTGGCTTAAGTCTGTTCCCACTGAACTGAATCAGAGTTTTTGTCATAGGCTGCAGGGCAGTGGATTCATGAAAAAGTGGCCTCTGAAGTAGCTCCCCCACCAGTTGGTAACCACCATGTTACCAGTGAAGATATAGTCTGACTTAGGAGGCCCTGGGACTTAACGGGAGATTTTTCTGCTTCTGGGCCTTTTTTTTTCACTATTTTTCTGTGCAGGGCAGTGTTGCATCCTTGTTTGGGGCCAAACCGGTGACAAGTGTGGGTCTGATCCAGCCCTCCGTCCAGCTCAAGCTGTAGTGTTGTGCTTAGACGTCTCTTGTACATTCCCCAAGACTGTTCAAGTTGGAGGCTAGCGGAAACTTGTCTGGGATTCAGAGTCCAGTAGGACTCGGAATAAGAGAAGCACATGATCCCTTGGTGGGTGCATCGTGCAGAAGACGGGGCTCTTACAGCTCTCGGCTTTGGGACCTCGCTTTTGGAAGATAGCCGGTTCAGGAGGTTGCTGCTCGTTCCCTGCTTGATGCAGGGGCAGAGCTCTTGGGGTTCATATGGGAGATGAGGGGAGGAATCCTCCTTTTTACATCCATACAACCCCATGGGAGCAATAGCTCTGCTTCTGCACAGCCGTTCCCCAAGGACCGGACAGGTCCCCCCGACTGCTGTGCTCGAGGGGCTGACTTGGAGGTGTTAAGTTGAGCCCTTGACTCGTTGAGTTGGGTTTCATAGGAGCAAGCCAAACCCGTTCAGGCTCTTACGCTCTCCGAGGTGAGCTGTTGACACCAATTTCTGTCCTGCCCTTTACGCAATCATTTGGGAAACCAGATCATTCAAAGAGCGAAGCCCTGCTGAATCAGACGGGGAAGAGAACCTGAATAAACAAACATGTGCTGCAGATCAGTGTGAACATCTGTAGGGTTTATGTTGTTTTGAGAGCACATACCGCACAGTTTTTCATTTCTTCTGCTTTTTCAGTTTGCCTCTTTCTCCCCCCTGCCCCCCACCCATCTTTTCATAGAGTGTGCTAATAAAGGGGGGGTGGGGGTGGAGAGCACAGCTGGCCTGTGCATGCCATGCCACTGTTTAATTTCTAGCTCTGAAGAAGAGTAGTTGTATTGTATTCTAGAAGAGAATAAAGCCACATGCAAATTCCAGCCGTGGACATCTGTTTCCTCTTTATGTGAAAGAATTCTAGCAGTTTGACGGGAATTCCAGTTTTGAAGGGCCTGGGTCTGTCTGTCTTTCTTCTTTCTTTTTTCCTTCTTTTTTTCCCCTTTTTTTCTTCTTCCCCCTCTCACTCTCTCTTTGCCACACCTCGGACGTAGTACCCCTGCTGTCTGGCTGCCGAGTCTCCCTCTGGAAGTGATTGGGTTGTGAATTAGCATCGCGGCATCGGCCCGATCAGTTCCAAATTGCTGACGAACTCGTTTTATTGCTGGGAAGAGTATCAGCACTTCAGCGCTGGCACCGACTCCTTCAGACAGCCGTTGTTCTAACTTCCTATTTGCGTTCCTCTTCCCCCTAATGCGAGCCTTTAGAACTTCTGGCTTTAAACATCCCATTTGTGTAAATCCACCCAACTCAGGAAAATTAAGCAACAGTAAAATCAGCAATAAAAATGTGCACCATTTGTTGCAATAAATTGGATATTGGCTGTTAAAGAATGCAGGGCCCAGAGAAACTGTCAGTGTTGTTAATCTGTAAAACATTTTAGAATAATAATTCACAGCTGTCCCAGAGCATTTTTTTTCCTGAATCTGTCTAAGATTTAACTCTATTGAGCAAACAATGGGGCAGTTATATCGCATCAAGCCGGGCATGAGGAGGCAACTGGTCTTCTCTGTCTACTTCATGCAGACATCAAATGGGAGCGTGGTAGATCCAGCCAGCGCTTCCCACATGTGTGGACCACATTTCCATTGTTGCCTTAACCTATTTCAGGCACAAATATCATTGCCCAGCGGGGTGCGATTCAACTCTCTATTCTGTTTCTGAAAGTTTTGGGGGGGTTTTTGAAGAAAGATAACACATGCACTCAGATTAAAAAATGTCAGAAGCTTTCAAATGGAGGAGAAGCATTTCTGGCATGAGGGCTTTTACTCCCTTGGTTCGTAGCCTGGCTGTAAAAAGGGTGGCGACAAAGATAGCCAATTTTTCATCGCTCCGTGAATTCCCCTTGTAAAGGAACGTCTCTGGATGCAGTCATCCTGTGGGGTGCACTGACTCTTTCTTTTTAACAGGCGCGTTGCCGCACAGATCAGACCAGGATGCAATGTATTTAAAAAATAAATAAAATTGAAGCTTAAAATTCAACTAAGACTAGACTTCTGAGGATTTCAGCCCAAATCCTGCAAGCCTTTTGGCTGTACAAACACCTCTGCGTAACCAGACCGATAACTTACCGCCCCTCCGCAGCTGGTTTGCAAACCCACATGTTGCAGCATCTTGTGAGGTGCACGAGGAATTGAAATGTGGGGCTTAAACATCCGTATCTCCTTCCTCTGTCTCTGGAGAGTAGGATGCAGAAAGTAAGCGGCCAGCCCAAATGGTGGAAATCAAATTGAAACTTTAGGCCTGTTTCCACTGTGATTTTGAAATGCTTCTGGCCGGCAGTAGAGATAAGAAGGCTTTATTTGGAAAGCGTCTTTAACGTCTAGATATTTTTGCCACATCGAGCGCAATGGGAAGACCACCTGAAGGCAGCGTATGCTGGGGAGCCCCGTTTGGCTAGATACAAGCTGAGCGTAGGGGATTTCCTTTTCTCTCTTCAAGAAGACTGAAGGCACAGCAGCAGCTTTTATTGGGGGGTTATGTTGCTTTCCATTTTGCAGTGCAAAGAAACCGTGCTCTTTAACTCCCGCTGAACAGTCATGCAGCAGCAAGGGGATATAGATCTTCTCATAAATATATTACTCTGCGTTACTGTCAAGTAACTGGACTTTTTTCACCCCATATCGAACAAGAAATTGAATTGCAGCGCTAGAATTTCAGGGGCCCGATAACCAAGAACCGTGTTTGACCTTTCTGGCAGGGCTTTGAGATGCCACCTGGGATCCTGCTCATCGTTCAAGATGACAAACTTCCTCTGAGATTTCAGTTTGTCAGCTCAATGTACAGCAGTGACATTGATTTCTTCTCACTGCCGTTTCCTGCCTGAATAGATAACAAATTTTCTGTGGCAGGTGTCTGTCAAGCTTAGTTTTGCCTGGGAGATGAACTGATTCGTCTCATTTATTAATCATTAGTAGCCACACAATGAACCAGGCGGTTCTTTAACTCTTGTGATGTTGGATAAATGTAACAGGGTTTTTTTTGGACCCATTCAGACTTTCCAGATGTAGATTTGAATTTAGATTTAATGAGACTTGGACGCACACGTAACCAGTGTTTCTAATCTACCGATAACTTGAGTTACACCATATCTGACATGCATCACGGCGTACAATTTAAAAGGTCTGCTCCTGTCCTGTTGAATGCTGGGAGCTTGTACAAACTGGGGCTTGTCACTATATCGGTCGCGGGAGTACTGACATTGTGGGGTTTTTGTGCTTCTCTATCTGTCTGGGTTTTACCTTTTTTGTTGTGTGTCCTATACTTAAATAGAAACTCTTGGGACAGGACTCCTATAAAGTGAGTCCCATTCTCACTTCATAGGGCCCTGGTCTATGATGATGTCTGATAGCGGCTAATACAACGTAGATAGGAAATGGAAACGGTATATTTTGAATGCATAGTGCTTTTCACAGCAAAGGGCATATCAGCCATTCATAAAAATAATAAAATAACGTACACAGTACCACCCCCCGCAAAATTCCTGCCAAACAAGCAAAAAAAAGAAGAGCATAAAAATACAGGAATGGGAAAAACATAAAGCCAAGGATTTGGAAATGTAAGGAGACCTGTGGTCCATGTTGTTGCGCACCAGCACTATAGGTGATGCGAGAGGAGAACTGAGATTTTCCCCCCCTTTCAATCCAGGCTGGATTTACAGTGTTGGCAGGGGTATCCTCGGGTCATTTCTGCTTTAAACTGATCCGCTCCAAAGTCATCAGGAGCTCATGAGTGTGGAAGCCCCCCACTGCTGTTTTCCATGCGTCCCATTTGGAGCAGAACTGAGCTTTCCGATGAACTCTTGTGACAGCATACGTCACCCAGCAGTCCCGTCCCAGGCTGTGCTTGTGGCCATAGAGGTGCATCGCTTCACAGATTCACAGAAATGTAGGGCTGGAAGGGACCTTGCGGGATCATCGGGTCCTGCCCCCCCTGCTCTGGGCAGGAAAGACTGCTGGGGTCAAATAACCCAAGGTGTGCTTGAGCCAGCACGGTGGCCTCTTTGGCAGTGAGTCGTACCGAGAAGTTCCCTGTACCAGATCATACTACTTACTACTCTTCCCGGCCACCCAGGTAACGCTACATTAACCTCTTGGCAGGGCACGCAATAAACCAAGTAAAAACTGCTTTTGTGAAACCCATTCTCCAACAACAGTGTGCATAAAGTAATCCGTAAAGATTTGTAAATGTAATAAGCTGCAGTTCACGGAGCGTTCCTAATTTAGCTTGCCAACACAATTTGCTTCTGAAATATTCTTTTTTTCTTTTCCTTTTCTCCATGCAGATTCCCTTCTCTCTGGTGCAGTTTCCCATTTGGGAATCTTTAAAGGTAAGATACGCTGAAGTTGAATTAACCCCCGCCCCTCCCTATACACTGGGCTGTCACGTGGATGTACCCATCAGAGCTCATAAAGGCTACTTGCTGGAACACCTGGGAAATATGCCAGTGACTGTAGCACTGATGTCTGTTGTGCAAAGAGATGCTAGTACCATGTGCCAAACATTAAGACCGTTTTCTTTGCTGTCCGAATGAGGGATAGCAATAGAAGTAGTTTGGGTACCATCAAGCTTGTCTAAAAGTCGATGCAAGTAGGAAACTTGGAACAGTGCAAAGAGGGCTAAATCTATTCTCCCATATAAGAGACCTTCTCATTCATGGCAAAGAGGTATTCCCATCGGCTTTGTACTGTCCAGTTGAAGGTCTCCTCTAGAGAAGGTGTATGACAGGTGATACTTTGAGAGGGAAGTCCTTCTGCATAATGCAAACTTTTATGAATTGATCCCAAGCAGTTGATCACTTTTTTTTTAGGTCCTGAGAAATTCCTGGCCATCCTACCAGGCCATCTTTCAAGCCACGAACTTGAGAGCTCATGAGCCTGGATTCTGCCCCAGCTCTGCTTGCAAAGCCATGGCGAGTTGCATGGCTTCTCAGCTGCCTTTTGGCTCCCAGCTCAGATGACTGTGGGGGAATTTAATGTTCACAAAGTGCTTCTGAGGTCCTGGGTTGTGAGAGAGAATGGAAATGTAAAGTGCTATCGCAAACATTTAAAATGTTGCAGGCAGCTCTTTGTATTTATATGAGGGAGAAGGAGGGTGGATGTTGGATGTGTGTGTGTGTGTGT
>JAGPOW010003182.1:11084293-11098572 GCA_030014935.1 Caiman crocodilus | reverse complement strand
TGTGTGTGTGTGTGTGTATATATTTAAAAGAAAAGGGGCTCTTAGCTGGGCTGACAACAGAAAGCATAGCAACAGGATAGCTAGTTTCTCCTGTCTTGACTCTCAAATGTGCACAGACCTTGGTCCGATGGCAGCACTTCAAGACCAGATCCCTAGTCCAGATTTGAAGCCAACACTAACCCCCAAACTCTGTCCTAAGTGATGGTTAGTGCTTGTTGTGCCAGTGGGTTTGGATATCTTGAGCATTTACTCACTTGGCGCTTGGTGGAGGCCACAGAATAATTTTCCATTAACCACCGGACAGCTGTCAGATGCTACTGATTTTCATTCATGACCAGCCAGGGCTTGGTTCAAACCAGTGAGCTATCAAAATGCATGCTCTATTATCAGTTCTTTAATCCGTCCTGTCCTTAGGAGGCTGAAAGGGGTGAGTTTCGCACACTCTGAAATAATTGAGAACTTGTAAAAGGGAAAGCAATTATTGACTGGTCCCCAAGTCATTCTTGCTGCTGGGATTCCCACACGGATTGGGACATTTTTAAAGTCATGCACAGGTAGAGCTAAGGGATGAAAATCCCAACTTCTAACTGTTTACAGCCTGGGAAGAGCATGTGGAGGACCCCCACAAGTGCCCCACTGGGACTGCCCTTAGCAGCCAGAGTCCAAATACAGATCTTCCTGAGCAAGAGGACACCACAGCCCGACTCCCTTGGCCCCAAAATTTCACCAGAAGTTATTGGATATCCCTTTGGGAATCCAGAGAAGTTGTTGACCCCCAGGATTGTCATCTTTTTCCCTTTTGAGGACTGAATAGTAGTTAAAGCCAGGGTCAGACCTCGCAGAGAATTTGTAACACCAGTTGCAGTCGACTCAGGCAAGACGCCGGAAGGGTGCAGATCTGTGACTCAGGCATGCCAAATAGTCTCTGCACTGTTCATACCCCTTGCTGAGCCCTTTGGGCTTTGGTCAGCCCTTTATTCTCCTCCTCCTCTTCCATCTGCCCAACATTGCCTTCTGGTTCTCGTGTCATCTGCTGTCGTCATTGTTGTCAGGACCATTCCTTGTCACAGGATCTTTTGCTTCTGCCTTCTCAACGCCAGGCTGCTTCTGCCACCAGCAAGTCTGGCAGCATAGGGCAGGCTGTGCGCCGGCAGTGCACCTTGGAAAGGCAGTGGCATCTGAAGAGGCCAAAAGATGTGCATACATCTACGCTTCCTTGCTCTTGGTTGCCACGCAGCAGCAGAAGCCTTTTGTTGCTTAAAGAGGTTGTCTTTGTCACCAGAAAGGTGGGGTTTTCCCCTCCCGGGGAGTCCTGAACGTGGATACACGCTTGTACCTGTCGAACCGGCATTCTGCCCGCAAAGCCACCTGGTCCAGGCTGGGTAACGTGGTTCCCCTGAGCTGCGGCTGGATAGTTGGTGTTGAGTCCCTCTGTTTGAATGGGCGATCATCCAGGTCCATTGCCAGTCCTGCGGTAGGTGCAAGAAAGTACCCTAGGTACAGGGGTGCAAGGTAGGAGCAAAAGGCTGAGAAGCGGTATAACAACCAGCTGCTTTGCTTTGCCCTGAGTGCTGTAAGCATTGCAGCCACAGCATGCTTATCACCAGGGATCCTGGTTTTTGCTGATTTTAAAACATCTCCAATTTTCAGATATCAAAACATAACCCCAAATCCACATTTTTCCATAATTAGAAGGAAACTCTTATCTAGCTATCTGCACTGGCAGTACTGCAAGTACATTCATGAGATCTCCATTCAGGGAGTAACCCCCGTCTCTAAATATAGATATGAGTGGCATTTCCTTTTAATCATGGAAAAATGCGGATTTGGGATTACCCTTTTTAATCTGAAAATTGGGGATTTTTTTTAAACTAGAGAAAACCAGGATCCTTGCTTGTCACCATACTTCCAGAGCCTGTTATGCCATGGCCCAGGGTGACCTCCAGTACCTTCTTAGGAATCGGGTTTTACGCCGGCGCACATGAAATGTTCTCCGTCTGCTCTTCTACAGCAGAATCGGCGTGACCTAGGAATCGCTGATGCGGCAGCATTTTATTTTCCAGAAATTAAGCATATCATTAAAAAAAAACCCAACCCACCGTGGGGGAGGGGCTTTGTTCTCTGCAAAACCACAAAAAGCAGGATCGTGATGTAGCTGTTCCCAGAACGTAAAGCTGTTCACGCTAATGTTCACGTGGCTATGGCAGTAAAACTATATTGTTTAGAAGGCAAGCTTGAGCTGGCTAAATAGGCAAGCCATTTAGGACTAGATGGCACGTTTAATCTCAGTGGCTTGGTCCCTGTGTCCAGCCGAAGCGGACTGCAACCCGTTTGAGTACAGGGAGCGTGGGCGCCTTGCGTGGGAATCCTGCAGCCGGTCTTGCGTGCGTCAGCCGCTTGCATGTCACGAGAGCTCCAGGTTTGTCACTTGAAAGCCACAGCGGTGAAAGCAGGAGCCCTTTACAGAGCTCTTTAAAAATCCCTGACGGTACAAAAAAGGGTGGTGGTGGTGGAAATAGCTGTGGCCCCATCAGCTATGAGAACGTGGGAAGCAGCCGCCTGAGCAGGATGACTCAATGGCAGATCTTCCCACCGGGGCTTTGGAAGGGAGAGGGGAGAGTAAAGGCCATGGGAGAGAGACAGCACAAAGCAACAGCACCGGAGCCTTTATCTCTTGATTAGATACCGCGGACGGGATTGTCCTGTGCGGCATTTAACACAGGTGCTTGCGACGGGGGACGAAACCCCCTCAGTAAAAGGACCGATAAGCGTATGTTGTATTGAAAGGGTCAGCTCATTACTGCAGACACATGACTCAGACGCTGCGGCTGGATAGCGTTACCACCCTTCATAAAACGTGCACTTGTACAAACAGATAACCGGAGGGGTTTAGCCTCCGCATGAGCTAATCGCTGCAGGGATCGTGCAAATAGGTCCCCTTGCAAAGCGCGCGCGGATGGGTGCTTTGCTGGGGAGCAGGGGTTAGTCTCCCTCGAGACATCAGGTGTGGGTCGCAGCCCGCAGCAGTCTGAGGCAGGAGAGAAAACACGTGTTCCTGTAATCCGTTCTGCATCTGCCTTGCCCCAAGCAGCCATAGGCTAGGCTGTTCCTTGCCATTTGTTCTGCAGCCTGGGTTTCAGCTGTTACGAGCACGTCTGCAAATGCAGAGAGGCCACCCTGCTTCCCGGGCCGAGGGGTACGCTGACATACCGCGGCGCTGGAATGGCAAGGGGATTAGCGTGCCAGCGGGGAATATTGTGCACATACTATGGAGTCCCTTACACGGCAGGCACTAACCAAGCGGGTGTTGAGAGGACTGGCAGGAGGTACCGATTTAGTGCTCAAAGCACAAAACGCTTCGTCTGTGGCTTGCATTGATGCAGCTATCACATCCAGGCTGGAACTAGTTGGTTAATAGACCTTTCTCTTCAGCCTGAGCGTCTGAAAAAGTAGTAAAAGAAACTCCAGGGACTTCTTAAAATCCACTCTTTATATTGGCAGAGACACGTTGCCTGGTTTTATAGTGCAGGAAGCCCAGTCCTATTATTTATGTTTAACACCTCCAGCCCCTTCCTCTCCCCCAGATATGGAGGAGAGCATGATGGTTTTGGCTGCTCATTGAATTAAAAAAAATAAAAATAAAGAAGGGAGGTGCCGTGAGCTTGGCGTTGAGGCTGTTAGCAGGAATCCCAACAAGGGTCACTGTAAACGGCACGAGCCCCTGCAGTGCAAAGGGGCAGGGTGACCTGGCACAAGCACTTGAGCTGTTGCTGCTGGGACAGCTTGGCTCGAGGAGATGGGCATTCAAATAGGCTAGTCTCGGGCCATTGCACATCAGTGGAGGTACCAGGATGGGTTTTCTAAAAGTGGTTTTGCAATTGTTTTGGAGCTGGTCCCATGGGCTGCGCACCGGCTTTTCCAACAGGGAAACTCCCCTGGGCTGTGCATTGACATTTCCAACTTCACAACTCGTTCAGATGGGAATCCCAAATGGCAGGAACTCATTTTTTTGAGCATTGACTGAGTCACAGTGAGTCAATCTTTCTCTTCTGTGTCCCATGAATTGGACAGATGGCTGTGACTTTTGCCCGCTTACTTTTGCAATTGGGGTCGGACCTGCTGATCTGTTTAGGTCCCTTTTGACCCCAAGTACTGTGATATGATACACTCCATGGTTCTCATCTGTATATCTTTTTGTTCCACACACCGATCATCTCAGTCATTCACAAAATGCAGCACACATCTTGCATGGTACATCTTCAACTCCCATCATTTTTATTTTTTGGAAGGCCTCGTTGGCAGGAATTGCACATGTCTCGACTTCTGCGTCATTGATGCAGACATTTAAGGTACCTGTTCAGTGAAAACAAGCGCACGGACCTGAAAGCGAGGATGCACGACCTCCGGCTTGGAGAATGGCAGCATCCTTTCCTGCAAGAGGGCTGCGTGGGTTTGGCAGCAAAGTGTTAACGAGCGGCTCGGTGGATGGATATCCCTGGGATAGCCAGGATCTCTGTGGAATGAAGCTTTCTCTTGCAGGAAACAAGACTCTCTCCTCTTGATTTTATCTCCCTGCATGTTGGCTGCACTTCAGAACCACCAAGAATTACTCTGGCACCGATTGTAAATGGGGAAGGATCTCCACAGAGCCTTGCTGGTGTATTGTGTGTCTGAACCCCACCGCCCTCGCCGTCCCCACCTGGTGTGGCAGGAATGGGGGAGAAGGCAAGTCCCATTTTGTGAAACAGCCTAAAGTTTCCAAATCGAGGGAAAACAAAACCAGGAGCCTGGTGCATCCTCCCCTGGGCAGGTGGGAGCTGAGATGAGCAAGGCACTCCTGGGTTTTGAGGTCAGAACAAGCTGTTACGCTCACGTTGTCTGACGGTCTCTGCAACTCGGGGCAAGAAATCCTCCGTTTAGCTCCCCAGCGAAGCCTGCCCTGGACTGCGCTGCCCAGCTGCCCCTGGGCACCCAGGACCAAGCGCGGACCCTTTGAAATCCTGCACGGAGTGATATTCGGGGGGTGTGGAAAGGGGGAAACGAAGCTGAGATGTGACGCTGGAGTCCTGTGGTGGACTCCTTGCAAAGCTGGCACCAAGAGGATATTGTATGCTTCCTTCCCGTGCCGTGGCCAAGACCTTTGCTTTCTTATTAGAGACGAGCAGGCTGCTTGTAGGGGCATATCTGCCCCCGCAACCTATCTAGGGCCAAAATAAAGAGTCTGTTGAAGAATCCGGCCAAACTGGACCCAGAACGGGTCTCCCTGGGGTGCCGGAGGGAAGAGTGGGAGAGAAATGCCCTTGCATTTCTTTTTTGCTGCACCTTATTCCATTTTTAAATCACGTGCAAATGAAACCCCGACCAAGCTTTAAGCCCACTTCCTTGCTGGCTGTGTAAATTATTCTTCCGTCCCTCCCTTCCCGCCTGAGTAATGCTCAGGCCGATTGGGGGGACTAACTGTTAAATAATACTAACGTGCCTGCCTTTGGCTTGGGTGTTGCATCACGAAACTAGATTTTGAGGGCATGAAGTAACTCGCAGCCAGCCGGGAGCAGGCCTGCCATTAGCAAAACGGGGACGTTTTTCCCCACAAACGAACAATGCAGCCAGCAGCTGTTGGGCAAGCAAACCACACTCGGTCCGTGTCACAATAGCTGTCGTTCACCCAGCCACGCAAAGGCTGGCGAAGGCACGCCTGGCCAGCATCTACACGGAGGGGAGGGGAGCACGTGCACTCAGTTTTTGGAGCCGTATGAACACGGCCTGAGAAAGCGGGGTTAGTGCCGGTGCCTTTGTTGGAAGGGGCAGACATCAAACCTACGCCAGATAAAGAGCCAGATTGCTCACCTCTCGCTCGTGCTGAATGGTGTGTCGGGACACGAGCGGTCCCATTGACATCGGTGAGCCGGCTGTTGAAATGAGTGGTACCGCCGGGGGACCAAACGCAACGATTAGGGCATCGCGGTTGGGTCCGACGTGTTGCACCTGGACTATCTAGCTGTTGTCTCTTGCCAGACCCGGTCTAAAAGACCACCAAGCTCTTTGAAGCTCCTGTTTCCCTCCAGCCTGGGGGCAGGGGTGTTTACAAGCCGTGAGCAGTGGCGTCGGCGCGCGGGGTAGCAGCGGTGTTGAACGGGGATGGAAACGGCAGCGCGGTTTTGCGTGGCGGGGAGCAGTCTGAAGCAGCTGAACATGTTGCAGCTAGGCCAGCTTTTTGTTCTTTTTCTTTCCATTTCTCTGGGATTTGGGTGGGATTTGAGATGCTGGGCCAGACTCACTGCTGGCATAGGCGAGCGCAGTTCCATTAAGCCTGAAAGGAGTCTCCGTGTTTATGTCAACAGTGAACTTGGCCTGTAGCGTTTTTCCCATGTTTAGGCGAGCGTATTCGCTGGAAGACGATGCACACACATGCTGTGCATATGCGCACACCCTCGCCGAGCAGGCTGTTGTTACATGAGACTTCAGCCCGTTTGCTTTTCCACGGGACGTACCCAAAAAAAAAAAAGCCTGCCTACGGACTTCCTGCATCTCCTCTAGCGAGCGCATTTGTATCTGTAAGGACCGTACCGATCGCAGCGTTGCAAATAAAACCTCACATTGCAAAGATGAACCCCTGGACCGTTTGTCTTTCGCTCCCCAGGATCAAAAGACAAAGCAGCCCGTTCAGGCAGGATTTCAGTCTGCTTTCCTGGCCTTCACCGACTCGAACAAAAAAGGACCCGGAGTAGCAAATTAATCTAGTATGCTAATGTTCATAATTGGAATCAATTGGGACATTGGAAAAGAAGCTGTCTCAGTTGCAGGCTTCAAGCTGAGAGGACGCCACGAGCCCCGCTTGGCTCCTTCAAGCTGCATGTGTAATAAGGCATCTGCATTTGACCCAGTTCCCCCTCGTGCTCTCTGATGCCGCCGTGCCTGCTCCTTTTGAAACCGATCTGCTCGTCAAGCTCTAATTGACTGGAATGCCTCGCTGCCGGGTCGCCTCTCCCGTGCTGTCTGTGCACGGCCGTAATTCAGAGTGACCGAAACTGCGTGCAGTCAGAAGGAAAGAGGGGTGCCCGTCCCCCCAAAAGCTTGGGGTGTGCGAATAAGACAAGAGGGAATGGGGGCCCGCAGAGGAAGAGGAAACAATGAAGCGGGGTTTTGCACACAAATGGCCTAATCTAGCACATGCAGCCCAAGATTTCTGGCCCGCAGGGATTCACATAAGTCTGGAAATTTGGCAGCAGGGGAGTGGCAATTTAATGCTGCTTGCTGCCAAGTTTTCAGTCTGGGAGTGGGGGGCTGGGTGACATGGCTCCCTAGCCTAAGCCACTGGCATAGCTTTGTGTTAGCATCCCGGTAGATGAGTTTCAAGGAGGGATCTGAAGAGCGACGGGGTGGTGTTGTAGGTCGTTATGTGCAAGGAGCAGCACAGGAGAGCGAGCCCAGGTAGACAGTCGGGGCTGGCCAGGGGCAGAACGTGGCGTCTTGCCCGGGAATCGGGAGAGAGCCCGCGGTGGACTACCAAAGGGGGGAAAGACAGCTGTAGCATTGCAGATGGAGAAGGAAGGGCACTGCGCGGGGACGACTGCCACGGCCAAAGCGAGGCGCTAGGAAGGTGATGTTAGCAGCAGCGTTCCCCGCGGGCGTGAGTGGGGCACGGTCGCCTTGGTCAAGGGCAGGGAAAAGGTCTGTGACCCGACTGGATTCCAGATGGGAGTTGCAGCTGCACAGCTGGATGGAAAGATCCATCGTGCCTCAACGCGGCAAGATTTGGGCTAAGCCTCGGCAATGCCCAGCGCGTCTCCGGAGCCTAGCAGCCTTGCTCGGGGCGTCGGTGATTAAGGCACGTCGGTGTGTGTAGCCGGTGCTACCCAAGCGAGTGACGTGGCCAGGCTCGCTTCCAGCCAGTTGCCTTTGACTCCCCAGTCTGAACAACCAGGCAGCTGGGGCGGCTTTTGGCTCGAGTCCGGAGCGGAGCTGGAGCTCGCACTTCTGTCGCCGCAGCGAGATGCCGTAACCACATCCCACGTTCTGAGTATTGCTGCCATGCCGACTGCACCACGGCTAGACGATAAGTAGGGAAACAATGGGATTTCTGGAAGACCGTGGTTCGTGGGAACAGAGGGGAGCGTTGAGGAAGAAAAGAAAGAAGCGTGGGTCTCCATCCGTGTAAAGTCACGGTTTCCCGGAGAACGGGTCGAAATCTGCATTGCCCCTCCCCGAGCACGCCTCTCCCGTATCGTTTTGCTGGTGCGGAAGCATGCAGTCAGCTCGATGTCTATATCCCAGCAAAGGGTTTACAGAAAATTAGCATGGGCTTGAGCTTGGGAAGCTGCGGAGGGCCCCGCCTGCGTGAGTTTTTCCATACACTTGGGCCAGCAGATTTATTTCCAATTTGTTATTCATAAGGGAAGAGCGAGAGATTGGGATGAGGTCCTTTGAAGTGGAAAACAAAGTCTTCTATTCAGCCCTCTGCCTAATAGGATACACATGACACGGGCTTGGCATGGCGGCTGCCTGGGAGCAAGTGCTTGCCGTCGTTCGCTTTCCGGCTTGGGGAACCCTGGTGGGAACGGGTACTGCCCTCAAAAGGAAAAAAAACCCTCACTATTATATTCCACACGCCTTCAATAGGGCATGCCTTGGGTAACGAAACAGGAACTGCTTGGAGAAACAAGCTGACCAAATTGTTGCTCATAATTCAGGGTATTTACGGTATCCCATTAGACAAACTTTTTTTAAGTCATATAATTACATTAATTGCAAAGGCTTTGGTCCCTGTTGGCGTTTGCTAATGTTCTTGCAGGGGGTAGTACTCCAAACTAGGACGTGGGGTCTAATTAGCTTGTGAAGTCCATTCACCTTTCTGTGCCCATTTTCCCCTTTTACTTCTATTGCTCTTTCCTTTACAGTACAATTTGTTCATGCCTTTATCCATGAGGATCTGTTAGGCTCCCCACTTCATTTTGCAACGGTGGCATCAAATTGGGTGTTGGTTGGATCAGGCTCAATCCAGGGAAACGGGAGGTCTCCTTGTAGACGGTCAACTTGTAACCCAACTCTAAAACCATGAGAATTACCTGATCTCGGGGCTACCGGAGTTCGACATGTGACCTTCCAAATGTCAGCTTGATCTGCAAACCATGTTGGATTAGGAGAAGCAAAGTCTAGGTGGAAAAAACAATGAACGCTTTCTTTCTTGGCCCATGGTGCTTGCTCCTTTTAGTTTCCCCTCCTTCAGATGGATGCACCTCTTCCCCGTTTTGCTCGGTTTTTGGCACGTTCAGGATTGGAACTCCATGTGAATCTCAGAAATCAGACATGGAAAGAAGTGTATTAGCTCATCTTGTCCAGCCTCTGCCAAAGCAGGGTTATTTCCCTACAGTATGCTCTTGAGTGCCTTCTCCAGTCTATTTTTAAATGACTTAAATAAGAGGGTTTTCCTCCCTTCCCTCGAGAGACTGCTCCACGGTTAAATAAACCTCACTGGTAGGGAATGTTCTTCCTGAGATCGGTCTCAATTCTCCTTTTGCTTCATTTCATTGCATTGGCCTAGCTGCACTCCACTAAGCAGTATTGTATCCCGCATGGTTCTCGTTATCGGTTACAACCAGAGACTGTAGGAATGAATCCTTCTTTGCCTTGACTGCGTCTGTGTGTATAGTTGGCTGTATCACTAGGCAGGCTCTTCTCCAACCTGCAACGTATAAACATACAGGAGGACGTTCGACTTAATTTGCAAGTCGGTGTTTAAATATGAATAGGGTCACTTCTTGTTCCAACTTCCTAAAGGAATTGAGTAAGATCTTACAGTAATAACATGTGTAATGAGCACCTGCACACCCAATATGTTGGGTTTACACACCAGTGCCATTTATCCTGGTGCAGAGCAGACAAATGACTATCTATCCTAGGGTGGGAAGTGCTATTGCAGCACCTTGCCATGGTACCTGCCCGCCTATATAACCATGTACCTTTATAAAAGTATAACTTTAACCCTGAGTTTTCCCAGCATAAGCCAACGCCAGTTTCTACTAAGTTATACCAGTGTAGGGTGTCCATTGGATTTCCACTTCTTGCACCAAAGTTGTCCATAAAGTCACTGTTCTGAAATGTGGCTGTAATGTTCATCTCTCGGTTTAGGTCCTTATTGTGTACCCATTGGTACTGATGGAAAGACTCATTGGGGTTTGAATAAGGTTGGGTAGCCTCATGCTACCTAAGTCAGTCCTCCTGTTATTACCCTAAATCCATTCTTGTTGCCTCAGTCCTTTTACACACAATTATCTAAAGAAAAATAAAACACTCGGACGTGTGCAAGTCCTGTTTTCAAAGGGGGCAGGGAAGCTCCTAAGTCACTTTTGAAAATGTGATTTAGGCTCTGATGTCTCACCTGTTGCTCAGGGAAATGTTTCCCTTTTTTCCTTAGACAGAGGCATAGATGACCTCCAGGGAAGAATGAAATGCATGAAAAATTGTGTGTGTGCAAACTGTGTATGTTATTTCTGAGGAACATCCAAAGGTTCTGGGAAATGATGAATGCACGCCTTTTCTTCTTCGGTTGTCTGCTGGGGATGATATCAGCTTTTCAACCCATGTTGAAAAGCCCCCTTTCATGGTTTAAATCAATAGGGAAATGAATGGCCAGCTCAAGGGGAGAGAAATCCATGACGTTGTACTAAAGTAGAGCCGCCACGATTTAGCTGTGGCAAAACACCAAACTGCACGGTGATTTGTTTGGTGTTCAACCATTCGGGTTGTACAGTGGGCGGATAAACCATAAGCATGGCTAATAAAGTGACCCGAAGAGGCCTCTAGATAGCATTCGATGGAAGAGTCGTCCAGGGATAAAAGCTGGCATGATAGTGTCATGCCGGGATGTTTGCACCTAATCGGGAGCCCGATGCTGCTGTCACAAGACTTGGGCTGACGGCGTTACCTTGGTGGTTGTGAGAGGCCTTTACACACGGCTAGCTCGGGATTAAAGAGCTTCCGTAAGTGCACCCTTCGGAAGAGCAAAAGGACGCGCTCGTTTTAAAGGAACCTCATTTATTTATTTTTGTGATCTTAGTGCCAAGAGGGGACCGAGAGCAAGATCTCCATTAGGCTCCGAGGCACCGTGCTTGAATGCAATCAAGTGGCAGTCCCTGCTCCAAAAACTCAGGAAGCAAATAGAGGACAAGATAGAAACGGTGAAGATTAAACAGCCTGGGTGTTGAGGAGAGGACTGGGGAGCAGGGAAGCGGTCCCTTTTGGTTTGCTCTGCCTTGCTGATGGAAAGCAAGCGTTGCCCATGTGATGTTTAACGCTGGAACCGCCATGCATGTCGGTGGGGTTTTCTTTTTTTTCCTTAGATAAACGATGATCTAAAATGGCATGAGAGCTGTGTGTGGGGGAAGAAAAGCATATGGTCTGCAATGCAACTGGTGAATAGCAGAGGCACACCTGCACCACAGTGTACTGGGCTTGGAGCAATTGTTTTAAAGAAGCACACGTGGGGGTGGAAAATAGGTCATATTTTACTGAGCTTGGAGCTTTCTGTTTCCAAGTACGGGTGTTTGGCACATGCGGACAGCACTGATGTTAGTTTTTGTATGTTCCCCCTACCACGTTCTGCTTCGCCTTGCTTTATTTGCCAAAAAAAGAAAAATAAATCCGCGAAATATTTGCCGAGTTGCATTGCTTGCAGGCTTAAATACATACATATGAAATCCCCGAAAGTGATTTGTTTCAAACCCTCTTCGGTTCCAGACATCTTTCTCACTCCATCTGCGTGTCCAAGTACACAAGTTCCTTGGGGGGGAAAAGCACTTATTACATCACTGAAAAATGCTGCAAAAATAGCTTTGCACTTGCGTTCCCATCCTTGGAGCTAACCCACATGGGGATCAGACAGATCCAAACATTTAATAACTTTTTTATTTTCCTTTCTCTTTAAACACAGGATCTCTGGTCGTGGAAGCAGGGTCACGTGGTCGATTCTTGGCAGTCGGCGGTTTGTGGAGCTTTTGCAGGTGCAAAGGATTATATGTTATACTGGGAAAGGCTAAAGAAGAAGGGGAAAAATGTGCAAATCTATTAAGTAGAGCAGAACAGCATTCTTTTGTAATTCTAGTTTGTTTAGAGGAGAAAGGATCCAGTTGTTGGTTGGGAGAAGGGGAAGTCTCCTCGCAGCGGCGGGGGGGGAGGGAAAAAATACTGCGAAGGGTGTCCGCTTGAAAGACAACCAATTTGTTTTTGACAAATTTCTGTTGTCTCAGAGCTGGGGCCTGTCAGTCAGGCTTTCAGATTATCTCCGAGTTTGATTTGTAAGATCCAGCATAAGAAGAGCCTTAGCTGGGTGCGGGTTTGTGCAGCTGTCTGCCCCGGGCTGTCCCTCGGGGGCTCGGGGGGATTGCGGTGGGAGGCTGTGATTCACCATTTGCCTGACAGCTCTGACAGCAGCAGAGATTAACTAGAGTCAGGAGAGCAGAGGGGTAGCGCTGCAGCAGCCCCCGGGCGAAAGCCTGCCATGCCGGGGAACCGGCGGACGAAACATCTGGGCAACCTCGAGACGCTAGAGCACGAATAAAGAATGGCAGACCGCAGTCTTGCGCTATTTATTGCCAAACAAGCCAAAAGTTAATTGAATTCTTTAAGAGGCCTGCTGTCGGTGTTTAAAATAACTTTTTAAAATATTCACTTAATTAATGGCTCAGACAAGCTGCAGGGAGGGGAAAAAAACCGAACCTCGTCTTAATAGACAAACCAGATTAAGGGAAGAGTGGCCAGCAGTTTCCCCGAAGGAAGCAACAGAGAGTTTGCAGCTCCAAATCGGTAACAGACTATCTGGAAAAATCAGTCCTGTTTAAAAGACATAACGGGGGTTGTGAAGATGGCCACGATCAGAAACAAAGCGTATCCTTTTGCTGCTTTGCAAAAGGCAAGCCGCTCGATTTGTCTTTAAGCCATTAAAAACAAGGATCTGCGTCTCTCCGGGGTCCTGCAATGGGGTAGGAAGTTTTTTACCACCGAGTAGTACTAGGTGTAATGGTTAATGGTAGCATTGGTGCAGAGCGAGCCGCTCATCAGTGCCCAGAGCTCCATCGTGCGAGGTGCTGTGTGTATGCGTCGCAAGAGTTAGTCCTCGGCCCTCATTGCTCATGGACTAAGGGTATGGGCACACAAACTCGGTACCCTGAGATAAAAGGGGGAGCGGGAGTGTGTGCCCAGTGCTGCACAGCAGCTTCACTGTGCATATAGGCCTATGTGCATATAGGCTGTTGTGATAGTTCACAAAAGCTAAGCTCTGGCATCTGAGTCCTCTTTCTCTGAATACTAAACTACTGCCAGCCACTTTTCATTGACTCTGCTCTTGGACTCAGCGGCGCTTTACCTTTGCCTCTTCATTCTTCTTCCTCCCACGCTTTCCTTGCTGGCGTGTCTTACCCTCTTTCTCATTTACCTTCTTGCTTGCTTCTAAGCCCATTGGGATGAAGAGGAGTCTTTCAGCAGGGCGTTGGGGCAGGCCCCGGCTCTGGTATCTCCCGTCTCCCGCCTGAATTGGATGGAGTCGTATGTTCGCTGAATTAGCCATTGCCTCCGGCATCCTCTGCAGCAAATGTCAACTCCTCGACTGCACTGAGGCGGTGGGAAAACCATTTTCCCTGTCTCTGAGTTGCAGATTCTGCAGGTAGACCCCATCCGAATGAACTGCCGCCTTCTGTTTGCAAAATGAACCTAATTTATGAGGAGCTCGAGCAGGGATGAAAACCAGTCCGGCCCTCCTGAAGCCTTCTAAGTGTGACAGTATGTGTATATTGTACCAGAGGGCCTTCAGCTCACCACACTGAATTCCCCTGTGAAAGGAGAGGGGGAAAGTTGATCCAAGCCCCGGCTAACCCTGTGCTATAGCCGTGTTTCCAAATACCGCAGCATAGTGTTGAGACACAGAAAAACATATTGGGCTCATACATCTCTTGCTTGCTCTGCTTCACCACAAAATTTGCTAAAGCGCTTGCAAGGTCCTGGGGGTCCAGGGTGGTAAAGGAAGGAAGCCAAATGAGAAATCCTACTTGGCTTCCCCCCCTTTTTTTTTTTCAAATGTAAGTTGGATATTTTCTAGCTTACTCATCATAGTTGGTGGAAAAGAAACAGACAGCATCAATATATTGAACTCTCTCTTAAGAATTAATGCCGGTTTCATTAATGCCTATGACATTGCAGGCCAGGGCTCTCCCAAGAAGCCAGATGAAGTTGCTTAGTGTTTCTTATGTCCATGGTGCATTCATGTTTCCTTCATTTCTGTATATTGG
>JAGPOW010003182.1:11052309-11077150 GCA_030014935.1 Caiman crocodilus | reverse complement strand
GTTTCCTCACCGGGGAAGGAGTGATACTGCTGACCCTCTCAGATATTTTGAGATCCTTGCATGAAAGATGCCATGCAAAGCACAGCGGTGCGTTAAACATTCACCACGTTACCTGCCGTATGTGAAATGTAACACCCTGGAGTCCGTCTGTTTGCCTTTGTAGCTCGGGTGGTTACGTGGTGCAGGGATTGCTTGCACCCCCGGTTTTTTTTAAGCAGTTATTTTTACTGTATAGTTTTAAATGAAATGTCGAGGGAAAACTCCTCCTTAGAAGTTTTGAAATAAGTAAGCGGCAGACTCGACAGCCGGTGGATTGCTCCCAGGGGCTGGAACCAAAGCCTTGTTCTTGCTTTGGGCTTTTGAGACGCGCCGTGGACTGATGTATGCGGCCCTGGAGGGAGATACGATGATCTGGAAGCTCTGTTCCTTGCTTTGCTGCTATCCCTCTCTGCGACCTTTCTTCCCCGTGTCCTCTGTAGGGAGGGCGACTTTTGGCGTGTTTGCACAGCACCTCTCATGCTGTCCATGGGTTCTTGCAGCATAATAATATGTATAATACCAGGTATAACTCATAGAAATACGAATAGTGATGTTAACATCCCATTCTTCAGTCTGAACGGATCTGATTTGATGTGGAGACATTTGGTGCTGATCAGCTGAACGTGTGCGCGCGCTATTCCACAGCGTCAGCAGATGCATTAAGCACCGGTGAAGTGACACGAGCCGTGGAAAGGAGGAGTGGCGTATCGCTGACTGCCTGTCTGTCTCTTGCCATGCAGGCCGGTTCCAGCAACGCCAGGGGGAACGTGCTGTCTGCTCTGTTCGAGGTCTGGAAGAAGAACGGCGTGTCTGGGTAAGGACAGTGGTGACAGCCCGGTGCAAGCGTGTTTTATTGAAAGCACAGCAACGTGTTACCGTGAGGCCTTGATCCCAAATAGCGCCATTTGGAGCTAGGGCATTCCCAGTATGAACTAACCATGATGAGTCCACCCAGTGGGGGAAAGAGCCACTGGCTTTGTGAAGCCCTTTTCTGACCTCTCCATGGGATGCTGCAATGCTGCGTTTCTGCATTGCAGTCGTGTTTTCCAACAGCAGGGTATGCGATTCTGTGTGGAGCACCGAAGTCCCATCCTCCTGGATTCCCATTATTTCCATGCTTATTAATAAGGATTTTGCAAAGTTTTGGGGCCTGGGGCATATGCTGGGATGCTGGCTCGCTTCCCACAGTGGTCTGTGCTGCAGCACAGCTCTGTTTGCCGAAATAGCTAGCCGCCGAGGCAGGCAAGGACAGTGGTTTTAACAGGTAGCAGCGGGCTGCCTTAGCCAGGAAGAACCCCTCAGCTGGTCCTGCTTGGAGCAGGGAGTTGGACTAGATGTGACCTCCCGAGCTCCCTTCCCACCCTCATTGTCCGTGATTCGGTTCGGTGTTGTGGACAGATGTAGGTCGGGGCAGCTACGCCGGATATGCGCTGGTGGGAGATGGTTTAGAAGTGCAGCGTGATTTCTAGCTTTATGTTCAGTGTGCAGGCAGGAAAGTGCATTGTATTCACTCGCCCCTGGAAATCTGTGGAGTTCAAATGCTCTCCTTTATCCTGCAACATTATCGCCCTTTGCACCCGGTCTTTTATTAGTGAGCAGTGGCCGGACCAAGGACCCTCTGTGCCAGGTGCTGTACAAACACCCCGCTGCCTGGAAAAGCTCTTAAGCTAAATATTAAAAGGAAATGCGTTCCTATTTGTCAAATAGGAAGTGGGGCCCCGAGAACTGAGCTTAATAAGAGACAGGACAGTCAGGAACAGGGCTGGACATTGACCCTGGAGATCTGGGTATTGTCGGGAGGATTCGGTGGAAGCTTGATCACGAGGATTGGGGAAGACCCCAGTGGTAGAAGCGGAGAGAAAAGAGCAGGAGACCTCAGGAAGAAACGAGATCGGAGATGCTGCTCCTGGATGCCGCGGTTGGGGGTCCCTGCCCCTGCAGACGTGAGCGCTGGGACTGCAGTCGCCCGTGCTGCAGATGCACGTTTGCAGAGCTCCTGTAACAGGGCTAAGCACTGCCACGGGAGAAGGATGAGGTGTTGCTGGAGAACAATGCCGTGCCGCAGGCTTTAGCCTATTGGTGCTTTGTCACTACATGCCTCGTACAAATTACTCTGTTTTTAAAGCTATAATTATGGTAATAGACCCAATTGCTGTCTAGTGAGGCCATAAAATGTTTCCATCTGCCTGCGTACTCCCGGCTCCTGAGCAAAGATCGTTACCACAAAAACCAAAGCAAGTGCAGCCAGAGGTTTCCGAAGCACTGGGTCTGACTTGCAGCGAGGAGCACAAACGAGAGGAGGCTCCTAAATTGCTACAAGAACGTGAGCTGCTTCCGGGGGGCCCTGGGAGTTAAAATGCCTTCGGCCTCCCTGCGTTGCACAGGACGTGTCAAGTAGTAGCGGTGGGACCAAACGTGCGATTGAAATGCTGGGTTAGTTTAACACGAAGGGTCCAAACCAGCTCATGACAGCTAAGGGGAGCAGAACGAACCCCCTAATTCACCCAGTACACGGGACTCGTACGTCAGTCCCATAGTGTGTGGGGTCATCCCTCTGCACGAGTGGGTCCCAGGGATGCAGGCGAGTCGTTTGGGATCTAGGCAGTCCTTGCCTCCAGCTTAGGAGAGCCTGACTTGTGCAGAGAGCTGCAGAGGTTTGTCATCCCAGCCAGTGTTGGTGGTGGTGGTAGAGCAATTCCCTTGGCCATTTATCTCAACCCACCTAGTCCTGCCTGGTGCATCGACTTCAGAGGGACGTTGTCTTCACAGAAAGCACTTTGCAGCTCTCCGGGTTTTCCTGGGATGCTGGCAGGTTACGGGACATGCATGGTTTTGGACGCTCCACCTGCCCTGTGTCCTCCTGAGTTAAAGATCCCCATAACACTGCCGGCCAGCCCGTCCTGTTGGCATGATCTTCCACCGCTGAGCTGGCAATTTTTTTACCCACCGTGTTTTCACGACTTTAGCTGAACTAAAGTGCTGACGCTGACTTGCAGAGCTGCCTGAACTTCAGAGGCACCTCACTTTCTGCCCTTGAAGTGCTGCTGTTGTGCATGCCCAGAGCTGCCTCCGACTTGGCAAGGCCGAACCGCTGGCTGCCAAGTTCACGCCTGAGTCTGGTCGGGATCGAGACGCCAGGCTGCCAGTCCCCTGCAGGGTTCGAGTTAGGAAGGCGTTCTCCAAGCATGCCCAATGCACGCGGACAGGCTCAGGCGCTGCACACAGCCTGGCAGCAGCGGCTGCTTTTGTCGAGGATGCAGCTGGAGGGAGGGGAAGGTGGCCTCGTTGTTGGAGCACTTGCCGGGGCTGTTGCAGACTGCATTACCTTGGGGTTGAGGGGATCTCCCCAGCTCCCCACCCAGCATGCTAGCTGTTTTGGATCTTGCACAATGCAGGGCCTAATGCCCAGCTCAGGGATGCGGGATCTGCTTTCGGCAAGGTAACGCAAGGAAGGCATCTAAACCCTTTTGAGGATGCAGCCCTTCGGTGCTGTGCCTCGGTTTCCCCCCCTGCAGAACCAGGCTGTGAGGGCGCTTCCCAGTTGCATCCCTCCTATAGTTGAGCACTTCACAGCCCTTAATCAGCAAAGGAGATGAACCTGCTGGAGAAGATGGCAAGGGACAAGCCCTTGAACAGAGCGGGGCTTGGCCACAAGCCTAACACGTGCTTGCCGCCATGCCAGTGGTACCCAGGAAACAGCTTTTCCCATTCTCCTTTCAGCTTGTTTGCAGGTGTCGTCCCTCGAATGACAGCCATCAGCCTGGGAGGCTTCATCTTCCTCGGGACGTACGACAAGGCACGCAGCTTGCTGCTCTGAGCGGGCCTGGAGATGCCCAGGATCCAGGGTGAGGATCCACCGCTCTGCTTTCGGCAGAGAGGCCTCGTACAAACAATCCTCCGCCCCAGGCTGCTTGATGCGTCCCAGCAGCTGCCCCGCCACCCCAACAGTATCTCCTCTCGCGTTGCGGGGTGGGGAGAACCCAACAAAAACCCTTCAGTAATCCAATTTCCCTAACTTGAAATGTCCCTGCTGTGAAAGCGGTGAAGTCATCGCAAAACCGTGCCAAAAAAGTAACATTATGGGGGAGTAAACAACTAATTACCTTGGCTGCAAAAGCCATTATTAGGGCTCACACAGGGAAAATGTTTCGCTAACCACAAGAGCGCGGCTGCGAGAGGATAAAACCAGGTCTCGTTACTGGCCGAGACCTGGTTCAGCCCGTTGGCGCGGGTTTTGTGCCCCAGGACGAGCGAACAGAGCTGCAGCTGGTGCACTTGCAAGGCCTCGCGCAGTGATGGTCCTAGGGTTTGCTCGTTTCTGATTGGAAACGTTCAGTCGCCGGCTGTCCCTCCAGGTGTGCATAGCTGCTCTCTTGCGTGGCAACCAGGGCACTAGACTCATTAAACTCGCACTTCTCCAGCAAAGGCTGTGGTTGTATTATTTTACAGCTAGCCCCGTCCAACAGTGCTGCCGAGGAAAAGACCTGCAGCACCCACCCCTTTTATTTGCCTGCCTTTCCCTTAGCAGCGCAGGGCAAATTTGGATTTTAAACCCCGGATTGGGACGCCACCGCAGAGAAGCCGGGGGGTCTGAAAAGGCAGGTGGACCCAAGTGGGGTGTTGCTGGCCTCTGTGCTAAGGATCCCGGTGTGGGTCTGTTATGGGCAAGCAGCCCTTATTGCCACCAGCTAGTGGATCACCTGGGCAGATGGCACGGGACTCTGAAATCCTTGGCACAAAGATATCATTTCTGTTCGGTCAGTAGCATTTTCACACCGTGATTTTTGTCTCAGCTGGTTGGGCTCTGCAGGGCCCTAATGAAACGCATGGTTTCACCTCCACTTGGTGTGGCACAAGGCAGGGGTAGTTTACCCCGCTTTAGCAACGGGTGGGGGGCGCTCCCTTGCACAGAAGTGCTTTATGTGTGCACCGGAGTCGTTCCAGTGGGAGTTAGGGCAGGACGTGAACACGCAGCCTACACTGGGCATGGGCTTCCCCAGGCAGAGCAGCTAGTGCCTTGCAACGTGAAAATGTATTTCCATCAAATGCAGGTATTTCCACAGCATGGTTTTGCAGGAAGATGCCTGCTTGGTATGGAGCCTGCAAGTACTGAGCAGGTATCCCATGCAGCGCGTGGACAGGGGAGAGTACCCAAGCGGCAGCTCAAGAGGGAGAGGCAGCACGGGTCACAGGGGAGTCATCTCCTCTTCCCCCTGCCCCATCTAAATGTGAAGAGTAAATCTGTAGAGCTAGATTATTAAAGCCCTGATGGTCTACGGAGCTGTGTCATCTGAGCACCGCAAACCTGCCGCCTGCATGAAGGCAAACTGATCAGAAGGAGGGGTAAAACAGCTCCTGAAACGAATCTCGGATTAAAACTGGAATTGCAACCAGCCCCAAATACTGTGATTACGTGACCAGACATCAGGCTGCTGCTTTTTTTTAGCGGAGTTGCACCAATGCACTTTGTGATGGGGTAAGAAATGGCTATTATTGAACCTGACGGATGGTCACAAGCACAGGGCCCTACTCTCCGTTGGTCAGGTAGCCACGTATTTTTAGAACAGCCTTCTTGGCTAAAGGCCTCTCACTCCCTTCAGGGACTGGGTGACTCTGTGACAAGTCTCTGGGGCCAGAGACCCTTAGCCCAGCATTGGAGGGGGGGTCTCCATCCAGCCACTCTGCAGTTACACAAATCTTACTCTTACCATGGTTTGCTCTCCCAGGAAGTCCTGTCCCTATACCTATCTTCTGTATAAAACAGGTTAGGGAAGCTTAGAACGGGTTTGTTTGTGATCCCTTAATTATCAGCCCATGTCGTCACTGTTCCTTGTGGATCCCCCCATTACTGTTAACCCATGTTTAATGTGACCCCGTAACTGAACCCATGCCTTTACCGTGCTAATGCAAAAGAGGTCTGCACAGAACAATGCTGACGCACCTGTGCCTATAGGTAATGCTGACGCACCTGTGCCTATAGGTAACGCTGACGCACCTGTGCCTATAGGTAATGCTGCTGACTCTCCTCCCGCCTGCAAAGGCAGGTGACGGGGGCACTTTGTGGGCCCAGAGGGTCTACCTTACTTTACCTGGCACAGGTGAAACTTTCACTTCCAGAGTGGGGAAAAGGGATCTAATGGGTCTTCCTAAAAAATGAAACCTTCAGTGGTAGCCCACGCAAAAAGCTCTCTGAGCTTCAACAAGATGGGAAGATTAGTGTTATTCCAAAACTGGACTCATTTGGGCAAAAAAAACCCCAAAATAGTAGCTTGATCCCAGACATGAAGTTTCTAAAGGAGCCGTTGTGGCTCAGAATAATGTGTTATCGCCCTAAATTCACTTTATTTGCAGGAAACATGGATTTCTTAGGGTGATATCTGTTATTGGACTCATTGCCTAGTTAACTTGGAAGATAATGAAATCTGCTGCTTATACGAGTAAATCCATAAGCTATAGGAAAAAAAAAAAGACTACACAGTGATGTCTTCCTAAGCCTGTGCAAGAAACATAACATCATCCCAGGGGGACTCGTCATCTCCAGCCCTTCAGCTAACACACAACTATATATGCAAGAAAGCGTTGGAAGTTGATGTTGGGTGGTGCAGTAAAAGATGTCCGAAGACATCCTGGCCTCTCGCATAGTTTCTGGCCCATCGCAGCTGCATCATCACCCTTGCACTACCACTTCAGTTGTGGGGCAGAAACACCGTAGTTTTTGGTACGCACAGAGACAAAACCCCTGCTCTCCGTGCAACGCTTGGCTCAGCTTTACCTCTGTTGCTGCACCCAACATCTCTACCATGGGCAGTGATGGAGCGTAACTGCCCACGCGCAATATTGATGTTCAAAGTTGTGCTCGACCGACTCTGTTCCTACCGACCTCGTTTTTCATTCGTGCACCCAGCTGTTGACTGTGGCCAGCCAATTAAGCAATTGATGGATTAGACATTTCAAATAAAACCTTTACTGTACCATCTCAATATGATCCTGAGGTCTCCCGCGCCACATGCTGTTGCTGGTACCTCTTTTGGTTCATCCTACAGAATTACATCTCTTGGGTTTAACCCAACAAGCTGGGTGTTTTTTGATGAAGTTATTTCCTAATCCTTTGGATGCATTGCGGTAGAAACGAGCAGAAAAGAAGGTAGCGACTGGTTAGACTCTTTATTTATTGATATTTTTTTTTCAACCGGATCTCTCCAAAGCTCACTCTCAACAAGAACAGAAAAGCTGTAATATTATAAATGAACCTTTATTAAAGACACTTCAATGCCATTTGTTAGACACTTCAATATTTTACATGTTTTTCAATGTACAACATTGTACCAAATGTTTTTTTTTCTAATAAATAAATAACTTTGTACACAAAAGTAATACTTCCTCTTTCACATTGCCTCTCAGAAGCAGCAGATTCACATATTTAGTGGAAGTAATAACATTAAACAGTTAACGTTATCAAAAAATACATTATTCTCCAATGTTATTGTGGCAAATGTGCTTAAACGCTTGCAATGGTGATGACGTTTCTGCCAGCAAAGTTAGTTAGTTAAGTCTTTCCCATGCTGCGTGGGGATATCCCAGTAACGTTCGCTGCTACTTTCACCATTCGAGTTAGTTCTAAAAGCGTATTTTTCTTCGCTTGGGAGGAAAAATACGCTGGGTTTATTGATTGGTTTTTTTTTTTCCTATTATCCATCTCTGAGACGATGAATAATGAGAAGTTGGCACTCAACATAATTAGCTACCTGCCCCAAAGTGCATATGGGTCTACAGTTAGGAACTGATACAGACAGGCAGCTGGCTTAATTATGCCTTGCTTCATAAAGGCCAGTCAAGTCATTTACAGTGAAATTTGTCTTTGCCGTCACTCCAGAGACAGATCTGTTTGGGGAGGAGGTCGGCGTCTAAGGAAGGCAGAATAGTTTGGTCGTCACTTGGGACAGCATGGACAGATGTCTTGGGCCCGGGCTGTAACGCGTGTGCTGAAGTCCCGTTGATTTAACAGGTCTTTGGCACAGGCACGAGCCTTTCCTGAATGCAGACTGAAGCGATCTCCCTGCTCTGACTGCTATCGATGCCTTCTGCGACCTACTAAGCTGGCATAAGTGGCACGCTCGTTGGATCTCGTTCCAACGAAACGGCCATTGAGTTGCTTCTAAGAAAACAAAAAAAAAGAAAGTAAAAACGACCCCCCACCCCACCCCGAAACAAGCTCTCCCAAGAGTAGTCATCACCAAAACGTAGCAGTCTTGTACGAGCAGAACTCCATTACAAGTAACTGGAAAAAAAAAAAGTTGTCCCTCCACAGGTACCGACACCAACAGAAGCAGCCTTTCTATAAATAAAAAGCTTCAAATTGAAGTTATAAATGACACAGGGTTGGGGGGGGGTTTCCATTCACGAACGGACATCCAAACCATATCGCGACGTTCGGAAGCTGTTCCTTTAAGCCAGTATCAACTTAAAGAGTCTTGCTTCTAAATCGGCCTATTTCGGGGTTGCTGCACAGAAATCTCTGTCCCGAAGCAGATGCTCACGTGCAAAGGGGTATCGGCGACGTTGGGCCGTGCGAGTAGCTGCAGTTTCGGTGACTGGGGTCTCTTAGTCCTTCTCTCTGTAACCCCACGTTAAGACGGCACCTCTCAGACCCACGAGCCCCTTTCTCTGATACCTGGGGTCACGCAAGCTTTAGTTTGTGAACTGCCAGGCTGCAGTATCTAATGCTGGCTCGCTTTGCGGGGCTGGGATTATTTTCGAGCCGAACAGTCACACCTCTACCACCCGAGATGAGATGCAGGTGGACGGGGAACTAAAGTCTGGTACAACCTACTCCCTTTCCTAACCAGGGAGAAGCTGTATCAGCATGAGCACCTGCTTGTCACTGCAACAACCGAGAGTTGGAGCACTTCAGCTGCACCAAAGGGCTTAAAGCAAGACAACTTCTGTGTGTAGGCAAGACTTTGAGGTTTGCTCCCGTCTCTGCCCCCAGTTTTACTGCATATCTTTTGTGGCTACTAATAATCTCTGGTTTATGTATGCGTGTGTGGCGGGGCGGCGCGCAGGAAGTGCACGCTGTAGCTGGATTGTATTGTATGCCTGTGCGTTGTTCTGTTTTAATGCACTGTCACAGACTATTTAACCTTTAGCTCGTCAATGCAATGCTGAATGGAATACATTTTTTTTAAAGTTCTCCCATAAAGAAAAGAGAAAAATCAGGTTGCAGTAGATGCACATGTACATGTATCATTTGGCTTTTGCTATTAATTCTCTCATTTAGCATTTCCTCGAAATAAAAGAACTCCATTTAAACCTCTTTAAGTGCAAAAGATTTCCAGAGGGCGACAGACTTTGTGCTCGTTTCCTGTAAGTTGATTTACAGGAATTGCCACTGAAAAGAGGGGCAGCGGTTATGCATTAAGGCACCCAGGATTATTTTCTCTGAACAAAAATTTAACAGCAACCTGATACTGAAAACAATATTGCCAAAAATGGTAAGATTTCACTCAGTTACCCATGCACTAAAGATTAAAATAGCCTCTGTAAAAGATATATATATACTTTGATATATATATATATATATATATATATATATTTTTTTTTTATAATATATATATGAAAACTCTTATGTACATTTGTATCAAATACTTTTTTTCTCTTTACACAATAATCTCTTGCATTTATGTGCTTCACATGCAAGGAATCTTTTGAATGATTCAGTACTTCTCACGGAAGTTGTAAGCTATGTACACACAGGCGCCGCTCGAATAGGAGTTTGTTCCCCACGCAAGCTCATCTCTCATACCTCATTTTGTCTTCCTTTGTCTCCGAGAGGTTGTCAGTTCAAATGTTGAGGTAGATGTAAGTAACCTATATACTCTGTGCAAAAAAAAAATATATTAATAGCGTGTTTGTATGGTTGCACTTGGTAGCTTAGTCCGTTGATCTTTTTGATGGCTTAAAGTCATGAATGGAGTCGCGCGATTTGGGTCCGTATCCATTGGAAAGAAGGGCTTGCTTAGCTTGGGCTTCGCTCGGCAAGTCCAGTATCGTCGGCGAAATTTCGGGATTCCCGTTGAACTGCTTGGCGGAGCTGCCTGCAGGCGCAGCCCTGCTCGAGTGCAGGCTCTGGAGCTCTGAAGGCTTCGCGGACGCTAGTGAGGCGCCTACAAGCAAGGGAAGATAGCGCAAGGCTGCATTAGTGGATGCTCAGCACACGGCCTCCTTCTGTAACATGTTACCCACCATCAGCAACTAAGGCCCCTGTCACACGTTAGATATATTATGCAATTATACGGTTAATCTCATGATAGATTTAGACTGGCCGCACGTGCAAAGTAATTATCACGCCATAAAAATAAGTATCCAGCTATTAAAAAGAGCCAACCAGCTGCTAAGTTAGTGCTTGGAAATGTGTAACGACTTTATAGCTGGCTTCTATGCATCTTTCATTTGAAGGTGTGGCAGGACCCACCCATCCTGTTGGTTTAGATCTGCCTGTTTGACCCGAGCAGGGTGTATACCTTGTCTGTCTGTGGGCGGCTCTTTACTTGGGCAGGAGGATGGCATCCTGTCGTGGTTGCTGGGGTAGCGGGTATTGTCTGTGTCTGTCCTCTTACTGCTGGCAATCCCATTACACTGCGGAGGATGGAGGAGGCCTTGGCTCCTGCTTGGCTCCTTGCTGCTGAAGGCGTTTGGATAGGTGCTGTTTGCAGTCTGAAGGGTCTGAGAATAGCGCTCTGGGTCCCTGGGGTAAATGCTGACATTCATGCTATCCGTGCTCCCGCTGCAGTCAGTGCAGACAACCGGCAGACCGTACCCTTTGGGGAGGGAAAGGAAAAGGCAATGACTGAAGACCAGCAGCTCGGAAGGCTTTGCCATAGTGTTCACAAGCTGGGGCAAGGAAAGACACTGCAGGGCAACCAGCCGCCTCTGCCGTGTGCTCACCTCACTCTAGTCTACGTGCATATTTCTTTGACTGCACTCCAACTGAGTCAAGTCCTGCATTTTTCTGAGTATTACAGGTGCCCCAGTGTTGCTAAAAGCAGGTCCAACAGCTGGGGCTGCTTCTCCTTTCCGAGTTGGGCACTTACTTCCACTGAAGGCCAGAAATAGCCTTTTTTTTTATTTCCTATGTCACAGCTTACCAATAAGGGAATGAACAGGTGATGGAAATGGTCTGGAACAGCTGCTACTAGAAGAGAGGTTACCTTGGAGCTGTTTCAAAGGTGTCGCTATCCTATCGCACTGCTATCTGCAGACACTTTGCTTAGTGTTGGCAGGAGGAACCTCTGGGATGCCCACAATGAAAGCAGCGGTAGAGGATAACGATGTCCCCCCGCCCTCCACTTCTATCCCAGTTCATTTATTTTACACTTTTGACAGCTTTCCAGCCCTTGGCTTCCCCATTTCCCCTAGAAGAAAGCTTAGGGTCCTTTGCTGGTCCCGTGAGTCTTGCTTGCAGCACAAGGGAATACACAAAACGTTTTAAAAAAGAAAAGCAAAAGTAATTGGAAAACCCATAGCAATTGGCAGTGAGGTTGAGGGTGAAAGTACTTCTCAGTGTGGACGAGTTAAAGAAATCTGCTTCATCGCCAGTCCCTTTATTTGCCTCGGATGACAATTTCTAACACCTGCACTTGGCAATTGCTCTCCCAAGTTGGGCCTAGCACAAAAAGACTAATCCAGCGGTGTCGGTGGCTCTCGCTAGCTGCAATCTGCCTGTGGGGGGAGGTTGTTTAAAGCTGCACATTTGTGATTCTACACAGGAAGAAAGAAGACGGGGAGCAAATTTGCTGCATCTGCACCCAAAAACTGTACAAGCAGATAGCATCGTTTCCAGCCTCAGCCCTTTCGCTCGCTCGCATGCTCTTTGAATCTGTACCAACATGAAACACCTTTTCAGATTAATGAGTTTTGTACCTGTCTTATCTGGAACCGGCGTTCCCTCAGCCGTGTCTTCAGGCTTCCAGGTATCTTTATTGTAGCCTATACATAGCTTTGGCTGTCTACACCCAACAGTGGGAGCTTCAACATCTGGACACCTTCCAGCATCAGTCTGGCACATGCCTATAACAAACCAACCAGGCTGGCTCAGGATTACAACCATCTGCATTCTCCATCGGCAAATTTATTAGTCTTTTGATCGTGCTGCAAAGGCGGAAGTGCCGGATAATTTTGAATCCATCCTTCAAGCAGTACACATTTTAGAAACACAGCGCAGAAAGTTTACCCACCCCATCCCAAAGTGTGGTTGGTGTTTGCCCTTGGTGCCCAAAGCGAAGGTTTGGCAGTGCTAATGGGTTCTGAATTAGAAAAGAGGTGTGAGGAAATTCTGGTGCCAAAGAAATGAACTCGAACTAGGCAAAACTACTCATTGGAGCCTGAAGACTGAACAGATAGGCAATAATTTGCTCAGACGAGTGATGTTACTGCTGGCAAAGGTACATCTTGTGGGCTGACAAAGACCTGTTCCTGCCTGTGCCCTACATACAACGCAGCAGTAGAGCTTCCAGCTGCACAGATCTTTCCCACCAGTCGTGCCCCAAGCAGAACAGTAGCTGGTGCTGAGAGGATAAGTACCCCTTGTCACGTCCAAAAATAAAACTACACCCCAATTCATACCGTTGCTCTCTATGTGCCCGTTAGGCTGTTGGCTGTTATCCACTCGAACAACCACTTCTTGTCTGTCCGAGAGTGTCCCTTGGGAAGACAGGTAGCTTGGCACGTCTGGTGGCACAATAGTCTCATCTGGAATGAGGTGCAAACAGTGGTGAAGCGCCAATCCTACCATGCAAGGGGATGAGGCTTCCAGCGCCTCAAACTTGAAGTGCCTGAACTTTTAAAAAGGGGCGGCTATGCGGGGAGGCCCAGTGACTTTCAGAGAGTCTCAGGCAGCAGCTTATGTGAGCAACTCGTGCGCTCTCCGACGCCTGGGGGTCGTGCGACCAAGCCCGGCCCCTGGAAGGTGGCTTTAAGTCCCCCCCCTGCATTTAGGCTGGTGACTTGTGGACATCCCGCTCCATGGAAAACAGGGACTGAAGTTTCCATGTAATTTAGGTGCTTTGGAAAATGCCAACCAAGAACTTTCCAAGAGCGTGGAGAGAGCGCGGCCGTCTGCTCAGCCGCAGGAAGCCGGCAAAGAGCAGCCCCAGCCAGCGGGTCGAAACGTGCCCGCCCAGACCCCTCTTGCAGGTCAGAGGGGAACCTGGAGAATACCAAATGTCATTGCTTTCTGAACTGTTGATGAAGATGACAGCAGATGTGTTAGAACAAATACTTTGGGGAGAGAGAAAAGACCGAAGTCCTAACTACTCAAGCCCTGGAAACTTATTATAGTTCTTTTAAGGCCATCATAGTTTAGGGGTGGGGAAACACCCAGAAAGCTAAAAAATGCTACTTTCTGTCTTCTGTGAAGTTAGGCTACAGGCTTAACACGTTTAGTATCTACCCCAAGCTGGTCTTGCTTTCCAAACGCCTTCTCACCTCCCCAACAGCAAAGGCAGGAGCCATCGGGGGAAATACAGCCCTTGGACTGCCCTGGGTTATACCAGGAGCTGCTGTACCTCTTGCCAGTCCCACCCCCACCACCTCTGCCGCAGGACAGCTCAGGTCTACTGGGCGCTGAACCCCTAACTTTGCAAACCTGGCCCTATAACCAGAAAGGGTGAGGGACAAGGGCTGCAGCAGCCCAGAGCGTTTCCGTGTGAAAGACGTGACCGTGCTTACAGCACTGTATCAGACTTTCCCCGCTAGCCGTGCCCTAAGCCTATTGCACCTGTTCCTGGGACAGCAAATCCCAGAGGGGGCAGTGAGCCGACGGACAGGTGCACCCAACAGCCTCGGTTCAGAGGCCTCACGCAGTGCAGGAAGTGGTCTGAGGGCTAGCCCGGGGCTCGGGTTACCCTGAATCCTTCTCCTGCCATCGGTAAAGCCCTTCCCTCCTTTTGGCACCAGGACTCTGGCACCAGCGCAGTGTTTGTAGGAAGGCCACGAAACATCATGCCCACTGCCCTCTGCTCCAAAGCCCAGCCTCGCCGTAGCGGTGACATGGACAGGTGGAGAAGACAGCACCCAGTTGCCAATGTCAAATAGGCCTTTCCACTGGCAGGTCAGGGTGTTGGATGTGCTGATTCCTGGCAATGCAGGGTTATTCTGGACAGCAATCGTTACTGTTTTAAGGTCAAAGGCAAGACAGAGGGTAAGGGCTGTAAGTCAGGCCGCTGCAGCGAACCAGCCAAGCTGGGAAGCACAGCCCTGAGCATTTTGCAGCAGGGAGTGACCACAGCTGCTCCGGCCCCACGTAGCCTATGGAGCAGCAGGGACGGAGCAAATGTTTGAAGGAGAAGTGATGTCTCCTATCATCGCAGTCCGACCTCAGGGCAATGTTCATCCATGCAAAGGTCCTCAGCCCCACCCGGAGCCTACCTGTGTTGGTGACACTGTATTCTTCACTCTTCTTCCTTGTTTGGTAAATGATGCACACCCAGACCAAAGAGGTCAGCACGATGCTACATACCACGGCAATGGTGATGATGCCCACCGTGGTCCTGTCCTTCCTGCAGCCAAGAGATTGCAAGATGCTCACGTGGCTGTGAGCCCGTTCGGTCCCCAGGGTGTTGGACATTTCACAGGTGTATTTCCCAGCATCCTCCAGGATGACATTGCGAACAATCAAGAGCTGGTTGCCAGGGGTGAAATGATGCCTTTCTGTCACTACCAGGGGCTGGTCACCCTTCAGCCAGGTAATGCGTGGAGGCGGGCTGCCCGTGGCTTTGCACTGGAGGGCCACAGTTTCGCCCACAGATGCAACGTGGTCTTCCAGCGGATGAACCAAGGATGGAGTCTCTGCAAGGGGAATCACATGCAGATATTAGCGTCCAGGGCTTACTAACAAGATGATACTCTAAAGCTACCATACATAATTGAAAATGAGACGATTCAGCACAGATTTGACTGCCAGTTCTGCTGTAGTTCTCTTCCTACATCCTAAAGAAGACTATTACATAAGCCAGTTATCCTTTGATTAGGACATGGAGTAATGGCTTTCTTATACCCATAATACCCCATGGCCAAGAGCTTCCTCTCCTACTACAGGTGTTCTTTTTGGGTGCAAACAGCCTGGCCTAAAGACTTTCCCCTGATAAAAGGACTGACTTCCAAAAAAGCAGAACTAATTTTTACAGGTATCCGGGCCCTTTACGTAGCCTGCCACAATGGGTCAGCATCATCCCAACCCACGTTTCAGCATGACCACATGGTCCCATCTGGGTGTCTCCGGCATCCTATGCAGGCGAGGTTCTTTGACTAGATGTGATATCTTTCCTTAGGCCAGCTGAGAAGTTGGAAAAAAAAGTTCTTAGCAAGCTTTCAGGTGCAATCGCCCTTCTTAAGAACCAAGTATTCCCATATCAGGAGCTCAAAGCGGTACTTCTGCCTGCTTTGTCCCAAGAGCACCAGAGCTGCTTACCCAGCACGGTCAGGGTGGCGTTGGCCAACACGGAGCCCGCCGAGTTCTGTGCCGTGCAGCTGTAGACGCCCATGTCCTCTATCTTCACGTCCGTGATGAAGAAGACGTCGTCATCTGGCATGACGTGCATGCGGCGCTCCCGGGCCGCGGGGAAGTCGGTGCCGCCATCCTTCTGCCAGGCTATTTGTGGGGTGGGGTGTCCTTCAGCCGCGCACTCCAGCCGAGCGGTCATCCCCGTGCGGCTCGTGATGTCATGGGGAGTTTTGATAAACGAAGGCAACACTGTAAGGGCAAAGGCAGAGGAAGGTAAGGAACAGCCCTAAGGAAATGGGAACAGTCTTCCTGATGCTCCTACACAACCCCCTTGATGTCCTGAAGATGGATAAAGCAATTATCTACATGCAGGAGAGTGTCACCTTCTCTCGCCATCCACCTATAAGCTCCTGTGAGAGGGCACTATGCATGTCTACGGCTCCACGATGGCTGAAACCAGCCCTCTTTCAACCCACGCTTCAAAGCTCGAGAGAAAACTAGCCCTCTTCCAGGCTTGACCTGGAAGGGGATGAAACAAAAACCAAAGGGAATTTTTATCCAAGCCGTTTCTTCTGCCTACACCTTTTATATTTCCGTTCCCAAAGGCGAAGTGGTGAAAAGCAAGCATGGAAGATGATTGCAGCTAATGGAACGACTCCTGCTTCAGACTCTGAGGTTAGCAATGCATTTAAGGACTTGCCTGGATTGGGGCTATGGCGAGGCTCCTGTCTGCTTATGGCTCAGGCCCTCCCAGAGTCCAGTGGCATATGTACGGCTGGGCGAAAGAGTTAGCTACAGGGAAGGAAGGTGAATTGAGCTTTCCCCTTACCGTTCACAGTGAGACGGGCCTTGCTTGAGTAGGTGGAGCCAAAGTGGTTAGTGATGATGCACTGGTAGCGTCCCTCGTGGGTGAAGGTGACGTGCCGGAGGTGCAGGATGGTGGTGTACTCCATCACCTCGCCATCCTTGGCCCGCACGTGCGCGAAGTTCTCGATCTCGGCGTTGCGCAGCATCTCGTTGTCCTTCTTCCAGGCAAACGTCATGGGGGAGCTGCTGCTGCTGGCAGCCAGGCAGGTGAAGCGGATGTCCTTGCCCAGGACGGCCACTGTCGTCTCCGGCTGAATGATAATCTGGGGCTTGGGGAAGTCATCTGAAAAACAATACGAGAGTTACAGTCGCAGGCCGGGAGCCCTTGCTGGCTCGGTCGCAAATTCTTGCGATTCCCGTCATTTAAAAAATACCGCCTAAGCACTGTTTGCAGGCGATGCAGCATTGATTTGATTAATACTGAATCCTGTATCTTCTTGCCTACAACACATACCTCCCCCCCTCCATAAGCTTGTGCGTGTTGTACGTGGGGAGATAAAGTAACACTAGTTTCTGCAAACTTATGCCTCTACTAGAGGAAAGCGAAAACAAAGCTGAAAGCACTCCATAGGGAACAGCTCGGGGACCACGCCGAGCTCCCTACCTGCTGCTACTCAGTTACTTACTGCCCCATACCAGTATCTTCAAGGTAGTATCTTTGTCCCTTCATTCTGCCTTTCAGATGCAAGATGCGTATCTTATTCAGGGGTGTATTGTATGCGGGAAAATACGGGAGCTGGAATGGGAGGCAGTGGCATTTCTACACAGGCACTGGTGATGGGGAAAGAAAATGGCTACAGGCAGTAGCCTAGTGTATATGCTTCTGGGAGCTGGCTCCATAGCTTTATTATATACTGGGTTCAGCACAACGAGGGACTGATCCCTGGCAGGAGCCTCCCAGAGCACTTATAATACAAAATCTTCAATCCTACTCGTACCACGTGGTCCATGCTGTGTAAAATCAAACCGTAAGGACATATCTGAACAGTTGCCGCATGCAATCCCACCCTTAAACTCTTTGCTTTCACCGGAAGTGAGTGGTGCTGGGTGCGCCGGGGCGGGGGGGGTGTTAATTAAAGCAATTGTTGTGACTGAGAGCCCTAAGGACAACTGCTCACAAGCAAAGGGATCAAGGCACAACGTGTCTACGAGCAGCAGCTGTATTTGTCACTCGTCCAAAGCAGAGACCTTTCTAAATGCCTTCTCAGCCCTGGAAGACTGTTGGTCTTAGCAGCGATCCAAACCATTTCTAATACTGGATTTATCCAGTGAGTGTAATCTGATCTCTGATTAACGTTTAATTAAGCAGCCACGTCTCAGGAACTGGGGAGCACTGGTGGCTGGAGGCTTTGGCAGCCATCGGAGAGGCCAAGCTTTCCTTTGGTTGGAAACACCCGAGTTTCCAGTTCTGCGCTGGCGTGCCATGGGGGTAGAGTCTCCGCAGACACCTCAATAGCAGCCCCCAGGCCTGTGCTGAAGGAGGCCAGGCCTGACGCTGCAAACACATGCGTGTGCATTCGTGCTCTGCAATAGGTGGGGGGGGACCTTTCACACGTGAGACGGGCAAGCGGCTGCCAGAGGAACAGGACCGGCGGAAAAAAAACCCAGGGCAGACCCCGTTCACGCTCCCTTTCGGCATCCACTCTGCCGCTGCGTGGCACCGGAGGGTAGGCAAGGTGGACCCGTGGTCTGATCCAGTCAATGGCAGCTCTTGCTCTTACGCAAGTGTGCTCTTCAGCAGAGGGAAGGGAAATCTCAGGAGCGGCTCCGCTCTCCGCGAGACGGCGAGGCGCGAAGCAGTGGGACAGCTTGGAAATCCACATCCGTTAACAATGCACACAGAGAGAGCATCAGGCCTCCTTCAACCAAGGCAGGCACGAACAGAGCGGCTCTGGCTCCTCACCCCAGAACCGCATTTCCGATCCAAACTTTTAACTGTTCCCATGCAAAAGCGAGGTATGTGTCTGCACGTGTGTGGCGGGCCTGTATTTTCAGCTGGTCTGCATTTAGCAAGCGGGTTTGCAGTCGCACTTGGCTGCCGCGGCGGCAGCAGTGGGCGTTTGGCTGAAAAGAGAGCGCTAGCCCGTGCTCCAAAGGAGAGCAAAACCCCAGAAACACGGGAACGCAGGTCCAGCCGTCGGCTGCTCCATTTGATGCTGCGTAGGGGCCCACCGAAGAGGCGTCTACTCAAAAAACCCCTCTGCCCCTGCTTTAGCTTCCTGTCCTTAGACAAATGAGCTCAACGCCCCCCACCCTGCTGCCTCCAGCCCCCAACGCTATCACATCCCTGGCAAATTAACTGCTGAAATCGTGGCCATCTGAAAGCACCGGGCCAACGAAGCCGTCCTGCAAGTGAGCACCCTGATCTGAAGCTGAAGCCAGGATGCCTGGAGCGTCGGGTAAGGCATAGCCTGGCCGCAGACAGTGCAACGTGTGGCTTTGGTGGGAAATAAATCATAGCCAGTGATGAAGTTTTAAAAGGCAGGCTTGGGTTTGCTTTGATCACACTGGAAAACCTACAAACAGAGAAGCCCTCTCATAATAATACGCTAGCGGTGAAAGCCGGCGAGCGTCCTCTTCGCACGACCGCAAAGCACGCGGGCGGGACTTACCACACACGAAACTCTCCGGCTGCACGGCAAAAATGCTCTGGCTTTTCAGCGACTCGGGGTGGGCGCAGGTCGCCACCACAAAGGGCTGCAGCGCCTTCTCCGCTAACCACTGCGGCAGCCACTTGAGCTGGCAGTCGCACAGGAAGCTGTCGCTGTTTATGTGGCTGCGGAGAGGAAAGGAGAAACCAACGAGGCTCGTGAGAGAGGCTCTGGAAAGCTCGCCGTATCCCTCCCTCCCTCCCTCTCTCCCCGCCGGGCGGATGGGAAAGGGTCTGCAGCGGTGTCGTCTGGGAACCAAGCTGACGGAGCTGAACATGTCACAGCTGCATAGATAGCACTCCGTTCCTCCCAGCCCTTTATGAAGACTCGCTGTAAGTCTTGCAAGAGCCCTGACATCCCATCAGTGAGCCGTGCTCGGCGCGCAGAGGCACCACGAAGCCGCTGCGCGTCCATGGCAGGCTCAAGCCTGGGACCCACGAGCCCGGGTGTCCAACCTGCATCTCCAATGACCGCGCCCGCTCCTCCTCCCCTTGCCCGCGACGCTGAACATTTCCACCGCGCGATGCAATTTAAGGTTTCATTTGAGGACTCTCCAACGGCATTCATTAGTTATGTACCACGCCGGAGCCGCCGTGAGCGCTAGGGCAGCCGGACAGGACGTGCACCTGCCTTCCTTTGGGTTGGGGAATTCGTCTGTATGCGCCCCAGCTCTGCTGAGGGTTCAGGAGAGCACGTTCAGCTCTGGAAGTGTGTATGGGGTGTGTATTTTTTTGTGGTGGTCCAACAGAAACAGCAGGCAATTTAAAACAAATGCCACCCCCCCCCACTGCGCACATTTATTATCATCATCCTACTCCCATCTCAGTGGCTGCCAAGTGCACAGCTGTTGGGAAGGCCAAGGATACTTATCTACCAGCATCAGTGACCCGAAACCATTGAAGGTGGGCTCTCGGCTATCTATCGGGCGCGCCTTCGAGCTATGTAATGACTGCAGTACAGCTAAACCTGCTCTTTGCGTACCACGCAGGTATAACAGATGACATACATGATTTTTTTTTTTTTAAATACTCAGGGCCAAATTCTCCATTGGTGTCACACATTATAACCTGGAGAAAAACTGGCCCTTAAGCTGGCTTGCGGACTTACGAGGTACCGCCTGCAAAAGTGACTATAAAAGCTTCAGGTGCACCTCTGTTCCGGTTGTAAAAGCAATTTGGGGGGAAAAGACATTTCCTTTAAAGATCTTGCTAGCAGTGGAGAGCCCAGCCACGCTTGACTAATACCCAAAGTCAAGCTGAGGTCATGAAATCTTCAGGACATGGAAAGATGACTAGAATCACAGAAAAGTAGGGCTGGAAGGGACCTCAGGAGGCTGTCTAGTCCAGCTCCCTGTTTTAAGGCAGGATTTTCCCAGTCTAAACCGTCCCAGCCAAGTGTCAGCGCTGACTTGCCCGCTGCACGGAGCTCCCTGGGGGCTGACCTCTCGTAAATCAAAGGCTTCCTCCCTATGCTGCATCCAGGGCCAGTGCAAGGATGAAATGACGGAGCAGACTCCGAAGTACGCAGCGTTCATGGGCCGCACGGAGAGTTGCAAAAACATGGTCCCGGGGCTTTAGCTGCAGATAACACTGAACATCCGAATCCCTTCGGTTCCCAGCCCCGCGGGCAGGAATTTGACGTCGACACCATCGCTTTTCAGCGACGGGCTCGCGGACTCCTGTCCCGCATCCAGCACCACTCGAATGTGCCCGGACACTAGATTACCAGAGCATCTGGTGACCCAGGAGACATATTCATATTTGCGCACCCACGGGGCGAGAAGATGCACAGATCATATTCGAACCGTGCTCATCGCCAAATGTCAGCGCAGTAGGCAGGCCCTAAACATGGCTGTAACTGAGAGGCAGGTGGTCTGCTGGGAATTAATAGGTCACAGACCCCCGAGGAGTGGCTGGATTTCCCGACCGGAGATGAATCATAATTGCACGGATTCGAACCCCGTGGAAGAACCTGTTCCGACGATCTAATTTCAGTTGCTACCAAGCAATGTGCAGTGTGCCCGGGACATCTGCTCTCGTGTAAAAATAACCGGCAGGGGAGGCTGGGGGCAGAGGACGAGACGGAGGGGATTTAGATTGTTTCCAGTGGCGTGCTGTCCACGTGACCAACCCACCGGCGTGAGAAAGCTTGCAGCCACGTTAGTAGCACGCATGGCGCAGTTACTTACAGCTGCTTCAGGTTCTTCATCCTGGCAAAAGCGTCCACTTGGATGGACCTGATGGCATTGTCCCCGAGGTTCCTGCAGAACAAAACCAAGGGCGTTTTACCCGTGAATCATGCTGTGGTGACCTCCAGAAGCCACTGTCCATTCTCCACATCGAGGAGTGCAACAGCACTCGATAGCAGGGTAGGTTCTTATTAAGGAAGTAAACCTCCAGCCTGTATTAAATCTCATAACCGCTGCCACTGGCAGGGGTCGGACTCGATGATCCACTGAGGTCCCTTCCGACCCCAACATCTACGAGCCCTGTGGAGATCATGGCCAAAGGCTGCACGGACCGCTGTTGACTATGAGTCGATGATGGACAAGACCGAGAAGCAACAAAATGAGCAAGCAAATCCTGCCAAATAACGAGTGCCCCATCCTCTCGCTGTAACCACCTCCACCACCCACAGCCCAGGCAGCCCCCTTATCCCGAACAACCTTGAACTCCCACCGTGTTCCCTGGTCAAGGACTAATCCGTAGCAGACTGAAGTGGTAAAGTGCTTCCACTACCTCCCAAACAGTCCTCCTGAATAAGAGCACTGCATTTGCTCGATTTATTTATACAAATGCTCAGAAAGCAGCCCATGTCCAAAGCATTATTAGAACATGTCTTTGTAGGGGGTGGGGGCCTGGCTCTTAATCCTAAGTACTGTGACGAAAAGAGGGCAGACTTCCAAAAGGGAGTACTTGCAAATGTTTCCCTCTGCAAAAGTTAGTAAATATTTAACTGAAAAATTCACTTGTCCCCTGAACGGGGGTTGTGCCAAATTTGGGAACTCTGCTGCATCGTTAAAGCGTGAAAACAGATGGGCATTCATCCTGCCTCAAGTACAAATCTCAGGGCAGCTGTACCCAGGAAGGAGGCTCTTACAACAGCTCGGAAATACGTGCACGTCTGTGTGCGTGCACGACTTCTGCCCTGTGTGCTGTGTATCCGTGGTCAACGCGAGCAACTCGCTGCAAGCCACACAGACCCCAGTGGCTTCATTCAGAGGCAGGGAACGAACGACGAATCGCTGCTGCAGACGCCGGCCCTGGGAGCAGCAGCAAAGAATGGCTTGTCTGCGGCCAACTCTGCGTCCTGCAAATAGCTCCAGAGCAATTCTGCTGAATGGGACGAATGGTTTCTGCCTCACGTGCTGGCCAACTCCAACATGTGTCAGCAGGAACGGCTGGAGGAGCATGGGCTAGGAGAGCAAGGGCCGGGCTTGGAGCACGGCTGAGCTGCAAACAGCCTGCCGGGCAGCGATGTGCGAGTCGAGGAGATACTTATCCCGGTCCAAATCAAAAAATTAAAGAGCATGCAAATTTGCCACATGTTCTATAACTTTGTTCCTGGCACAAAAAAAGGCCAAAGTTGAAGCTGACTTATAATGAGAAGGAAGCAGCTGGCCCCCCACAAATGGACTGGCTTCTCGGTTTACAAAGACGCTATTAAATTGCTAGCAGACCTCTCAAGCAGCCACTTTTGGCAGGCCCTTTTCCAAGCTGCAAAGCATGGTAGGTTACTCACAGGTGCTCCAGGGCCTCCAAGCCCGAGAACGCTTTCTTGGCCACTGACTTGATCTTGTTTCCAAACAGAGTGCTGCAGTTTCCAAACATCCAGTGCCAGATAAACAGAAAGAAAAGGCAAAAAGAAAGAACACAATTAGCGTGGCTGTATCTGATAAAGTGTCCAGTGTAAGGCACTGGAAATCTGAACTGCACAGAGATTAAGGGCCTGAAGTATGCACGCCTTCCCCTCCCTGAAATTAAATACTTTTATCTGTATTCGCATTTAATAGTGATGACAGCGGGAACCGGAATGCGTCATCTCGCATACAAAAAAGCAGGTTTGCGGCAGCGCTGGGAAATCGGCTTGTTGAGTAACAGAATGTCCCCTGTATTCCCCGAGGAGTAGCTGCGGACAGGTTTAAGTGCAGTGACAGTCTAGCAAGAGCCTGGACTCTCCTAGGAACACCTTTCACTCCTGACCTTTCCCAGCTAGCACAAGGGGAATAATGTATTCGCTGCCGCTCGGCCTCCTAGGATCATCTGAACGGTAGCGGGCATCCGAGGGCTGTTTGCAGGGGGCACACACTGTCTCCTTAGTACATGTGCTCAGCACGCCGGGGTCCTGACCCTGCCTTGCTCTTGTAGGCACTGCTCTAATTAGAGTTAAGCGTTTCAGGAGAGGAGAGAGACGAGTTGGACGGGTTTCCACCAGCCAGCGATGTGCCTACGGAGCGGCCTTCGGTGCTAAGCAGCAGCAAATTAACGGGGCTATTTGTGGAAAGCTGCTGACTGCAGTGATCCCAGCACAGCCTGGTATTTCTACTGTGTCTTGGCTCTTTGCTGCTTGCAAGCCAGCGGATCGCGACACTGGATTGCAATCCAGCGATCAGACTGGCCAGGTGGAAAGCTTGGCACACTCAGGTGAGCTGCACAAAGTCACCTTCAAACTATCTGGGAAGTTTTCGGACGAGGCGAGTACGGTTCTGCAAACAGCACCTGGCCCTCCTTTGGCAGATGGCAGACGGGCAGTATGCACCACGTATCCCCCCGATGAGGTGAAGCAGGTATTACAAGACTAGTTATCCCCGCATCTTATTCTCTCGTTGAAATTTCCAGCCCTGGCAATGGCCAACGCGTAGACCCACGCACGTTGGCAAGGTCCGGGCTCTGGGCAAGACTGCGCATCCTGACCCGTGCTGCATTCACGCCCTGGGACTTTGCACCTCGGAGCAAACAACCAGCTGTGGTTTACTGAAAAAAAACGAGAAACGCCACGCGCTCGGCCCAGACCCACACCTCTCGTCGTATCGGCCCGAGCCATCCCTGCTCCTAGGCCCCAACAAAGAGAAGTCTGTTTTAGCCTGGGTAAGATATCCCATCGTGCCTCTCCCCACGGCAAGGCAGCCCAGAGCTGGCTATCGCCCAATGTCATGGTAACTTTCTGTCACATGTTTGATCGGAAACAAATTGCTGCCTCTTGGTCTTTCTCTGAACAAAATGTTCAACTACAAAGCACAATCAAAAGCTTGGGTTTCACGAAAAGTTAACTCTCAGTCTCCGCAGAGAAACAAGTGCTCTTATGTCTTTCCTTGTGCTCAAGATTAGCTTAGCGTAACACCCCCAGTTGCATATTCAGAGAGGGTGACCCCTTCTTTAGATTTCTTTAATGATCAGAATAAAGACAGGCCAGCGATCGCACGTTCGAGGCCACAGCAGACGCACTTATGGCATGGCCATCAGATTGCAGTGAATCTGCGAAGGCTGCTGAACACCCGGGCACAACAAGGACGCGAGAAGGAAGGAAGGGGAGCAATGCAAAGGCGCACTTCTCCGCACCCCTCTGTACCGAAATTACAGAAATTAATTCTTCTGTGCTGCAAATACGTTGCAAAGTTGATTGAGAACAGAACTAGGTGAGAGTCTAGACGTGTTATTTTATTACAGGGAAGACTGTGTGGTCTTCTGACCCGGAGGAAATAGTCTGCGGAAAGGATCAGAGACAGGCAGAGCACACCTGTCTCAAAAAAGAGCTCTTCTAAATGGCCCCCCCTTTTTTTTTTTTT
>JAGPOW010003182.1:11022417-11051923 GCA_030014935.1 Caiman crocodilus | reverse complement strand
TTTTTTTTTTTTTACCTGTCTTGCCTTTAACATCCCCAGCTCGTAGACTCTCCAACTGCGGATCTTGGTAGACGGATCTGGAACTCATTTACCGAACACAAGTGCTTGCTATTCTGGCTGTACACGAAACTACTTTCTAGAGCCATGTTCCTCAAAGACCGTCACGGAGAATACTGCTCATCCTCCACAGCCGGCCACAGTCCTTAAAAACTGAAGGTGTTGACTCTGTTTATGTTCACGCTTGGTGTGAGGGCCTTGTTTGTGTGTAGCCATGCGTACAAATGCGCGTTTGCATAAAAAAAAATAAGTGCATGCTTTTTACGTGTATACGCAATGATTATTTATATATTTATATAATATATGCCACTGGGTACATATGGATAGAACACTATTCTGTAGGCACGTCTACACATGCATTGATGCACTTTAGTTAGTACGCATTAAATCTAATACCTCCATTGTGGGGTACTAAGAAAATTCACATTAGCCTGTCTTAACGCACGTTAACTAAAGAACACAGCTATTGGGCACATCTACACATGCGCTTTAAGGCATATTAGCCTATTTTAATGAGCATTAAAGTGTCACCCAAAAACCGTGCTCTTTAGTTAAAGTGCATTAAAGACACATTTTCCTAGGACCTCACAATGGAGGTGCCAGATCTAAGGCGCGTTAACTAAAGCATTTTAAGGCACGTGTACATACAGCCTATAAGTGACGCTTAATGCACGTTAACTAAATAGCACAGGTTTTTATTTTAAGTGACGCTTTACTGTGCATTACAATAGGCTAATGCACATGGAGGTGCACGTGTAGATGTGCCCATGTGCTGTGCTAGATCAGAAGCAAACAGATGAGCGTGTGAAGGAGCTACCATGCACTCCAGCAAAAAAAAAATCCAGATTCCTCCTCGCTCAGGGGCCCAAGCCAGGCACTTTTCTAATTATAAAGCGATTACAGCTCAGTGACTTCAAAGGGACCGGGTGTTTTGGAGTGAAAGGACGGTGGTATGCAGCCCAGCGAGTAGCCAGCTTGCTGCAAGGGAAGAAAGCGAGCGAGTTACAGCGCGGTCACGGCTACAGCCAGATAATAGCCCTGCGCTCACGCAAGCCGGTAGAAGGCGGCATTTCCCCCTCTTGCCAGCTTTGCACCTGTCTGATGGTCTCTGACTGAGTGAGCCATCAAAAACCGGTTAAGGTTAGTGGCTTGAATAATTGGGGACCTGGCAGCTCCACAGAGACTCCACGGAGGCTTTTTTTATGCTCCGGTGGCTCTCGGCCCCGTCTTCTGGAGCAACGTTTTAATTTAGGCCTGCCTCCTCCATCCTGGAGAGCGTCATCTATAATTCAGGGGAGGCTAAAGTGACTGGCCTCTCCACCTCCTAGTTTAACACCTTCATTATGCTGAACAACGCTCTCATGGCTCAATCCTTTCAGAGGCTAATCCAGGCCAGATCAAAGGAGAGCAGCTTTTAAGGCAATCTCCACAGAGCTGATGTGATTATTAATTCATTGGAAGGCTTCCTCTGAAGTGCCCTTTTATTTGTTGTATGCTAATGCATTTAAACCCCACTGACTGTTTAAACACAGGTTGCACCACTTAGGAGTGGGAAAGCCGGCGTTTAAAAAAAGTTCGGGAACAGGAGCGCTGCTTTTTGCAGCCCTGAGACAAAATTCAAAGCCAGGACTTGAGCCCTTGTGAGCTTAACAGGCTCCGGCAGAACATCTCTCAAAGGGGGCAGCTCCAAGCGTGACGAGGACGGCCTCAAACAGCGCGGCGAGGTGATCCGTGTGCTCTGACACGGGGAAGTAAAACAGCTGCTGAGCCGCCAAGTCACAGCCATCCTTCCTTCAGGGGAGAGCTTGCAGCCCTCTGCACCCCAAATCTGACCGCACCGAGACCGGTGCAAGGCAAGAGGGTGCACACGGAAAGGTAACAAAGAAGTCCCCCGCCCCTGCACGCACACTTCACAACTGGATACGCCCCCGGGCATATTCCCCGAGGCAGCCACTAATAGCACAGGCAAGGATCACGTGTGCAAACCTGTGCTTGTGCCTTGGGAAGAAGCCCAGAGGAGTTCCTCCAGGACGGGTCGTTCGTGCTGCCCTCTTCCCCTGGGCCGCTCTCGCCTTCAAATCCCCTCCAGCTAAAACCCGCCTTTGCTTCTCTCTTCAAACTCTTCGCTCCCATCACATTTCCCCTCCCGCACACCGAACCTTTCCCTCACTTTCTTCAGAAAACACATCAAGACAAGCTGTCCCAGTGATCAGTCCCTGCCTGTTTTCCGGTGATGCCTATTAAAGTTTCCTGCCTAACCAGTACCCGCTTTGCATCTTCTTCTGCCTCGTATTTCCCTCAACCCCTTTGGCGCACGCTCTGCCAACGCTCTCAGGTCCTTCCCCATCGTCTCACATCCCCGGGTCTCCAACGAATGCCCCTTCTCCTCTAAAATGGTCACAGACCTACAGCCAGGACAGCAGGTCCCTTTTCTCCAGCCCCATCTTAGGTCCTCACCAGTCTTGCAGTTGCTCTCCTCCCCACCCCCAAAAATCCCTCTCCCCGAGGTCTCTAATGACAAGGAGACAATACACCGCCTGCCAGGATTCATTCCAGCTGTCTGCTATCCATCTAGGCCCTTTTACTGCACCTCTAGCTGTGGCATCTCAGCACTGGAGACAGTGCGATGAGAGAGACGCAGGCTTAAACAAAGGCGAGAAGTAATGATTAGAAGGGGGTTTGCAATTCGTCAGGACCCAGCAGCACTTTTCTGACACGGCTGATTTTATACAGCCAATTTCGAATACCCCTCTCCGGGCAATCCCTTCCAAAGGCAAAAGCAGCAAGCTGACCAGGAATTCAAGTGCGGAGCCATCCAGGAAGCAAACTGTCGGCTGGACCCTGGCAAAGATCAAGCCATCTGAAAATATCTGCAATGCACGTATTTCCTTGAATGCTTTCCCCCAAATGGTATCAGTTTGTCCCTTTCGAGAGGTTGCGCCCGATGTATTTGCTGCAGCCTCCCTGCTGTTAGGGAGTCATCGGAACATCTCTCTCCAACAAACCAGTGCAAACCAGTCTGCCTCACCAGTGAAACCGATGGGGGCCCCCTACTAGACCTTCCTCCTACTCACTCATATCCTAAAGCACAACAAGTCACGTGCAACTTCCTCTGATTTTTACTGCCGTCTGTTCAGCTGCTCCACCTCATTTAGAGAGTATGTTAAAGCTTTTCTTGTCTACTTTTGCAGCCAAATTGTACTGTGCTGAACCTTTAAGGGGCAGAGATCATCAACCACTGCAATAGCACAGGGCTATGAAAACAGGAGCTACTAATAATGGCATTTATTTGTACTGAGGGACTTGAGACGGAGGATTTTGTCTCACGCTTCCTTTAGATTTTGTCCTTCTTCCTAAAGAACAAAGCCTGCATAGGAAGAAAACCCTCCCTCTGTCTCTCGTGTACGTGCACGCACAACCGCTTCACGTAAAGGGCTCAACAAAACTTCAAAAGCTGGGATACTCACAGCTTGCTTAGGTTTTCAAGGCCTGTAAAAGCCCCATTGGTGTCTTCTATTGTGCCCGAAATCTCGTTATGGTCCAGATCCCTGGGGGGAGACAAAAGAAAGCTCACAATCAATTTCTCAGCCTGGGGCAAGCCATTAAAGACCTAGAGGGAAAAGTTTGGGAACAGCTTATGAAGAGCTTCCCACTTCTTCCCTTGCAGTACATCACCCTCCCATCAAAAGTCCAGCTTTGCAGCAAAGCATGGTTAAATCAACGTTGTCAGAGCCGGCCCGGCTCCTTTCACGTTGCTTTTCTTGCACATAGACCAGAACGCTGGCTCGCGATGGTGATGCCTTCATAGCTACCACTTACAGTAGATATGAAAATAATCTTAGGTTTAAGCTCTTTGCTCTTTCCTTGCGGCTGTATGAAGTAGCCCATGGTGGGGAGGGAGGAATCTCTCAGTGAGCTTTGCTTGCTTGGTTTCTTTTTTTATATGAACGGCCAAAGAGAGACTCGGGACTCAGACCCAAGGTATCTGTGGTGCAGCGTCGTGTCCCTTCAGAGGAAGGTATCCCCCAAAGTAGGAAGAAATGCAATACTCTTCCACCCAAACTTGGTTTCATCCTGATTTCTAACACTGTTTAAATCCTGATGCACAAGCTTTAATTTCCCTTCTCATACGATAGCATTAATTAGGGCAACTCTGCATGGTCTTCTTGTCCCCATAAACGTCCAGACCCTTTTGGAAATGACTGTCTTTAGCTATCTTTCTCAATGAGTTCCTGAGTCCAGGGGCTTGGCTAAGGGAAATGTGCTGGCAGTATAATTTTAATGCTCTACTTCTCTTCCACGTAACTCCTTCCATGTCTTCTATTTTGTTCCTACATAGATACAAGCATAAGGCCACAGTTCAACCTAAGTTGCTTTCAAAATGAACGCTGAATTTTGCGGTGAGGCAAGGGTCAATGAGAATGAGCAAACCAGGAGACAAACAAAATATTAAACATTTTGAAATAGCCTAAGAAACGCTTTTTGGCTTTAAATCTCCAGCCAGCTGTGTTCCAGCGCGCTGACCCTAACTTTCAGTGTTACGAGTAAGTAAAGATGGAAATACACATGGAGGTGTCCTAACATTTCACAGGGAAGCACGCACAAATCCCCTCCAAAACATTATCTCGCCATTTGTATTTTGCCTCTTTTGAGGTTAATTAGAACAGCAGGAAAGTTTCAAGCGCTGCTTTGGTTTTTTTTTAAGGCACATATTCAAACGCACTGATTTAAAAGAAATGCAAAAAACTAGAACTCTTGGTTCAGAAATGATACCTTTTTATTAGATCAACTGGGAAATTGTAAAAAAACCCACCATATTCTTTTCCTGTGATTTCCCAGTTCGTCTAATAAAAGGTATCATTTCTGAACCAAGAGTTTTAGATTTTTGCATTTCTCAGACCAACATTTTGTTTCTCTCAGACCAACACGGCTACCAAATACCTCTTTGATTTAAAATACTCTTTTTTGCTTCATGTTATATTTGGGAGGATTCCTCAGGCACTGGGTAGTGTTTGGACCCTGTGCTACGGATAGCTAGTTGTGCGTGGGAACAGGAAAATGACTGTGGGCACAATTTATACGTACAGCACCTCTACCGAGCCTCCCTTAGCTAGGACAAGGCTGGGACGTATCCGCCAGGACCCCGAGTGACTGCAGGACTGATTTCTTGGCCTTTTTTGAATGTGAACTAAGAAAGAAGTGGTCAGAAGCCACAATCCCTGCATCTCAGCTGGCGTCAGCATGAGACCCGGGTCTTGCATCTCAGAGCACGGCATACCCGTGCCCGTCAGCATGGTCTGTGGGCAGGCCCATGCCAAGGGGATGGCAGAAAAATGCAGCAGGGTGCTGTGGTGGCCCGAGGGGAGAGGAGCGGTCGAGTCCGTGGGAGTTGGGCCGATGCTGCTCACAGCAACACCTGGAAGACCCTCTCCTCCTAGAGGCCTTTTCCCGGCCATCTCCAGCCCCGTGACTCTGCTTGGGCCCCCCGGCCGGCTGCCCCTCCCCAGGGCGCGAAGCAGAGGATGAGAAGGAGCAGCCTGTTTGAGACCTGACGTGCACTTTTATGAATTGCCCGTCGCATTGTGCTGGCTTAGAAAGGGGAGGAAAATAGCGCCGCTTGTTGCTATGCGTGTCCTTCCAAAAGCAAGTGAAAGGCTTAGTGTTAAGGAGGGGAAAAAACCTGCTTTTTCACATGGACAAAAAATGGAGAGAGTGGGTATTCCGGCCAGGCTCGCTTTGTATTCAGCTCCTCTGCTCTCCCTGCCCCTGTTGCCAATTTCCTATTCTTTCCGGCTGGCTGAGCCTGAATGCTCGCTGCCTTGTTAATCATTGTGCGGCGAGGTCCCCAGGCCTGACCTCGATTTGAATAGCTCCACATTTCAGCAGTTTCACACCCACCAAAGGCTCGTCAACAATAGGCCATAATTAAAGCATGCTCGGGTCTTTTTCACCAGGTGCAGGGCCCAATAGGCCTTCTTCTTTATTAAATTAGAGCTCTCTCTCTCTCTGTGTGCTGAACATAAAAGGGGCTCGGCATTAACTGCAAAGAGAAGAGAGCTCCCAGCTCCTTTTCCCTCATTTTTCTTTGGCAGCCTTTGGCCCCCGCACTGACAGCTGCTTGGGAGAAGGCCTTCGCTGAATGCCAATGCCTGAAAGGCTCCGGCTTTAAAAAAACAGAGGCCCTTCTCAGTCACTTCCTCCAGTGTGAAACTCAATAGACGGGGATAAACAAGATGTGTGCCGTCCAGTGACCGGGCCCGGGGAAGCCGCTCCCTTCTCACTGCCTTTTAATTAATCAAGGGATAATGGGTGAGCGAAGAGGAATCAAAGTATCAAGCTGTATTTCTTTACTCAAAAAGAAACCCACAGAATTCAATCAGTCCAATGAACACAGCGGGCCTCGATGTCTGAACGTGCTCCAGAGACTTCCCAGCGTCGGAGCGTAAAGAGCCGGGCGGCCAAAAGAACGGGGGACACCCCCGGCGTTGGGGGTACTGAGGCCAGCACGATGCTGGCATGAACAAACCGCACCCCGAAGGGAAGGGCTGGATTCCCCACTCCTGGATGGAGATCCAGATACCCACCCCTGGAAGACGCACGGTGAGCGTGGGTGATGCCCCTGCTTTTGTGCCTGGTCGGGGCGAGGCTCGGACGTGGCCCCTTCCAGGCTGATGTTCCCAACCCCTCGGTCCTCGATGGGCTGGACCAGGACCGCTCCTCAGCAGTGCGCAGCAGCACTCGTGAGGCTTTCCAGCCCGGTGGGAACACGGCTGGAGCGTGTGTGTGGACTCAGATGTGTGTTGCTCGGCTCCCTGCAAGGGCAACTTACAGCACGCGCAGGTTTCGGAGTCCCTTGAAGGCGCCCTCGGCGATGTGGCTGATGGAGTTGCGGCTGAGTCGCAGCACGTGCAGCCCCCCCAGGTCTGCCAGGCTCCCCTCGTCCAGCCGGGTCAGGTTGTTGTAGGACAAGATTCTGGAGAGAGAACCAGTGCGCCGGTCACTACGAGCGCTTTCCATCCGCTCTGCAATGGCCTGGGAGCTTCCTTGCAAGTCGGCTCCCGTGCACAGCCCATGCACACGCAGAGCTCCCGTATGGATGCAACATCTCAGTGAGGGGCTAACTGGGGTGGCAAGGGGGAAGCAGGTCCAGTCTGCAAACGTTGCAACGGATAATGTGGAACCTATGCATCTAGGAGCAAATCAGGAGAAACTCTGTCCCCGTCTGGCCCCCCTGTCAAGCCCAGGACTGCCAAGGCTTGCCAACTCACTAGGAGGAGCTATCCTGCCTCCCCTCCAGGCTGCTGGCTTCCACTCCAGACCAGAGGCTTCCACTGTGAATGCATATTCTTGGCAGGGCTGTACCTAGTGCAATCCTGGAGGTGTCTCATCTCTATTCATTTTCACCCAGGGAGCCTCAGGCATCTAGGTGTGGGTGTCTCTGTTGCTCGCCCAACCCCAGCCAAGAGCACAAGCCAAAAGGATTTTGCTTGGAGGCAACTTAGCATGTAGCAATGCATCATTTAATAATTCCCTTCCCACGTGGGGAAAGTCACCCCCACAATCCACCCCTGCCTTGTTCCGAGGGTGTACGCATGCCTGAGATCCCTACGCAATGGCTAGCAGCTGAGGGGTTGTCTTGGTTTCTGTCCACCCTTTTCCATCATGCGTGCTCCCCCCTGGCTTTATGGCAGCTCTCGTGCAGTGGAGCAGCTGGCACTCAAAGGGGAGAGATGAGATGTGGCTAGCAGCAAATGCAGACTCTTCTGATAAGCCTCAACCCTACCTCTAAAGGGAAATATCACGGCACTGCCACTGGGAAGGGGCTGGGTAAGGGCAGACAGGCTGGTGTGGAAGACCCCCTGGGTGCAGAGCAGATCAAGCCACTGCCAACAGACCCAGACCGGGGACAACAAAGCATGGCCACACATCTCTGATCTGGTTATTCCTAGGTGTTGTCCCAACCCCTGTGGGGCTCTTGGGAGCGGAAAGTGTTGCTCTAGTTGCACTGGTCCCTAATCCGGGGCCTTTGGGTGTAAAAATTGTCAATCGAGCTTAACCCCCTTCCCCAGCTCAGTTCATTTGAGTGGCTTTTCTAAAGTGACCTAGGCCTGCAAGTCCGACCGAAAGTCCTCCACATCCAGGCCCTTAAGTCACTTAGAAGCTTTGGAAAATCCTGCTCTGGGAAGATGTTGAAGGCTTTTGTTATACAGGCGACAAGAAAAATCCCTCGGATGGCTCCAGACCTCCGAATTCCTCCTCCAGCCCTGCCTCCAAACAAGCCCATGTCAAAAATGTTCCCAGAGCTTGCATAAAAGCCACTGCACAAGCAAAGCCTAAGTCAAAACAGACCCGTATTCCTAAACGCTGCGAGTGTCATTTACTTGGCAAATGAGTGGCCTTGTCTTTTAAATGGGCAAGTGGGGAGGGAGGCGTTGGAAGCGATTCAGAGAGATGAATGCATTTCGAGACGGCCTGGGACAACAGACCTCCACTCCTACAGACCTTGCCGTGTTAGCTGTGAAGAACTGGCACGTGGTCAAAATTATGTCCTCACCTGCAATTAAAGAATTTGGGGTTTTGTTGTTTTTTTTTTTCTTTCCAAGAAGAAAAAAAAATAATTCTCAAAAGCAATCCTAAGTCTGGCAGGAAGAAAAGAAATAGTTCCCTTTGATATTCTGCAGAAGGGGTTTCTGCCGCGACTGCTAACAGCATGCTCCCTTCAGCTTCTCCTGACGTCATGTGGGCATGGACAGCAGCAAGGTTTAGAGTATCTGTCAGAAGGGTTGCAACCAGCTGGAAAGTTTCCGATGCTGAAGCGCCAGGCAGGGCTCTCTTCAGCAGGCTCGGGGCTCGGCCTCCTGCCTGTGGGACTGACTGGCTTACACACCAGTGCCTTTTCCTCCCCGGCAGCTTCGCCTACGCTAGGTCTGCAAAAGGGGCGAGCAGGTCAACGGTGCTTCCCCTCCACGACACGTCTGAACGCGGGGAGATGCGGGGGTAGAGGGGAGAGTAGACGCTGACAGTCTGAACGTACCGATGGCGGTAATAATAATGAAACAGAATGGGGTTAATTGGCAACCTGTTCTCTTGTTGCGCTACCCGGGGTTGTGTTACATTTTCCATTAGGTCCCATTCCCATTAAAGCAGACTGCACATAAATAGCCTTGATTATGTTTTTCTTACAAAGACAGACCCTGGCCAGCTTCCTATTTTGGTTTGGTGCAACTTTATGCTTGCCTATTACTCTACCTGCAGCTGGGGCGGGTTCCATTATATAGATGCCTAAGTACCTGATTTGCAAGGACAATCAGGCACTTAATGCAACTGCTGGGTGGCCTCAAGGTTTCCTTTCTTTGCCATCTCATGTCCCAGTTCAGAAACTGGGGTTACGTTTCTTCCCAATGGAGGCAGAACACTCAGCCCTTTGATGCCATAGCACTGCTCTTTCTCCCATGAAAGTCTACCGTTCCTCGGGCTTCACCTGACCGCTTGGAAAGCCATTCCACAAAAAAAAAAAAGGGTAGACTGACAATGTTCATTGCTAACTAAAACACAACGGTTTTAACAGTACCGGTGCTGGACAAGCATCAGTTCCTAAGCCCCAGCACCAAATTAAACGTGCAGATTAGCTACCCTGTACATAAGGGACATGGGAGTCTGCATAAGGATAGAAGAGCCCTTGGGAAATTTCCCTTCTGGTTGCCCCTCTATTCCAGATCAGCCTTCACGTCCTCGACTAGCCTCCGGCGGCTCCTAGCAATACCCTTCCCCCAAAGCCTGGCAGATTTTGCAAAGCTTGGTGCAACTGCCGAAGTGACTGCCTGGCAAATCTCAGCACAGCAGCACATTTTGCCCATGCATCCAGGAATCGGACTGGTGTGCCTCCTGGGGCCCAGGGACCTCGTTCCCAGCAGCACAGTAAGCCACTGATTGCTTGTGTCCAGCCTCATCAACCCAAAGATATGTGCCCTGGCCACTACCTGATTCTTCCCTTAGTCCTCCATGCACAATAAAATAATCTCCATGGTGATAAATTTGGCTTTTGCATCCAGATAGGTCTTAATGTCCCTGTGAACGTCTGGAGAATCCGGCCTGCCTTTCATAGTTTTATCGTGTAATAGTTTGTCTGTTCAGGCTGTGGATAAAGCAGTATGCTGACTGTCACGGGAGGCCGGGAGGCCACTGGCCTGCACTACTGTGTGTACAACTCTGTGCATTAAATAACCAGTATTTAGACTCTCCAGGCCGAGTGAAGGAAGACCTTTTGGGAACTGTCTGGAAAATGGGAACATTTTTTTGCAATGAACGTGTCTATCATAGTATCATAGTACCTAGGGTCAGAAGGGGCCTAGAGCAGGCCATCTGGTCTGACCCCCCGCCAATGGCAGGAACGAAGAAGGGGATCCCCTTACTCTGCGCCGAGAGACTTCCGAATCTGAACGTTTGTCCCTAGCTCCAGATCTGTCTCAGTGGAAGTGAGATCCCTGGAAAGTTTAGCACAAAGTTTCCAGCACCAGGCGAGATTCCAGCTGAAAGGAGGAGTTACCGTTCCTCTGCGGACCTGCATGTGCTAAGTGTTCGTGTAAAAAGAAGACTCGATCTTGTGTTCTCTGATCGCCCAGTTCAGCGTGTTTAAAGAGGGGCGGTTCCTCCTGAAAGCACAATGAACAGCCCAAATGCACCTCTTCCTCAGAGCATGCAGCTTTACTCTTCACCAGGCTGTCACTGGTGGGGCGGAGGGGCTTCTGTGTATCCAAGTGATTGTATTCGCACCTGGAAATCTCCGAAGAGCGAGGCTGCCGTGTTTACCTTCTGACAGACGCGCCCTTCAGCCAGGGTAATGTGTAAACAGCAGCCGCAAGGATAAAATACTTCACTCACTGCCTTGATGGAGGCCAGAACTCTAGTGGTTACAATCGTGTAAATACAGAGCCGTGAAGCACAGCTTCCTCCCAGCTCTGCAGCGCACACGCTGCAAGAGGGGGCATGTGTTAGCAAGCACCCGAAGAAGGGTGTTTGTACCTGAAAGCTTGCAAAAAACATTGTTTTCCATCTGTTTAGTCGGTCTAATAAAAGAGATCACATTTATCCAAAGAACTAAGGCACTGGGAAGTCCCAAAGGGGAACCTCTCCTCGCTCTTGCAAGCTAACCTGTCTGCTCCTTACTGCTGGGGCAACTTTATCCAAAGCAGATGCCACATAAGTCACATCACTGTGAAAGAGCATGGCCATTACTGCAATCAGAAAACAACTTACAGCTCGTGTAGCTTCTGACAGAAGCTCCAGCCATCAGGGTTGATGCGCGATATCAAGTTGTTACTAAGGTGAAGCTGCTGGAGGGAGGAGAGGCCGTAAAGAGAGCCGCTGTTCACTTCGGTCAGGCTGTTGTACTCCAGGTGCCTGGGGAGAAAACCAAGGGAGCATATTTGGACTTCCCAGCAGGAACTGAAACACCCCGTATAAAACATTGCTATTTGCCTCTATACCTGGCTGCACACTCCCGTGCACGCACGTGTGTGGGAACAGCATGAAAACACTCTAGGAGAGTCTCAGGAACGGGTCTGGAGCGTGTCTGAAGAAACCTTTGCTCGGGTGCAACACCCATCTCCCCATCTCCTAATGTGTGACGGGGTTTATGTCTCGGGTCTATCCAGTGTGGCTCCACCTTTGTTATGACAAAGCTCAGCAGTTTGTATGGAGACCTTTCCAGTGCTCCCTGGCAATACTGTTTCTGGGAATCCCCATCCAGAGGAAAAACTACAGCTGGGGAAGTGTCCGCTCGCTTGCCTTCCAGGCTGTCCCAAGAGGGAGGACATTCAGGCCTGTGACACGTACTTCCATGTACTGGTTATAATAAGACTTATGGAGGATCTGGGTGAGCTCCTACTTCTGGAGCAACTGAGATATTTTATTGTGTTTTCAAATCCTACCGCCGTAGGATCTCAAAACACTGTTTGTAAGGTATTTGAGCAACTTTAAAGGTACTGTTTCTTGAGCCTTGTTTTTCTACAACTGACAAAGCAGAGTTTCTTCCTACTTTATATGTAGTGTGTACAGACCCGCGATTCTCAACCAGGGTGCCTTCAGGCCCTTTCAAGGGTGATTTTGGGTGTCACACAATGGTTTACGAGCATGATTCACAAGATAAACCCAGAGACTTCAAACAGAAATCCACAGGTCTCGTCTTTCTGAGTTCCTTGCCACTGAACAACTGCTCTATTATTTTTCTGTAGGTACAAAAAGGTGAAAACTAAGAGCTGGCATTTTCCAAGGGGTGCCTTGAGTCTAGAAAGATTGAAGACACCCCGCCTATATTTATTATCCCACAATACGGTATATAGTTTCCATCTATCTGACAGTCTTATATTGCTGCCTATCTTGGTGGTATCCAAGCACCTTCTAGATAAAGTCGGCTCCAAAAGACGAGCCTTGAGGTGTCTTTATGGAGTCTCTGCATTTCTCCCTCTTGGGGTCAGAGCCCTGGTTTTGGGTGAGTTTTAATTTGGGGCGAAGGGAGGTAGCTGGTGAAGGTGTGGGACTAAAAGGAGCGTCTACCTTGTGAGCATCACTTCTGCTGGAAAGGGTGTCTCCAAGGAGCAGACCCGCTCAAGCACAGGAGGCAAGCTCACCGCACTGGCAGCAGCACGAGAGCTTGCTGGAAGGAGGGGAAGGGCCTACAGTCCACAGCAACGGAGGAACTATGTCTGTTTGCCAGTCCCTTTTACACCTGCCTCCTGTCTGCAGCGGGGATGTGACGGAGCAGAGTCCAGACTGGCAAGTAGGATAGGGGCTGAGCCAGACCTGACAGCATCGGAGCACGAAAGTCCCCCACCTGCCACCGTGCAACCGCTGGGCATGCGGCAGCAACCTGGTAGGACGCGGGTCAACGCGGGAGAAAGGAGGGGAGACCCTGGGAGAAGAGCGACCCGCTTCCAGTAAGCACGCGCGTCGCCCAACTTACAGCACTTGCATCTTGGCCAGGCCCCAGAAGGCCCCGTCCGTCAGCTTGCTGATGTTGTTGCGCTGCAGCTTCAGTACCTCCAAGCTGTCCAGCCCCTGGAAGGTGAGGCCCTCGATCAGGCGGATGCGGTTCCGGTTCAGCTCCCTGCAACCACCGACACGGGACACACGTATTAAACCCCCGTGCTTTCCCCTGGGGTCAGCTGCACAAGGCGGGGAGGAGCGCCAGCAAGCTCCTCCGTGAGCCGTTCCCACGAGGGAGCTGAAGGGCACCGGAAACATGGGATCCTGGAGCTGGCCAGGAAATTCGGCTGGGCGCGTTCCCTCTTAAACAAACTCGCTCTTGGGAAAGCTTTGCCGTACGGAGGAGAAGCGGAAGAGATGCCGAGTTGCAATTCTTTCCCTCCAGCGGCCGTTTCCATTAAGCCCTTTATCCTTTTCGCCAGCGTTCACACTTCATCTGCCCTCCTGTGAAAGCCCCGTCTGAACCAGCAGATCGAAGGCTCAGCAGTATTTCCCTTGCAAGCCTTTGTTTTTCCAGGAGTAAAATTGACTCTGACATAAACATGAGCCGCACGAAGTGCGAGCCCAGGTGCACGTTTTATTACTCGGTCGGGAAGGACAACATTCAGTTCCCCAGACAACTTTAGCCTTCTCCCCCACTCCGTAGTACTGTAAGGAAAGATTAAGAAAGAAGTTTCTACAAAAACAGGGGGGCTTTTTTGCACTTGGAGAGCCGAGCTCTGTTCTGTTCGTTCCTGTCTGTCGTTTGAAAAGCAATCAATGCTTAAAAAGAGAAAAATCGGGAGTACCATTATGTCCGATGGTTCCCATGCTACGGGGGTGATACCCGGGGAGCTGTGGGGCACGTCATGACCTGCTACCCTTGAGCACAGCAGATGAGATCCCAAGGTACTGGTTTGCTTATTGCTCTTTAAAAAACCAAGTTCACTGAACCCAGTGGAAAGGGTATTTTGGATCAGGCCCATGAAGGCTATAAACAGAGGGGAAAAGTCAAACAATTAGAACAACTCTTTGCCCATAAAGCCCATTTATAGCTGCAGATGTAGATGTGTGCCCGGGCAGCTTACTCCATACTGCAGCTGGGATAATAACAATGTGTGTGTTAACCCATCAACAGCACTGGTGTGTCTGCCCAAATATCACTGCACAGTTTAACAACCTCCCTTCGCTGCACTTTTATTGCCACATAAAGATACCTGTGTGGTCTTGAAAGCATAACAATACGGTGGTTCATAGCAACACCGTCACTCAGCCCCGTCTGTCCAAATTTTCCCACCAAGATAATTCTTGACCATATAAAATGTATTAGCTGTCCCTTAAGACAGCTGCTCTTTTTTTTTGAGACACTTGTCTATATCAACAGCTCCCCTATTATTTTCATCCGGAGACTGATTCAAATAAGTCAGCGAGTTTGAGACAAAATGAACCCTCTCCCAATTTGTTTTATGAGGTGCTGCCATTTGACTATTAAATATAGCTTATTCCGAGCTTTACAGATGGAGAGTGAGGAAGGGCTGCACTTGGTGTACATGTCCTCGGGGAAATTTTGTCTCCATAAAGTTTGGTTAGCCTTAATTAAAGTGCACGTTTCTACTCACAGTTGAGTTAGCCTGGGTAGCTTGAATGCCTTGACAGGAAGCTGGGCGATCCTGTTTTTACTCAGCCGGAGCGTTAGCAGGGAGCGTGACAGACCATCAAAAGCACCAGGCTCCAGGGCACTGATTCTGTTGTTCCCCAGGTAGCTGTAATAAACCATCACCGAGAACTGCGTGGTTATGTCAGAGCTCGTCGTCGCTGGGTGATCAGCATTTGCACGGTGCCCAAAGAGCAGGATGGAGGTAGACGTGCTCCATTTCAATAGCTCAGGCTTTTGGAGAAATGCAAGCAAACCACCTTGCCCAGAGCCCATCCGGGCTTTTGGATAAATGCAAGCCAAAATAAAGGGAGGTACGCACTCCTGTGATTTATGCCCAGAGCCCACATTGGGGTCCCCAGGTTTTCAGATGAATGCAAGCAAACCACTCTGCCCAGGGTCCATGCTGGGGTCTAGGCTTTTGGATGAATGAAAGCAAACCATCTTGCCCGCAGCCCGTGCTGGGGTCAAACCTGGGAGAGCGCCGATTCCCTCCTGAGACCTCTTAAACACCCTCCACTCCAATGCAGGTGATTGTTAGCAGTGCTCTCCATCAGCTCCATAACACAGTCATCCATCATATGCAATCGGGGCCTGAAAGTGCAGTCTCTGAAGACTGCTTGAAATTATGAATGCAACTCATGGGGCTGCAGCTTCTAGAGCAGCTGTCACATGAATCATACACAGATTACGCTGCATTTTCCCTGCAAGGCCCGCTGGGGCTCGGGTTTGATTCCTTGCAGCCTGTTCTCCACGGGTGGGTTTCCTGCGTGGGTTGTCACTCAGGGACAAGTACTTGATCCAAAGGGAAACAGCTATTTTCTCCCACCCGCATGCCTCCCAGTGCGTACCTCCCTGCTCCGGCTTCATGTGTTCAAAGCTTTGCAGGGCATGTTCGTGTGTGCCTGACTCGGCCGCTGTTCTCATCGCAGCTGGCAAAATAGCGGTGCTTGCATTGCTACGTGGATGCTGGGACACCCCCTCCCCGCCGCACGTGCGATGCAGGTGTTAGAAGCCCCCCTAATTCAGAGGGTTTGGTACCGACTCGTGCGCAGAGGTGGTGGCAGGGCCTCCTCTCTGCTGCAGCACTTCAACAAATGCTGTTCCCGGCAAGAGGGAAAAAACAACTTACAGCTCCTTTATGTGAAGTCCCTGCGGAAAGGAACCGCTTCGTATTTCCGTGATGTCATTGAAACTCAGGTCCAACGTTTCCAGGGCAACGTAGGGCTTCAGCTGACTCGCATCGATGCTCCGGATCCTGTTGTGATGTCTGAAACAGACGGGATGAGAATTGGAGAGGTTTGCCAAAAGGGGGGGAAAAAGGACAGAACCAGAGATTTTAGCGCTTGCCAGCCAGGCTGTCACGCAGGCAACTTGCTGGATTTCTCCAGCGACCGTCCCATTAAGAGACCACGGTGCCAGAGACACGCACCCGGGCCCTGTAGTGCTCCTAAAGCAAACCAGACCGCATTCAATCACGAGTTTAGGCACAGTTTGAACTCGTCCTTTCTGGTTTGGTGGCAGCAACTCTTGCTTTTTGTATAACAACTCCTTTCCTGCCCTTCCGAATGCCTGGTCCCATCCTGCACCCCTTTCATGTCGACCCGCAAGACTGATGCCTAGTGCCCAGAGTGGGATGATACCCAGGCAGGCAGCGATCGGGCACGTTTCCAACAGCGTGTAACCCAGAGACTTAAAGGACGGAGACAGGTAGAGGCCCAAAGTCCCAGGCAAAGTTGCTGCCTTATGTCTGATACCCTTTGAGAGATCCCAGCCCTAAGCCCGTTAGGATGATTTGCAACGCACAGAAACAGCAGACGGGGGAGTTAAGTTTTGCAGTCCCTTCCACCCATACTGTTGGCTCAAACCTGCATTAGGACAAGCTGGCCCTAAGCGCTGCATTCAGCATTGCTGGCAGAATCTGGCCCTACGGGAAGCGTCCAAGTCCGCCGCGGTCCTATCAATAGTCTGCAGGTTTCAAATGAAACTGCTTTGCTCAGAGGGAGCGTTATGAGTCACTCGCTGCATTTCCACAGCTGTCGAACAGTTAAAAAGCTCCAAAAACTGTCTGCATCTCCAGCGTTTGTTTAATAAAACCTCCCTCCCTCCCTCCCCTCCTTTTTTTTTCCAATTCCTTTTTGGCCTCGATCAGTAGGAAGAACAGTTACTCCCCCCCTCCAGAGTATAGTGCATTAGTCACAAGAAGCAAAGCAGATGCCTGATGTGAAGTCAGACTGGAGTGAACCATCACTGAGATTATTGGCAAGGCTGATGCGGAGGAGCCCTAAATAGAGACGTTCACAGACACTTGAGAACCTGCTGAATAATGGGAGAGAGCAGAGGGGGTTTGAGCAAGTCCTGTGGATTAATCAAGCCCGCTACCCCCGGGGGAAGCAGAAAATGGAGAGAGCCAGCACCGAGGCAATGCATTCGTGAATGCAAACTAGGGACGCCCAGCTCTCCTGCCCAAGTGGAGCAGCTCTTTCAAATAAACGCTTGACCCACTTGCATTCGGTGCCATCATGCTGGTCCGCCTCTTTGAACCCATCCCTGTCCTCCCGGCCCCTCTCGTTAAGACCCTTCCTGGAGTTTATAAGCCCTTTGCAAGCCAAGCTCGCGGACTAGAAAGTGCTTCTTAATCACGACGAGGGATGTGATCGGCTCCGGGGGGATGTTTTCCCTCACCCCGCTCCGATGAATAAGAACATGATGCTTCTCAGCCACTTTTGCCGGCAGTTGAAAATCACCCGGCACTGAACTGAATCACTTAAAACAGGCTGATTTACGATGATTCACATTTGGCTGCCTCACCCTCTAAAAAAGCCTCATTTATCCGCAAAGTAGAGGTTTCACAGGTGCCAAAGAGACTGCAACGTGCAGACAAATAGGATCTTTCGAGTTGGCAGGGCCTTTTCAGAGCAAGGGCTGAAACGGGTTGTGCCCAAAGCGCGGCTCGAGAAAACAGGGAGACGCTTGTTTTTGCATCAAGGTCGTGCTGGAGGATGGAAAAGGGGGCTGCACCATTGGGACGGGGCTACGATCCTGATGCCCAGGTGCCTTCGATGCAACCAGCTGTTGCTTTTTTTCTGCTGCAGATGAAGTGGGTTCACAGCATTTTTGCTGCCAGTAGGTGCATCTACACGTGCCTTTATGCCGGCTTAAATTTACTGCGCAGTAAATTACAGTGCAGTGAGTGGGAATGGGCCGGCGTCTACATGTGCAGGCGTTAAAGTGTGCTAATGCTGTGTCTGGACTGACTTGGGACACTAGTTACTGCACAGTAATGCACATGTAGGTGCTTTACTGCTCAGTTAACACTATCAGGTAATCAAATTCATGCACAAATTGGTGTAAGTCGCTATATTCCCTGTGCAGTATGGAAGTGCGCATGTAGGTGCGCACCTGTGCTGCGCAGTAATTTTGGTTAAACGTGCACAATTAGACACGCCCAGTGTTACCATTCCCAAGACGATTCAAAGCTGGGGAGTCATTAGGACCCCACCTCTTCCCCTGAGCAAGGACTGGGGCAGCATCTGTTTTAACTTCCTATGCTGCACTGACTGGCCCGGCTGCCCCCTCACCCCGTCCCAGCCAGGCTTACCCCCCGCCTCCCCGTTACCTACCCTACGTCGCAGGGAAGACAGGTTTTACTGTTTCATTTTAGCCCGTGTGACTTCAAGAGCACAAGATGACTCTGCTCAATCGGAGACCGAGTGAGGAGAGCCAAGACGGGAAGCCAAGGCTCTCGGTTTCTATTCCCAGCTCTGGCACTGACTCACATGCCTTGGGCAAGCTGCTTAACCCCTCGGTACCTCCAGTTTATCCGTCCGTAAAAGGAGCTCGCTGCGCAATGAGGGTGCTGGAAAGTTGAACTCTTCGAGCTCTGCAGGGACTGTAAAAGGCTTTTGGAGGAAAGGAGCTAAATCGTAATGCAAAGCACTACAATTCCCCAGACTTCAAGCCAAATACCCCGTGCAGACACCATTAATCCAAACTTAACCTCAACCAACCGCTTTACACCAGACTTAACCCAGTCTGAGCACCGGTTCCTCCCGACCCGAGCGGTCAGCATTCCCTTTGCAATCTGCAGCAGTGCTTGGTTATTTAAAATGCAAAGCGCATAAGACAGTCGAAGGGAACAAAGAGGGGGCTTGTGTGGGTTTGCGTTAAGGTGGAGGCTGGGGAAGACGGGTGGGGAGCATTCAAGAGCCCAGGGCAGTACCAAGAACCTAGGCCTGGATTTTCGAGATAATGTTACAGTCTAATCCCAGCGGGTATCCCAGCACTAAGTGTCTCTGGCCGCGTCTACACAAGACGCTTACTGCGGAGTAGCTCGTAGTGCCGCACAGCAGCGTCACGGGGCACAAACCGCAATGCGATGCTACTGCAGTAGTAACGAGCTACTCGCCACCGGGATGCCGTGCAGGTAATGCCGGTTCCTGCGTGGTCATTTAGCGCTTGGGTATGCAAGTAACACTTGTGCAGCCAGCGTCTTGTGTAGAGGCGGCCTCTGTGACTATTTACTGATGAACAGGCTGCGAGGCACTTTCCTCTAATAGTCGCTGATGGGAGAATTCATCTCTCCTTATGTCAGAGGGTTTGTCCACGTAATAAAGCAGCGACTTAAAGTAGGGCCTTACACCAGCCCAGTTAAGACAACGCAGAAAGCTGCGTGAATGCTCTTGAGTCTTCCTTGGATGCAGCTGATTTCCAGCTCTGCTTCGACATGGCTTTAGCCAAACAGAAACCAGCCTTTCTCTACCAGGAAAGCGGGAGGGGTTTGCTCCGGTTAAATGAAATCAATTAAAAACGGATTTAAATTCAATCAGCGTAACCTTCTCGTGCACACCAAGCCTGGGTCAGGGCGGCATGAGTCTGCCGTGAAAATGGGCGGCGTAAAAGAAGAGCAGATAGGTGAGAAGTCGTATGCTAAGCCTTCATCTAGTGTCAGTTTACATGGCAGGCTGGAAAGAAAACCTTAATGCAGCAAACCTCTGAAACCAACACCTGCTCGCTGCATCAAAAATAAAATCAAGCTTCAAAAGGGAGAGAGGCTTTGCGCTTCTGGTGCGGCGCTTCTATTAATATTCAAATGCACTGTCAGAATTAGCATTAAGGAGGGAGGAAGGCCTGGTTTTGTTCTGAATTAATACGGCCCGAATGGCCAAGTCCCAGCTCCAGGCCACGATGAACTGGGATGCTTGCTATGGAAGGGCCCGCGAGGTCGGACACCGCAAGGAAAGACCAGGCAAAAAGGGCCTGGTCAGGGGTTTTTTGCAAAAAACCTAGCTGGTGGAGAAAAAGAGATCGCCTCTGCCATGTACTCTGCTTCCAAAGTGCTGCAGCTCTCTTGAAGCCACACTGGGGCTGCCCCAAAGCTCTGGGATTTGGCAAAACACCATAGAGGGGAGCGAGCGCTCTTCAGCAGGGAGCTACCCCGAGCACAGGGCAAGAGCATCAAAAAGGAAGGGAGTTCGGTGGTTGCGGGCCCGGAGGAAATATTATTTGGCCTGTCAACATGGGGGGCAGGACTCCACGGCCCAGGAGACCCCTCCCAGTCCTCCGCGTCTCTATCAGCGGTCCTCGCCCCCCTGAAATCGGTGCAGCTGGGAACTTTTCCACCAGCCGAGGCTGAGTTTTTGCCGTATGCAATTACTTCTTTAGAGGAACAGGAGAGACCTCCTCTGAAGAACCGCGCGATCTGCTGTGCGGCACCGGGCGCGAGCGTCTCGGGAAGCCCGTTGCGCAGGGGGGGACGCGGCTTCTCGTGCGACCCTGGTCAGCGCGGTGTCCTTGCAAAGCGCTCCCTGCCAGGCAAACGCCGCTTTTCGAAGCAGTCCCAGCGTAGTGCCTGGAGACTAAATGACTCGCCCAAGGAGACGCGGACAAGTCCGTGGCAAAGCACGGCGCGGCGCTTCCCTCTCCTCCCTCCCGCGCGACGGGCCATGCCGTATAGCGCAGCCCTCGCTCGCCTGGCTGCCTGCACCCCTCCTATCAATCTGCACCAGATTATCCCGCGGGCTGGGGACCCTTTCCTAGCAGAACAATGCGCATTTTTGTCAGCGCGAATGTGCCCGGCCTTTCGTTAAGGGAACAGTGCCGCTTTCATCTTGGAGCGGAGCTGCCTGGGTTCTCCTCCCGGCAGGAAGCCAGCGTCCTTCTCGGCAGCCCCCTCTTTTCTCAGAGGCTCTGAATCACCAGCTCCCGGGAGGGAGATTTCGGCAGATCCCCCGGACGCCGCCCCGGCTCTGTTTGTCCAGGTGGCCGCGGCACGCACGACCAGAGCGGACCAGTGGCAGGTCAAGGGGATGCTGCACTCGGGGGTCAGCCGCCAAGAAACCCGTGCACCTGGAGCCACCCGGCGTCCTCGCTGCTGCCCTTTCGGAGGCTCTCGCGCTTGAGTCGGCTGCTCTCAGCCACCGATCGGCGCGGCGTGGGGTTGCCGTCTCCCCCGGCCTGCTTCGGGGCTTGGGCTCGCACGCGCGGGTGGGTCCGTGCCATCCTGCCTGCTCCCACGCAGCGAGCCCCAAAATTGGGTGATGGTGCTTGCTCGGAAGCACGCAGGAGATGCTGCTCACTCAGGGCTATACTAAGCAGGCCGCGTTGTTTAACACCTGAGCAGCAGCAAGCGTTCGAGCCTGCGTCTCGGGGTGGTGTAAGCATTTTCCTCCAGGTCCTTTCTCCCCATCGCTGGGGGCCTTTCCCCTCCTCTGGGTGCTCGACAAGCTGCAGCCAGAACGGTCCAGCCAGACACACCGCGTGGGGCAAGCCCAGGGCTCCTCCATCTGCTAGTCGTCCACACCAGACAGCTAACGAAACATTTCAGTGCTCCCTGAGCAATTCATCTCACCAGTTTGGGGGTTTTCCCGTGGTCAGGCTGCATGCCTTAGCAGTGATGATGGTCTGGGGTGGAGGAGCCCGGAGGTCCGCGCGGACGAGGGCCGATGCAGCCGAGACGGGTCAGAAAGGGCATTTGCAGTCTGGATGAACGTCAGCAAAGCGTCGGGGAGACTTTGGCACCCCCCGTCCCAGCTCACAGACGGGGAGAGCCAGGAGACGGGATTTTCTCGGCGGTCCTTCAAACAAATGGCACGCGGAGTATTTCTGCAAGACCAGAAAGAACTGGGGACCCCGATCCTCCAGGAAAGCAGCTACTTGCACAAATCGGTCCGTGGCTGTTTAAGGGACCTGTCATGTGCAGGGATCCTGGTTTTCTCTCATTTTAAGTTAAAAAACCCCCCCAAAAACAAACAAACCCCAAATCCACATTTTTTCTGTGATTGAAATGAAACACCACTAACATACAGATATATGCGTGTGTGTGTGTGTGCATATAGTGATGATAATCATGCAAAAATGTGGATTCGGGGTTACTCTTTTCCAGCTGAGAATTGGGGGGGTTTTTAACATTAGAGAAAACCAGCATCCCTAGTCACGAGAGACCGGCACGATGGCCGTATTCTTTAAAATGACTCCCAAGTGAGACGACCGACGGGACTGGAAGCTGGGCGGGGGTTTCATGGATTTAAAAAAACCTCGGTGCTAACACCGTTTTGCTGCAAACTGGTTTCCCACCTGCATTCGCAGCGCAGCGACAAGAGAAGCACGGCTCGTTGCACCAGCCGTGCCAGCGACAGGACTTCCCCGCGCCCCGGCTCCGCTTCTCCTCCGAGCCCTCATTTCCATCTGCTAATTGGCTCGGTCTCGTCAAGCCCCATCAGGAAGGCCCAAGCGTGCGTGTGCGCACACATGTGCTCAGAGATGATTTCATTTCTGAGTTGCATCACCTCCCCCCTCGCCAGGAGCCAAAGACTTTTGCAGGGAGCCTCCGCTGCCTGATTGATGACAGGGACCCACCTGTTTTTCCAGAGTCAACGTGGCAAACTACCACGCGGGAGTCTAAATTTATCCTCCGGGTCGCCAGCACCTCGAGCGCGTGTGGCGCGCTGTGCGCCCCCCTCCCCAAACACGCTCGGTCTCAAGCTGCAGCCCGAATGCCCTCGCCCTGCCTCGAATCGTTGCAACTTCGGGCTGAAGGATCTGCAAGCAAACCACCACGGTTTCAGGAAAGGATTGATTAAAGAGCTTGGCGAAGGTGGACGGTGTTTGTTCCGACGCTGCCTTTGCAATGCTCGGTATTTTTTTAAAATTTTTTCCCCCCGTGCATGAAAAGAGCAGGGAATAAAAGATAAAATAGCAGCCCCGCTGTGAGCCCGCATACGGTGACACTGGAGCAAACCCACTTCTGGGAAAGCAGGGTGGGTGGAGAGCTCAGCACAGGACAAGTTGTTAAAACCGACCCTTGGTTGCATTAAAAATTCAAGAGATGGTTCCCCTCCCAAATCCTATAGGATGTTGTGAAGCTATCCTGCCCCCGTCTCTTGTAAATCTGATCGTTTTGCAGAGAGAGCGAGAGTGTGTACTTGCACGTGTGTGCAATGTTGTGAGGCTATCTTCATGAAGCTGTGTTGGGATGCTTAAAGTGCCACAATAAAGGTCACAGGAACAGCTCCACGCAACCTTTACCCGGACACTTAACGTTTTCCTCGAATGCAAGCGGGTAGCTCTAAATGCAACACGTCTCTGTCTTTTTAAACATCTTGGGGCGTCACTGCAGTGCACCGAAACAGACTTCTCTATCATCTCTGTGTATTCTTGTGCCACTTGGTATTACTTGACCCTCAGGTTTAGCAGCTGGCCTTTTAAATGAGCATCCCAAAACAGATCCTCGGAGGCAGAGTCCATACTGTGTGTGCATGCACGCACACGCACCTCACCCCCCTTTCCAGCCCTGCCTAGCAGACGCATTCATCAGGCCAGTCGTTTGGTTCGGTGCAACACGCATGATGTGATACAGTCTTCCAAAAAAATACACCAGGCGATACATGAACTTCCAGGGTGATACTCCTGGGATCATGAGTGTTTTCATCACTGATGTAAGCTTTCTGGCACTAGCCAGCACCAGGAGTGAGGCCTTTTCCTGAGCACACTGACACAACTGATGTAATTAAAAAAAAAATCCCCTCCTGGTTTTGATCTGCATTTATTCGCCTGAGACGTGTGATCTCGCTCCCACGTGATTCCCCGGATCTTTTACAACTTGCCGTCTCCAAAGCCTCCAGCATGTGATCCTGCTGTTAAAGATGTGGGGTAGGCAGGATTAAGGAATTCGTCTTCTGAAAACAGAGACCCTCTTATCTCCCCAGCAGATTACAAAACCTGTTATGACATCAAAGCAAATTAAGATCCCTCAAGACAAGGCAGCCTCTGTTACACGGGCCATCACACTACCACTAGCAAGACGATGCCACTTGTGACTGGTCTTTCAGGTACATAATGTTGTAGGATTTTAGGATTCAGGGTTGGCTGGCGTGTTTTTTAAATTCAGGAGGATACAAATCTGCTAAAAAAAGGCCCTGCAAAACACCCTTCCTTCTTCCTTCGGGTCGCGGACAGGGTCAGAGCCCAGCACCTGGGCACGAAGCTACCCCCTGCTTCCAGTTGCAACCCAGTAAGCATCCTGCATAGACGCACCCAGCGTTGCCACCCTACCTAGATTTAGTCCCTCTTCCCACTGCAGTCCCTCAGGTGGACAGTCTACCTTTCCCACTGGTCACGTACATTCGGGAAAGATGCCTTGCGCCTGGAAAGAAAGGCTACAGGGAAATCAAGAACGCAGCGCACAAGAAATGACAAACGGCTTGCTTCGTTCAGCAATCCAGCAGCTGCAAGGGGTGGCATCGCCGTCCACGCAACAATGCTGGCACGAGAGCACGTGGGAGCAAACCGTTTGTAATCCAAAGTAGGCTGCAGTCCAGAAGAAGGTCGCTAACCATTTCTAACAGCCTTCGAATAGGTGGCAAAAACCAAGGTTTCTAACAAAAGCAGAGCGCGTGAACAAACTAGCAGCCTACTGGACTAGTGCAATGAAGGGATGCCGGCTTCTGTAGCCAATGGCACACAAGGACGCGATGCATCTGGCATCACACCCAGCCACCTTGGACCCTGCAGCCCATGTGACCAGAAGCCCATTTACAGCTAGGTCAACTGAGGGCAGATTTTGGCATGGCTCCAGGGTTGCAGCAAGACCAAAAGACATTGTATGAGATTCAACAGGGGCAAGTGCAAAGTCCTGCACTTAGGATGGAACAAATTGGACAAACTGGAGAGAGTCCAGTGGAGGGCAACGAAAATGGTTGGGGCCTGGGCTTATTCAGTCTGCAGAAGAGAAGACGGAGGGGGATGAACAGCAGCCTTCACCTCCCTGCCGGGGGGCTGCAAAGAGGATGGAGCTGGGCTGCTCTCAGTGGGGGCGGACGGCAGGACAAGGAGCAATGGGCTCAAGCTAGACCTGGAACGGGTTGCTTACAGATCCTTGGAGGTTTTGAAGATCCAGGTACACAAAGCCTCGGTTGGGGTAATGTAGCTGGGGCTGGACTAGATGTGACCTCCTGAGCTCCCTTCAACCCTCGTTTTCTATGATCCTAAAACCCTTCTAGCAGCTCAACCAACACATCCTTCACACCATGGTAGCTCAGCTCTCCCGTCTATAGCGGTCGATGACTACGGGTTACCGTCCACTGACCACAGGCTACGAGCGCGCATACGGGCGGCTATCGCGGAGCATCTGATGTGCTGTCAAGTCCCGCATTTTATTTTATCCTGCTGTTAATTGTTCATGGGCCCATGCCCCAAAGGGCTTGTGCAGATGTTGCTACCAAACGTGGCGTTGGCTTTTGCTTTTCCAAACAAGCGACGGAGTTCAGAGTCCACGTCAGAGCGGCAAACCTGGGGGCCGCTGCACGTCGCTTTTGTTTCTCAGCAGGATTTGGGGACGGGGACCCCCCCCGGCGGTGGAATAAACCAAACATAACAGCTCTTGCTGGAGACGCGGGGCCATTAATCCAAACACTAATTACAAACAGACTGCTTGAAAGTGCACGTGATTTATGCCTGCGAGCTGCAGTTTGACTCACCCGCCTCGCATGTTTACGTGGATCTTTTGATTGGCTCGCGACCAAAAGACGCGGGCTTTTGCTCAACGAGGGCTCTGCCGCTCCGGGCTCGGATAATGGCCGAGACGATGCGCGGGGCCCTGAACGGGTTATCTGGTCTCTTGGGGACACGGGAAGCTCCCACCGATTCCAGCACGACGTTGGGTCGGGCCAGGGAGGAGGAAAGGAGCAGGTGGGCAATGAGAAATTTGGAGTCGAGGCTCCTGTTAACACTTCAGAAACACGGGAGATACGGGGGGCCGGCTGGCGGGTCTGTCCCGACGTGCCGCACACTTGTGCTCTGTTGAAAGGCCTTATCTGTCTTGTCAGCAAAGCTGAACGCCGTGGAAATAGGGTCCGGGAAGGCTCTCCAAGCCCAGCCGAGGCTGCTGAGCCTTCCAGGGGAAAATCCCCCGTGTCAAAAAGCGATGTTCGCATTAGCAAAGAAAACAGACCCAAAGCTAGAGCATTGCAGCAAGCTCTGGCAGGCGGGTCCCAGAAACGAGCTCGTGTCCTTCTACCGGACGCATCCCAAGGGAGAGTCGCTGGTCGGCACTCGCTGGCAACGGTTCCAACGTAATGGCTCGCTCTCGTCCAGGACCGTTTAGTCCTCCTCGTTGGAAAAGGAAGCACGGTGATGGTTTCGAGAACACAGCTCGGAGAAAAACCTTGTTCCATTTGCCTGAAGGAAGGTGGTACCTGACCGGTGCAAGGCAACGCCACTTCCTTTCCCTTGCAAATGAGCCACCAGTTGCTCCATTCAACCATCATCGCAGTGCACTAGGCAGGGCTGGTGGAGACCAGTCGTTTTAAGTCCCAACAGCATTAGCCAAACGCACATCCCCACTTTTGCTGCTCTGGCTCCCTTTTTCCCCTCCCACCATGGTTCAATCTGAATTGCTGAGCTTTTCTACAGTTCCAAACATTTTCTTCTCGCCCACATTTCTTCCCATTTCATTTTTTTCCCATCACTTTCCCTGATGTGCGACTGAACTGGAAGTGGTCAGTTGGGCGCACGTGCTCTTCCAACTGCTTGCTTTCTCCAAACCAATATTTGTACGTAACTCCCACTTGCAGCGAGGGTCGTGCACACGCTCGCTAGGGAGACTGGTCTTTTAAGCGATCGTGCCGCCTGTGCACGCGAAGGATTTGTATCCCTTGCATGGGAAAGAGTTGATGATTTTGGCCTTCATCTAAAATAACCAAGATTCAACTTTTCCCCCTCCCCAAGACGGTGATTTTTGCAAGGGTAAAGACATAATGTTTAATACGCTCTCCCTTGTCTGTCTCTGCACTTCACTTGCAGGATTTAAGGCAGGTAAAAGGTGACAGTAAATCCAGCCTGAAGTGTCAAGAGTTATTTTTTCTACTCAACAGAGGCATTTCCAAAATGCCTCTATTAACAAGACCCTGATCTGGACTTCAGGGATTCATCCAGTTCAAGGTTTCTTGACATCTAATTTCCTGTCACTGCACCCAGGGGCAGCAGTGGAGAAGAAAACCCAGGAGATCGGTGTGCAATGCACCCCCCCGGTGTGTTAGGCGCTGGCTTTGGGCCCAGAAGAGCAGGCACAATTTTTAAACAGGCCTGATGAAACAGCTTTAGCTCTGCTGCGACTAGGATGAGCTAACACACGCTGCCTGATAGCGGAGTGCACGCATGTGTGTGTCTCTCCAAAAACTAATTTTGCTACGAACATTTCCTGAATGAGAATGACCTAATACCTGAAATTAGAACCCATCGGGGCGGGCGGGGGGGAGAATACCAAAAAACTTTCATGCACAACTGCACTGTAATGTCAAACTTACTGCAAAATATTTGTATCCTGTAATCCGAAAATAAAAGCCTGCCAGGAATAGCTATGTGAGTAGAAGCTAAAAAATATATTTTGGACAGTGCAGGAAACACGGAGTATGCATCTAGCTAGAATTCAACCTGCTTTCAGTGCTAGCGTAACCCCTTGCTCACTTTCCCCCAAGCAAACTGAACTGGACTCGCTGCTGAATCCCAAACCGACAAATCCAGCATGCTAAAAGGCAGCAAAAAAACCCCAAGCACCTTTTGGTTTCGCTCAGCAATTATTTATGTTTGAAATCCTTCCAGCCTGTGAGCGACTAACAGAAGAATTCTCTTTGTAGTGATGTGCTTTACTTACATTAGATGGACAATCTCGTGGCAGATATTAATAGTCATAAATGCTGGCTACCCCAAGATCCAAGTATGAGGTTATTTTTCACATTGACCTTAGCAAAGGACTCTGGTTGCAAATTACTGCTACAATTAATCTCTGCCTGATTTGCAAGGGAAAGAATCTGGAAACCATCTTGTGTAATGTGTGCTGTAAATCATGACACATAACTTGCACTTTTACAGAGATCACACGAGCTGAAAGTACTTGATACGCATCCAGGAATAAAAGCTACCTGATGGAGGCAAGCATTTCTCATGGGGCGGGGGGAGGAATGCCAAGTGACCCGGTCCTACGCCAGAGCGAGTCAAGAACAAAGCAAGGGAAATCACTCCAAGTATCCTCGCTCCCGGCCTTGTTTCCTGTCCATCTTTTCCTCCAAAATCACAAGAAACAAACTAACACGGCCTCTTGGCTTGTGCTTGGTGCAAACCGAACCCAACAAGCAGCCAACTCCAAGTGACTCTCCTTTTGCAAACGATGACGGACATCGTTCTCGACAGTGACGATTCCCAGGGACAAAGAGGACTCGCCCCCAACCTATCTGATTGACTTACAGTGTTAAACACGACTCCAAAAAACGCCCCCATCTCTCTCTCTACCGTCTTCCTTCCAGCCACGCATGCTGGGCTTTAAATTTGCCCAGATTTCTTTCGTATGCTCTGTTTATTGAGTTTGAGGAAGATCTGTTTCACTGCTGCTGCTTTTCTAAAAGGATGACTCATTTCCCTGGAATAGCCTCAGATCTGTTGCCATTTCCATGCGCTCGCATTATATTGGAAAAGCCTGGAGAGGACGGGCACATGATTAGACCGGTTCCAACAACCCAAAGGAAAAAGTCAAAACAGCGTCTCCTCCGGTGCCGGGGAGAACATGATTAATGAGAACTTCCTCCGCTGGGAATGGGTCTTGCAATCTTTGGCCTGAATATCCACCAGACTTTACACACCAGATTCCTAGTATGGACTTGGAATAAAGCAAACAGAAGAGGTGGGTTTAAGAATACATTATGTTAACTCCTGCACAAAAAAAAAAAAAAGGCTGACTATTCCAACATTTTTTTTTTCATTCGTCTTTAAAGAGGATGAAGGCAAAAAGCAAGGAGCGGGAAGACTAAATAGAGCGTGCCATTCGTTCCTCCACTCAATTTCTCCGAGGTGTTGCTCCCCTTGGAAGGGAACTAGAAGTGCAGAACTGGCTGCCCATCTCTAAGCCCAATTCAGAACTTGCGGGAAGTGCATGGAAACCCTTTCATTTCAAGATGGCTATTATGTCCACTTACATCAGGTTGGAGGCTGAGACTTCCAGTCCAATGGATGCCTCTTAGGATAATTATAATGCAGTGCAACGCTCAGTGACGCATTGTGAGCGATGTGGGACGAGGCTGGCATATAAGTGGAATCTGCTGGTGTCAACTGGACCGTGCCTGGGTTCAAGCACACTCTTCTTCAGCTCAGATCAGTGGACCAGGAAGAGGCCTTGTCTATCGGGGCAGAGTAAGCCTGCTGTATGACTTCAGAACTGGGAGTACTGGTTCACCTCTCAAGAGGTCATGGGGTCTTGTAAACCGTTTTAAATATATTCCGGCCCCGATTAGTCCCTTTTCTTGCAATATTAATATGCTACATGGTGGGCACGTCTACACGTGC
>JAGPOW010003182.1:10995847-11022317 GCA_030014935.1 Caiman crocodilus | reverse complement strand
TGTGTGGGTCTACACACAGAGCTAATGCACTTTTACTCCTGCATATGTAGACGCTGGCTTAGTCCTGCTTACTAAAGTTAGTCCCAAGTCAGTCCAGACACACATTGTTATTGCACAGTAAGGCGTCTATAAGCGAGTTACTGCAGAGTAACTAATTGGGTGTAAATTTGCTACCTGCATGATGCAGGTATCAAATTTATGGTCAAGTCAGCATAAGTCACCATATTTCCGGAGCAGTACAGGCACGCACATGTAGACATGCACCCATACTGCACAGGAATTTCGGTTACTGCGCAGTAAATGCAGATGTATGGATGTACCTGGTGTGTCTTAGGCTGGCACGTGTGGTAGAGTTTGAGCAGATGATGCCCACGGTACGAGGAATAACATTTCTCTCGTTCTTAATTCTTCCTTCTGGAATTGCAAATTAACCCTCAACTCCACTGCCACCCTAAAATAAAATTATAAAAATTCAATGTTAAAAAATAATTCAAAACTGGATTGGGTTAAAAAATATATATAAATAAGCCACTGTCATTGCTGGGTTACTGGAAAACAATGTTTTCCTTTGCAGCATGGGGGAATTACTCTGAGGACAGAATCTGATTTAAAAAATGAATGAAGAATTCACCTTTGGTAAATGCCCCAGATCTTTCTGCAGTTTGCCTGCTTGACCCCCCCTCAAGCTCAGCAGAGGTTGTAAAAACAGAGTGACATTATCTGTAAATTGCATTAAAAGGCTGAACCACATGATTTTAAAAGATTTTCCCATACTCGTTTGAGAAAAATGCAAAATACGTTGTAAAACAAAGTAGTGCAGAAGTCTTGTATGGTTTAACCTCCGATTCTGAAGCTTTAAAAAAAGATGCTTAAAAGGTAGAGAAGTAGTTAATTTAAGCTTTGTTGGAAACAACTGTAGGTGTTCGATATGATGCCTCTTTAATTGGTTAATGAGTGCATTGTTTTCTAATCCTTACAGCTTGTTAAAATTATAGTAGAGCATCTGGACCACAGCCCTAATGAAGAGCTTGTAATAATTCTGGTCAAATATCTCCATCAGTTTCTGAAGAACTATGTTTGTTCTTGCAAGGACTACGTTAAAATTCCAGCAAATGCAAACTCAGGGCGTTTGATTAAGTTGTCTGAGAGATGGTTTTGTAACAGTATATGATTTCTTTTAAATATGACAAAATAACAGACAATGCCAGTTGGAAAGCAACACTTGTTTTCTGATGTGAATATATACTAAAGAACCCCATATTGTCGCCTAAGTAACCCACGTTTGGCAGATTTGAGCCCAAAGCTGTTGGGTGCGAGGGAGACTGAGTAATGAGAAATAGGAGGAATGTCCTGTGGATTCAATCTTCTATTCTTCCCCATGCAGGAGATGGCAGCTTGCAGACTGTAAGCTCTTTGGGGTAGGGACAATTTATGGATGAACGTGGTTTTTATAGCAAGATGCAATTTGTTTCCGAGAGAGCTGCTCCCATTTAAACAAAAGTTATGGGTCCGATAGAGATATTATCAGGTGCCGGATCTCTGGTCTGGCTTATTCAACAAGTCAAACTGGACGGTCCATAATGACTGGTTTAGTTTAGGTCGTTCCCCCCACCTCCTTGCCTTGAATTGTCACGATATATTTTACCTGTAGTGCAGTAGTTTGTTTCCCTTCCCCTATTAGGCCTCTCTGTTTAATTACAGTTTAATGTGAATTGATCTTTACATTAATGAGCCCATAAAGAAGATTGATTTTTTTTTTTCCAAGGGAGTCTTATGCTCAGCTTGGCAGCAAAGCAGTCCTATTGATTTCGCCTCGCCAGTAAACACTCTGTAGCGCACGGCCGGGCCCTTTATGAATCAGCTAATCCTATTTCACGCTCTTTTTCCTCCCGAAATCCTCTTGCTGGCTTTCTTGTTGTCCACACTTATTCCAAGCAAGATCATGAGCGTAAAGTGGCTTAGGGGACTGGACCCAATGATCTGTAAGGCCCCAAACAACCACGAAACTATGAATAGCTTTGAATATTGCCAACCAACAGCTGGATACTCTGGGTCAGTCTCCATTTTCTCCTCTGAATATCTCGGGCAGTGATTCTCAACCAGGGAGTTGCAGCACCCCGGGGTGTCTTGAGATCTTTTCACATGACTGGTGAGGAGAGGCCGAGGGAACTGGGCTGATTTAGTCTGCAGAAGAGCAGACCGAGGGGGATTGAATAGCAGCCTTCACCTCCCTGCCGGGGGGCTGCAAAGAGGATGGAGCTGGGCTGGTAGATAGCAGGACAAGGAGCAATGGGCTCACGTTGCAGCAAGGAAAGTTGAGGATGGATATTAGGAAAACTCTCTCACTAGGCAGGAAGTAAAGCACTGGAACAGGTTACTTACAGAGGTGGTGGACTCTCCATCCTTGGAGGCTTTTAAGGCCTGGCTTGACAAACCTTTGGCCGGGATGATGTAGTTGGGGGCGGTCCTGCTTGGAGCAGGGGGTTGGAGGAGATGTGACCTCCTGGGATCCCTTCAACCCTCATTGTCTGCGATTCTGTGATTTCAGACACTCTAAAAGGACATGCCTGGCAAAGTATTTTGCATTCACCCTCCAGAAACCAGGTCCCTTTAATGCACCTCAGCCGGGGCACCCAAACACCGAGGCAAACCAAAAAATCACTATGGAAAACGCTGGCTGTGGCCAGCTTTTCCCCTCTTGCTTCAGCTCCTTGGCAAGCCTCCTAAAGATACTTCTGGCAGCAAGGGTGCTTTATTTTTTTCTCCTCAAATTCGGGTAGACAGAGCGCCATATAACTCATCCGAAAGGACCATCGGACGGACTGTAACGATGCCATTACTCCTCTGATAATATACATTAATGCGCTTTTGGAAACACTTAAACGCATGCAATGCATGCAAACCTACTTGAGAGGTCTCGGAGGTAAACACACTTCATGTGTTTATAAACACTTGAAAACCCAGGAATTTATTTATTTCCCTTTAACTGCAGGAATACGCTGCTATACCAGACACTCCACGTCTTGGGATTCAATTCACAGTCTTTATCCCGGATCAGAGTTGGCAAAATCCCTACCTATAAATTCACAGGTTTGGAAGCCAGGAGAGATCACTACAACCATCCAGATGACTTCCCACATCCCAGCGCCAGGGCATTTTACCTAGGAATTCGCGTCTCTTATTTTCTTCTAACTATTTAGTTGGTCTATAGAAGAGATCACATCTACCCAATGAACCTATGTCTCAAAGCCACTTATTTGTGGTGGACGCTGGCGTTAAGACGACACATTCCCAAGCTGCTACTGATAAAGACGGCCCCATTTCCCTTGGTAATTTACTCCCCTGGCGCCGTCACCCGTGGGTAGCACCCGTGAGTAAAGGTGACTCTAAATGTGCTTTCCCTGCGATAAGAACGGAGATGAAACGCCCATCCTGCCATGCTCTCCGAACAACAGAGCAGACAATGGGATCCTTATGACAGGAATAGCACAAATCCAACTATCGCAAGGCAGCAAAGGAAAGCAGTACAGATTTCAGGAAAGTGATACTAAGCAGATTTGTGGAGGTTATTGTCCTTTTATCATTTGCCCTGGCACCTTCTGTACCATGCTGAAATTTCAGAGGAACAGCAAATCTGGCTGCTGGTAGTCAAGGACTCCTCCTTTCCAAAGAGCTCATTTTGTTCTGGGCATGAAACGTCTACGCTCCGACTCCAAAGCAAAGTGTAGTGATGAGGATCTCGATTCTCATCCACTGCCTAGATTAAACACAAAAGCAATAGCAGGGAGTTGGCTGGGATCTCAGGAAACCCTACCTACTTATTCAGGTGCCTTCAGAAACAGTGAGGAAATGGTACTTTAGGGTCTTATTTGGACACCTAAAATTGCAGCCAGGTGGAGAAACTTGTGAGCAAACTGTCAACCCACAAGTGCTGGGATTCAAGCCACCATGTACTCTTCCTTCCCAAAGAAGGTCCTAAGACCTCTAGCTGGAGCCCTCTCGCTACATCCAGGACTGGTGGGAAGACAGGAGCACCGATGCATGAGTGTGGTATACACCCAATGCTAAGATTTTAGGTATTCCCATTTCAAAGGGCAAGGAAAGGACCCTGACTGCTGCCGGTTTCAAGTGCAGTGCCCCAGAGGTTGGTCCTGGGCCTGGTTTTGTTCAGTGTCTTCATCAGTGACCTGGAAGATGGGATGTGGCGCACCCTCAGCAAGTTTGCAGATGACACCAAGCTGGGGGGAGTAGTAAATGCATTGGGGGATAGGGTTAAGATTCAGAGTGACCTTGGCACACTGGAGGGTCGGGCCAAAAGAAATCTCATGAAGGTCAGCAAGGACAAGTGCAAAGTCCTGCACTTAGGAGGAAACAATCCCCTGCACCGGTGCAGGCTGGGGGTGACGGGCTGGGCAGCAGCTCTGCAGAAGAGGCCTGGGGGTGACAGCAGACAATAAACTGGATGAGAGCCAGCAGTGCGGCCTTGTTGCCAAGAAGGCTAACAGCATCCTGGGGCTGCATCGGCAGGAGCACTGCCCGCAAACTGAGGGCAGTGCTTCTTCCCCTCTGTTCAGCACTGGGGAGGCCACATCTGGAGTGCTGTGTCCAGCTGTGGGCCCCCCACTACAGGAAGGATGTGGACAAGCTGGTGACAGAGTCTAGTGGACGGCAACAAGAATAGTTCAGGGAACATAACTTTTATGCAGAGAGGTTGATGGAACTGGACTTATTCAGTCTGGAGAAGAGGAGACCATGGGGGGGATTGAATAGCAGCCTTCACCTATCTGAAGGGAGGTTGCGAAGAAGATGGAGCTGGGCTGGTCTCAGTGGTGACAGATGACAGAACAAGGAGCAATGGGCTCAAACTGCAGCAAGGGAGGTTTAGGTTGGATAACAGGAAAAACTCTCTTATTTGGAGGGCGGTGAAGCACTGGAACAGGTTACCCAGAGGCGGTGGGATCTCCATCCCTGGAGGTTTTTAAGGCCTGGCTCAACAAAGCCCCAGCTGGGATGATATAAGTTGGGCTGGTCCTTCTCTGAGCAGGGGGTTGGACCCCCGTTTTCTATGATGCAAAGAAAAAACTAAAACGAAATTCATTTCAGGCCAGGAGAGCTCTGCAGCTGCCAATTCTAACCTCGGTTCCCTCAATTGAATTAAGACAACGAGGGAGTTCTGCTTTACATATTTTAGCACTGCTTAATGGAAGAGCAGGAACACGGCCAATTTGTTTCACTCACATTCTGCCCTCGATTTAGGTAAGAGAGATGTATTTTTAGTCAGCATACCAAGGTTGCTTCAAAGCCTTCAGAGCATCTTAGGTCACAGAGTTAAAAATTATCTGGTGGTACTGACATGAGCAATATCTATTGTAAGGAAAAAAGGTAGAGGAAGATACCCAACCAGTGTTTATTGATGCAAGGTAATGCACACTGGAAGCAATTATTTCAATTGCTCAATTGAATCGCTTGCTCCTGTATCAAATGTGACCATCCTAGAAGGAGAGCGGGCATCTTCACGAAAAAATTGCATCGCGTGCATTACAGGCAAAACAATCAAAATCACAGGGTGCCTAAGGAATGGGACAGAAAAAAGTTTTGATGGCATTATACTGCTGTTACATCGACCCACAGCATTGCCCACTGGAGACACTGTGATCGGTTCTGGCCACCAGCTCCAAAGAATTAAAAAAAGGAGAGATCCACAGTGGTCCGTGAAAATGATCAGTGGCCCAAAAGGAGTTTGGGGAAGAAAGATCAAATACATAGCCAGCCCTAGGTTTTGGGATTTATTTTTAAAGAGCAGAGGAAATGTGATAAAGGAAAGGAAACTGAAAAGGTAAAATCAAGTGCTCGTACCTACTCCCAAATAGCACAAGAGCAGGGGATGGGATTGAAAGCTGCCGATGAAAAAAAATCTGTATTTTACCCGCCGTGTAATCAACCTGCAAGACTTGCCGTTGCAATCCGTAAACTTAAGGGACGAGACATTTATGCGGAGGAGGAAAGCATCCTATAAAAAGCCAAGAAGGGACTGAAGCCTTTAAGCACGTGCATGAATACAAGCCAGCCACTAACTAAAAGGTTAGGGAGAAGCTTCTAAGGGCAGACCGTCTGCTCGTCCTTGGGACTTGCACATCTTGCACTCGGGCACCTGGTAAATGTCACACGATTGAACAGGTCGGCTGCTTATCTGCTCCACGTGGCAGGTCCTTTTCAGTGAGGTCCTGCAAGTGTTGGGATGGAGGAGAGGAAAGCTGGGGTCTGTATATTCCACCCCCTGAAACCCGCGGCAGTGCTTTGTGGCAGGTCAAATCCAGAGCATCTTCCCTGCAGGAAAATACATCACCAGGTTCTCAATAAGACGACACGAGCGTGCTTGCCAGGAGCGTGACACCTAAACTACCCCAACAGCGGACAACAGACCATTGATGATGACCAAAAAACCAAACAAGCCAGGCGCGAGGGAGCAAGGACTTACAGGTAGAGGGAGACGACAGTGGAAGGTGCAGCCCCCAAAGACGGGATGGTTGTCAGCTCGTTGTTATTCAGCCGCCTGGAAGAAAGAAAGAGAAACTGTTGAGACAAATCGCTGGAGACGAAGCAGGTACCAGCTCAGTCAGACCTTGATTAGGTGCTTTACATAAGCACGCGTGTTGCCAAAAGCTCCGTGTCACCTGCCAATGGACCCTGCACCAAGCACTGCTACAGGAAGGTGGTTTACCAGGTTTATACGACACCCCCGGCTCCAAGACACAACCCAAAACACTTTGGATTAAAACCCTGTTATGAGCTCTAGAGTATCAGGTGGGGGGTCCTGCGCCCTGTGCCTCAAAGAAAAGTAATGGGCAAGTGCCCTACCGAAGAATAAAACAGCCCCGCAACTCTCCCTCAGGGCAATTTTCCGCTCAAGTCGAAGGAGACAGCGTGCACCCCCGTTACACCTCGGCACGTTCCAGGTGCAGTCGAGCCACGTGCCGTTTCTGTGTTACTAGCCTCATTTTGCAGCGGGGGAAGCTGGAGCACAATTTGTGCTGGTGAATGAAGCACCACTATTTATCCGTACAGCGGAAGCACCCCCGTGCGCCGAACCAGACATCGAGCTCGGGTGGCTAAATACCATTCTCACCCCGGTTTCATGATGATGGTTTGAGACTGGCACAATACAGCATATCCCTATAAATTCCTGGGAATTTATACAGCGCATTTCACAGTGGCATTTCAAAGGCAAGAGTAGCCTTATCTCCAGTTCCTGACGGGGAAACTGAGGCATGGAGGGAATATGCACTGTGCCTACAGCCAAAAACACAGGGCAGGACCCGGGGTCCTCAGTCCAGGGCTCTTCCTGGTGCTCAACACCGCGTGCACCCCTCTGCATTGTGCCATATCACAGGATGCCAAGGGCATCAGCAATGTCAGGTAAAAAAACCCCGACTGCCCAGAGCCCAACGCGGGCATTGACATGCAACGGGCTGCACCTCCGAGGAGCGCCCAGCTACAGGCACGGGCAACCTTCCCAAAGGCCCGGACCCCGCAGCGACGCAGGCGGGTTTGCTACTATGCCTGGGCCATCGGATACGGCCGCGTCTCCCCCCACGGCCTCGCGTTCGAAGCATTTTCCCTGACTGAAAGCAGATCCACGTCACGTGGCCAAGCTCTTCCTCTGTTTAAAGAGCCCTTGTTTGTACGGTGAATTAGCCAATTAATTACTATAACAGTTGCTAGTCTGGCTGCTTGAAAATTACCTAATTTCTTGGCCATCTTGCTAGCCCTGCCTCTTCCCCCCGCCCCCCAGCCATGCTGAAGCAGTCGCAGCCACTCCACTTCCACGGCAGAGCAAAGGGCAGCACGCATGGCAATGCCAACACCCCACCGGGTCCAGGAGACCCCTCCAGATCGGTTACCCTGCGACGCAGGATTTCGCAGGATCTCTGCTTGCGAGCTTTCTAGGTTCCTGTTCGTGCAATAGTGCCGTTCCCCTCCTGCGGCCGTGCCCCCGAAAGGGCTCCGGGAAAACCGGGAGGTCAAGAAGCCAAGGCCCGGCTGCACTTAGCAAACGATGCTTCCCAATCCCAGAGCGCGCGGGGCTCTTTACCGCAGCGGCTCGGCCAGGATGGTAATACCGCAGCACGAGCGATGAATGCCGTTTCGCTGGGCTCCCCTTCCAGAGCAGGGCACCGAGTTCATAGACAAGGGGCCGGTTTCTGCAGCCCAACAAACCTGCCCCTGGACTCGCGTGCCGGAAGCAGAAAGGAGTGCAAAAGTACGGACCCTGAGGAAATGCCTTGCTCTGCTCAGGGAAGGGACAAGAGCAAGACTAACAGATCCTGCCCTCTTTAACAGCATCTGGCAGGGAACTGGACAAGCAGTGTGGTGCATCTGACCCCAAACCCCTGAAATAAAGGACAAGAATGGGGTCCATTATACTGGCTAAGGGGCTTTGTGTCTGTCGTTATGACTCTGAACTTTCACTGCTCTGGCTTATTCATTTTACGGTAGAGAAGAGCAGTGTTTTACAGCTAACAGCATATAACCATTCATTATTTGTGTCTTAGTAGGGCTTGCAAGTGCCAGGCCGTCGTCACAACCTTCTCGGGTAAGGAGATGTAAGAGCCAACAGGTCCTTTGCTTCTTCCTTTTCATGCATTTGTGTCAAACCCCGAGTCAAAAGACCCCAATCCGGATCAACTCCTTTGCACCAGGAGGAGTGCACAGACATAGTACCAAACAGCTGCAGAGAGTTTAAAGACTAAATTTGTAAAACGGGCCAGGACCAGGAAGGAAAAATTATCATTGCCATTTTATGAATGGAAAACTGAGGCACGCAGACGCGTAGGAAGTCGCCAGCAAAGCCAAGTACGTGCCAGGGGAAGTCATTCCTTATAAATGCTCCCCAAGTGGAGATTCACTCTTGCCAAGAAAACTATTAGCCGAGCTGAACAGATTGCCAAAAGAAAAAGATTTCAAATGCTTCTAAAACCTTCTGAAACGCCAGTGATGGGGTAGAGGAGAGGAAGGTGACAGACCAGTCGCCCAGCCACAATAAAAATCACTCTGGAGTTTGACTTGGCCTGTCTGCATGTGATGGGACTGGCTTGATGCGATAAGGACTTTGCAATGCAGTCACTTAAGAGGAGAATCGAAGAAAGAAGAGGAGTTGCGGGCAGTTTGCAGATATTTGGCTTGCCTTTGCCGTTCCCCTTCCAATGTATGTATGCAATGACAGATTTTTTTTTTTTTTTTTGCAAAAGTCTTGTTGGTCTAATAAAAGAGATCATCTCTACGACAGGTCTTGTATGCACTTCTGCACTTTGACAGAAACACTCTTCTATTTTTAACACTCTCCCCTGCCGCTCTGAGTCTGGCTTACACGCACACACACGCTCTCGGGCAGCAAAGCCTCCTAGAACTAGAACGTGCACAAAGCAAACCAGAAATAACTGATGAAAATACACAATGCCCGGGCCAAATCCTTAGTTACAAACTATTTCGTGTTCCTTAAAAGCCCTGAGAAGTATAAAGGGACCTTTGCACAGATGAGAAGCAAGCCCTTATTCCCCGGTTTCCATTACGGCCACCCTGCTGTGGCCCTGACTGACTTGTAACAACAATATGTAGTTCTCTGAGCTAAGTGTGACTTTTTATTTGGCAGCGTCCCGGCAAGCCCTCCGCTCCAGACTGCTTTCATCGGCGGGGGCGCCCGCAGATCTCCTTTATTCTTCTGCATTTGCCGACAGGAGGTTTTGAAGAGACGGCTTGTGTCCAAGATCCCCTCTCAGAAGAGAAAGAAAGGGGTGTTTTTCACCCCTAAAACGTCTCCTCCCTTTCCCCGTCCCTCTCTTTTGGTTATGCAAATCTGCGGCCTTCCATCGGTAAACGGAGGGGGGCACGCCATATGAAATATTGACAGCGCAGTTGCCAGGCTGGTGCGGAGCTAAAACGGAGTGATGCTCAAAAATAGCACGGCTCTCCAGAGCTTGCAGGGAAAGGCATTTAGGAAAGAAGAGGGAGAGGACATGGTGGGGAGCCCGGGGGAATTGGCAGGCCAAGGGGCTGGCTTTCCTTTATGGGATGCGTGTGCATGACGGGGGAGCGCACTAAACTCAATGCGAGCGGGTGACTGTGCATTGTAGCACGTGGGTTAAATGGATTTAATTTTATCATCATCATCAGTCCCTTGATATGAGGATGACGGCCTTCGGGAAGTCATCGGGGACTGAGGAGGCTGGACTGAGATCCACATGTTCAAGTGCAGATGTGGCAAATAGTTCTGGGAGGAAGGAGCAGACCCTAGTGATCTCAGGATCTAGTCTTTCCTCTGTTACCCTCTCTGCCACCGACCAGCCTAGCCTTGGGCACATCACTTGATCTCTCAGCGGCAATTTCACCACCTAAAAACAGAGCGTAAGTGAGCGAGGTGGTGGGTGGCTCGATACCAAGTGAAGCTGCTGGAGTCACTCAGGACTACAGACGTTCATAGCATGAGTTACTTCGTTCAGACCCACCGGTGACACAGCTGACTTGACGCTACACGGTTGCTTGCAGATAAGCCCCAAGCTGCTGTACGAGCTACCAAGTGACCTGTAACGGAATGCAAGGCACCAAACTGCACCCTGCTGCTCCTGTAAAATAAAACGTTTTAACACCAGGTTTCTCCCAAAACGTCAGCTAAACACAGGGAAATTAGTATGTGGGAAGTATGCAACAATCATCTGTCACCTTGGAAAACACATCGCACGGGAGCATCTCTGGCAGTCCCTGGATTACCACTCAGTGCTAGAAATGGTTAAACTACCTGGGATTCAGAATTTATATTAGACTTGCTTTTCTTTTTCTCCTCTGGTTGAAAGTTTTCTGACTTCGGTAAATTTTCTCAAAACTTCACTCACATAACCCCACAAAAAGAAAATTCCTACACACACACAATATAAGTTTACTGTTTTTATATATCTATCTATATTTAACTACTTTCACCAAACGAGCACTCTTCTGTGCCAGGTTAAGGTTTACGGATTCTGCTACTTCTCAACTAACCTCAGTCCTCTACAATTTAGTGTTTACACCTGCCTTGCCCAAAGGTTCACTTTTTTTCACTATAAAGCGTGAGCCTAGTAGACACTTGCTGCATCTACACGTTCATTAATGCACAGTAGTTACTGCACATTTAATTTAGTGCTTGCTTAATGAAGTACTAAGTAAGTGCACAGTAGCTACAGTTGCCGTGCATGCCTTTTTAGTGATGCTATGGTGCAGCAGCTTAATAATACTGCGCAGTAGTGCATTAGCACGGTCTGTCCTGCAACGTGCTACTGCAGTGTTATTAGGCTACTGCCCATAAGTGTCTCGTGTAGACGGGCTGCTGAGAACCACAACGAATAGGACGTGAATGCATTAAACATTTCTGAGATGAATAAGCCTCTTGAGCAGCCCCGGCCACTAATCTTATAACTTTATTCTCCTCCCTTTCTGTCCGGGCCATCGGACACGTGATAGAAGTGCCGTAGCAGGTTTTGTTGAGGATCAGTCACTTTTAACCTGGCAGTGCATTTTGCATCTGTAAAAATACCCCAAATCCAGATGAACGTCTGCTTGCCCTAATGGGATGTGGCACGAGGCTTAATTTTGCAAATGTTTGTAAAGTGCTTAGAAAACCTCCAAGTGGAGATGCTCTGGCAGCACAGATGTGGTTCCCTTTGTGAGCTGCAGTTTATTTAAGTGGTCTGTGGTTTAGCTGTTATTCAAAAGCATCCAAGATGGATGGATAGATCTTTTAATAGACTTTCCCCTTCACACTTCTCAGATCCTGCCTCACTCGCTCTGCATCACGCTACTCTCCAGCCATCTTTCTCCTTGTCAACCTCTTTTCTTTCCTCTTCCTCTCAACTCCCCCGCTCCCATCTACTTGCCTTTCCCTACTATTTCCCTACATGCTAACCTAGCCCTTCTCATACAGAAAAGCTCTCATCTGTCCAACCCCACTGTTTGTGCGCAGCAGCCCCTGCTCTCTCCCCATCACACACTCACACACACACACCGCTGTCTTTTGGGATGGCTTGCATTTTGGGGCAGGAACTGACTAATTCTGTATTTGTACAACACCTTGCACAGGGGAGCCCAATCCTGACTCGGTGCAGTATAAGAACCTGGATTCAACCTTCCTGTCTTCTACCTAGTCCCTAAAGCCACCTGGGACCATGCACACTCAGGTGCTTTCAAAAATAAAGACGCTCCTAAGCCTCCAGCGTGTTCGGATAACAGCCAATTATGCTAGTCCCAAAGGATCAGGTCTGTGGTTCTGTTCTCTAAGCCCAGAGCAATTTACAGCTTCCCAGAGTTTACAGAACAACTCAGAAAATATATCATAGGGACTCGGTATCGCTCATCTGCATCACCTCTCTCGCTCTCATTATTGCTCTCTATTGCAGTATGCTTTTAAACACTCCTGATGCATATTCCTCCCTCCCCATACCATGTCCTATTACTTCATAACCAATCTCTAATTATGTAGTCAGGAGGCAGATGGAAAACAGGGTCCGGTCTTGCAGCCGAGACCCCCACTGATGTAAGTGGGTTTGTGCACGTAAAAACGTCAGGACCCTAAGCCCCAGCGTTGAACAGAAAAGGCGGAAAGCCACAACCGGGGCAGCGCACAGTATTGCTTCTAGAAGGAAATGGTGTTTCAGTTTCCCACGAGGCACCGGTAGCTCTTCGAACAAAGACCAAACCTCAATTCTGCCACCAAATTCACATGCCAATGAAAGATCTTGTCCCTCTCTCTGCTCAAATCCTCCAACCCAACCCAACCCAACTCCGTGAACATCTGACAATCAGCGGCCTGGTGGGATCCGAGTTCAGCGTCCCCGCAACCCGAGGGGAGGAATCCCCTCTGATAATAATAGGTAAAGGCCATCTCCCTCATTGCTCTTCTGATCCAGCTAACCAAGAAAAAAGACTGCACTTGTCGGGTCCCCGAGCAGAGCGCAAACTCAATTTGCACTGGCTCCCGAGGCAGGGGGGAGGCAGAGTTAAGTGCTTTGTTGTCCACTACACTACACCTTTGTTTCCTGGGAGATTTGGGTTAGATTGGCATCAGATGTCAGGGCTGAGCCTGCTCGGCCTTGCTGCAGGGATCCCTTTCAGCTGGAGCCCGGTGTGTTCAGGTGTGTTGACTCCACTGCTCCCTCTGAGGCAGACAGCGAAGCAAAGCAAACACCAGTGATTTCCAATAAGTGCATGCTGGTTTAATTGAGATGTTGTGTTCTGCTAATTGACTGAGCTGAGAAAATAAAAAAAAAAAAGCCAAACCAGAAGTAGCGCACAGGTACAGCATGAAACGCACACCAAGCCAGATCTGCAGATGCCTGTTGGCTCGGGCAAAGAGGTATCCTGGGAAACCGTATACGGTTTCCTATTGCTCCAAGGACCGTCCTGGCAAACTGCAATTAAAGCCTCGAAAAGAATACTTACACTTCCCGGAGGTTCGGGAGCTCTGTAAAGGCAGAAGGATCGATCTCCGTCAACTTGTTGTAGCTCAGGTTTCTGTTAAAATAAAAGACAGTCGGATCAGCATGCTACAGTCACTGCACTCAGCAAAACCCGGTCGCCTTAATTATTCTGGATTGCATTGTGAGACGATCTGCTGTTTTACAAGAGCACTTAAGAAACAAGGAGAGGGAGGGGGAAGAGAAGCACGGTCTGCTGCATAAACCGGCCGGTTATTGGGTTCTGCTATCAGAACATACGAGGCCTCTCCTAGATTCCCCGTCTCCCATTCAGATTAATGTATGCACTTAATTTATCTTAATATGAGACAATTAAGTTTACTGTTTCCCTCCTGGTTATTCATAACCACACTCTTGATCACAGATAAACAGATCGTTTTCCATTATAAAGCCTGATCTGAAGCAGTCAGCAAACCCCGTGCTGAATATTTTATACAGACACCCACGTATTTTATACACACGCGAAGATATGAGTACAAATAAAGGCGTGCTCGGCGTTTTCTAACGGGGCTGATCTCACTCACAGATCTGAACCGCTCCTTTTTCGCAGGACACACTACCGCACGTGTATCACCCCCAAATGCACCAGACGGCCTAGAACAGGGTGGAGGCCGGTGCAAAACCACACTGCGATGGGAATCGCTCTGCTGTTATACCCTCGAGGTCTCTTCCAACCCTACAATTTCATCCTGAGCGGCTGTTACTAGCAAGCCACACACTACAGATAAATCTGCCCGAAGGGAGTGAAGGAGCTACCGATAAGCTTAATATTAATTAAAGCTAAATTATGAATGGCATGGGAATTAAACAAGCAAATTATTATAATGTGCGTGATCCTGGCCCGTTGGAGCAGGGTTTTGGGCAGGGAGGAGGCACGGTGTGTGGGTTGTAGCAAGTGCACAGAGGTGGGACAGGCTTTATCATTACCCCTGCTGCAGATGATCAAACCCTGCTCCAACCTGGTCCCCGTCTCCCCTGCAGCCTGCTTGCACCCTCCAAGTGTCGGGAAACCAGCTCTTGCATCCCCTCGGCAGGGTGCTAGCAGCGCCCAGGGGGTGCTGCTGGCCTAGGAGATGATCCAAATGGCCCAGGCTTCCTATAGCGGAGCCTGAAGTGCCTCCCAAGGGCAATCCGCATCCCTGCGCCGACAGCAAACCGATGGGATGCAACAGATACCCGGCTGCGTCTGACTCGGGGCCGGGAGGGCGGCACTGCCGTCACGCTGGGATCCAGACTGCTCGGAGGGGAGGTGCCCACCGGAAGAGGAGAGCAGGAGTCACCGGGGAAGAGGATGCTCTGGACAGGTCCTCCGTCCCGCAGGGAAGAGGACGCTGCCCTGGGAGGGAGCTGGCATCTGGTCTCTGCTTCCAGGACGCGGTTGCTGCCGAGGGCCCTTAGACACCTCTAAAAACATTACACACAGTCCAGGCCCCAAAGAGCCTATGGTGTAAAAAGAAAAGAACAAAACAGGTGGAAGAGACGGGGGAAATAGCAGCCACGTGGCTCTTCAGGTCCTCTGGAGCATCCTTTGTGCATGTTGTGGTTGCCCCTGAAGGTCTCAGGCATGGACCACTGTCCAGGCACAGTTAAAAAAAAAGGTTTCTGCCCCAAGGAGCTTGCAAGACTCGTGCACCCCACAAAGCTTTCCCAGTGCTTCCACAATAAGCAATAAGACAGCGTGTTGGGTTTTTTTCTGGCATGAAACATCCAGCCGTCCGCAAGCACCTCCTGTGAAACCATCTCCAAGAGTTCAAAGCAGGCCCTTAACAGAAACTGGGACTGAAGTAGCATGAGTTTCAGACCCAAAGAAGCATCTATTTTAAAAATATGCTGTCCTGCAAGCTCCCTGCTCCAGTCTTTTTAAATCCTTGCGAGACCTTTCAATCAATACCAGCCTACAGCAGATATCCCTTCCCCCATGAAGTCAGAGGCATTTATCTAAATAAAAGTCAAGCTGCCGTTTAAACTAGGACTATATTTGCAAGCCAAGTTCATATTCATAGCATAATTACAAATCAAAGCGTAATTTGTCCGTAATTGCATTACTACAAAGAATAGTAATAATAAAAAAAACAAACCAAACCCAACCCAGCACAACCGTATTTGAGCTTGTTTGTGCCCCAGGCACAGAATAAAAGGAGTGTAACGAGTAGTGTCCTGCAGACCCGGCGCACAAAAAGGAAGTAGTCCAAGGCAGTACGAGCTCTTCTGGGGAGGTTTAAGAGGGAAATGATGTCTCAGCTGAGCCTGACTACTGCTCTGACCCTTTAAATGGGACCTCTGTATAAATGACCATTTACCCACCTGTCTAAGGCACTTGTGTAGCTAAGTGTTTTGCAATCTAGTGCATTTATTTTCACACGCCACGAGTCATCCTGACGGCAGAGGAGAGAGTCATTGCCATTTTCAGGGGGAGAACATTGCAGGGAAGTGTCGCGGAGGAGGGCTTTCTTGTCGAGCACACCGCAACACGTTTCGTTTTCCCAACAAAGGCGGACGGAGGGAATAATTGCGTGATCGTAAGGATTTCAAGCAGGTGAAAGGTTTCCACGCTCAAAGGTTAATGTCACTGCAGGTAACCTCCTTGTACTGTATTATCATTCCCGGGCCAGTGGTTTAAAGGTTGTCAGTGCCATTGTGCACGCGTGCGTCTCTATTATAACCGTATTTTGCCTGCGGGGCGAGTGTAAAATAAGCCAAGTGCAGGAAAATACACAGCCTGGGAGCTGTTGTACCAAGCGGACTGCTCACGTACATATTCAGGGCGCATTCACACATGCAGGCATGTGCACACTTGCAGCAGCTCAAATAGGAGCGGCACAAATTTGCGCTGGAGATTTTTGCCTCGACACGCGTGCCTGAACATGCACTTCGGTGTGGGGCAAACTGTGCCGCGTGGGGCAACGTGACCCTGCCCAGCTCTTCCTGGATCTTCAGCCAATGGAGCTAGAGGCTGGGGCCAGTAAAGGTGTATAAAAATGCCACAAGAGGCACGTGCACACTTGTCAGGATACATCCTCCGTGTTTCAGCGAGAACAGAATTGTTCCCATTTACATGAAGGCACCAGAAAATTTCTAGTCTGCCACATCGCCAAACAGAGGGCCTTGCCTAAGAATTCGGATAGGGAGCGTATGGTACCTCTGTCAGGGCTTGCAAACGAAAAAGAGACATCTGAGGCCCAAGAGACAGGCTGCAAGACGAGGAGTCCGGAAACCTGGGTCTTATTGCTGCCTCTCGAGCTCTCCTGCTGGGTGACCAAGTCTCCATGGCCTTTGTTTTCCCTGCCACCTTTTTCTGTTCGGGTTGGAAATAAAAATTGGGGTAGAGGCTGTCACCGTCCGTACGCTGCCTGCTGCATGAGGCCCCGGGCTTCATTGGGCTTGTCATGCAAATCGAGAAGGCGGCACGAAAATAAAGGTTACTTGCATGCATATGTTCCCCAGAGTCAACACACTGGCTGAGAATATGAAAGCCCATGGATAACATTCACATTAGCTTCTGCACACTGGTATCCCACCCGTGGGGACCAGAAACGCCAATGAGAGTACTAGAAAAAAAATGTCCTCTCAGTTTCTACCCTACCCGAGGCAGACGAGGTTCTTTGGGTAAATCCAATATCTTTTATTAGACCAACTGAAATAGTTGGAAAAACTCTTCTTTGCAAGCTTTTGGGTACAAACCGAGTGTGTGCATGCATGTGTGCAAGAGGAGAGCGTATTCAAACAGATCCATTTGCAAGAGGAATCCCTTTTTCTGATGTTGGGCCTAACTATGCTGACTGGTTCTGGTGCTACACACTACTGTTGCTGCCATCAGCGTTTGAAGGGCTCTTATTACTATAAAAAATAAATCTATGCCCAACTTTCCACAAAAGTACCAGCAATTTACCTTCTGCCACCCTCAAGGCAGTAGCCTCAAGGGGAAAAAAAAGAAAATCACCTAGTGTGGTTTACCTACAACCCCATAATGCCTGAGTTCAGGCTACATCTTCAGTGCACAGTCAAGTGATTAGCAACTGGGTCTGAGCAAGTACCAGTATGAACATCCCATCAAAGCCCTATGGCATCCTTGCTTCTTCCACACTTAACTGGGCACATCTGGAGGACAAACTGGGCACATCTGGGGGGCACATCTAAGGTTCTTTGTGCCGAGATGCTCTAGGACAACCTAATACTAATCCGTTGAGTCGATTGTAGGAGAGAGCTTGTCTGTCCTGCCTGGAGCATTACTTTTAACTAGTGTGCATACTTCACTGCCTCCTTGAATTGGCCAACCAGGTAGGTAAGCTCTCCCAGCCTCTGTCAATCAAGAAGCCGTGACTGAGAACCAAGACAATGGCACATCAATGCCCACCCTTGCTAGGGGTGTTTGTCCCTTTCTTGGAACACGTTTCTCCTTATGTGGTCCTGCAAAACGGCACTGCGGGTGGCTGCACTTCTCAAAGAGGGCCTGAAAGACGTTGATGACCATTTGTGCTGGGGTGAGGAACAGGCTAAACCGTCAGGTGCCCAGTTCAACCGTCTCCCACACGTGGAGAAATAATGCTGGCACATCCCAAGTCGGGTTGGTCTGGTAAGGGAGGTCAGATTCTCAGTGGAGCTGCAAGGGTCTCTATTCAGTGGATGGGATTCCCTTTCCACCCATCCCAGAGGTAATCCTGGTGGAAACAGCATGCTCTGTGCACATGGCTACTGATGGGTGCGTACATAGATACGGATTAGACCTTTTCAAAACACAAGTTACTGGCACTTCTGGTTTCCCAGAAAAGCACATTGTTGGTTTCCAGCGTGACCTAACGGTGAAACGGTTTACGAATGCCAGGAGAGGCAGCAGAATCCCTGCTCCCGAAAGAAATCCATGGTTCAAGTGTGCTGTCCATCCAGCAGGGACAACACGCAGTCACAAGAGGCTGCGGGTGCTTAAAGAGCGCACAGAGTCACAGTGTGCCGGGGAAGCCAGAACCGACGTGCCCGTGGACCATTTCTATGCTTCCCGGTCTCTGGGCAAGCTGAGCATTTGGTTCCCTCCTCTGGCATCACCGAGAGCAGCCCAGAGGCTGCTGTAACCCTACTGATTGCTGCACCGTGTGGGAGAAGCTCCCACAAAGCCAGATTTATCAGTGCCCCCAAAAGCCCCACCACCCTGGGTGGAGTTACAGAAGCCATTCCCCTCATTTAAATTTGCACATGGGGCATGTTATTCCTAAAGAGCCTTCTGCGTCTTCCTTTGAAAAAAAGTGTCCAATACTATGAGAAACTGGACACAGTGGCCTGGACGGGCCACGTATCCAGAATAACAACTCCTGCTGACGTGGTTGTGTGCGGCCAGGGGTCAGACTGGATATGTGACTCTGTCATCCCAAGGGCAATGCCCCAGCTTAAGCACAAGTTAGCTTTCCAGTGCCATATAGGGACCCAAAAAGTGCATATTCTAAACAACGTGACTTCAGTACCCAAGAAGCAATACCCAGCTGCGAGGAGCAGATGCATCAAGCCCTTTAATACAAGTCTCAAGGCAAATAATGCCTGGGCTGGAATCTGATGCAAGGCAACGTGCACTTGATCCTCATTGTTCAAAACTTTATGTAAACCTCTTTGGCTTCTTTAAGCAACTTAGGGGACAAATGTCTCGGCTCCCACTTTGCATAAGCAACTGCTTTTGTCCGCGAGAACGAGGAGAGCTGGTCCCTGGCACGCCAGCATCAGCACAGGCAAATTGGGTAAGCGATCGCTGAACCAGCCGATCTGCTTCCACCTTGCTGGAGGCAAGCTGGAAATTTAAAGAATACGATCATTATCAACACATGGAGAGAGGCAGAAAAGGGGGGAGTCGCCGCGTCTTCCACGATTTCGGCAGGACAGAAAATCTTTTGTAATAGCATTAAATAATAAAAATCTACAGCAGGAGCTTCTGAATTTCTTCAGACAAGGAGTTCTTAGACACTTATCTGTGCCTTTAGAAGGACAGAGGCAGGTTATTTTAGGCTTATATAAACATGTTTGCACAAAACCCAAGATCAAGTTTCCTTCAGTTTTAATAATCTTAGCAAAACAGATACGGATTTATCTGCGTGGATAGGATTTCTATTTAAAAAAAAGTGAGTTCCCCAACTAATTGAAGGAGCGTACAGTGCAAAAAACGAACGTGTTAACTAATAAACTGCAATTAGCATGCAAAATATGTGCGCGCATGTATCTGAGGATCTCAAATGTTTGCAGATGTCGCGCTAGGCTTCAAGCCCTCTAGGAGAGAGGTGAATCTATTCCCATTTCACAATGGCTTGATCCTGCTCTGCTACCCTCACCAGGGCTTTTGTCCGTATTTTAACTGGAGCAGACTCGGGCACAGAAAAGCGAGGCGATCCGACCGCCATCCAGCAAGTCGGGGACAGAGCCAGGACCAGAGAGCCCAGCGTCCTGCTTTACCTCCTAACCCAACCTATCCCACTGAAGCCCCTGGAAATTTTACATTTTGGAGATATGACTGGCCTTGTCCTGCATTATCAATCAAGGAGCGATCTCAGCTTAGAAAAAGCAGCGAGGAGAGATCGTGCAAAGCCAAGAAGGCTGGACAAATTATTCACCTTCTAAGAAAACAGCTGTGTAAGTGAACGGCAGGCTGCAAAACATCCCGTTGGGATTGCATGCTTCATCTGGACTGCCTAAAGGAAACGCCATCCTTTATTCTCGCGGGACACCCAGACTGGCCCCTTGCAGGAACTGCCCCAAAAGCAAAAAACTCATTTAAAAAGACAGCATGGGGACAGCTAAAAAAAAAAATAAAAGAAATCAAGCTTGACTCGGCTGCGAGCTATTTTGCTTGTACAACACAGAAGGCTCTTGGTCCTGCCACCGAGACCAGGGGATGCAGGATGGAGAGTTGCATCTCATCCACAAACTCCCCGTTCAATCCTGCTCTGTGCCCAGGGCTTACACCTCTGCTTAATTAAAGTGCTACTCGATGACCTTAAACAACACACGCCCTAAAGCCAAAACCGGTGAACCGCACAAGCACGGTTGTCATTGTCTTCTCCTCCAGGAGCCAAAATGTGCCTGGTTTAAAATGCTGAAACAGGAGCTACAAAAAAAAAAAATCCAGTTGTCTAACCCCCCCCCCCCCCCCAGTACATGAACTCATGAGCCCCAGGTCCATCGACATGTTTCTTAGATGGATCAATGATTTTTCCAGCCATACTTTTCAATGAAGGCTCCCTGCTGTGTGTTTAACAAACTACACCTATTTATTACAGATTAACAGCTGGATAATTTACTGTACATGCCTGTCTCAATGTAATTGCCACATTCCCACTAACGGATACCCAATGTGAATGGACAGTCTTTTCTTCTCTAAATTGTGCAACTCCACCACGGCACTGGAAGATAAACTAGGTTAAATCTTTAGCTCTCTTTCCCCCCCTTTTCTGGAGGTGTGACAGGCCGGAGGGATTGATAACAACCTCAACTGCTGGCAACCTGAAGCGTGCACCACGTGACTTCGCAAAACCCAGCTGTGGGCTATAGGTCAAGTGCAGATGGGAAGAGAGATAATTCAGAAACTCCCTGTACACTGTTCAGAAGTTTCCATGGTTTAAGAAAACACTGTAGGTCAGCAGTCATTCAGTGACATCCAACAGTCATATATTTGAACATGTGTTTTCTGCTAACACACAAAATTGTGATGACTTCTGCACTCTACGGGGATTCAAATGGCTTCATAATGTCAATAAAGCGTTTTTGGTAACTTAAGACTGTTTAACTAACTGGGAGAAAAATCTGGCCGGCGCTGCACATCTCTGTCGACTCGCTGGGAATACTCGTGCAATAAATGCATCCCCCGATACAACTCTGAGGATGGCGCTAACTCGAGACGCTGCCTGCGCGTACGCGGTCCCATAGTAGCTGCAAGACGCGCGGAGAAAATATTCCTTCCAAAAGACGGCACATTTGTAGTAAGCCACGGAGAGAGAGGAACGTCCTCGAGTCCGCTTTCTAATCGAGAACGGGGCAAGCCGGTCCCCGCCGCGAGTCTGGCCGGCGTCTTTCACGGGCTGCGGGGGACGGCGGTCATTGCAACACGACACGCGTCCCGAAAGACGTTCTGGATTATCAACAGGGGCTATTAAAATAGACACCTTTTACTTTGGACGTGTCTTAATCGTTGGCCTCCTGGCACCCAACGTTATCGGGAGGGGGGCGGCATTAGTAGCCACCAACGAAGTTTAATTGAGAAGGCGTTGAAGAAACCGTGCTCCGCGCTACGTACGGCCTCTCCCACTATTAGCAGCGTCGCTAAATCCGCTACGCGACGCGTAGTCTGCGCTTTCCCAACGCGACTCTCGCGACTTCTGCCAAAACGCGGCTCGTGAGCAGACTGGGCAACGAAGCGTCGCGCTGGCCGATCTCTCTTCCCGTTACCGAGTCTCCGCCCACTTACGTGAAAGCTAAGCCCGATCAATCATTAATTCTTTGGAGAGGGCAGAGAACTCGCTAAGAGTGTGTTTACTCATCTTTTGATTCTCTCGCTGTTCTTCTTATTAATAGTTAATCAGGAGGGAGCAGGCTGCCCCAAAAAACACATTAACTTGGAAACAGCACAAAGGAATACTTGTGAGCTGGTTAAAACTAGTCAGGCAACAGGGGAAAAAAAAAAAAAAAGAGGGCTTATAAAAACAGCGCGCAGATTTGCTCCTTGCAGGTTTTCTCCCCCAGCTTCAGGATACAAGCTTGCCAGCTGCCGTACTACGATTTTCCTCCACTTGCCACTTGTTCCCGACTCAGACGACAAGTTCGGCATCACGTCTTGCGCTCCTGAACGGCTTTCAGGAGAAAGAAACAGTTCAGCGAGTTTCCCCAAACCAGCCGTTATTCGGTCTTTCGGCACCGAGCAGGGCCAAGTTACTCCAACGCAGCAAATTAATATCCTCCCTCTTGCGTACACGCCCCACGAATGTGTCAGACATCAAATCCCATATCTCTTATTAAAGCAACTCGAATAGTTGGAAAAACATTTGAGCTGGCCTGATAAAAGATATCGGAGTCCCCCAAAGAACCTCGCCTGCCCGCGTCCTTAGGCCAACGTGGCTACAACCTGCGCCCCTGAACCACGGATAAGTCACGCGTGCCTCGAAGCTGCTAATTAGCGTTAATTTTAGCCAGACAAGGATCTTCTCAGATCCACTGCAAAGGCTGGAGACAAACTAGGCATCTCTGCGATGATACCCAAACTCCAGCCATCTGCTTGATTGGACCACCCAGCCTATTCCAGCGTTCCCAAAGACGGTGCACGGGGCGGAGGAATAACACGATTTCATCAGGAGCCCAGCCAATTTTGCAGCTCCGTACATGGAGGACAAGTCCCTTCCTGAGCCCAGCAGCGATCTGCTTACATCTGGGAGCACATTTGATCACTCCCGACACGAGCACGCTCTTCGCACAACTATCCAATTCAAAAATCTAGCTAGACAACTCGGGTTCCCGGAGCAGGCGCTTCCGCCGGCTGCCAGAAACATTTTGAAAGAATTTGAAGATCATGCTGGCTGACTCGCAAGAACGCTTTGAAAAATCATTATGTCTGTATTCTTCAAGGCATGAGGGTGAAGGACACACTAGGAAGGGGATAAAATCGCAGGCCAGAAGCACCGGAGGGTGCAACGTCTAACTCTAATCCCCGGGAGGTGTGAAAAAAGGTGCGGCAGACAGCTCTCCCGTTCTGCTTTAAAAATAGTTTTTACTGTAAGGAACAGTTTGAGGGCAAAATCTGCACTTTTTTTTTTTTTTTCTTTGCATGAAGAGACCAGTCCTGTACATTGGCAATTGCAGATGAAGGTGTGTGGTTTATATAGGCATACATCCTCACTCCTTTCGAGTAATCAATGTCCAATCAAAATGCACTTTCATTCCAAGTGGTTTTATAATCGCCAATAAAGCACCAAGCCATTTAATGGATTTCTAACCCCAAATTGGTAGCTATAATGGGTCCAAACTGACTCAATTTGTTCATTTTCAGAGGAAGCCCTGAAACGAAATACTAGAAATAAAACCACACGCACCAATAAAAAGTTACAGAAATAGACATCGAGCAAATCAAGTGTTCTGCCCCCTTTCTTTTATTTTAAGTGACCTTCCATGCGTTTAAACTCACCTTCAAAATGGAGAAGAATATACTTCCACGCAGATTGAGAGGGAAGTAAAAGCTATAACGTATAGATTTCTATGCATTCACTGAACAAGCAAAACAAGGCCCATCATGAAATTATCTTCAGCAAGACACAAACTGCAGCAGCAGTTGAGAGTCAAATTAACCATTTGGATTAATACACATCCTATTTTAAGTCACAGTATTTTTCTCCCCCTTAGATAAACTCCATATATTTTTTTTCGTGCAAGTGGGTGAATCATGTATATAGACACTCCTTCCCCGTTTTCCAGTGTCACCGATCACCACATAGGGATGCATCGCCTAGTTACGGCCCGTGACCCGCTTTGCCTAATGAACTTAACGGTGTACTTTGGAGGTTACTAAGCAGCAGTCCATAAAGTTGATGGCACAGCGCTGGGAGATCATACACCATCTGACATGCATTCAATACCGGACATTGATTTTCCACGTACGCGATAGCTGTGCTTACCCCGGAGGTGGGATGGGACTGTACATGGGATGAAGCATTCATCCCCAAGACGCATGTCTCTGTTCAGAAGTGGGAAAACTTCAAGACCCCACGTCAGTCCCTTAGGACTCTGAAAACTCTTGCATAAAATCATGCCACCGTTACCCAACCACGCTGGAAGTGCACCGCTGCTACCAAGAGCGCAAGCGCGAGCCTACGAAGAGCTCTGGCAGTTATACCAGCCAGTCAGAGCAGGTTTTCAGGATGCATTTACCCCAAGGATGGCACCGAAGCCCATACCTGATTGCTGGGAGACGGGTGCAAGGGTTTCTAATGCCAAGTCAGGCAGATCTGGTTAGACACACAGCAAGAAAGCATAAGGTCACCACTCCCCATCACAGCGGAAGAAAGGTCTGATGAGCACGAGTTTGGGACAGCTGCATCACTCATGACTGTTATGTAGGTCGTCCAGAAGAGTGCCAGCAGAAATCTTTATAACACCCTATCCCATCATATAATGCTGCATGCTTCACAGAAGATTTATTCTGGAAACGTGCGAGAAGTTTAAAGTTTTTATTGGTTCTATTTTTCGACTCCTTTCGCTCCCAGTGCCAGGCTCCCTTCATTGTGCGAGACGAACTGCTGCAGACTTGGAGGAAGAGGAAGATTATAGCTCATAACATTTCAGAAAGTTCTTCAATGAGTTTTTCACACTTGCTATGGTCTGATACCTCCAGGCCTTCCCCGAGGAACAGCAGGATTGGTACGCCCCTGCTCCCAAGATAAAGCTCAGCAGCCACAGCTAGCCCCGAAGCACTGTTTGCACTCTTAGAAGTGACTCGATTCGTGGGCAGAGTAAAGGTGAAGTGGTCAAAATACAACCAATGCAGCTATCACAAGGCTTGGCAACATTTCACAAGATTATCCTTACAGCAGGTTCGTCTGCTCCTGGAAGCATGTGAGCATGTGCATGCAAGTAGTCCCCGAGAGCATTTGGTCATTGACTTAGATGGACCAAAGGGTCTGGTCCAAAGCCAACTGAAGTCAATGGAAAAAAACAACATTAAGGCTGGAAGTGAACGCAGGTGCAAAATTTTGAGTTGCAGGAAGAGTCCTGTTGACTCCAATGAGTCTATTCACAGGCTCCATGTTAAACACATGCTTTAACTTTGGGTTCAAATGGTGGTTTCTCATTGATTTCACTTTGGCTTTGGAGTGGGCCTTCTGCCAACATCTCAGCCAGAAGACTCTCCAAGTCCCTTCAACGCGTGCATCTCTCTCGCTGCGGTCAAGCCAAGGAACAAAATTTTCCTTGTGTGCGTTTCATGCCATCAACCAGGGAGACTTTCCATGCGAGTTTTGGGTGGAAACCCTTCCATCCTCTTCTGCTACAGGAAGCATGTACATACCCTATCGCTTGTAAAAAGGTATTGGTTTGAAAATGCTATTTAATTAATACATGCCATCTTGTTTCAGCTATTTTTACTGGACGGATACTGCTACACTGTGATATAATTACATATCCCTAAATGCCAAGAATGTAGGGTTGGGCTTTTTTAAAATATATATTAAAGCTGCTGCAAAATTAAACCATTGTCCCCTGGTCAGCTGGAGTCCAAACTAGGCTAAGCACCTTCAGATTGGGTTAGAGGTGCTTTATCTGCCCCACGCTACATCGTCAAGGTGTCTGTGAATTTAACCCACTGAAAAACGGTTGCTGATGGATATTCATTGTCTTATCAAGGCCTCCTTGCTGGGAGAAAAAAAAAAATGCATGCATGAAAGGTGATCCCATTTCCCCTCATTAAGAGTACAGCTTTCTAGTCCTCCAGTTTAACCCGTGGACCGCACAGCCTCATTAATAAATTTGGGAAACTTGAGCATTTGGTTCCCTGCAGCTTTTCACACGGTAGCAAGAACCCTATGCATCCAATAACTCCTTAGGAAATGCTGCGCCCTTCCCCAAATTCAAGTCAGCACAAAGTACGCGCCACCCATCGAGGGACCCGTACAAATCAACCGAGATGAAAGTTTCTGCCCTTTTCCTACAAACCAAGTGACCCGATCACAAAAACCCATACCCTTTCTAGTGCGCCTTCACTTAGTTTGGCTACAAAAACGTCAGGAGCTAACAAATTACTGCTCGGGCTACACTTGTGCGGAGGAATAGACCAGGAGGTTGGCTTTTTGCCAGCGCCTTTCAAACCTGCAAAAAAGGAGATCCCTTAAAAGCACATATATAAAGGGATATATTTCAGCGTTTGTTGTTCTGCCTACGGGGCATAGGTGTGAAGCGTGCTTACAGCCAGCGTGTAAGACGGCCCTGTCTGGAGGGATTTAAAAGTTAATCTCTATAGAGAGAAC
>JAGPOW010003182.1:10942157-10956442 GCA_030014935.1 Caiman crocodilus | reverse complement strand
GTGTGTGTGTGTAACACATAACTATATATCTATAACATATAGGTAGATATACATACATTTATATAACAGACACACATACATGTATAATGAGACGCTTTTAAAGAGACACGTTATATCTAGATATAACGTGCACATCACTCTGAGGAATACATTATATATGAACCAGTTTGGGTACCCAACTTGAACACCCTTGCTGGACCTTTTAGAAAGTGCCAAGCACCTGTCTTCTGAGGAATATATTATGCATTTATATTATATATTATAAATGTATAATATATTCCTCAGTGGACGGGTGCTTGGCACTTTCTGAACATAAGGCCCAGCAAAGGTGTTTCAAGGTGGGTGCCCAACGTGGTTCATTGCTTTAGAAAATTCTGACCAAAAATTGTTTTTTCGGACTCTTATTGAGCGGGCTGGTTCTCAAAAGTGCAAAGCAACCGGTACCTCTTATTGATTCTGCTGTGGATATTGTGTGTGTGTGTGTGTGTGTGTGTGTGTGTGTGTGTGTGTGTGTGTGTGTGTGATCGTCATTTGTCATTTATTTAGCTGAGCTCATCTAGGACAGTTAGAAAAAAGGAAACGTCAAGGCCTTTTATTGTTAATACCTCTCAAGATGACCTGGTCTCTCTAATTGTTTTGGTGTAAAGTGTTTGCAAACAGCAAGTGTGTGTGTGAAAATAGTAAAGCTGTTTCTGCCTAAAACATCACTCATTCTAATTGCATAGCTTACACATGTATTTTGTGTGTGTCTATAATAGATGTGTGCATATGCTATGTTATATATACATATGCATATTAATTTCAAATGGCAAAGCATGCCAGCACAGAAGAGATTTTCTTCTTCTATCAGTGTCTTTCTGTGGATTTGGATTCAGTTCAGAAAGTGCATGCTTGAAAGATAATTGCTGACAGCATGCAGAATCCATCACGCTATAATTAACACACTACAATTATTCTAATTGCCTCACTCAGGCTTCTGTGTTTTTAATTGTAGAGCAATTTGCCAATGGATAATTTAATTGTAATACATATTTTATACATTTTGGGACAAAGTCCCATTATTTCCACTTCAGGAGCAGAGCTATGTCTCATCTTAATAGTTTTCTCGGCCTTTTCTGGGGATTTTTCCCCTACTGAGGAATTTGATTGCAACCCGGTTAGATCTTATATCACGATTAACTTCACAGGAGTGCCTAAAGGCTCATGGCTCCATTAAGTCTGACATTGTACGTGCACATAATGAGGCCGAATAGCAAAATCTCCTTCAGCAAAACAAAGTGAAGTGAGAACCATAATCATATCCCCATTTTACAGCCTGGAAACTGAGCCACAGAGACTCAATGACTTGCTCAGGGTTGTGGATAAGGACCTGTAGCAGACTTGAGTCCCCAGCTGGTGCCTTAGACTGGTGTGTTAATTATCTTCTTAGATGAGCTTGTTTTCTGTCACCTGTCTACTTCAAATGTCCCTGCAAATGTGCGGTGTATGCCTCTGACTAATTTAACTCAGTTTCGGCAAAGAACGTATAGCTACAAACACCCTGTAATTATTTCATGGGGCTGTAAAGGCAAGTACCTGAATTAGGGAGCTTGGGAAACAGCTGGATCTGTTCACCTACAAAGGTTTATAGCCATGTAGTTTGCATTCAGGGGACTATTTGTCTTAGTCCCTTATCTTTCTGGATGGCATTGGAGAGCAACCCGCAAGACAGCTTGTTCCAAGTGGCTACAATTCACTATCAGTCCTCCAGCACTTTTTAAAAAAAAAAAAAAAAAAAAGGACTGGAAATGATAGCTCCTGGCCTGGTGAGTTTGTCCCAGACAACATGGTACATGCATAGCCCATCATGTCTAGGAGGAGAGGTAGTTGGTGGGGTCTGTGTAGTCAGGCTTCGTGACTTCTCGAGGCTGACGTGCACTGATGCAGTGAGGGCGCGAAAGAAGAGCTGAAGCTGAGAGCATTAGAAAGGGATAAAACCAGCTGCATTGAGGATTGCTACTGTCTCCAGGATAACTACTGGTGCATAAGGCATGCAGACTAGTATACCCACAGCTTCCCCAGCTTTTCAAATGCACGTAGTGGTTTTTTTGCATCCGTGGACAGTGGGGGTTATTGGGTGTGTTTCAAGAGCCTGTGTAAGTCCATGCTACCAGTGTCATAGCCCTATCATACCATTACCCTGGATAGATCTATGCGTTTTTAATGCTAAGAGCATTATGAATACCTGTTGTAGATCGTTCTCTTTCTTGTCATCTGTACAAATGTGCCTGGTGGGTTGGTGGATGCTCCAGGCTCTCACTTGAGCCATGAAAACAAAAAACTTTCAAGTGAAAGGGGAAGGCGACCTAGTGAAACGGCCCTCCTTTCCCAATGCACCTATAATTTCAGTAGTCTCCTTGGCCAACTCGAATTGTGGAAAGGACACTATCAGAGCTAAGCTTTAAACTCGTTATATTAATTAATCATGAAAATGGCATTAGCTAAAATTCTTGATGTGCACACTCAAGGATTCAAAATCCAGATTGGCACCTGGGATTTTCCCCACACTTTGAGAAGTATAAAGCAGTTATTCAAACCTGGACCTGTGTAGGGTGCTGGCAGGTATGAGCTATTTGCTGGAGTTTTGACTCTCAATTCTGAATAAAAGCCCCAAAATGTAGCCATCGCTTTTTACTGCCACACACACCAATCCTGTCACCTGCTAGATGTTTTTGTAACGAAGACCTCTATTACACCACACAATAACTATAATTATACAGAGTAATTTAGCCGCTTTTACCCCTGGGCTGACATGGAAATGTGAAACTCTTCAGCCCAAGAAGGAACACGATAGGCGAAGTCCATGAAGAGCGAGCAAAGAAGCTGAAATTCAGCCTGAGCTAAAGGACTATCCATTTGCCACCAGTGAGGGAGTGCCATAAAGGATTAAAAGGGACATAAATGTCCGTCTGCTCGTGTGCTTCCTTGGTCATCTTAGCCCTGGCCAAAGACAAGGCAGGGTGGCACCTTGGAGACCAACTACTTTAGAGAGGCATTTCTTTTGTAGGCTGCAGCCTACTTTATCGCGTGCTATGAATGAGCGGTGTGGGATGAAGTGGGTTGCAGCCAGCAACAGCTCGTGCCTCTCCGAGCCAGCTACTCGAATGTACGGCCCTGCCCTGCCTGCAGACTAGCATGCCTAATGACCTCTGTGCTTAACGAGCTTCTGGGAAGAGATCACTTGACTTGATGATTATCTATAGGGTGGTGGGTGGGCGTGAATGTGTGTGTACACCCATATCCTTATCTATCCTTTCTAGCTACGGATCCTAAAAAGGCTTGAATCAAGAAATGTTCTGGTCTGATGAGACCGCCTCTGTGACACTTATGACTTGTTGGAAATCCACCACAGGGATTTGTTTCACTACACATTCCCTTGTTTCAACTAGAAAAGTCTCCTAATGAAATGAAAAAGCCATCGCTCCGTCACTTTGTCTTTAAACCCCCTGCCTTGCAGCAAGGTAATATTTCGAGTTGTTTCAGCCTGGGTGTGAAAACCACCTGTTGGGAAAGGCCACCGGGGTGGGACGATACACTGAGCCGTCTCAGTGTCATTTAGCTTCAGCGCGGCTCAGACGCAGAGCTGGGAATTGCCCAGCAGCAATCAGAACCAGACCTCCGGAGCTCGGGATTGAATAAGTAAAAGGCTCAATAAAAACGTGATCAATAAGCACGGTCGACCCTGCGCGAAGCGCAACCCTACATAGCAGCAATGATGTTCCCAAATGTGGATAACGGAGGCAAATTCTGTCTTGCAGCACAGAATATGTAAGCTGCTTCCTCCAATTCTCATAACTGTGTTTGATCTTCATCTGGACTGAAGTCTTGCTATATTCTCTTGTGGCAGCAATTCCTGGTAGCCCTATGCATGGGACTGGCTCAGTGGCCTTCTCCTAGCAGCAAAAGAATAAGCTTATTTAGTGCTTCCCCCCCCGATTCTAGTCTACTTTTCCTGTGGGAAAGAAGATCTTGTTTCATATTACATTTTCATTCAACCCATGTCTTTCCATATGTGATAGACTTGACAGACGTATAAAAAGTCCGTCCCGCTCATATGTCTGAGGTCCTTGAAAGCTTCACACCTGTCTGGAGGGTGAATGAGGCGCTGATATCTTGTGATTGAATCTTCCCTGAGCCAGGTCTCAGACTGCTATCCCAAAATTATGACGTCGACCATAAATGCCATGAAAGAGTCAAATGTACTGAAGTCAGTAGATTTGGGTCGACTGTTGAGACTCGGGTATTGAGCATAGTTTTAGCATGTTTCCCAGGCGTGGCTGGGCCCCATTTTGGCTTAATCCTTCCCAGGCAATTCTCTAGAGATCTCTAAAGAGCCACGACGCCACATGTGAAGCTCGCAGAATCGCTCTACTCGATTCTTCTGCTGATGCATCTAATTTCCTTCTCTTTCCGCTCAGCCCCTTTCTCCTTTACCATCGGCTTGTGCATTGTACGTGTATTATTTATTGTGACCGGCATGTTACACGAATGCAGGATCGTTGGTTGGTCATTTTGGGCTTTTTCCAGAGTTGATCTGTTCTGCTTATTCTCCACCTGAGGTCATAATCCTCTGTTTGGAAATCCTAAATCACTTCCATCGCCTGCAGTCGGGATGACACACAGGATTATGACTTCATGTGGGAATAAGCAAGAGCAGATGAAGACTTAATAGACCCAGATCCTGTTTTTTATGCCAATGTCATTAGTAATCAGAAACGGGGGGGGGGGAATACATGAGCACCATCTCAAAACAATGCTATTTTAGAGTTTGCTGCAGAGTGAAGAATGGGGCTTTAGCGCGGTCATGCCATGCTTGCAAGGACGGTATAAATAGACCTGTCAGTGCTCTCCTGCATCACATGGCAATGCAGCTTATGCTCTAGAAGCAGTTTCCTTTTCAGATGCATCCTCTGCTCACCTGTCTTTGAGAAACAGCCAGCCAAAATGGCCAGTTCTTTACTTTCCCGGCACACGTGATAGCTATATGCAAAGCTATAGCTGGGACACCTTCCCTGTTAGTGGAGATTTCCAGTGGTTGGTGAACGGGAAGCATGAAACCATGCATGCACAAACTTAATTAGTCACCACCTTGATCTTGGGGGAGCCTGGGATGGGACCAGCAGATGATGCGTTCTGCAAATGAACTTTCTCTTTGATGGGGGTTGCTGGTAAGGGAGGCTATGCAGAGCTTTTAGCCTCGTGGCTGTATAAGGCGTACCAGGTAGCTGCACTGTTCCAGAAAAGCATTGCAATTTGGATGCAATTCCTCTCTGCTGCTCTCTTGCCTTGGGAAAGGAGTAAGTGCCCTTCTCCCACACTCTGCACCTGGCCAGCCCCGCTTCTTGGCTAGTCAGATGGGTTTGAGCTCCACCTACTCTCTGCCCACTTGTTCCCCAGGAGCCATGTAGGAAGCATAGTCCTTGCTCTCCTGCTATGCCCACTGCTGAGCCATCTGTGCATCCTCATGGTGGGGTGATAAAGCCAGGGCAGTAGACCCCTGGTAAGTATATCACCCATTCTCTGTGTCTTACCAGCTGTAGCTTACTCTACTGAATGCGGTCCAAGAGGAAAGTCAAAGTCTTGTGTTTTTAGGCTGAGGAGGAGGTGTTTGCATTTGCAGTGAAAGTAGGATGGAGCCTGCTGATGGCCAGACATCAGCTGTACCATATCACTGTCTGCCAAAAGTGGAGTGAGAGCTCACTTGCTAAAGCGCTTGGTGCACCTTGGGACTTGCCTGGATGCTTGCCTGCCCCGGCTGCTTGCTCAGGCACTTACAGACCGACAGCCTAAACCAGACCTAAAGGGATCAATAAGTAACACTATGACTTCAGTTTGGCGGGTGCACGAGCCACATTAATTGCACCACATTAGTCTCCCTTTCCGAGGCTGGTAGTGAAATATGAGCTCAGAGGTGAGAAGCGGCAGAGTTTTGTTTCATTTGAGGGTCGTTCTCATGGTGAGTTCAACACCCGTCCTGTTGTACCGTGAACACGCTCCTCGGCTTTACCCTGGGACGCAAGGCAGGGGTGCCTACAGCTTGCATGTTCATTTAGGGAGCTTTGCTTTATGGAAACCAAGTAGCACAACGTGAGCGTGCTTATCTTTGGGACGGGACTGCGACTGAAAGCTCCTTGGGGCTGGGGCTATGGGTTTTTCGCATGCTTTTCAGGATGGGGTCCCTGCTGGCAGTGGGGTCTCCTAGCCAGCTTTGCAAAGTGATCACGATAAAGAAGAAGCGATGCTAGCTATTTCAGGATAGGGCGGTTTTGCGTGAGGTCTTTGATGACAACTTATCAGGACCTCTTTGTTTTCTTCCCCGTCGTCTCTCTTCCCCAGTTAACAACGCTGTATTTAACCTCATCCCTTTAATTCGTTCTGTTCCCATTTCTTTAGATCACAAGTTCCTGGCTGAACTTTTCTTTGCCAATGCGCAACACCTTTCAGGCTGTGCCCCCGAATCGGTCATGACTACTCGCTGCTGAATGATTATACCGTGTGGGCGAGCACACGGCTCTGCGTGAGGCATGTCCTTTGGGCTTCAAAGACTTTCCGCTGCTTGGCACACAACCCCGGTATCAGACGCTCTCAGGAAGGGTTACCTGTTTCATGCAAACGCCACCTTCAGAAGTTGCGGACAGACAGATAACAGATTTTATCTCCCTGCTTTCAGGCTGTTTTGAGATATGAAGGACCATGACTCCGTACGCCTTCCCCTGGAAGGAACAAATGCCTGCGATACGAACATGAACAATGTGTTTGTTGTATGCTAAATTTGTCATTGGTAGGTGAACGTCTAGCAATCCAGTGTAAAGTTAGGGAGCTGCTGTAAAGGTCTAGGCCTACAGGTGACCAATACCTGCCAAAGGATCATCCATAATTGAACAGCTGAGAGCCCAATGTCTTGCTGCAAGGTATCGTGTTGGAAAGGCGCATTCATCACAGCAAGTCCCGATGGCTGCTGAGTCTGCACCTGGGAGGCTGGGCCTCGGGAAATCCTGGTTTGTGCAATCCACAGCCCTTTGACAGAATGCCTATAGCTTTTTCCCATTACATCATGACTGGGGCCAACAAAAAGGCTATGTGGGCCTGTGCGAGGATGTGTATTTTAGCAAACAATCCCACTTTGATGAATGAGCCAGGCGTGTATTCAGGCAAGGCAGAAGCAGTTGGGCTGAATCACTTGATCTGCATTGTTAACAGGAGACAGCTCTGTGCATGCTTTTTTAAAAAAGATACTTGTTGTTGCTTGCATGAGTTCTTGGGGATGGTTTCCTAAACACACGCTCGACACCCTCTGTGCGGCGTCATGTGGCAGCCTCGGTGAAAATAGGGTCGCAAGGTGAATGATCATTCAGGTTTTCCAGGTCCTTTTGCTCTTAGACCTAACAGAGAAGAGTTGCTAGAGTGTGTTTTTTTGTTTTGTTTTTTTTTAAAAAGAGTTTCTCATTTAGCAACGTTAGGCATCTAAAAGCCAGTTTGTACTTTTATGATGCATTTGCAACAATTATTGGGATTGAAAGAATTTTTAAAATTGGTAATGGGACTTCTAGATATTATCGATTTCACCCCACAAAGAGGGGTACATATCAGTCCTATCCTGCAACCCTTTTGTCCTTGCAACTCTTGATAGCTTTGCAGTGAGAATTGCTTCCCTCCACGGCAAAGATATTTAACTGCAAAACGTGTATGTACCTATGCCGCTCATGCGGTGACTGAGCTCACTGCTAGACATGTAGCTGAATCTCTAAATGTTAAAATGCCTTAAATAAACTGGCCCTTAATGTCTCCATGCTGCAGCTCATCTGTAGGGATAAAAGCACTTTCCCTATCATAGGGATGTCCAAAAAAATAAATTAATCGGCAGTCGGATGCTTCAGGGTACGTGAGATGGGCACGTGCAGGCAGATAATGGTCTTCTGTTGGGAACTGCAGAAACGTGCTGGCAGTGTCCTGTCTCCGGAGCTATTCTCCCTGGACCTGGTCTAGGAGGTGCAGATTATGTGCAATATGCGTTTGCTGCAGAGGGCTCAACCCCCATGAGATGAGCTTATCCACGTGTGCATCCCAGTGCGTTGCCAAGGTCAGGAGAGGTTTTTGAGTTCTTGGAAAAGAGGACGCTGGAATCGCAGTCAAGGACTCGTTGCATTTAAAGTGCACGTATTTGCAGTGTTTCTCAGTAACGTGCTCCCATTTCATCAGGCGCGTTTACAAAACCTTCCGGCATCTTTAAGTAGGACCTTATCTTCAGTTCCCCTAAAAAAGCCTGGGAGAGAATTGAACATTCACCAATTCCAGGCTGTTTCTTAGCTGTGAGATAAGCCAGTGATAATTTGTCTTGTATCTGCAGATCAGGATTGAGAAAGAGAGTGAGTAGCCAATCGATAAGGGGGGAAATGTGCCACAGCAGCTATTAGGGGAAAACCACAGGTCGTCATAAATTACTTCTGCTTGGTTACTCTTCCAAGTGACACAGCAAAACAAAGTCGTAAATATTTCTGGAGTAACCAAGCACTAAGTTGGGAAGAAAACTATACGTTCACCAGCGTGTTGGCTCCTTGAAACCTCTCAGTCTGGCTTGAGGTGGCCTTGGGGGACGTTTTAGCTCAATAGATGAAGTGATCCAGTCGCGTGGCCCCTGTGCCTGGGATGCAGCTTCCCAAAACCAGATGCTCAGCTGATAAACAGCCCGTGATAGCCAGTAATAAGATGATACACTTCACTCACCTTCTTCTGCATATAACTGAAGCATCTAGAAAGTATTGTGTCAATGCAGTACCATGGCCTTGACCCAGAGGTGCTGTCTGCTGTGCAAGGATGCTGCCACTCTCCTCCCCGTCCAGCGTGTTGTATCGGCCCCCTTGCCTCACAGAGTGCCAACATTTCACCTTTGCCACCAACCGGGGAAGAATTTCATGGTCCTCACGAGTGAGCCGTGCATCCCCGTTGTCTGCACACCCAGCCAAGGTCCCAGCCCAGCGCTGCTCTTTCCCCAGTTCCAGGAATTTATTTTCCAGGAACACCAAAGGGCCCAGCTATTTTTGTTTGTAAATGATTCGTGGGGGTGTTTCCCCCAATGCTCGGAACAGCAACTAGGTTTCAATAATTAGGGGAAGGAAATGAGAAAAGCTGTGGGGGAAAGAGAGCATGGGCCCTGCAGCTAGAGATTCCTCCTATTGCAGACAGGTGAGTACAAGCAGCTGGGAAGATGGTGATAGCATCTGGATGGTATGCCATTCCCCCCCCCACCTTCCTTGCAACGCAGCTCTTGCCTCGCAGGTGCTGTGCGCATGGGAAGCCAGGAGCCTTGCCAGCGGGTGCCTGGCAGACCAGTTTGGGGAGGCAGAGAGAGGGGGAACCGGAGACAGGATTGTCTCCGTGTGACTTCACTGAAGAGCTAGAAGTGTTCTCACGCTTCCCGGAGCAGAGCGTGTCTGCTTATTTCCTTCGGGGGGGGGAAAGGGACTTGTCATCCTATAGGATGGGACGGGACCCAGTAACAGGATCGCTCTTAATCAGGCTTTCCACAGGGAGTTGCTCTCTTCATCTTCCCCACCCTCTCTTTCTTCCCTGCCCCTACATCTCTCTTCCCCCTCCTCCTTTGGCCCATCACTTCCAGTTAAAAATATTTATGGCAAGGTTTGTACCAACAAGGCCTAGGATGTTCTGTTCTCCCACATGCTGCATGTATTCCCCATTTTAACTTATCCTTTAATCATCCTCTATTTTAACTGCCTCTTCTATTACCACCCCAAACCGACCTAGCTTTCCGGTGACTATACTATTGTCCTCCTTCCTCTACCCTTTCAAACTGATCGTGGCATTACTTGAGTATTGCTAATTCCTTGCAGCTGGGCGGTTTGAGAAGCTCATCCCTTCATGGAAGGAGCTTCCCCAAGCTGGGGGGAAGATTACTAGAAGCCATTCTTATCCCAAGGGAATAGCATTTGTTCATTATTTCACTGCATTTCTTTATGGTTCAGGACTCTCCGCAGTGGGAAAGAATACAGCTTTTTTTTAACGCCGTGCTGCATTCAACTTGTATCTTGCCATATACGAGGGAATCCAACAGCCTTGTAAAAATTCTTCCTATGCTTCCTTCCCAAGCGCAGCGTGTGCCCAGCAAGGCAGTGCGTATTAGAGGTGGACATGGAACGGTTTTTCCATCCTGAATGGGGACCAAGCATCAGTTTTTCCAAAAAACATTCAACTTGGCCAAGCAAAATCCTTGGTTCTGGTCATTTTTAAGTATTTTATTTAGATTTTAAATATTACAGTTAGTTTTGTTGTTGTGTTTTGCTTTCTTAAGTACATTTCAAATTATGAAACAAAATCATTTGGAGCAAAATTCAGCACATCTCTTGTAGAAAAACTTTGCAGCGTCACAGCTCTCTTCGTTTAGATCAGCTCTTTCTGCAGAAGAGGCTTCAGTTTTGACAAAAATGGCATTTTTCGACAATGGCAGAAATTGTGTTGGAAAATTCCTCAGCAGTTTCTAATATTTACTCTGTAGAAGAGGTCTCCTTTTTAATTATTTTCTAAAAACATTTGCTCTGTTCTGTATGCCGCAGCTGAACTCAATGTTGGAGCTCAAGAAGCAGCAGGAAACAAAACTTTATTAAATTAAGAGGTAAAATTAAAAAATATAGCTATATTTCCTTTTTCTTAGCACTCTCAGAAACTTGGCCATCTGTACAGCATACCTATCCGCAGGGAACATGCCGTGGGTGTTGCAATCTTCCGTATCATTGCAGGGTTTTATGAATAATATTTATACAGCACCATCTCCATGGGTCAATTCCTTGTGCTTTTTTCCACTCCTATTGGCTGTTGTTTTGTTTTTTTTTAAAGCAACTCCAAATTCTCTATTGGTGCCACTACACCATCAGCCTGTGCTTGTGACAAGTGAATAACCCTCATAGTGGGTTGCTAAGGACGCTCTATGGTAAAACCAATTAGCAAGACTGGAGCCTCTGAGTAATAAGGTACTCCCACCAGGGGTGCTGGGATGGATGTAAGGTGGGGCAAAATGAAATAACCAACTTTATCATCATTCTCTTTCCCTGAAAAAGTTGGGTCATTGTTCACCCTTTGTCTGCCAGGGTCCTTTTTATTTATTTTCTAGGTATGTCATCAGGCTTACAATAAAGCCGTAGGAAAGTAGGGCTGGAAGGACCTTCACAAGGTCACGTCTAGTCCAGGCCCTTGCTCAAGGCAGGATCTTCCCTTACTAAACCATCCCAGTCAAGTGCCTGGGCAACCTGCTCTTGAAACCTCCGAAGGATGGAGAGCCCACGATTTCTCTAGGCAGCCTGTTGCAACGCTTGACCACCCCGCTGAACTTGAGGCCATTGCTTCGGTCCTTTCCCTCTTGGTCATGGAGAAAAAGCCCATCTCCATCCTCTCTGTAATTGCCCTTCAGGTATTTGAAGACCGTTAGCAAATCCTCCCTCGGACTTTTCTTCTCCAGACTAAGTAACCCGAGTTCTTCAGTCTGCCCTCGTCTTTAGAGGGGGTCATGGGTTGGGATGGTTACACACAGCGTTGTTAAGCATAGTGCATGATTGGGACTATGCTACCTGTGCATTTTTGGACCTCTCCAATTATTTTGGGCCACGTTCTGATAACCCTATCACAAAGGAATAGCCCCTAACTGGGCTCAGGGATTTCAGAGGAAGAACCTGTTGGGTAAAGGTATGCAAAACTAGCTCTACAACACCATCTAGACCATTGCTCAGCCACTGGTAAGAAGTTTCCCTACTGACTAGGGAAAGGTTTTCTTGTGGAGTTGTTGGTGGTCCTCCATTTGAGGCACCATCAGGACACGCCTGAATGCAAGTTAGAATGACCCCCGAGTTTCTCCAGATTGCTGCTTCATTTGATTTGCCTCTCAGCTCTTGATGCCTTTCTTTGCAGTGGGGTCAAACTCCTTCCCCATGAAGACCCGTGTCAGAGCTGTCCTTATGCTGTCATGGGAAGGGCCTTGGGATATGCAGGTTGCCTCGGAGTAATACTTTTACCTTCTGGAAGCAGATTTCTCTTCTTGAAGTCGTCTTCCTGACTGCACTTCTGCATATCCTCTTGACTTTCTTCCTCCATCTGGTTTCTATCTGGCCTGAGCAGATGTTTTTCTACTTTTTAAATGTCCTACGCATTTACCTCTCAGATGTCTAACGTTGATTGCTCTCTCTGCTTTCCCCAGGTGTACAACTTGAAAAGCTGGAGGGGGGAAAAAAAGGGAGGAAAAGAACTTTTCACACATCGGTCCTATGATTTTAGCCCTGGCTGATGTCTCGGGCTTGGTGTGCATTGGGAATCTGTAGAGGACTCTGAGCAGCATCTATAATGGCTCCCTATGCAGCCTAGAACCTCATTAATTCATATGTTACATTTACAATCCCCAGCATATACAGAGAATCATAACTGTGATTTATATTAGGGCACTGTGTATAATATTCTCACTTCCATATTCTAAATGTTTACCCAAGTCCACGAGGTACCAGAAGAACACGGGGAGGTGATGGTAAGACGGGCTTGTGGGTAAATGTTTTACAGTTGGCCAGATAGCAAAGTATATACAGAGACCTGCTCCCCATCCAAACCCCTGAGCGGCCACATGCTAACTCGAGCCTCCCCGCTCCCCTCCAAAAAAAAAAAAAAAAATTAAAAATTAAAGCTCTTCATTTGGCAATTCAGTCAGGCAACTGCTGACTTGCAAGGGTTGACGGAAGGATTTATTCCCATTTTAAGTAATGTTTATGAGCAGTGCGCTCCATATGGAATACATTAAATAGACAGCATAAAGCATTTTTGGCATGTTAGTTCAACTGGGGAAGGTATGTGTTGCGGGGGCATCCGAGCTTGCGGAGGCAGGGGAAGGTAGCCACCACCACAGTTCAGCAGAAGATCTGCTTTCTCCTCCCGGTCTTTTCCCTACATGGAGCACGCTTTTCCCGAGGGACCGTGTCTATGAATGCGGTATTGCGGCAGTGGGTCCCGATCCTGCCCCAGGCCAACCTGCTACTGTTTGCTGCGCTAAGATTTACTGCTTGCCATCAATGAATGCCCAGGCCATGGGCACAGGGGGGATTACCACCAGGGATTTAACCCTTTCCAGAGCCAGAAGCTTTGACTCTGCCCTCTCTATAGGCACCCAGCTGGCCGGGGTAGTGTCGTTTCTGAGCCGCTCTGGGGTGTCTTGACACTGCCTTCTTCCCCAAAAACCCGACTCGGTTTGGATGCCTGCAACCCATAGGCTTTACCATGGAGGGGGAGGTTGCATGCACTGCTCTGGGCACAGCCTGTCCCACCTGACTAGCAGACGGTAACGTGTATCCTGGATTTCCAGTTAACGGTGCTGCCAGCCACTGGAGTGTGTGTGACACCAGCCAGGTGAATAATAGCTGACAGGAGCGGGATCAGTTGGGGTCCTATCTCCACAGTAGATGCTCAGCCTGAGTATGGTCACGGCACCTCTGGGAGATCAGCCCTCGGCAAAGCAGCTTGTGAAGTGCTCCAGGCCATCTATTTCCACCTTCTCAGGCGTGGTCTGTGGCATCCTCTTCTTGATGACTTGCAGCCCAACCAGGACAGCCATCAGCAGCTCGGTGCTGCTCTTGGCAAGCCCGGGATGCAGCTGCCGTCTGTCTGCTCGGTTTGCTTGTCTGCTGTGTGCGGAGGGGCTTGTCTCGGATTGACGAGCCTTGCCAATGACTGCTGTGAGCTCTGGTCCTGGTTGGCTCGCGGCTCCAAAAAAGGGAAGGTTAGACAAGAAGTCTCTGTGTCTTTACATGTGAAGTGTAAAACGAAAATTGTTTGGGGGCTGGGGGTCATGACTTGGGAGGAGAGGCTGAGGGAACTGGGCTGATTTAGTCTGGAGAAGAGAAGACCAAGGGGATTGAATAGCAGCCTTCACCTCCCTGCAGGGGGGCTGCAAAGAGGATGGAGCTGGGCTGGCCTCAGTGGGGGCAGGTGACAGAACAAGGAGCAAGGGAGGTTTAGGTTTGATATTAGGATGAACTTTCTCACTAGGAGGGTAGTAAAACACTGGAACAGCTTACCCAGAGAGGTGGTGGACTCTCCATGCTTGGAGGTTTTTAAGACCTGGGTAGACAAAGCCTTGGCTGGGATGATGTAGCTGGGGCTGGTCCTGCTTGGAGCAGGGGGTTGGAGTAGATGTGATCTCCTGAGGTCCCTCCCAACCCTCATTTCTATGGTTTTATGACTGAAAGTTTTGATTTTTTTTTTTT